>NKZB01000126.1:0-600000 GCA_002370615.1 Metschnikowia aberdeeniae
TGATGGTGTTGGTTGGTGTTGGGACTTCGATGATCTCAATCTCTGTTCCATCAGTAGTAATCGTTCTTGTAGTGGTCACTGATCCGTTATAGGTAGAGGTAATCACACTATGAGAGTATGGAATATCCACAACAACGGTGTTGTTCTCACCAGGACCTCCGGTAATTGTGGAGGTGACAGTCTCACTTCCAGTCCAGAAGGAAGTGATGGTGTTGGTTGGTGTTGGGACTTCAACAATAATCACATTTGTCTCGGAGCCAGTAACAGTAGTTGTAGTAGTAGCAGAGCCTGTATAGGTTGAGGTAACAGTCATTGTTGATTTTGGAACAAGCACAATAACCGTGTTTGACTGTCCAGCGGCCCCAGTAGCAGTGGACGTGGAAATAGCTGAACCTGTCCAGACCGTAGTTACTGTGGTGGTTGGAGTGGGCACATTGATCACGACAGTGTTGGTGGAAGCACCAATTCCGGTTGTCGTAGTGGCATAAGAGCTTCCCCACGTATTTGTAACAGTAGCTGTTGATTTTGGAAGAAGAACAATCACAGTGTTTGATTGCCCAGCAGCTCCAGTAGCAGTGGTGGTGGAGATATCAGATCCAGTCCACACGGATGTCACAGTAGTGGTTGGGGTTGGGACATTCACAACAACAGTATTTGTAGAATCACCGGAAGCTGTGGTGGTTGTAGCATAAGAGCTTCCCCACGTATTTGTAACAGTAGCTGTTGATTTCGGAAGAAGAACAATCACAGTGTTTGATTGCCCAGGAGCTCCAGTAGCAGTGGACGTGGAAATAGCTGAACCTGTCCACACAGATGTCACAGTGGTAGTTGGAGTTGGAACATTGACCACAACAACATCTGTTATGCCCGTGGTTGCAGTGGAGGAAGAAGCATAGGAACTTCCCCATGTACTTGTGATAGTCGTAGTCAGCTTTGGAACCTGAACAATCACGGTGTTCGTCACACTACCTGTTGCCGTTGCTGTAGATGCATAAGAGTTTGTCCAGGTGGTAGTAAGGGTCGTAGTCGATTTAGGTAGTTCCACAATTACAGTCTGTAGCAGTGTTCCTGGACCTGTCGTGGTAGATGTTTGAGGCTGGTCCCAATAAGAAGTCACAGTTGTGTAACATACACCTTCTTTAAATTTGACTTGATAAACCAGCGCACCCAAATCGCTATGCACGGTTCCATCAGGAGATTTGTAGGATAAAGTTAAACTTGACAGCTGGCGCCAATTGAAAGAAATGATCTGGACTGGGTAGTAGGAGCCTGCTTGCAACAAAAACAGCTGCACTGTAGTGGCAGTAGAAACAGTGCCACTATAAGGAGGAACTTGGTTGATAGAAACCTCATCCGAAACACTGTAACTGGCATTGTTACAGCAGTAGGAACTAGCAGCACCAAGGGTGAATATACCTCCCTCATCAGACTGAAAGGTAAAGCTGTAGGCACCAGATTGTTCAGCGTAAAAGAAACCACTCAAAACCATGGTATAGTTTGTGATGGTGGTGTACTGCGTGTACACGTACCCATTCACTGGAACAGTGAATGCGGCACTGACGGTAGTTTTGAAATTCACAGCGGTGATACCTGAGACGGATCCCACATAACCCTGGGACTTGTACCCTTGTTGAAAAAAAGTAGGGTCACTCCATGGCCGCTGGCTTAGAAGCGTGAGATTCCAAAAATCCGCCTTCATTCCGGCCGTTGTCAGAAGGACTTCGTTGTTTAGACATGCACTAACATCCTGTAAAGCTGAGGCTAGGAACGGAAATAGCCACAACACAAAGAAGAGGTTCATAATGCTCTTCTTAATCCAGGTTGGCTTTAGGTGGAAATTCCTGAAATGATATACGGCGAGTTGCTCACCAATAGATCAACATGCACTAGCTGCATACATGAATTCATGCTTGACCTTTTAGTCAATCATCGCGCTTATCCGCGTGTCTTTCGCTGGTCACGGCTAAGATAGACAACACTTTGAAACAAACCAGCTCTGAGTGGTGGCACAGATAGTTGAGTATCTCATCTGACTCAGTGTTTTTTCGAAAATTGCCTTTGACGTAGGAATTGCCTCGAGGCTTTCATTGCTGAAACTTGTGGGTATTTTTTGAGAGATCCTTGGCCGATATGCATCAGGTGCTGCATATTAAAAGCGCCATGCGCATGTATGATCATGCATGTAGAACCAAAAGTGTTAGATCGGGCCAGGATTTCCTTCGCTTCATCAGAAAAATTTTTGGTCAAAAAGAAAGGGTCCTATGCGAGAAAAATGAAAAAATCCTTGTTTGTGTGGATTTGGCAGGTTATGAGTCAGTCACCCATTTTGTGTAGATATGCATCGCACAAAAATCGAAAATCTTGTGGTAGGTTCTCCTGCAACCCCAGAAAGTGTCGAGGCGATAAATCTAGAAAATATCAATTTTTGTTCGATTGGCTCAATCACAATCGTTAAATTTTCCAATCTGTCGGTAAATGGCCATTGTACTGGCACACTTCTCCATCCCTGTAAAAAAAAAAAAAAAGCGCGATATCCTCGGCACCGGCGCAGTGTTCTCCGTCCCGAAACCATTTGCCCTCTTTGGGAATAATGAGCAAGGATCTTGCAGGTTTTAGCTTGCGGCATTTTTTGTATCAAGGGTAATATGACCAAATATAATTGGGTTGATATCGTGCATTTCTCAAGATATGCAAAATTCTTGGTGGTGTGTATTCTTGGCGGAATACGAGGCTGCATACCTGCAATGCAGTCCTGTATGTGACGTGATGAGCCTCGGCATGAACAATCATGGATGCATAAAAGTATCTGTAGTGTCGTAAATTCGTGAATTACCACATCCCGGTCCCTTTTGTTTTTATTAATTAAAGGCAGGTCTATTTTGAAGTGCATAAGCGGTAAAGTTCCGGCTGCCGACAAAAACACCTTCCAAATTGGGTAGACACCATTTCCGATGCAGAAGCTATAATCAAATTTCTCTTTCGATTGGTGGTACTTCTTGAGGCTTAGTCGGAACACCATGAGTTTTTGTCAATTCATGTTGAGATCACCAGCGGGATTGCTTGATCAGGAGCGATAGGGATTGATCAGTTAAATCTGCCTTGAAGGTAAACTGCAGCTCTCCGAGGAAGATTATTCGAATTCGATTCAACATGCTTCCTCACGCTTCCACAGTATTGAAAGCCCTGTGGTTGATATCAAATCAAGAGGTCGACTCTCAAGCTAGATCATGGGATCTCACCTTGAAACATGTGCACTTTGTCGAGCTGGAGCCAAGCCGCGGTCGAAGAAGCTGAGGTTCCTGCCGTAGCAAAGTGAGATTCGCTTGCTCCGAAAATAATGCCTTTGTCGTTCGTTCACGTCCCGGAATCTGACCAGCAACAACATCGAAGACGTGGAATTCGAAGTGAACTTTTGCCCTTAGCTTCATTTTCTGAGATTTCTGAAATCACCTTATCCCTCCTTTAGATTCATCATTCTTGACTTTTCATTAGACTTTCCTGTGGCAGAATTCACCAGAGTGATTGTCTTAGGTAATAGAAAAAAGTTCATTTACGGCCGGCCGCCGCCTCTTTATTATAGCTGCTAGCTGAAAATGGTGCTGTATGTAAGACTGTTTCAGATTTAGGCCGCAAAAGCGGCCAAGAAGTGCACGCCCCACAAATTATAAATACGCCCCCATTGCTGTTTTCATGGTAATTTCTCAGCGGGCATTTCCCGGTGCTCTTTATTGGTAGGTCTGTTCTGGGCATTAGAGCCGGTGGTATAGACTGGAGAACGGCACATGCAGGTCGGTGTACAGATGTTCTTGTCAGATAGACGTGGGGTTCTGGTGTACTGGTGTCGTGGGTGTATGGAGTGGCCTGCAGTACGTGTTTATGGGCAAAGTGGCAGACTTGTCGAAAAATCCGCCGTGGTCTGATCTGCCATCGCAAGCAGGACCCAGGCCAACCGAGACCTGCACATAGTCGCGGTCGTATGTTTCATGATGACGCTGCGGTGATCTCCGAGAGCGGCCTGCATCTGAGATGCGATAAGAAATAAGGGCAGCACTCGCTATATAAATCCTCACCCGGCCGCTAAATCACAGCAAAAATTTTCTTCTCCACATCAAAATCACAATGTCCATCCTCGTCGACTCATCTTACGGAAAAGCCAATGTCAAGTTTATGAAGGTCAAGAAGGACCCCCAAAACCCCAAGGTGCAAGACATCTTGGAGGCCAACTGCAAGGTGTTGCTCAGAGGAAACTTTGATGTGTCTTACACCAAGGCCGACAATTCGCCAGTGGTTCCAACAGACACTGTCAAAAACACCATCTTGGTGGAGGCCAAGAACACCAATGTGTGGCCAATCGAGCGTTTTGCTGCCCACTTGGCCAAGCATTTCACGGAGAAGTACTCCCACGTTTCAGGGGTTGAAATTTCTATCATCCAGACAAGATGGAGCAAGTTCGAGGTCAAAGGTAAGTTGCACGACCACTCGTTCAAAAATGAGGGCCCCGAGACCAAGAGAGTGTTTTTGGAGTATAACAAGTCGGGCAAGCTTTCCATCACCACGTCCATCAAGGACTTGAAGGTGTTGAAATCGACCGGATCGATGTTCTACGGATTCCACGAATGTGACTACACCATTTTGAAGCCCACCAAGGACAGAGTGCTTTCCACAGACGTGGACGCATCTTGGGTGTACAAATCGTGCTTCAAGTCGTTGGAAGACGTGTTCAAGTTAGCGGACGAGGGCGTTTTTGACTTCACGTACGATGCTGCCCGCAGAATCACTTTGGAGCGTTTTGCCTTGGAGAACTCGCCTTCGGTGCAGGCCACCATGTACAATATGTCGCAGGAGATCTTGGAGGCTAGCAAGTACGTGGACACGGTGTCGTACGAGTTGCCCAACATCCACTACGTGTTGTACAACTTGGAATGGAAGGGCATCAAGAACAACGACGACTTGTACTACCCCTCATCGGACCCCAACGGCTGGATCAAGAGCACGGTTGGCAGAGAGAGCAAGGCCAAGTTCTAGACCGCACCCAAGCAGAACAGTAATACAACGGACCACGGAATCGTGTGGGCGCAAGCGATAGCATCACGTGACGTTCGGCAGAGCATCACGTGATGCGCGGCTGGACCGGCCGAAACCCGCCGGTAAATGCCGCACACCCGTACATCTGGGGAAACCGTTCGCGCCAGGTGCACGGGTGTTCCCCCCGCCGAGCGGCACACAATTAACGCACTCGGCTTATTTCTGGACCGACCCACTATACATATAAAGCCAGCCGCCATGCAATTGGCAGCCCCTCATGAGTTCCAGCTCGACTTTAGAAGACTACGCCACGCGTCAGAAAACGAATGATGGCCTCAACTCGGTCATCAGCGAACTCCAAGACAAATCAGGCGCCCTAGGCCCCTTGGAGCAGCCCTACGATATCCAGCGGGTGATTTCCCGTCCAGACCCCAAATCCTCGCCCAACAACGACGACCCCTACAAATACCTTGTGGACGAGCAAACCGGCTACCGGTTGGTGGAGTTTGTGGAAGGCGACAAAGGAAACCCCAAGCTGTTTCTGAATGGCAGAAAATGGGTCTTCACGCTTCTTCTTGGAATGATCTGTTTTGTGGTGGCCCTCGGCTCCGCCATTGTCACTGGAGATATGGTCACTCCGGCAGAATATTTTGGGGTGTCGGAGGAGGTGATTATTCTCTCCACGGTGACGGTGTTTGTGTTGGGATTTGGCTTTGGGCCGTTGGTGTTTGCTCCTGCATCGGAGGAACTCGGGCGGAAACCGATTTACGTGGTGACTTTGGGAATTGCGGTGATCTTCATCATTCCCTGTGCTTTGGCCAAGAACATCGCCACGATTTTGGTGTGTCGGCTCATCGACGGGTTGCTTTTTTCGGCGCCCATGTGTTTGATTGGTGGCTCTTTATCAGACATCTGGGACGCCCAGGAAAGAGGAAAGGCCATGGCTGTGTTCTCTGCAGCTCCGTTTTTGGGCCCGGTCATGGGCCCCATTTTTGGCGGACTTCTTGGTGATTACACCAGCACGTGGCGCTGGATCTACTGGACGCTTCTCATCGTGGCGGGTTTTTTTTACGTTGTGTTTGTGCTTGTGGTGCCAGAAACCCACCACAATACCCTTTTGAAGAAAAGAGCCGCCCATTTGCGCAAGATCACCGGTGACGACTCGTACAAGGCCATTTGTGAGTTGAAGGTGCGGTCCAAGGCCGAAATCGCCAAAACCTCGCTTCTTCGGCCATTCCTCTTGTTGAGCGAGCTCATTGTCTTCTTGATCACAATCTACATGTCTGTTTGCTATGGTTTGCTTTACATGTTTTTCTTTGCCTACCCGGTTGTGTACATGGAGGGTAAGGGCTGGCTGGCCTCCAAGACCGGTATCATGTTTATTCCCATTGGTGTTGGTGTGCTTGTTGCATGTGCAGTCACCCCATTCATCAACAACGACTATAACCGTCGGGCTCAGCCTTACAGAGACCGCAACCAGTTGCCGCCTCCAGAATTGCGTTTGATTCCCATGATGTTTGGATGCTGGTTTCTTCCCGTGGGACTTTTTGCCTTCGCCTGGTCTTCCTACACCTATATTTCGTGGGCTGGGCCTGCTTTTTCGGGCTTTGCTGTTGGGTTTGGTTTCTTGTGTCTATACAACCCGGCCAATAACTACATTGTGGATTCCTATCAACATTACGCTGCTTCTGCATTGGCGGCCAAGACTTTTGTGAGGTCTGTTTTTGGTGCATGTGTCCCATTGTTTACCATTCAGATGTACCATCGTTTGGGCGATCAGTGGGCAACTTCATTGATGGCGTTTATTTCTTTGGCATGTTGCGCCATTCCATACTTGTTCTTCTTCTATGGAGCTAGAATCAGGAAGTTTTCCAAATACGCCTACTCGGAATAGGCATATAGCACCGGAGCGATAACACACCATCCACAACTACATAATCTGTAAAGAATATATTACAAACTACATAATTTGTAAATAATATATCATAAACTGCACAATTTGTAAACAATATATCACAAACTACATTATCTGTGAATAATATACCACAGGAAATTCACCATGTCCCCAGAACTTGAAGTACATAGAGCGTTGGGACCGTGTTCCTGTACACAACCACACACTCACGTGCTCCTACAAAAGCTACGGCACCAGCAATTTTTTGGCTTAAATGGGAACTCTGTTGAAAACGTCAGTTTCGTGTGCTTGTAAATTTCCTTGATGGCGAATGTCGGGTTTTCGAATTTATAGAGCGTCACGTCTTTTTTGTAGTTCACCATTCCAACGCTGAAATTGTGCGAACACCACCATCAGTCACCAGTTGGGAGACACACGACTTTTGTATATAATACGTCCTAAAAGCTATCCCAAAACCCAAGACCAGCTTAAAGCCAATCGGGCATTTCGAAGCGTAAAATCTTGAAATATCCCTGAAACAGGTGGCATCCGCCCAAGAAACCCGTACACCGCGCCTCCGCGCATGATGCTGCGCTGTGTTTTGAATTTATTTCAGCATGTCGCTGAACGCCAGGAGTGGGCTCATAAGCCAGGAAAAGCAAGCGGTGCTGGCTGCAGGAAAACCCAAACACCTCAGAAATCCCGACATCTTTGAGCGGCTCGAAAACCGCTCAAAACGGCGTCCTTTGGGCGACATATCGGAGCTCCACAACCGCCGCCACCCTCAGAAGATACACAAGACTGCAAGCCAACACAAAGCCCCCGGTTTGGAACTCAGACCGAAGCAAAAAGCCTTGAACCCGTTTTCATTTTTCAAAAGCGCCCCCAAACGCCCAGACCAGTGCTTACCTGCAGTCCGGGAACTATCATACGCATTTCCGAATAGGGAGCAGGAGCTGCTGTCAGACACCGACTCGGGTGGACTGTACGATGCCCGGCGCCTGATACTATATGCAGGACCCGCCCCAGAGCCGGTCCGCAGTCGTGTGTGGGCAATGGTGCCGTATAACGGCGTGGTGGCACAGAGCAACGCGCTTGTACGTGCGCACTGTGACGGTGCCCGTCTCGGGTGGGAGGTGGATGGGGCGGGGGACGGGCCTTACGTTATATGCAGTACATCAGCCATCAGCCCTGTCCTCTCGGTGGTGACGACCGACGGCGGCGAGTTTCTCCTAGCGAATACGGAGCGCAATCCGCTCGCGGTGGGCTCCCGTTTGGTCCTCGGGTCCTGCACAAAAACCACGCCCAAGATGTACACCAGCTGGAAACTACTCTGAATCTTGGATGCAGGCATCCTACCTGAATGAGCAGACGCAGATTTCAGGGCTTTGAAGAAAGGTGGCGTCCGAGTTTGGCTTGGTGTAAATACAGCATTGGCGGGCGCTGTGTATTACATACTGTATATTAGCACTGTATATTACATACTGCATACCAGCACAGACACTCTGTTGAGCAGCCAGAACGGCGCAGAGTTTATGAGGCGCGAGACAGCATCCTGTACTAGGGGCCGAATGCAGTAGTAAGGTCCGGAGTGTCGGAGGCACGGGTGCAGGTATATATATCACGTGACTCGCTGACCTGGCCATCCAGCGGCCCAAGCCAAGGCCGACTTCATGCCTCTGGAGCAAGACGGAGTCCGAGGGCAGTAGCGTTTCGGAGCTACGCGATATCCAATAAATAGAAGATTAGCTATGGTGTCCCATATGCAGCACACCCCGACCTTCGCTCCGTTTATCGCCTCCTCGGCAACTTGATCCGGACATAAAACGAGCCAGCGGTATCCTTGAATGACGTCACCATTCCCAATGGCGCCGGCTGCTTATGGTCGGGATTTGGCACCTGCGTGCGGTTGACAATGAACTCATTGTAGGCATAAATATCCGGCACACCCAAATCAACGCCACCCGGAAGAATGCTCGATGGCATGGGTGTGCGGAACATCTTTGGAATATGGTTGAAATTAGGCAAAGATATCTTGGCGCCCCGGCCCGAATGGAGAGTACTGCGGCGCGATGCAGTCCCACGGGCCACTCCAGTGAAGGCATTGTTGCCGTTTTCGTTGTAGCTGAAGGTAGTTTCAGTGTTGAGCTGGCGCCGGCGGCGCCTCGACTCACGCTCCATTTCCTTATCCACCTTTTCGATTTCCTGGTGGGAGAGTTTGGTCATCGAAGGAGAGTAGTCGACGAGAAGAGCGGGGTTCCGAAGCGTGGTGACAAAATCCTCGCCGGTGGAGTCGGGTTTGGGAACCCGGAGCGGCGGCCCAATCTGGCCTCGGATCTCGTCTTCCCGGATTGGCGACCCGTCGAAAGTGTAGCCAATCAAAAAGAGCGCCTTGTGGTACATCTGCGTTTGCTCGCGGATGCTGAATGCTATGGCGGTAGAGAACTCGCCCGGCAAGCTCATTTCGTCGCAGAGAACGCTGGCAAAGTCTTCAGGGTCCGACTCGTGGTAGTTCAAAATGTCCCACTCAAACTGGTCCGTGAACTGCGTGTTGTTGATGAGAAGATCGATTTTGATGGGGATTCGGATCTCGCCCATGGTGTTGGCCGGCTTCGTGCGGAAGTCCTTGATCTGCTCGGTGATGGCCTGGTATATGTCGTGAAAATGGGTTTCGGGAATGAACTTGTAGTCTTCAATGAGTGTCTTGACAAACGACTCCAACGGGAGAACCTGCTCGTTCATATCCCATAAAAACATATCTCGAAGCTTGAACTTGTCCTTTTCTTTGTCGAAGTCGAGCCGCACCGGAACAAGCGCCTGTTTGGCGCCGGCGCCCTCCACAATCTTGTTCATCTCCAAATCTGTCATTGGCATCTCCGGGATTCGCAGGTTAACTTTGTCCTGCGACGGGAGAATCACTCGCGTGGCCGTGTTGCTAACGCCATTTCCGTATCCCTGGTATCCTTCGCCCCAAATGCTGTTGTTGAGCTGGTTTTTGGCCGATGCGCCGATGGCATTCATGCGCAACTGCTTGATGGCGCTATACGCCTTGATATCCTGGGCCATTCGCTGCATGAGCTGCCGCGTGCGGCCCGCCAGTGCCTCGTACTTGCGGAGGAAATTGTCGTCTTTCTTGATCGAGTCTTCGTACATCTTGAGCTCCAACGGCACGTGATTTCCCGCACGCGCCTCCGCCTGGCTCCAGTGCTGCATGCTTTCCATGGGCTCCAACGGCACGTCTGCAGCGGCGTTCGGGCCGAATTTGGCCGGGATCTGTGCTGGCTGCATTATAAACTCAGAAACCCTGCGCACGGGCGGCGTAACGGCGGGGGTTTCCGCCTTTGGCCCGGGGTTTCCCACCACCGAGCCAGCCGCTGCCGCTGCTGCTGCTGCTGCCGCCACAGCCATATCGTCGGCGCCGCCTCCAACCGAGGGTATGTTCGGAGCCGCTCGGACCGCGGAGTTCGCTGGAAATGGCCTGTTCGCCGAGGCTTCGTACTCCGGCCCTGAAGCCATGGCTCTTTGGTCCCGCTGGGTTGGGAAGGCTTGTGCCTGAACACGAGCGGCCGCGGCAGCGGCGGCGGCGGGGCTTTGCCCCAAATTGGCTTGAACTCCGAGAGCCTGCTGGTTGTGCATATTCTGGAGGTTCTGGACGTTTTGCTGGCGCTGGAGTGCCTGTGCCTTACCCTGCAACGACGCCAGTCCGTGGAGTGGCAGCGGGGCGTACTGCAGGCGGTCCATGGCCGAGTCCAAATGGGGCGACACTGCAGGCGCCATGGCTGGCGACATGGGATTTCCTGCAGCGGCTGCCAAAGGGTTGATTGAGGGCGACATGGCAGCAGCCGGCCGCTGTCCTGCATTCTGGCTGTTATACACAGCATCCATCATCAAGTTTCGGCTGCCGCCACCTCTCTGCATTGCACCTCCCTGTATGCCGCTTCCCATTGCCATGTGCTGCTGAGGTGTTTGCAGCTGTGAGGGTTGCAGGTTCATTGCGCCTTGTTGCAGGTCTATTTGCTGGCCCGTTTGCTGTCCCATTGCCGCCGTTGCTTGGCCCATTTGCATGTGGTTTTGGTTCATTTGATTCATTTGATTCATTTGGTTCATTTGATTCATTTGGTTCATTTGGTTCATTTGGTTCATTTGGTTCATTTGGTTCATTTGGTTCATTTGGTTCATTTGGTTCATTTGGTTCATTTGGTTCATTTGGTTCATTTGGTTCATTTGGTTCATTTGGTTCATTTGGTTCATTTGGTTCATTTGGTTCATTTGGTTCATTTGGTTCATTTGGTTCATTTGGTTCATTTGGTTCATTTGGTTCATTTGGTTCATTTGGTTCATTTGGTTCATTTGGTTCATTTGGTTCATTTGGTTCATTTGGTTCATTTGGTTCATTTGGTTCATTTGGTTCATTTGGTTCATTTGGTTCATTTGGTTCATTTGGTTCATTTGGTTCATTTGGTTCATTTGGTTCATTTGGTTCATTTGGTTCATTTGGTTCATTTGGTTCATTTGGTTCATTTGGTTCATTTGGTTCATTTGGTTCATTTGGTTCATTTGGTTCATTTGGTTCATTTGGTTCATTTGGTTCATTTGGTTCATTTGGTTCATTTGGTTCATTTGGTTCATTTGGTTCATTTGGTTCATTTGGTTCATTTGGTTCATTTGGTTCATTTGGTTCATTTGGTTCATTTGGTTCATTTGGTTCATTTGGTTCATTTGGTTCATTTGGTTCATTTGGCCCATTTGGCCCATTTGTTGGTCCATTTGCTGGCTCATCTGGCCCATTTGGCCCACCTGACCTTGGCCCATTTGACCCTGTGCCATTTGCATCATCTGCTGTCTCTGCAAGTACTGCCGGAGCATGTTTTGAAACTGAGGCTGGTTTTTGAGCTCCTGGAGTTGCTGGGGTGACAAATTCTGGAACTGCGGTGGCAACATGGCCATTTGTTTTCGGCGGGCGGCGGCGGCGGCGGCTGCACTCATGGCTTGACTTTGGGGCACGTGCTGTCTCTGCGTCTGGGCGGCGCTGGGCGGCGCGTTTTGGCCGCTTTGGGCATTGTTATGTGAAGGTAATCCCGGGTGGCCCTGGTTCGGCGTCGGCTGGCTCTGCAGGTACGGGCTCCGGCCCTGGGGGAAGTTCATGATGGGGGTTGTTGTCGCGTTGCGCTGGTTGACGTGCGGCGGCGGTGTACGGGTGTCACTGCATACAGGAAGCATATCATACGACCGCGATGGCACGGGGTTTATGGAGATAGAGTGTAGATTCGGTATTGCTCTATTGAGGCTACGCAGGCTCGGTTTCGGAGTCCAACCAGCATCCCTTGCCAGCTCGGTGACAATCACGTGACCCGACTTCCGAGGGTGCCACCCCACGCCAAAGCCGCTGCACACTTCCACTTGACTTCCCAGGAGGTATTCATGCATGAGAAACCTTACTTGCCGGAATTCGACGGCTTGAGCGGCCCTCAATAGGTCGGAACGATATAGAGACCGGAACTGGGGAAGTCACGTGCACGCCCTCGGATCTGACCATCGATAGATGAAAGTAGAATCCGTATTAGTTTCAACACCATTTGCCGTCACAGAATAACGCCTGTATAAAGGAAATGGTGGTGATTGACCCATCAAAAATGCGGGATACCCGATCCTGCTGATACAGCCTGCAGGTGGGACTCCACGTGACCCGAATGGCTTAGGCCGCTATAGGCACCCTAACAAGAGTATGAAGCTAGTGTGCAGCCTCATAAGGAACCCCACACAGGGACCCTCCCCGCTGTTCGTAATCTGCTATTCCTGGTCCACAATTAGGAGTCTCATACGCCAAGACGTACAACATATGCTTTGCCCGATTCAAAGCCACGAAAAATAGCTGCTCTTCATTAACACTCGGCATCACCGCCTCCAACTGCAAAAGCGGTAGGAAGCAAGCACTCACTGAGACCCGGAACAAACAACACCGGCCACTCAAGCTCTTTTCGTGACGGTGAAAGTGGCACTCAAGCGTTGCCAGAGCCTCGTAGACTGTTCCAGGATCAACGTTGTAGAAAACCAGCTCGAGATATTGCTTGAGTAACAATAAACCGTCCATTTTCAAAAGCTGTCTTCGGCAAAGGCATCATCGCTATAGCGAAACTCAAACCACTTCAATCGTGCTTTGACCTAGCCAACGTTGAGGCACATCTGCTTCACTTCAAAGCCCTAATAAATTGAAAGACATCAATGGTATCAGACACTAGTCGACCCGACTGGTATTTTTCCAGCAAAATCATTTTCGATGGCTCGGGTCTGAAAGCAGTTTGGGCCAAGAACGCCAGGTCTGCAAACAGATTTTCCTCGAGAAAATGACTTCAAACCGAAGCGACCGACACAGACCCGCTCAGGCATCCCGGAACGCATGGCTTTCTGGACCGGGCACTATGGTGCATTATGTTGTAGTAGTGGGTCGCCTGGATGGCCCCTCGCAAACGAGATGGAAATCACGACACATGGGTCAGACGTGGACAATCTTTTCAAACTCAACCAATTTGGCCGCTAGCGTTCCTGGCACCAACATCGCCTTGGAGGCTGGGGAGACAGCACTGCACATACTTCGAGGGTCACAGTTAATAAGAGCTTGACTGCTCATCGTCAGTTGGACTCCCGCACAAGGCCGCAGATCTGTAAGCTTGAGCAGCTAATAGAGATGGCAAGTGTAACAAATGTTTCCTCATGACATCAGCAGCTGGGAACTTTCTCATGACAGCCTCAAAGCCTTCACTCCAATAACACCTCCTCGGGCCTCAATGATCTCACCTTTTTGCCCTCTTGCTCCTTGTAGTTGAGGGTAGCGGTGCATAGTCTTTGCCTGGGTAAATTCGACTCTGCTGTCAAACTAGGACGAAAGAGCTCAACGCCATCGTTGTTTGCATTGCAAATTCGAGCCTCGAATGGGCCTCGCTGGTGACTTGAGTCCAAGAGATGGTGATACTGGCCAGGTAGTGCATATAGACCACACCGGAGCACCAAACAAAGAGCTGTTGAACCAATTGTATATTTCGTCCCATTGTGAAGATCTTGGATTTGGTCGGATGAAAGAATGCACTATATTAGCTGTAGAAACGAAGTTGGAACCTCTCCTAGTCCGTTTCTAGTACCTTTGTAAAGCACATCTGCTTTTGAATCCATCATTCTAGTGAAAGCTGTAAGGCGGAATCAAAAAAGGCGCTTCCTGCTTTAGCTCGAGGCCTAACTTAAAGTGACTAATAACACCTGGCTCGTCGTTGTGGCGCCTAACTAATACTGGTGAGTAGTTCTTGGATATCATCAGAATAGTTTTTGAATGGATCTTTGTAACTTTTTAAATGTTTGTATTGTAAACATAGTATGATTTGATTTCCACTATTGTTTAGCTTTTCGGATACTCATTGGAAGGGGCGTTCCTTATATACACTGAGATCGCATGGGGCATCCTGCACATATCCTGCACATATGCATGCGCATGCATACTTGCTTCAGATCTGAAACTGAGGGATAACCACATGACTCTTACGACCAGAGGCGCGAGCATTTGGATGAATTACTGGCTCTTTTCACGAGAGTTTTGAAATTTCGGGTTTTCTGTTCCTGGCACTTTAATGGGTTATAATGGGCCTTAGTTTCACGGGTTATATGGGTCCTTACAGTCTAACAGATGCAGTATAGAAAGCTGTGGTGGTATAGACCGAATATTATTAAAATGAAGATCGAAAGGAAACTCTGATTGGCACGTGATGGATGGGAAATATACCCGAGTGACAACGTGATGGATGGGAAATATACCCGAGTGACAACATGTTGGATGTCGGGGTGTACAGTGCTAGACATGGTACCAATGGAAAGTGGCCAACTCAAAAAACATCATACCGTGTTGTGATTTTTGAGCAGTGTGCTGATATGCTTGGACGGCCGCCGAGCCGCCATACGTTTCACCGTTGGCAGACTAATGGTTCACCCATTCTTGGCAACTTGTTGATATTTCATCAAAGCTGGCAGAAAAGTGCTGGAAAGTTCACTAGCGCCCGTTTCGTCCTTGTTTCCACTGCCCAGGTGAGCTCCGATCTTGCAACCCATCAGCCATGTCTTCAAGGCGCCCAGCGTTACAACTAGAACGGACGCACTTACTGCTTTACTACTAATAATAGCAGACGGCTTCCGCCAAACCGATGGAATACTGGTGGCTCCACGTACGTGGCACGTGAGTCCCGGTAGTCACGTGACGCGCCCTACTACCGCGCCCGGGTGCAAAAGCCCAAGCCCATGCTGATTCTCTCCAAGTCCCCCCAGTTTCTGCAGAAACACGTCGTGTTTGCCGGAGCCAGCGACCAGCTCCAGGACTTTTTCAGTGTGCGTTTTGCCTGCTCAAATGCAAAAATCATAGCCAAGTACCTCCACTTTGTGTTTGGGTTCCAGGAAATCGCCTACAGGGGTTTGGAAACAGGCGGCATTTTTGAGGCCTGCCACGTGCTCCGCTGCAACAATATAGTTTTCGAGATTGTGAGTCCATTGGTAAATGTGGATGTCTCTGCAGACCAGTACCCTGATCTGGAACTGAGTTGGGAGGACGAATTCTGCGGAGAAAGCCCTGGTTTCGAGGAAAGTCCTACAGAACGGGAAGAACGGAGCGAAAAATCCACAAATGAAAGCGGCAAGGATTCCTCGGGCTCGTACCGCGGGGTTGGATTTCTGTTTGTCGACGCCCAATTTGCCCAGATGCTCGAAATCCCCAAATTCCAGGCGTTCATGACTAAGGCCACGCGCACACAAAGCGAGCTTCAGATGATTCTCAACGAGTATATTGATCTGGTGGCCGTGCTGAGATTTGTGAGTCATCATGGGTTCGGTGTTTTGGACGTGGCTTTTCTGGTTCACGACGCCAAAGGCGTCTTCTCACATGCAGTTGCCAACGGCGCAATTGGTCTACAAGCGCCAGCAGTGGTTTCTGACGAAAACGGTTCGGTTGTGCTTGCAATATTGGGGCTGCCTAATACGGACCTTCGGCACACTATTGTGCAGAAGATCGACTACCGGGGTGCCTACCTTCCCAACTACGGATTGCCGCTCGAAAAAAGTGAAGGTGATAGTCCTCCCGCTTACGCTGTTTTTCCGGAAACTACAGATAGCGGGCTTCTCCGCGTGGACCACTGTGTGCAAAACTTCAGCTGGAACGAAATGAAGAAAAATGCCGCCTTTTATGCCGCTTGTTTTGGTATGTCCAAATTCTGGTCTGTTGACGAAGAAGACGTTTCTACCGAGAGAAGCGGACTCAATTCCACGGTGATGATCTCCCGAAACGGCAAGGTCAAGATGCCCATCAACGAGCCGGTCAAGGTCAAAATGAGGGGCCAAATCGAAGAGTACTATGACTTTCACGGTGGCCCGGGAGTACAGCATTTGGCCTTGCAAACTGAAGACATTCTCCAGTCGGTGCAGTACCTCCGAAACAGAGGCATGGCATTCAACACGGTTTCGGACGTATACTATGCCGAACTTAAACAGCGCTTGGAATCCAACCAAATTCGTCTTTTTGAAAGTTTTGCCGATCTTCAGAAAAACCATATTCTCGTGGATTTCGACCCAAATTCGAGGTACTTGTACCGCGATGATTTTTACACGTGCCACTACATTCTCCAGATCTTTACAAAGCCAATCCAGGACCGGCCCACGTTTTTTTTTGAGATTATACAACGTCACAACCACAACGGTTTTGGAAAGGGCACCTTCAAGGGGCTTTTCGAGACCATTGAACGGGAACAGATGGCGAGAGGAACCCTTTAGGTGACTATTCAGTTTTAGTGGCGTTTCAGAACCTTCTAATTTAGCATGCAGGTTCTGGGACACTGGATTTTTTACTCCTTGGAATTGATCTTCATTGGATCCAGTGGTTCAATGCAGTATAGAGAATCAGCAGAAAATCTAGAAGATGCTAGATTGCTATACATTGCTATACATTGCTATACGACTGCTTGAAGAACATTCGCAACCATGTTGGCTTCCTTATTTGGCTCTTTTTGCATCAACAAACACGCTCCGGCATACAACAATGTAGCATTCAATCGACAGTGACCGCTCGTACGCAGCACGGCGGCAGCCCAGGTCGGCGGGTCTGTCATGGAGCCTTGATCTATATGCAGGAATACATCAAAACTGCCAAACGGTCTACAAATTCGTAAGGCTCCTTTTGGGATCGAAGCACATGGTGCCGCTTCCTGGATTGCCCAGCAAAAAGATTGCAGCACCACAATTTCACACATGGTCTCCCACTGCATTACTCACTGTGGCCCTAAGTGGCTTGACTAACGTTGATCGGACGGGAAACAGTATTTTCCACTTGGTATGGCCGCAACCGAAATGTAAAGAGTTTGAGGCGTAGATATAATTTTGGGTTATGCAAAGCACGCTATAGTAGTAATAATTTGGTAGGTGTAAGTTCCGCCGAAAGAGAAATGATTTCACCATTTACTAAGACTAATTCACTTGGTACACAGTATTATTGTTAACTTTCTTGGTACACAGTATTATTGTTAACTTTCTTGGTACACAAAGTTTACAATATAACAAGTACGTGTTCATTAAGTAGATGCACGTGACTACAGCCAGCAGCTCATTTACAGCCATTTTATTCAATTAACCATACCCAGCCTGGGGACCGGCATACAAGCCGGACATCGGCCATTCACCAGTCAAACCATGAAATCAAAAATCGTCTTCATGTTCACGTACCGGCGGCCGCAGTCCTGCAAGTAAACCTCCACGGCATCTCTGCAGGCGCCAAAGTAAGCTCTGTTCTGTTCAGCCAAAGCCTGCACCTCACCATCGCTCATCTCGGACAGATTGTCCCAAACCGGCCTCAATTTCCGGGCCTTGGCCTTCTCCACGTCGAAAATGGCCTCAAAGTAAAGAAGCTGGTTGTACAAGGCCTTGTCGCTGTACTTGTAGCGCATCACACCCTTACATCCGTGGGCTTTTCCGGAAGAACCAATACACCGCTTTCCGTATACGGAAATCTGGCGGGTCTGGATGCCGCAGGCGGCGTCGTCACACACTAGCCATCCTGCATAGTACATGGCCAAGTGGCGGCGGATCTCCGTTTCAAGCTGGGCCACAAGCCTCAACCCGGAGAATTGGGAGCGGCACGCATTGCATTCCACCCCGTGGAAAGTGATTCTGTAGTCCGGCAGCGGCACTAGACCGCCGAACCGGAACTTCTTGCCGCACCTGCACAGAAGCACCAAGAAGCTGGCCTGGCGAAAGCGGTCCAAATCCGAGATGTTCGACTCCATTGGGACAATCTCCGCCTCGTTGTTGCGTAGACGGGCCGCGTACTTGCGGGTATCGAGCCCAAGGCTTTCTGCCACCCGCATAAGGTCAATGCCGTCGATCTTGCCCACAAGCCGCTCCACCGGCGCGTAGATCTGCTTCTCGAGGTAGTAGTCCGCATCGGGCACGAAGCTGGCCTTTTTGGGAAGCACCTCCTGCATGGAGCGGGCCCGCTGGGCCGGGGTGTCGTCGTCGCCGTGCTTCTGCTCAATCACGAACGTCACCACGCTGCCTGCCTTGACGACTTTTCCCTGCTTGCGCATGCGGAGCGCAACCTGCACCGGCGCCATGGTTTTTCCGTTCGGGTAGTTGCTCGGGTCCTTGGAGAGTCGCGTGTTGATCTGGTACTTGTCCACCGAGAGGGTATTGTTGCGGACCTTTTCGTTGGTTTGTTCCAAGAACTCGTAGACTTCTCGGAGTGCTTCTTCGGGGTCCTTGTCCAGAAGCAATGTTTCCAAGATGGCCGTGCTGACCTCCTTGGAAAGCGGACAGTACTCACGCCGCCGCATGTCCAAGCCTTTGACCTCCAACTGCAACTTCTCCTTGCCCAGCTTGTCCACGGAAACGGTCATGGCCGCGTACTTCTTTTTGGCGTGGAGAAGAAGCCGTTTGAACACGTTATCGGTGTCGATTTCCAAGAGCCGGTAGCGCTCGTTGACCGACACCTTGAAGTCGTCTCCGATTTTGAGCGCTGCCGCCAAACTGGTTTCCCCGGTATCGATCATAACCGAATCCGTGTCTCCGTACACCACTCGCAAGCCAATCAGCTCGGCCAATTGGCGCGTGTCCATCAAAATCTCTCTTCCCTTGTTGGTGACCAACATGGCTAGCGGTTTGGCGTAGAACCGCGAGTTGACGTACCCCAAACACCCGTACATAGAGTTGGCGGTCAACTTGAGCGCCTGCTGCTTGATGTCGTACTGGGCCCTTTCTGCCGCCAGTAAATTGGGCGTTTTCATGAGCTTTTTGACCTCCCGCCGCCGCAGGACCAACGTGTTGAGAAGCCGCGGCAAAACTCCTGGGGAAGTGTCTTTTTCTGGAATCTCCGGCATGTCTTTATCTTCGTCGTGGGTGTTGTTGTAGGCTTGGCGGTCCACTGTGGTGAAGCAGATGTTGAATTCCTGGATGATGCTGGGGTACAACGAGTTAAAGTCCATCACGAGAATGTAGTTTTTGTGCAACCCTTTTTCCGGCTCGAAAACCAAGCCTCCCTGGTACTTGGGTTTCTTGTTGGACGTGACGGTCGTGGCGTCGTCGTCGGCGGCCTCCACCTTGTTTTCCGCTTGGTTCTTGTGGAACTTGTCCTCCTTATCCGGAAGAATGTACTGGTTTTTCTTGAACTCGTGGAGCAAAATGTACTCGTTTCTGCCGGCACGTGTTCCGGAAAGAGTATGGGCCCAGGCGTTTCCGGCCAAGTTCGTCAATTGCTTGGAAAGCGAGAGAATCTGCACGGCAAACGCAATTCGGGCGGTCATTTCCACCTGGAACATGTTTTCTTTGAGCGGCATCATAAGAAACGATGCGTCTTCGGCGTATCGGGGGTTGGAGAAGTTGATTTCGACGCTGTTGTGGTTTTGCTGGCACACCACGCTGTACATCTCGGAAAGATCCCACGACTGACATTTTGGCGTGAGCGATTGTCCAAGTTCGTTGGCGATATCACAGAGAAGTCTCCCCTGGAAGATCTCCCTGATAACGAGGTTGCTGTTAAAGCCGCCGCTCTTGCCAAAACGGTCTGGCCATGCCTTTCTGTTTCTCCTTCCCAAAGCAGACCACAACGGAACCTTCAAGTCGTACATCCGATGGACCAACACATCTAGCGCTATGTTCTCCAAGCGGTGGCCGAAAATAAGGTCTGGATCGATCGTTTTGAGCTTCGCTGCAAGGCACTGGAGCAACGAGGTCTCGTTTGGAAGCAAATTCACCAGCAATTTTTGCTTTTCCACAAGCTGTCGGAGCCCGGGCGGGTATGCCGAGCCGCCGATGGGCCGGACTAGCGTAAAGGTCTCGGAGGGCGCAGTTTTCTCATCCACGGGCGAGTCCTGCGCAATATTGTGGTACACCGCCACCGACACACACGCTACTTCCTGCTTGTTCTGAGCCCCATTCATAAGCGCCTGCACGGAGAGCACAACCGCGGTCAAGGGGGGCGGGAGGAGCAGCGGGTCGTTGAGAATCGGCACCACCAGTCTGGCGTCCTGCACAGAGGCCTCGATCTGGCAGTGGGACACGTTTTTTAGCGTCGTCAAGTCGGCACCCTGGATATCGAGCCAACACGGACCCATGATGTTCTGCTGCATGACGAACGACTCGAAGATCTGGTTGTTGGTGCCGAACATGCGCAGAAACGTCTCGCCCGATATCTCCGACGGCATTACCACGTTTCTGTTCTTTTCAGTTTTGAACGGCAAAAGCACCTTGAGATACTCGGTTTCTTTGGGCACTCCGGGAAGCTCAAACGCGTACTTCATGGTCTGGGGCTTTGCCTTTAGGTGCAGGAGCCCGTAATGATCGATGAGGAGCGGCGCCAATTCTTCGTGCACATCCTTGATGGTGACGGGAGTGTCGGTCTGGACGCCGTCAACCACCCGGAATGGGCGTGGGAGTGCATAGAGCTCTCTGCACAAGCCGTTGACCTGCACAACAGCAGACTCGTAGGCCCCGGATTTCAGAAGGACTTTTCCGAAGAGAAGAAGCGACTTGTCCACCTCGGCATAGTCGAGCCAGAACATGCGAAACGAGTTGTTTTCGGCAAAGTCTGCGGCAGCGAGCTTGGGCGTGGATGCTGCGGCAAAAGTGCTGGCCCGAACAGGCAATTTTTCGGCCTTGACCGCCGAAACATTGACGTTGCTGGCCACGCCACCGCCCCGGCGTCGCCGAACCACGAGCTCGTCCTCGGAATCAGACGCCTCGGCTGGTGAACCAGTGTTCGCTTCGGTCTTGACCCGGGCGTCCCCTTTTTCTGCGCTCGGTTCCGCCTTTATTGGCTCAGGGCGAGCGTCATCCATATCCAAATCGAGCGACTGGGAAACCGGCTCGGAAACCGGCTCGGAAACCGGCTCGGAAACCGGCTGGGAAGCTGGCGCTGAAACCGGCTCGGAAACCGGCTCAAGCGGTTCCTGTATGGACACTCTGGCCTTTTTTGGCTTGGTGTTGGTGGTGACAAATCCAAACGGAGAGCTCTTTTGCACCCGCTTGGGTGCAGTCTTGGCCCGTTTCACCGGCTGAGAGCCTCCAAAGTCTTCAAGAATATCGTCGATGCTGGCATTGGATGCAGGCCGGGCCTCGGCCTTACGTGCGCCGCTGCCGGCCGAGAAAAAGGTGTTGATGTCGGCGGTTTTGACGGTTTTGGCCACCTTTTTGGCCTTTTTGGGTCGTCTCTCCGTCACCTCCTCTTCGTCCGAGTAATAGTTGGGCCGCGTGGTGTCGTCCCACTCATCCACTCCGTTATCCACGTACCCTTCTCCGTTGTCATCGACGATGAAATCATCGCTGAGAAGTTGTTTTCGTTTGTGCTGTCTGAAGGTGTCTTCGTCGACCTCGTCGTATATGGAAGCGTCCTCATCATCCAGAACAACGATCTTACCCGTTTGCCGGGCTTCTTGGAGCCGCTTGAGCTTGTTGGCTTTGTTCTGGCGGCTCAGCATGGGGGTTGTGTACGCGACGCGTCGCACTTGCGCGTAGGTGGCGGTGCACGGGTGTTCTGGCGCACGGGTGTCCGCGCTGGTGTACGGATCCCCAAGCCTCGTACACCCCATGTCTTTTGCCGCCTTGGACCTCGAGAGCCAAAACCCCCCCTCCACGGGGCCACAGGCATCTGAAGTTGATGACATCATCAAGAGCACGTCTTCGCAAATCCAAAACTACTCCCTGCTCATCAACTCCTTCTCTAATGAGCGCAAATTGGTGGGCACCCGAAGAGACTGCGCCCAATTGAGGGCCAAACTCGACCAGTCACAAGAGAATATCCAGCAGCTTGGCGGAGCCATCCAGAAATTAATGTCCAACATAAACGCTGTCATCACCTCAGAAGGTGCTTCGAAACAAAACCCTTCTGACTCAACAAACAACCCAATCAATGGCCAGTTATTGATGAAGGATCGGATTCTCGCGGAATTCAATTCCCTTCAGTCGTCATTCCAAACACAGGTCCGAGAGTACAACGCCAAGAAAAAATCCAGCCTGTTGCCAGAAACAACGCCGTTGTTGGCGCATGTGCAGGGTGGGCTGGCCACAGCGAACCGCCCCCAGCCACAGACGCAGATGCAGGTCCAGGACGAGATCGACGAGCTGGAGCTTCAGTACCATGTGCTTCTCACCCAAGAACGCAACCGCCAGATCGAGCAGGTGCAGGACGGCATCCGTGAGGTCAACCTGATCTTCAAGGACCTTGGGGAGTTGGTCAATGTGCAGGGCGCCCAGTTGGACACGGTGGAGGAAAACGTTCTTCAAATGAGCGCTAACGCCAATTCCGCTGCAGGTGAGCTCAAAAAGGCAAACGAGTACCAGCGCCGCAAAAGCAAGTGGAGCTGCATATTGTTGTGTGCGTTGTGTGTGTTTGTGTTGGTGGCTGTCTTGGTGGTGATCAGCTAGAGAGACAGGACACCGGCGGCCTGAACCACCAGGCCTCGCACGTGACTGGTAGCACTCACGTGACTGGTGTTGCTCACTCACGTGACTGGAGCTGCATGCTGCAGGAGATAAGGACGGGTTGTGCAGGACGGAACCCGCCGGCGGCCGGCGAGCATTGGGCGAAGCAGGGGTTTCCTGCATACACCGGGGCGGGCTGCCCGATCCGGCGCAGTACTGCAGACACACTATGACTCCTCCGCCTACATCCCCAGCAAAGCCAACGTCTGCAACATGGTCGTCGTGTCCCGGACTTTGGGTCCAAACGAGCACTATTTCCGGTGCCGCTACGAAAACCGCTTTTATGCAAACTTTGCATCTATGGCTGCCTATTCCCGGGATTTGTCGGATCTTTCCTTGATTTTCCGGGCCCTCCGCAAATCGCTCTTGGACTACAACATATTTGCATGCAACATCTTCGTGAACGAAAAGCTCCAGGATTACGTCATACAGCCAATTGCGTCATCCCGTTTGGGCGACTTTGTGCTGTTCCAAGACAACATTGACCTCTTCTCCGAGACCCAGCTCCGCCATCTATGCAGAACCCGCTTCTTTTCGTTCGACTGTGATAAGCCGCTTTTCCGCTTGTTCATTTCGGGCAATAAATTGGCGGCCACCTTTGAGCACACCTTGTACGACGGGGTGGTGTCGCTCTTGTTTCAGGAGATATTCTTGGAGAACTTGGGGTTCTGCGACGCCTACCCCGAAAAGTATGAGGAGCTCTACGGAAAAGCGCCGGAGCACGTGACGTTGGATTCGGTGGTCTTCGACTTTGCCACCGACAAGGGACGTATCGTGAACTCGTTGGTACCGCCCTGTGAAGTGGTCATGGAAGACCCCAGCTTGGACTACTGTGACAACGACCCGGAGCATTATCTGAAGAAGGCGCCTGCAGGTTACCCCGAGCTCTGGCCCGGGCGCTTTCCGTCCCGAAAAGACGTCTCTGTTGCATTCAAGACGTTCAAAATCCCGCCAGCTGCTTTAAAGGCAATTTTGGCGAAGTGCAAAGAGAAAAAGGTCACGCTTACCTCATACATCAACGTGCTCCAGGCCATGGCGTTCCAGCCCGTGTACGGAGATCAACACCATACGGTGAGTCACGTGGCCATCACGTTGAGACGGCACGTGAGCGCCGATCGGTTCGGCCCGGCCTACGAGTCCCTTTTGGATATTCCGGGGTACCGCATCGTGGGCAACTACGCACACATGGGCGTGCCACGACTTTTTGCGCCGGTCAAGGATTTTTCGTGGGAGCTTGTTGCGGAGGTGAATGGGGAGCAGATGGAAAGCGTGGCCAACCGGAAAATTCTCAGCACGGCCAAGGCTTTCAATGATGCTTTTGATAAGCTTGGCACCAACGCGGCTTTGTTTGAATCCGGATTAGGCAAAAACCGCCACGGCACGGTGAAAATCTCCAATTTGGGTGTGGGTAATTTCCCCGATTACCCCAGCACGTCTGGGCCTGCATGGAGCGTGGAAGATTTCATCTGGGCGCAGGACGTGGCTCCAACGGCCGCAGACGTGGTGATTGACTTTTCACTGACCAAAAAAGGCGGCTTGAATGTGGTGGTTTCGTATTTCGACGACCAGTTTGCGGATTCGGAATTCTCTGATTTCGACCAGTTTCCCGAGGCACTCCGCCGGCTCATGTACAAGCATGCAGGCTTGGACCCCGAAGAAGCAGGCAAGGCTTAATAGACGTTTTGAATAGACACCTGCTGCTGTGTGCAGGATAAACATGGTGCACGGGTGCGCGCGTAAAGTAAAAGCCAAGCGAACCCGAGCGAAGACAGTCTGAAGCAGCCACATTCTGAAACACTCCAGAAATACTCAGAAACACTCCAGAAACAATCTAGAAACGATCTTGAAACACTCCAGAAACAATCTTGAAACAATCTAGAAACATTCCTGAAACACCCTAATTGAAACAAGATCTGAAACAAAATACTACGAAATGGCGCTACGACTGGAAGACGGACACTGGCTCCACCAAGAATCCATCCGTGCAGTCCAGAAGTTCGACAACTTCTCCACCGTCGACTGGATGGAGGACGAAATCGCCGCCCATCGGACCCGGGCGGCGCAACGCCGAAGTCACGTGACGCTCAAGGAACAGGTGGTGGCGTCCACGCAAACGTGGCTTGTTTTGGCGGTTGTGGGCGTCAGCATCGGCAGCATCGCCGCGTCTTTAAACGTGATTACGTCATGGCTTTCG
The DNA here is from genome assembly GCA_002370615.1 of Metschnikowia aberdeeniae. Classification (NCBI taxonomy): domain Eukaryota; kingdom Fungi; phylum Ascomycota; class Pichiomycetes; order Serinales; family Metschnikowiaceae; genus Metschnikowia; species Metschnikowia aberdeeniae. The sequence continues at coordinate 25,101 of NKZB01000126.1, forward strand.
GCTCTTCGTTTGGGCTATTGCAGCTCCCATTTCTACCTCAACGAGACGTTTTGCTGCTGGCGGCAAGACGGCGCCCAATGTGGCGACTGGAACACGTGGCTGCAGTTTTCTGTGGGCCGATACATTGCCTATGTCTTTTTTTCGGTGATTTTTTCGGGCGTGGCGGCGTTTTTGGTGAAGAAATACTCGCCGGCAGCGGCGGGGCTGGGGATCTCCGAAATCAAGTGCATTGTTTCGGGGTTTGTGGTTAGTGGCTTCTTGGGGCCATGGACGCTTCTTATCAAGAGTCTAGGCTTGCCGTTGGCCATTGCCTCCGGGCTTTCTTTGGGGAAGGAAGGTCCGCTGGTGCATTATGCAGTCTGCGTGGGTTCGTGTGTGTGCACGCTATTTTCGTCGTTTCGGCAGTCGGCGCTGAAACACAGAGACATTTTGACGGCCAGTGCTGCTGCAGGGGTGGCGGTTGCTTTTGGCCTGCCGATGGGCGGGGTTTTGTTTGCCATGGAGGAGATTTCCTCGGTGTTTCACCTCCAGACGCTCTTGAAACTGTACGTGTGTGCGTTCATTGCGGTGGTGACACTTTCGGCGATCAACCCGTTTCGGAGCGGTCAGTTGGTGTTGTTTGAGGTGACGTACGACACCACGTGGCACTTTTTCGAGCTCCCCTTCTATGGACTTTTGGGAGTTTTTGGCGGGGTCTACGGAATTGTGGTGTCCCGGCTCAATAAACGGGTGGCAGGATTTCGGAAGAGGTTTTTGGCCGAGTACGCTGTGCAGGAGGTGCTTTTTTTGGCGCTTGCTTCCGCTGTTCTCTGCTACTTCAACGAGTTTCTCCGGGTGGACATGACCGAAGCCATGCAGGCGCTTTTTTCCGAGTGCCTGGCCAAGCAAACGGGAGCATTGTGCCGTCCGCTGCTGCCATCTCTCGTGGGACTGCTTTTGTGGGCCACTTTCTTGCGGCTGTGCCTCACCATCATCACCTATGGATGCAAGGTGCCGGCGGGGATTTTTGTGCCGTCCATGGCTGCAGGAGCCACTTTTGGCCGGCTCGTGGGGCTTACAGTGGCGAAGTTGTCGGTGAAGTTCGGCACACTGGCCTTTTTTGGCAGTTGCCCCGAGAACGGGCCCTGTGTCATTGCAGGCACCTATGCACTAATCGGCGCCGGTGCTGCACTCAGCGGAATAACCCATTTGACCGTGACGGTTGCGGTGATTATGTTTGAGTTGACCGGCGCAGTCAAGTACATTATTCCGACGATGGTGGCGGTGACGGTGACCAAAATTATCAATGACCGGTGGGGAAACGGCGGAATAGCCGACCAGATGATTGTCTTCAATGGGCTTCCGTTTATCGACCTGAAAGAAGAGTTTGTGTTTGGCACGACGGTGAAAAGCGCCATGTCGCCACTGACGGTTGTTTTGACGACGGAGTTGCGGACCGCTGGCCATTTTAGGCAACTACTTGCGGCGTGTGACTACGAGGGCTTTCCGCTTGTGCAAAGCGAGGACTGTCCTTCCATTTTAGGGTACGTTAAGCGAGCAGACCTAGAGACGGTGCTTCGGGGCCACAGCGACGAGGAGATTTGCAGATTTGATGGTGGTTTTGGCGGCTTTGGCGGCTCTGACGATGCTCTCATGGGAGACAGCTTCGGTGCAGGAACAGAGGACGGTTCCGGGGAAACCGGGATTCCGGGCTCGAATGCCGTGTCGCTTGCGTGCGTTGTCAACCTGGCGCCGTTGGTGGTGCATGCAGATACTACGCTTGAATACGTCATGGACATTTTCGTCAAGCTTGGGCCACGCCACGTTTTGGTGCAGAAAGGCGATTTTTTGGCGGGGATTATCACCAGAAAGGACATTCTCCGCTACGAGCACACAACGCATGAGCTACTGCATCCTTATGAGGACGACGGGCGAGACGAGAAGGTGTGGGCTTTTTTGCAGCGGTTTTTGCAGAGATAAAGCATCAAAGTCTCAGTCTGAGGTCAGTGCAGAGCTGGACTTTAGTCAAGATATTGAGCATATCAGGAGAACTGGTGGAACTGGTGGAACTGACTCCATGTTCAGAATGGTGAAATGTGGTAGCATTTTCTGGTACTCAGATTACTCGGATCCCGATATCAATGCAGCCAGAACATACGTGATTGGAATCGCTAGGTCAGGATTGGCACAGCAAATGAATTTCGAAACTACGGACACTTCCGAGAGGGTATACCAACTTGTACACTTTTCCGGGATGATTTTCTGAGATGGACGTTTCCGGGATGATTTTCTGGATGGATCCAAAATGATACTATAAGACATCCTATCACCAAAATGGACATGATCACATATGGTCGCTTCGCATCTTCATTTCCCAGGAACCATGATGTCATACTGATAAATCAGAGTCAAGCAGACCCAACATATTTCCGTTCAAGCCTCATCTACTGACAACTTCCATTTTGAGATCTCATTTAAGGTATATATCTTAACTTATTCTCAGATATACATTCTCAGACATAATCGATAAATATGAGTTCGATTCTCATTAAACTAAAATATAGCAAAGCGGTTATGATGAAATGGTAGACATAAAACACTTAAAATGTTTGGATTAATATCGTGTAGGTTCGACTCCTACTAACTGTGATAAAGGGACATAACACATGCAAGTTATTTTTAAATAGCGTCAAGGTGAGTGATACAAGATATAGAGAAATATCTTATTCAGATGTAGGTAGAAAATTAATATTATATTCATCTAATAAAAGTATAAAAATAATCTCCAATTCATTCTTATTTATTTCTAATCTCATTAATTTTTTCCCTTTCTTAAGTGTTATATTATAAACTTTACCTAAATTTAATTCTTTATTAAATATATTTGATGAATTAAATTCATTTTCATTTAAATTTAATATTAAAGATATATTGATATAATCAAAATAAGTAAGTTATGCCGATATTACATCATTTTAAACAAAACGATCAAATATTAACGAACAGATATATACTTAACGCAATATTCAATAATATATCTTTTTATTAAATAATATCTTTATATTAAATAATATCTTTTTATTGAATAAAATCTTTTTATTAAATAATATCTTTTTGTTAAATAACATCTTTTTATTAAATAATAATGAAAGGGTTTAGTTATATATATTAATATATATAATGGACAGCTGTATGCTATGAAAGTAGCACGTACAGTTCGGGAAAGACTGTTTAATTAAGCTTATTTATATATAACATAAGTTGGTATATATGTTTGATAAGAGGATTAATCTTCTATTTCACAATGGCAATTGCTGTGCTACTTTCTCAGATATACATTCTCAGATCTACTCAGGCTTCACACTCCGGCATGGTATGCATTCCCCTCTTAAGAAACCCCTGATCCACTTTATGCCCGTTCTGCGGGCTACTCCCGCCATTTTCCGTGGTCTCTGTAGGAAGCGTACAACGACTGGAAATAAGTCCTGCCCAGCATGTCCAAACACAGGGAAACCAACTCCAACTCAACCAGCGAAAACAAACCAACAAGACTAAAAAGCCCAGGCATCAAAGCCTCGTTCGTTTCGGGCAGAAACGTCTTTCCAAGCCGTAAGTTGATGTAGTTGACCAAGATCACGTGCGCGTGGCTGCGAAGCGCCTTCCTGTATACAGCCACCAGCGACGTGAGTGAGTCATTATGGGTGGTCTGCACGGGCGGCTCGCAAAGCGTGGTCAAGAGACGGGCGTAGCTGCGGGCGCAGTCCACGGCCCGGCCGGCCTGCGAGAGCTCCGCCGCCTCCGTAAGCGGCGCCATGAGCTCGCTCATCACGTGCACAATCACGTGATACCGGCCACGGAGCTTCCCCCGGTGCGCGTTCACCGCGTACGTCACGAGTTTGGCCGCCGCCGCATATGCAGGCTCAGACTGCCCAGCCGTCCTGCAGGCAGCGCTCAAGAGAAGCTCCACCACGTGCGGCGTCATCGAGCCCGAGGCGGCGACCAAGTCTGTGAGCGTGGCCAAGAACGCCACCGAGCTCGTTTCGTCGAGCTGCTCCGCGTGCGCCAAGTACCCCAGCACCGAGGCAGCGACGAGTCCTGCATACAGCCGCTCCTTCGGGATGAGCAGGCAGAATGCGGCCAAGGCGTCGAAAATCGCCGCCAAAAAGCCGGAGTGGGTATTCACGGCCGCCAAAGTAGCCCGGAACGAAGTTTCAAATTCCGGTTCGGAAAACTGGCGGAGATACGCGCGAAGGCTGTTCTGGAGATCAACGCGAGCCCCCGGAATCTCGCTCCGGAGCACCAAGAACAAGGCCAAGACGTAGCTGGCCTTGGCCTGGCCGGCAGTTTTCAGTGCCAACGAAAACATGACGGTTTTTGTTTTTTCCGACGCGGGAAAGGCGCCGAATTGGCGGAGCGCCGTGCCAATCTCGCTTTGGCTTCCTTCACACGGCAATTTATCGAGTAGTTCGAGCCGCTTTTCGAAGTTTTGGTCGGTGATGGTACTGCACATGTACTTGACCAATCGAGCCGTTGGCTCCGCCAAATCCACCTTGTTGGTGGGGACGCAGAGAAACCCGTGCACCAGGAGTAACCGACTGGGGTCGGACGCCTTGTTTTTGTGGAAGTTCTTTTCTTCCTTTGCGATCATCTTGTCCATCTTTTTGATTGCCGACTTGACAAACTTCGCCGACGTTGGCTCCTTTATGTTCCGGAGATGGGCCGCCCAGATTCTCTGTGCAGTCTGCATATCAGCGTCGTGGGCCTCAACTGGCGACATTTCGACGAATTTGAGCAAGAGATCGAAGCTCTTTTCGATGGACGACAGCAAGTTAGGCTCCTGGAGCAAAACAGCAAGGGTTTGGCGGGCCGTGGTGGCTTTTTCAGCGGTTTTTGCGTCGTTCTCCGGCTCCATGGCGTCCTGGACCATAATCTCCACAAACGGAGAGAAAAACTTGCGAAAAACCACCCTCGGCAAGAAGCGCAAAACGTCGTACATCACCGGCGGGCGATTTTCCTGCAAATAGGCTGAAAACGCCCGGAGAAAGTTGCCCATTTCACACACCTGCATCTCTTGATCCCGGAGGAAATCCATAACCTCCTGCAGCGACCAAATACGGAGCATTTGCAGGAAAAAGTCGGGGTAAACTTCCGCACACTTTTGTTCCACGAGAACAAGCCACCGCTGCACGAAAAATGCAAGGTTCTCCCGGTCCAACCGGGCGATAAACTTGCGCAAGTTGGCGTGAAGCGGCTCCTGTTTTTCACCCAACTCGCTGAGACGAAACAAGAGAAAAACGTCATAGTCGGAGTGGGTCTGCACCTGCAACTTGGCCACAGATTCCGCAACGGGGTAGAGCATCACCAACTGGTAAAGCACCTCGCTCCAGCCTTCCATTTTGGGCACGGCGTCGCTGAAAAAGGCCCGGCACCATTCTATGTTGTGTGCAGGACTCTGGGCCAACGCCCGGACCAAGAGCGCCATGGGCTTCTCCGCGCGGGTCTCGAGGAGCTTCTGCGCGGCTTCGAGGAACGCCCTTTTGGAGAGGCCTGCGAGCGTCGGCGCCAACTGATCCATGAGCCGGGCATCGGTCCATCCTGCATACTGCACGCAGTACGGGTACACCTCGTTCACGAAGACGGGCAACTCACGGGCGCCGGAAAAGGCGGCCACCAAGTTGCGAGCCACCTCTAGAAGCACCGCCAGGGGCGCAGCGCCGGCACCGTCCACCACCACCTTCCATCCTGCATATAGCACGGGGTGGAGGGCCATGATGTGGGACACAAGGCGCCAGTCGACGGGCTCGGCGGCAAGCGCGTCCGCGTGCACGGTCTCGTAGAAGCCCGGGCTCAACGTGCGGTTCACCTTGGCCAACACGGTCAAGAGTTCCAGGGCGAGGTGTGCATACAGGCCCAGCACCAACGCCCTGTACACCGTCTCACACGTGGCAATCTCGGAGGCCGCGAGGTTGACGATGGTCTCGCGGAAAAGCCGCACGGCGCCCGCGTCCGACAAGGCGTGCAGCTGCACTAGCAGGGTCACGTGACTCACCAAGCCGGCGTCGGTAGTGTAGGAGAACAAGAAGGTGCAGAAGATGGAGTGCATGATGGCCACAGACTCGTCGGTCCGCTCGAGAAGGGCTAGCTGCGGTGGCACCACCTGCAGGAAGTACCGGTTCAAGGACTGCTTTCCCGGACGGTACAGGATGTACTGGTGCGGGAGATCGAAGAGCGTCTTGACCGCCACCGTCCACGCCAAGTCCACGGGAAACGCCTGCATGTAGCGGCAGTAGCTGGCCAAGAGGCCCACCGCCACGTAGTCGTCCACCGCCACGTAGCCGTGGGTCGTGACGTACTGCACACACGAAAACATCTCCTGCACCGTGTCTTCGTCCACCGTGTCCACCCGTTGTTTCTTTGGCCCGCCGGGCGCCGATGCAGTTTCCACGCGTGCGTCCAAGACGGCACACATGATCTGGAGGAGTTTGACCCGGGAGAAAATAGCATCTCGGCTCTCATCGCCGCAGGCGCTTAGTTTTTGGTAAGTTTCCCGCCAGAGGCGCCAGAGTTGCGGGTTTTTTTTCCACTGGGCGAAAACGCCCGAACCCAAATCGCCCATTCGGTCACAGAGGAGCTCGAAAAGAAACTGTGTGGCGTTTGGGAGGTACACGGGGTACAGGCCGTTGATGAGGTTTCGCAGAGCGGTGTAGGCATCTTGGGGAGAGAGGTTTTTCAGTCTGAGGTGCCGCGTGACGGCCTCGGTGGTGTTCAACGATGCCATGTTAGGGATGTTTCAGGGACGTTTCAGGGATGTTTCACGCTTGTTTCGCCTTTGTTTCACGTTGCCTGTTGGCGCTGCTACGCTGATTCTCACTATAGTGTGCGTCGTTTTTCGCGATGCCCTGCACATCTCATCAATACACATAAAGATGCCTGATTTCTCAATACACATAGAACCGATTTCTCAATACACATAAAGAACCGATTTCTCTTTCGGCTTCGGTAATTAGTTCGATCGTTTCGAACTGAAACGCTTTACTGTTGCCGAAACGCCAAATTTAGTGAAAAAGCAATTTAATTATGTGTTCTGAAACACGTGTATTTCCGAAATAGCGGAGGGCTTTGTAGTCTCTGTACATGTCTCGGCCGACGGTGATTGGGGCCTTTCAACGCTATATTTTGCTGTGATCAAATGGCGGCAGGCGTTTAGAGGTCCTGCACACAGACACAGGCACTGTGTGTACCACCAGACTTTGAATGGTTGGTTTTGCCTTTGGGCAGTCCATTTGCTCCATCCTGCACTAAGAAGCAGCCTGAGGCTGCCTACACGGTTTGGCATGGGTTGTATTGCGATATATATTGTACTGCATATAGTCCACGCCGGTTTAGGCCTGAAGATTCACCACAAGCTTTTTAGAGTTGAGTTCCCGGAGTATAGATGGTCTAAGCAATCACACATGCAGGAGACCACCCGTATTTGGTTTTGGTGGTCCAGAAGTTGTCCTTTGGAGCAGAAGTGGAGGTTGAAGATTGTTTAGGAGCGGCCATAGTAAGTTGATTTTGTGATTGATGAAGACTGAGCAGGGAGAGACAAGCTCCTTTATAGTTCCCATCTTAAGTGATTTACTCTAGCTGCAATGCACCTCGTGCATAATACAGGGTGCGAAAGATGCCGATTGCATCGAGGTAAGAAGCACTTGCCGAATTGGGCTGGCGCAATGGGCTCCCACCCACCAAACGTCAAAGCCAGAGAGGCATACAGGAGATTGATAACCACTTTATATCTTTCGGGGGATAGAGTTTATATTTCCGTTTGGGGATTTGCAATGGAGAAAAGTCAATCCGAATGAAAAGAGTCAAATCGTCAAGTCCAAGGACGGCAAGATAACTCGAGTGATGGGAATTGTACAAACGGCTTTAAGAGAATCTTTTCCGTTGAATGTAAATAACACAATAAAATAAATCTATACAGAATTCAACGGCCAAGAAATATTTTGAGTAGTGGATTCTAGTGTAGCTGGTGTTGTGCAGGAAGATAACTAGCGCAGAAATTTGTAATCAGCTGTTGAATGTCACACGATGGCAGTGGCCAATATGATCTGCAAGTGACAATATTCAGGGGTATTTTTGCCTGTTAAAGACTGTTCCTGTAAAAATACCTTCTTTCTGTGATTCTGAATGTAGAGCTGCAAAATAGATTGCAATCCGGATTTCTGTTGATCCACTTTTCCAGATCAATCTCACATAATTTGCATACCTGATGTTTCAAGGTGGAAAAGTGACATCAGAACAATATGCATTCCACCACTATTTGCTGCAGTACTTTCTTCACAGTATTGGCATGCAAGACAGTTCCGTTTATCCAACTTTGATGTCTCTTCCACAAACCAAACGATACTTTAATTTGTACTCAGAAGTCACGATAACATAGCGGTACCAAAAAAGGCGGGTGTTGGTTCCTCAAGCCTTTTAGAGAGGTGAAAACCCTGGTTTCTTGTTTTGATTCCAAAGACGCTAAGCGGGTCTAGGTTTCTGGAATTTTCTGAAGATCCAGCGGTAAAATGTTCAAGTCGTTTTCAGGTTCATAATGATTTTATAACTTTTTGTTCAAGTCTCATAATGATTTTATAACTTTTTATCCAATGTTTTCGTTCGGACCCGTCTCTGAATTTTCTGTAAATGCCATATTTGACTTTTCTGTAGTGATGACTTTTCTGAAGTGGCATGACTTTTCTGTAGTAATGAATTTTCTGTAGTGGTATGACTTTTCTGTAGTAATGAATTTTCTGTAGTAATGAATTTTCTGTAGTGATGAATTTTCTGTAGTGGTATGACTTTTCTGTAGTGATGGCTTTTCTGCAGTGGTATATTGCAATAATTGACCAAATGGACGTGTAAATAAGGATTGGCCGGCGGTGCTAATTTTCACAGATCGGGAGAAACACCTTGACTCCCAAATCAGCTTGTATGTGACTCTTGAATGTACAGGACGCTGAAACCGGGAGCATCCACTAACATGAATGTTGGAGCGAGCAATCAATATAACTGGGGAGTAGTTGCTTGCATTCAAATACTGGCGGTGTTGGAATGAGTGAGAAGCATTTTGATGTTGATCTGGAGTTGGCTTCTGATCTGATGATGTTAAGCTGTCAGTGAATCTAGCTGCCATGGCTAAATAGTCAGTCTCTCTTAGTACCTCAACTGTAGCCTGATTGCCAGACTTGGCGTTGGCAAACACAGTTCCGGATGGGAAATATTGGAGAAATATTGGAACGCTTCGAAAAAATGGAACTGGAATTTAGTGAGGGAGGTGCCGTATTTATATTCTTGCGAATACCCCTGCGACGTGGCTGCAAAACGCCGCGGGGATGGTCCCCTCATTTCTCTTTCTTCTTTCTTCTTTCTTCTTTCTTCTTTCTTCTTTCTTCTTTCTTTTTTTTCTTTTTTTCTCCTTCTCCTTCTCTCTTTAAATCCGGTATGACCACATTATGGATCACTAAAGTGGAGTGTATATTGATACACATTCCTATCAATCGCTACCATCGCCATTAGTCGCCCAGTACTTCTACTCAAAATTGGTACTTCTACTCGAAATTGGTCCAATCAGAAAGCGATATACCGAATAGTGAATCTCACCATGGCTTCTTTCCACCCTACTATCTTATACACAGTATGTTGACGTCTATTGGACTACACTGATTACACTGATTACATTGATTACATTGACATGATTATTGACATGATTACATCTTTGATTACATCTCTGATTACATCTTTGATTACATCTCTGATTACATCTCTGATTACATCTTTGATTACATCTTTGATTACATCTTTGATTACATTGGATGTATATTGGATTATATTGGATTATATTGCATTGCATAACATCGAATAGTCCCCATTTAAATCAACAAAGTCTCAATCTTGTCCTTAATACCGTAGATCTGGTTCTTGATGGACGAGGCATCGTTGGTGGTCACAGAAGCAGCAATGACTGGTCTGGACACTCCACAAGCTCTGCCCAAAGCAGTCTTGGAGGGCACAAAAACATAAGGCACGTTCTTGTCCTCACACAACAAAGGCAAATGCAAAAGAATCTCAATTGGCTCGGTGTCGGCAGCCATGATGATGAACTCGGAGATACCTCTGTTGAGGGTCTTGGTGGCCTCGTTGGCTCCCTTCTTGACTTGTCTCAAGTTCTGGGACTGTTGGACGACATCCAAGATTTGCTGGGTCAAAGCAGCGTCGGCGAGAGGGAAGGCTTTAGGGTTGGTAGACATTGTTAGGATCCTTGCAAAGTAGCTCACTAGTGTGTAAGGATGCCAGCGAAATTTTTAGGGCATCGCGCGGCCCGTGCACACCCGTACACCGCGCGCTGCGATCACGTGATGTGTGTCACGTGTGACTCGCGTGCCTTGTGTCGCGTGACATACTTCACGTGCTAACATCACGTGCGCCCCTTATCGCGTACATCTCAGCACGTCCTGTACCCCCCCTCGCGAGAAAAAATTAAGTCAACGTTGAGCGTATCTAATCTATTGCTCTTTTCCCATTTTGTAATGTCCGATTTGTGGTATGTATTTCGATTGCCGCCGGCAATCGCCGAACTCGGCAATTTTCCTTTGCTGGCCGGCCGTCACCTCTGCTCAATTTGGCTTTTCGTCAACCAATCCAGTCCTATTATACGCCACCCTGGCAACTCCCTTTGTGACTCAAACATATACGACCATTTCCATATTGCATCAGATAAACCGCTTTGCTGATGTAATTGACGTTTCAAATTGACGCTTTACAATTGCCACTAGATCACTTCCTCAGCGAATCAGCAACAACAACAACAACAACAACAATCAATCAATTCGAATCAATGTCAACATTCTCAACATAGCATCATTTCGCCTTTTAGCATCATTGTCAGCATTCCAGCATGCTCCATTTATCGAAATTGCCAATGTGCTTGGTCTCAATCGTGTTGAGTTGTGCTTAGTCAATGCTGGTCGGAGTTTCCCGAACAACTGACAAAATGGATTGGTTTTCGATGGAAATAGTGATGAAGAAGAAAGTGGTGTGCAGATGAAAGAATGGATGATTGATGGGTGTGGCTACTTGATAATGGCACAAATGTTGAATTCTTACTAACAAATAGTCCAGTGTACGCTCCTTTCTTCGGTGCCATCGGCTGTACCGCCGCCATCGTCTTCACCTGTTTCGGTGCTTCGTACGGAACTGCCAAGTCCGGAGTCGGTGTGTGTGCCACCTGTGTGTTGAGACCAGACTTGTTGTTTAAGAACATTGTTCCCGTCGTTTTGGCCGGTATTATTGCCATTTACGGTTTGGTGGTGGCCGTGTTGGTGTCGGACTCGTTGAAGCAAACGCAGGCCTTGTACACCGGCTTCATCCAATTGGGCGCTGGTTTGTCTGTCGGATTGTCCGGATTGGCTGCTGGTTTTGCCATTGGTATCGTCGGTGACGCTGGAGTCAGAGGCACAGCACAGCAACCTAGATTGTTCGTGGGAATGCTTTTGATCTTGATTTTCGCCGAGGTGTTGGGTTTGTACGGTTTGATTGTGGCTCTTTTGTTGAACTCCAGAGCTGCGCAGGACGTCGTGTGCTAAGCGCTCCAAAATTCATGCCAATGCTATAGACGTTGCGGACTCCGTGTTCATTTCTACATCGGTGGTGTACTGATCTCGATGATCTTACTCAATGGTCTATACCCAGTGGTATATAGTCAATGATCTGTACTCTGTGATCTTACTCAATGATATATACACAGTGACTACCTGTAATGGCGAGTTTGCCCAGCCACTGAATTTAGCTAGTCCTTGAACGATATGCTAGTCTTACGATACACCAATGACATCATCTGCCAATTTGCTGTCGGAATAGAGTGCAATATTTATTCAGCCTTGAACCCAAATAATCTCCAGACTTCTCAAATACACTGACACTCTCAATACTGTCTTTCTTGAGCAGAGCTCAATCAAAATAACAAACAATCAACTAAGCTACTCGTTCCACATGGCTATTCGAAATCGGGCCGGAAGGTCAGGAAGTGTTTGTGTGCAGGACGGTCTTTTTCCATGCTTTGCTCCGCCTTTTTCCCTCTGCTCCGTCTTTTTTCCGTCTTCCTCGGTAAACTGTGGCGAGCGGCTGGCCTGCTTCTCGTAAAGATGTTGTGGGCTACTGATAGAGTAGTGATGACTTCATGGTTATATGCAGTCTTCTGCTCCATGTTAGCTGTGTTACGGATTCCAGGAGACTCCAAGAAAACGGGTCGAGCCTGATGTAAATACGAGTTTCACAATTTAATACAAATTAATATGCTGAAAATCAGTCGATCTGGAAAATAGTACAGACTGGTGCGACACAAGGCAAGGTTGATAAAATAACTAGTTTTCACAGGATTCGTATATCAGCATTATCATATTTATCAGTATTTATTAGTATTTATTAGTATTTATTAGTATTTATTAGTATTTATCAGTATTTATTAGTATTTATCAGTATTTATCAGTATTTATTAGTATTTATTACTTATCAGTATTTACTAGTATTTATTAGTTTTTATTAGTATTCATCAGTGATAGTTAGTCATGGAAAATGACAACCAATCCAATTAATTAACAATCAGTAATCAGTTATCAGTAATCAGTTATCAGTAATCACTAATCAGTAATCACTAATCAGTTATCATATTAATGACACTAAATAGTCAAACACACTTCATACTCTGTATTATAGGGTACTACAGTGATTGACGTCTACTGAGGCTAATGGTATGGCAGATTATACCGAAACAAATACAGGACGAGACTTTCATTGCTCAAGTCACGTGAGACATGCTGGCTCCAAAAATATGGCAATGTGGGGGACAGTGGTATTGTAGCTGGCAAACAGGAGTGATATAGCAAATAGTACAAGCCGTCTAAAAGCAAATTTACGCTATACTTAGAGCCAATTTTGACTTCACTAAAAACCAATTTACGCTATACTAAAACTTTAACTCTATACAGATACATAGTCCAACTGTCAACAAATAGTCCATTCAAATTCCAAATCATTAATTGTCAACTTCATTATCGATCAAGCCAGAAGTAGTTAAATTGACACCAGATTCGGACTGCATACAGTCGGACTGCAATGTAGTATGTGGATTCTGGTCGCTTTCATTCAGTTTTTACATAGAACAATCGAGTGATTATAGTCCTGTATTTATCTAACTACTGCCAAAATACCAGCCATGAGTTTTAGCTGGAGATTGCGTATCTTTTCCTCTTCTCTTTTCTTTCTCTTTCTACTCTTAATTTTTGGTTCTACTCTTCTAAGCTACGCTTCTTTCTTACTTTCTTTCGTTGATCTGCTATTATTCTTCTACTCTTCTATTATTCTTTTTCATTCAGTTCCGGGTATTTTGGCTTTCTGCATGGCCAGATCCGAGGGTGTCACGTGACTAGGGCCCTGTTCCGGGCTCTATATCCAGTTCCGACCTATTGAGAGGGGTCATTCAAACCGTCAAATTCCGCCGAAAAAAGCCGCTTTTTTTACCTCGGTGAGCTGCTACACACTCTCGGAAGCCTCACCCAAAAGGCTTACGCTGTAACAAGTCTGTGGCGTGCACTATGCCACTGCCCTCGGAAGTCGGGTGGTCACGTGACTATGCCCTGCTACTTCTAGCCGCCTCAACATCTCTGCGTGCAGATACTGCCAAAGAGCCAGGCGTCAATGCAATAACTCCACCAAAAAGATAACTTAGTTTACATGGGTACTGCACATAATACCCAGCAGCACTGAGCCAATGTGTAGACTGCATATACAAGTGTACATAGAAACTCCAAACAGTCCAAGGTGTTGGATCACCACGGGCAAAACTCGGTACAAGGCACGGGCGTGGAATGGGATATGTGTGTCCTGCATATAGTTGGCTGGTGGTTCCCTTATAGCGGCTAATTGTTCTGATCCATAACAGAACGGCTGGCACTGGCCACGGCCTGTATATAGTACAGTCGATATCAATCAATACCAATAAATTCAACCAGCGTGTCGAGGCTAAAACTACAGTATATTATGTGATTTTCAGTCTGCCATACTGCGATCCCAATGACTCTATTCCCGTTATGGAATCCTTCTTGAGCTATTATCGGTGAGTTCACATCACTCCTTGGTATGTTCAATCCATATCCATGCATATAGACAATCACACAGATTTCACAGATGCCACAGATTTCACAGATTTCACCACAGATTTCACAGATTTCACCACAGATTCACCACAAAGTACTACCGCAGACTTTGTGATGACACTTCGTGCCATTTCTGACTCGAAATCCCACCCATTCCATCTCGATGCCGTTATGCAATATACACCTCGCCGATGCTGCGTACAATTCTGTTCCGCAATTCCTTCACCAAATTCTTCACAGTTTTCGGAAGCTCACCCCCCTGCTTTGTGACCTCGGATCTCCAGTCCCACTGCACATCTGTAGGGATATTCTCTATGGCGTATTTGTACAACTTCTCGTCGTCGCCTTGGTGTTCGTGCATCTCAAACGTATCGATGAGCTCGATCATGATTATGAGCTGCGGCAACTCAAACTTGCGGACCCCAAAAAAGGGCAAGAACTGGGCCAAAAGAAGTGGAACAAACCGATCCGGCATATACTTGAACCGGATCAAATGGAACATGCTCGAGAGACTTTTGGAAAACCCTTGCTCGTCGCAAACCGTGCTGAAGTATTCACAGAGCACCGCGTATGGGGCAAGACACTGCCGAATGATAGGGTGCACCGGAAAATCTGGACCCACCCGCTTCGAAACGACGTTGTCAATGAGTTCATCCGGCACTGGCAGGCTGTTGAGAAGCGCATCGGAGAAAAGATCGTTCCACACAATGTCTTGGATTTTGGCCATGGCTTCGTTTTGCTGGCAGCTTTTGCCATCTGCAGAGAGTGCCCCATCATCACAGCACCGCACGAGCATGTTCAACGCTTCGAACACATGTCCGTCTTTGAGGGACCGGAGTGCCTGCTTCATAAAAAGCTTTTGGGCGGTTTCGGGCATTTTGAGCTTGGCGCAGATCGTAAGCGCCCATTCAAGATCGTCGTTGGTTTCGTACCGGTATTGGGGCAAAAACTCAGCCACAACTTCCCGGCACTGCAGATAGTGTGCCACCGGCTGCACCAACAACCCAAGCCCGACTGGCACAAGCTCGTGTGTTTCCAAACAAGAGAAAGCGTGCCGCACGAGAAGGTAGTCCGATACGCGGCGGGGAGAAATGTCGTTGTCGTTTCCGATTTGGCGAATGTCGTCATCAATCTGGCCAATATCGCGGTAGAACTGCTGGAAAAAGCCACACCCATCGAAGAGCTTGCTGACGTAAGCCGCTGTGGGCGAGTCACACTGGTCAATGGCTAGAATCACCCGCAAGTAGTTGCCCAGTAAAATGTCGCGGAATGTCTCCTCCACTGGCTCGGCGACATTGTACCCTTTCTCTGCCACAGCCACACGGAAATAGTCGGGAAAGACGCTGGCGTCGTCACGCACCTGGAACAAGGCAAGACACCCGTACATCTCGTACCACGTCAGCACAAACTGCGCCGTGGTCTTCTGCATCCCCGACATGAGGCACAAGAGATCGTGTATCTGCAGGGCTATGGTGACGTGCTCCATCTCTTCGATGCCCGCCTTCAAGCCACCGAAGCCATCGCGAAACTCGCACACCTGCTGCTTCCATTGGGGAAACTGGCCCTTGAGCGCCATTCCTGCATAGGCGCCCACCAACGTCTCCAAATCCTCGATAATCTGCACTAGCGGCGTGGGCAACTCGTGGTATTTCGAGGCGGCAATGGACGCCGCGGCACGTTCGAACATGCCGCGGCTGAGCAACGTCCCTAAATACGAGGTCCAGAACTGCGGATGTTTCCAGGGAGTCGGCGTGCTGTACATGACCGCATCGATGAACTCATTTTCCGGTTTGGGATCGTAGCTGTTGATCCAGTTGAGAATGAGCTCGGGCCGGCTTGTTTCGGCAGGGAAGAATGCCTGTGCGTGCAAGCACTCCAAGATGGAACTGAGCGCTGTGAGGTCACGTGCGTCGCTGTCTGCAAGCGTGTCCACCACGGCGGCGTAGTAGCTGTTGAATGCCTCGAGGACGGCGGCAAACGCCTGCACCACGTGCGCCGGGGCCCGCTTTTTGTCGAGCGCCCGGACCAGACTGATCACCCCGATCGGTCCGAGGTCGTGCGCTGCACAGTTCTCCTGGCTCTGCTCCACGATCTTGTAGAGCCGGTTGATGTACTCGCGCTGCTCTGGGGCGCTCTCTAGCGACTGGTAGTTGCTGGCGCTGAACTGGAATTCCAAATCCTTGTCGTGGGTGAGCCACTCCTGAAGCAGCGGGTAACACTTATCGGCACCGCCATCTGTCATGGCTGATCCGGTATCGGAGCCGGCATCGGGGCCGGCATCGGATCCTTCCGACGGAATGTCGAGCATCTCGATTTCCGCAAACTGCATGGTGGAATTCTGTGTTGGCAGTAAGCTGAAGTGCCTGGTGCTGATGTGGGTCGCGCGCGAGGGCCAGAGACCCGTGCACCATAACACCCGTGCACCACACCGCTCATCTGCCCCGCCACTTCTCCGTGAGCGGCTCCCCGTCCGAAGAGTCCGTCACGGAGTAGATTCCTCCCAGCACTGTAGCCACCACAATATGGAGCGGCCGCTCGGCGGCAACGGTGATGGCGTTGATTTGCTCTCCGATGTTCGCAGCCAACATCGTCTCACGTGACCCATCCACCACGCCCAAGTTTCCCCACGAGTCGCCGTACACCAACAGAGAGTCGTCCAAGAGAGCAACGGCTGTTGGGTACACAGGAGAATACTCCAAAAAGAGTTTTTCCACCGGCCCGTCTTTCTTCCTGCCAAAAAGGCCGCGGTTTACGTCTGCTAGCACCATTTCTTGGTCCAGCAACGCCACATCCACGAAAAAAAACGCCTCCTTGCTCTCAATAACTTTTCCGGACCAAGCAAGATCGGCTGGGTCTGTGTTGTTCCTGTGTATGAGCTTGAATTCGAGCACGGCGCTGCCGACTAAGCACACCTTGGATCCACATGCACTAATCCTTGCTATTGTCGACTTTGCCGGCAAAAATCCATTGATGGGCACACTCTTCTCGTGGAGCTTGCCTTTTTTCATTCGAAAAGTCTGCAAGTATTCGTGGGGACTGCACACAGAGCGGGCGCCAACCAAAAGCGGTTCGCCTCCTGCTTCCATAACACAAATGTCGACAAGCCCCCGGCATGCGGTCACATGCAGTACCGCCTGCAAAGTATCTGCCTCTAGCACTAGGAGCAGCGGGTTACGCTGTGGTGTACGGGCCTGCGTGTCCACCGTTATCTCCACCGCTAGCGCCACCACCCATTTCTGCATAATCACCGTCTTAAGAATCAACTTATCGGAGAGATAGGCATTTTTTTCCGCCTCGATCTCTTCTAGCCGGAAGAAAGCGAGCGTGTTGTCCTGGAAAAGAATAACAACCTTGTTTCCATGCAAGTCACATGACTTGATCGGGCGCCGGCTGCTGTAGATGCGTTTTGGCTGCAGGAAACTGCCGCTTTCGAGGTGGTAGATACTGCTGCTACTGCATATAACCACATGCTCTCCGCCCACCACCCGAAACCCGCTCTCGGAGGTGCTGGCGCCTATCTGGCGGCTTTCGCCCCCAAAGCCGCGGCTGGCGTACACGTGGCCCGAGCCGTCAACAGCCACCACGAAATCTTGCGCCGTCCTGCATACAGTGCAGTGGCCTTTTCCGCCCGTGGCAACCGACGAAGTGGTCGGTTCTGGGCCGAACAGGATGCGTGTGAGAGCCCCATCCCACAGCGCACAGAGAACATGCAAAACCTCGTCCTGCACATAAGGCGCCACGTCCGTGATCTCGGCCAAATGGGTCGGCACCAGTATTCCGGCATATGAGAAGACGCCGTCTTCGAGCACAAGCGGCAGAGAGCCAACTTGCCACGACCGCTGGCCAGGGTAGCGGGGCGGAAGAGGGGCAGCAGGGATGGGGTCCATATGCAGGTCAGCAGTGAAAGCGCCGACGCATTCGCCGTTTTCGAAGAGCAGCATCGACTCTGCCGACGAAAATCGGACGTCTGATGCAGGAGGCGCGGCCGCTGTGGCCAACGGAACCAAGCCTAGGGAAGTTCCTGCATACCGCTGGACCTCTCCGTTGTGGAAACCGCCCCGGCAGATCCATAGGTCCTGCATATAAGCGTCCACCCCAACGCCCACGTCAAGCACCGGCGGCGAGTTGGTCAATACACGCGCCACGTGTATGTGGGGCCGCGTTGGGAGCACCTGAAACACGATCGACCGGGAAATGGAGGATCCTGCATAGAAGACGTTGGCGCCCACGTGCACCAAGTTGCTGGCAATGGTCAGCTTGCCCAAGTCAAGCACCTGCAAGTCGTCGACCTGCACATTGAGTCGGTTCCCTTGCGTCCGCATATAGAGCATGTGTGTCGATCCCGTATCGGTTATGAAAAGAAGCCTGCAGGGATCAATGTGGGCGGCGCACGTGACCCGCAGCCCGATGGGGCCAGCAACATTTTTAGTCACCACATTGTGCTTTGGACTCAGCGACAATGTCGCGTTCGCCTCTTCGCCAAGCGTCACCCGGGTGCCGTCGTCAGGGAAAAACCATACCTTCATGTCGCTGAAAACAAAGAAACCACCGGGCGCTGCGGTCACGTGCGACGGTGTGCCGGAAAATAGCTCCTTTTGGCTGAGCAAGGGAAGCGTGTCTGTGTGCAGGCCCAATCTGTAGTAGCGGAGCGAGTAGTTGAAGTCAATGTCCCGGTAGAGGAGCGCTAGTGTGTCCTGCACAGAAGACAGCACTGCAAGCCCCACAACCACGATACTTCCGATGGAGAACGTGCGGTGGAGATGTTTTTGCCTCTTTGGGGAAAAGAGCCCGTTGAGTTCTATCAACGTCAAAAAGCCCGAAATCGCGTGCAAAACCAAAACTTGGCGCTTGTCATTGGAGGCGACCTGCATACGGGGCCCTCCCTCGAGAGGCCTGGTTTGGCCCTTCGCCGTCGCCAACGGAAGCCGCAGCCTGATGAAAAACCCCGCCGAGCCCATCTCCACAAAGTGAATTATACCGCCGGCAAGCGCCGCAATGCCCTGCGTGTCTTTGTGTGGTACTGCATATAGGGCCAAGGCATCTATCACTGCAGGTAGAGTCACCAGGCGGTTTGGGCCTTCCGACAAGTCGGACTCGCTTAGTGGCCGGGCCTGCAACTCCATGCCGTTGCAGTCAACGAGAAACGGTTGATTTTCACAGAGATTAGCTTTTTGTGCATGGAACGACCGTTTCAGGCGTAGCAAAGTGGAAATATGCATCGGTGCACAAGTATCTTTTGGGAATTAAACAGGGTGCTTCCAAATTGTTTCAGGATAATCAGGATATTTCCGTTTCGGGAAGTCTTTAGGGTTGTCTCAAACAATTTCCGGATCCCCGATGGAGGTGATGAGCGGTGGCGCTTGACTTTGGGAGGTGGCGAACAGATTTGTTTCAGATATGTTTGAAGCGTGTTTCAGAAGTGTTTCACCCTCCAGCACCGTTTCACGTGGGGTTTGTCGTGGTCTGCAGCCGCTTGTCGGCTCAGGACCAGGTCGTGTGCGTGGTGTACTGGTGGCGCACGTGACATGGTTCTCCATCTCCATTGTTCGTCTTTGCACCCGCTTCCCAGTTTCGCGTTGGTTTCAGCTTGGTTTCTGTGTATGCATATCCTGCATCTCCTCTTGTATTCTTTCTGTGTCCCCTCTTTTTGTCAATCCAGAAAATTATATAAACTCCCCTTTTCCCCATTGCTTTCACTACTTTCTCATATCTGTGGCTAGAAAATACCCTACCATCCTTGATTTTTCCCAGCCGACACTTGTATCAGTTTCACTTTGTTGTGCTGTGTCTTATACTTCGAAGCTTTCATTGCAACTGTTTAACATCTAATTGGCAATCTTTTCCATCTGGTTTGTCGAATTCAGTCTGATATCCCTCTTTATCTTTCCCCTTCCCATTGATCAAGATTACTTCGGCTATTTTTCGGATCTGCGTTTTACAGCCAACTCCTTCCAGCCCCCTTTTGTGTGTGCAGGAACACTGTTGAACGCCCTTGATACGAGGCTGTGACACAGCCGGTGCGCATTATACACTCCTATCTTTGTGCAGTCGGTAGATCTGACAAACCCATTACCAACCCAGGAGCAAGCCACCAGTAGAGCAGTCTGGAAAATTCTACGGTGTTAATTGTGATTTTGCGGGCGCGGACTTTGGTGCTCCGGGTTTCTAGTGCTGCTACACGTTTAATTGACGTTTTATCAAAGCATTCTCCTCCATTGACTGCTGATCCGCTTGGCCTATTGAATCGTTCAATAAACAGGTCACTTTGTTTGAAACCTGGGAGCCAAGATGGACTTGAAGCCGCTGTCCTGGAAGATGCTACATCTTCTCAAGCTACAGCTGTCGCCCAAACCTTCCCGGAATGTTTCAGAAACAAATCTAAAACAAGCAGGAAGAGCGCAAACAGTGTCTAAATGCGGATGCTGTGGCACCATTCTTTTGGTGGACGACTCTGAGGCGGCTAAGTTCCATTGTGGTATATGCCACACCACCATTCTCCAAAGATACGATTTTGCCACGGCCGAGTTCATCACTTTGGGGAAAATCAGGCAATTGGGCGATTCCTGCATGGCTCCTTCCAGCAGTTCCCGGACAGAAATTAGGCTACTTCTTCAGCCATTGCTGGACTTTCTCCTACAATCATTTTCATCGATTGCTATATTGAACAACTCTTTTCAGTTGAAGCGGAAAAAAAGAGAGGCCAGAGCACATTACTCATCAAACAACCTAGATCTTGAAGAAGTTCGCATGTCTTTCGAGTACTTGGCACTGTTACCGTCTAAATCACCTTTGCATTCTGCTTTAAAGGGCTGTTGTGAGGCGTTGAAAAGGCTTCTGCTCGATTTGCTTGATAACCCCAAAAATCTCTATTGGATTGTGATTTTGCTCGAGATTCCGTTTCTCTCAAAAGCATTTACCAATTCGGATAGGCGAGCTGGAACAAAAGAGCGGAACTTGAAGAGAAATCTCAGCCTTGGGAAAGATTACCCAATGGTTTACAACAGCGAGATTCAGAGCCTTCTCTACGAGATCCTCAAGCGGGTGCTCGGTGTATTGGCCCTGGCAGAAACTTCCCATTGTGGGAACTATCTTGCCAGCTGGTTTTCCAAACTCTCTGTCGCAGACTTCCAAGAAAAGGTTGATCTCATCAACCTCTACATCACATTTCATCTAAAGAAACACTATTATCATGCCAACAATCCGGTGTTGATGCGGCGGGAAAACGAGCGAAGAGAGTCGAAAACGTCTGAATTTACCGAGCTCAGTTACATCAAGGACGAAGTGGAAGAGATTCTTCCGCAGTTGGATCCGGAGCCCCGAACCCTGGCCAAATCAAAAAAGGCTACGGACCACAAGATCAAATTTCATCAGTACTCGCTAAACTACCATTTACGAACTGCATCCAGCGCGTTAGGTCTTCTAGTAAAGGCCAACTTTATCCGGACAGATGATATGAAGCTACAGATCCATTCATTTTATAATTCCTTGGTCGACTATGTCAATGTGAAACTAGATTTTGACGCTTGGAGTAGCAAGCAAAAATCGGGCAAGAGGAAACTTTCGGTCACTGAGCCGGACTTGCAAACCGTCATCAACTATATCCATGGTAACGGGTATATGGACAATATGCACTCCACGACGGCGTATTTTCTTTGCCAGTATCCCTTTCTCATCAGTTTGGGAGGGAAGATCTCGATTTTGGAGTATGAAGCTCGACGTCAAATGGAGAGGAAGGCAGAAGAGGCATTCATAAACTCTTTAGATCGGAGAGTGGCGCTAGATGTTTACTTTAAGGTTCGGGTCCGAAGAGAACACATTGTGCGGGATCTGCTTCTATGTATCCAGCTCAATGTGCAGAATCTCCGAAAATCGTTGAAAGTGCAGTTTGTTAATGAACCGGGCGTGGATGCGGGCGGGTTAAAGAAAGAGTGGTTTTTGACGTTGACTCGGCTTCTTTGCAGTCCGGATGCAGGAACATTCCACAATGTGGAAGAGTCCAACTTCCTCTGGTTCAACATTTCTCCGGCTGAAATGGAGAAATATTACCTTTTCGGGGCGATTCTTGGGTTGGCCATTTATAACTCCACGATTCTTGACTTGAACTTTCCGCTTTCCATGTACAAAATGCTATTGGGGATGCCCATTGGTTTGGCGGATTATCAGGAGTTGTACCCCAGTGCCGCTCAAAACTTGTTCAAATTGAGAGATTTCTCAGCCCTGGAACTCCGATCTTTGGATATGACGTTTGAAATCACTGCATCTAACGGTGAAACGGTGGAATTGATCAAAAACGGAAGTTGTACCGCCGTCACCTCGGAAAATCTTGAGAGTTTCATTGACAAATACGCCAAGTATTACCTCCACGACGGGATCAAGGCGCAGGTTCAGGCTTTCAAAACGGGGTTCCTGTCTGTTGTTGATGGAAATGCATTTTCACTTTTCCTGCCTGAGGAAATACAGCTCCTTCTCTGTGGCAGCGAACAGAAGAACATTGATGTGCAGGTTTTAAGGTCTGTGACGTGTTATGGCGGATGGCGAACCAAAGAAGAGGCCGAAAGCTCCGAAATTGTGCGCTGGTTCTGGGACTACTTGCAAAAGCTCACTTTTCAGCAACAGAAGAAGATTCTTCTTTTTGTCACGGGCTCGGATCGTGTGCCGGCCACAGGGATTCAGAACCTTCACCTTCGAATATCCCGGTTGGAAAACGGGGCAGATAGCGATCGCTTACCAGTCGCACACACCTGTTTTAATGAATTGGCATTGTATGCCTATGGAAGTCGAGCGAAGATGGAGAGAAAACTCGAAGACGCTGTGAATATGTCAGCGGGATTTGGAATCAAGTGATGTTATGATACAAGTGGTTCAAGAAGACCATGTGACTGAAGTTGATAAGGAAGAAGACTCGATGAAAACAGAGCCATCTGTGAGAAGATTTTGATCAAGAGCAATGTGTGAAAGAGATTTTAATCAAGAGCAATGTGTGAAAGAGATTTTGATCAAGAGCAATGTGTGAAAGAGATTTTGATCAAGATATATCTGAATGAGGATTTTCCTTACTGTGGATAAGATCCAGTGATGCATCTCGAATCTCTATTCTCTTGACACGTTGGTCTTTCTGTTTGTTTTTGTCAAGTCTCTGAGACCTAATACGGCGAATAGCGAAGCCATAACCGAAAGGCATTGCATTGTGTGATTTGAAGTGCCAAACTCACAAGATTGACAGGAAACGACGTTGACACCTGCAGTTAACTCAAGCTCGAATCAGTCAGTTACGAGCCGATGAGCGTCGACTATTTCGGTTGCTACACTGCCGTTCGATTGAATTAGCCGATGTTTACAATTATCCTATTTCTATGGATCATGCTGAAATCTCTATACATGACTCGGTTGGCGTGGAACTGCGTGGGATTGCTACTCCATAGCTCTGGCGTGCCCGCGAAACTTCCCCATGCGGCAATACTTCGGGCGCATCCGGGGAGGTGCGTCCTGCATATAGTGTAGATCAGTTGCCAACAGCACGCTCTCCGGCGCCCCGTAGCGGCCCGCATGCGCTTGGGGCCCCGGCTACCAGGGACCCCAGGGTGAGCAGAAGGCAGTTTGAGGTTGTGTGCAGGGGTTACCCGGCCGCGCACCAGCCAATGACCGCGCCGCGAATTTCGTTTGAAAATACACCATTTCTCACCGCTAAAAAAATTATAGCATAGTCATGTCTCTTGCATCTAGAACATTAAGCACGGGTTTGAAGGGTATGTATAGAGAAGGCGAGATGGAACAAGATGAAACAAGATGAACGCAGTGAAATTGGGACTCATCCGTGAACTGCAGTGGCAACCATGTCAGCGGCTATGACAAGCAGGTACAAAGGAAAACGAAGCAACAAGCGAAAACGAAGCAACAAGCAAATGGAAAAGTGAAGCAACAAGCAAACGAAGCAGATTGAGCAATAAGCAAATGGAGCAGATTACAAATGGAGCAAATGGAGCGGTTAGAGTGTGGCATCTGTATAGGACAGTGGACCAAAAAAGCAAGCCGAGGTTTCGGCAGTGTTTCACAAGTGTTTCAGACGCCCCAGAAATGTTTCGGAATGTTAAGGTCAAACGAATCAGCCAGCTACAGCTTCACACGGCCAGATGTTGCATGCGCCTCTCACGATACAAAGTTCTGCTCCTATGCTCCTATGCTCCTATGCTCCTATGCTCCTCGATTTTATTCAATTTTCCTCGATTTTCCTCGATTTTCCTCAACTGTGCGTCATCCAGTCATTCTTTCAAGCCGTCATCATCCTCCATCAAATACTAACAGCAGGTTCCTTCAGAGGCTTTTCCTCTACGGCCAAGGCTCTTGCCTCTTACAAACAGCCGGACTTTACGAGCTACCTCAACAACAAGAGCGAGCAAAAGAATAAAAACTTCACCTACTTCATGGTCGGATCCATGGGTTTGTTGTCGGCCGCCGGAGCCAAGTCCACAGTGGAATCGTTCCTTTCGTCCATGGCTGCATCCGCAGATGTGTTGGCCATGGCCAAGGCAGAAGTCAAGTTGAACGCCATTCCTTTGGGAAGCAACGTCATTGTCAAGTGGCAGGGAAAGCCCGTTTTCATCAGACACAGAACTCCAGATGAGATTGACGAGGCCAACTCGGTTGACATCAAGACTTTGAGAGACCCTCAGACCGATGACGAGAGAGTGCAAAAACCAGAGTGGTTGGTGATGATTGGTATTTGCACGCACTTGGGATGTGTGCCCATTGGCGAGGCTGGAGACTTTGGCGGCTGGTTTTGCCCATGCCACGGCTCTCACTATGATATCTCGGGCAGAATCAGAAGAGGCCCTGCGCCTTTGAACTTGGAGATTCCTCAATACGAGTTCAGTGATGAGGAGTCGTTGTTGATCGGTTAGTATATAAAATAGACAGAATAATGGATTGTATGCGCTCGCTGGCGCCGAACTGTGCCTGCAGTTAACCACCGCCTGGTCCCATATCGATTGCTTTACTGGTCTGAGACCCGAAGCCGTGGTTCGGTACTGCATATAATCCGCTGAGGTATACGTATGGGGTGTAACCGCGTGTACGGGTGCGGATGTGCAGGACCACGTGACTTGCATGCAGGACCCGTTGGTCCTTTCGAGTTCTGGGGCCGAGGCCGGTTCAGATTGCCTAGTGTGGCATCAGGTGATGCACTGAAAACGAAACATGTGTAGGTACAGCACAGGTGATTCTCAGGTATATTGTGTCCTGCATACATGTCCCGCCTGTATATACGCCTGGGTCTACAGGGGTGGTGGATTCCTACACTGATCCAAATGGATCGCCCGTAATCCGTTTGTGAAACTCGTTGTCTCCGCTCGATATCTAGTCATAGTAATATTCAGTCCTATGGATCCCAGTGGCCCGCTGAAGTTGTGACTGCATATAAGTCGGAGTATATGTAGGTTCGTGGTAGGCCCCAAGCGTTCATGAGCTGTCGGTACTGCCCGTGGAGGCGGCAGAGGCGATGTCCTGCACCGCCTCCACTGCACTGTCCACAACAGAGCTGGAAATATCGAATTTGGAGGCAATTGTCTTGATTATTGACACCACAGTGCTCCAGATCCCGGTCACGCCGTCGCTGGAAGAAGACGAAGAAGACGAAGAAGCAGCCGAGTTGGTTTTGGTAGTTGTAGCGGAAGAATCGGTGGAATCGGAGCTACTTTCTAATTGGGCCAAAATCCCGGCCAACCCCGTCTCGGTGGAGGCCGCAGTGGATGTGGCGGCAACATCGGCAGCAGAAGAAGCCACAAGTCCGTCCAAAACGTCTGCAACAGATGTAGTAGCAGCAGCATCGGCAATAACAGCCGTAGAAGTGGCATCAGAGTCGGCCAAAAGAGCAGCAGTTGTTGTGGCAGCTGCCGTCGAGGCTGTTCCTTCAAGAGCGTCCAAAATGGCGGCGATTCCGCCGGTGGCGGCGGTGGTGGCGGCGATTGGAGCGGCCATGGCGACCTGCATAGAGGCCAAGACGGCAACCACGGAAACAGAGGAAAATTGCATTTTGGGCGGGATGTGGAAGGGGGTGTTGGTGCTAGAGGAGCTGGCTGGAGAGACAAAAACGCTGGATTTCGTTGTCCTTTATACCTTTTGGAGCCCAGGGGGGCTATGCATGCAGCTTGCTGCTGCGGCTGCACGCGGTACTGTGTCATAAGATGTAGTTGCCGCATCGGGCAATTTTCTCTCTGGTCCCATGCACGCGCAAAGATGATTCCAGGCACCGCCACACCACCACGGCACCACGAAGACGATGCCATGGGCTCTGGCTTCATGTTGTGGCGACATTGGGGACTCAGAAACACCGGGCTGATGGCACCTTGAGCCTTTATGGCCATTTATGCCGAGACTTCGCCTTTTGGGTCGCGCACGACGAGGCTTACGACGCGGGCGCCCATTGCGTCCAGAGACGTTTCTTTTGAGTAGGCTGAATCGCTCCCTAGCCTGCACCATGCCATCATAGATTCCAGCCGATCGAAGACAAGTAGCGAGCTAAGCCAGACGAGAAACGGTTCCCCTGGGGTTTTCGAAAATCCAGGGTTGCGTTCAGGATTTGACCCCGCAAGCGAATGTGTCCGGGATTTGAAATAGCCGCTGTGCGTGCAAATTACCCAAACGGGGAAACTAGTGCGCGGTTGTGTGCAGTATGGACGGGCTCTAACGCTTCTCCACATCAACTGGGATGTACGGGTGCGGGAGTTTGCGGCACCTGGAGAAGTAGATCCTGCATGCAGCTCAAAAAGCCCCAGTACGGGAGTTCGTAGGCGTTAGCAAGGCGGCAGACGCGGCGTTCGACGCGGATTTTCACGTTGTGTCCCAGCAAGCGGCGCAAATTGCGAGAGTATTCCTGTATGTGGTGGATCAATATCTCGACCTCGTCGACGCCAAAAAACGTGCATGCCTCAGCCGGAGAAAGGAGCCGAATCGGGACATCTCCGAGGAACACGGAGAAGGGCGCCACCCGGATGGTTTTTCCGTAGGGCTTGACGAAAATGTCCTCGGGGGAAGGCTCGATTGGGCCTATTGCCGCGGCCACCTCGAAAGACGTGTGTGTTTCGATGTGCTCGATTTTGAGCCCCTGGAGCTGCACACTGTTGATGTAATGCAACCGATGGACACTGTACCGGACGTGCTGTGGGCGGGGAGGCGCCTGGGTTTGGGCGACTTGATGATGGCCCCGAACCGGGTCGAAGGACGGGCTTTTTTCGGGATTGGAGCTGTTTTCGGCAAGATGGCCGGAAATGTCCGGATTCGGGCGCTGAAACACTTGGGTCGGCCGAGGTGTGCCCACGGCCGAATCGGCAGGCTGGGTGTGCTGCGGCTGGTAAAAAAGCTCACTTGCCGGAAGCCGGTTTCGGACCGGGGACTGCGTTTTGAGCGGCTCGGGTCGGGGCTCGGCAATTTCCTTTTTGGGACGCACGTTGCGGACGGCCGCCCGCTCAACAAAGCGCTCCACGGGGAAGCTCCGGCATATCACGTCGTAGAGCTGCACCGTCATGCGGCCAGCCAAACGGGACATGAAGGCCTGGAATCCTGCACCCTGCATTTGCTCCGTCACGTGATCGAGCTGCTGGGACATCCGGTTCAACGTGACAATCAGCCGGAGGAAGCCCTCTTGGTGGCCCTGGTACTCCTGCACATTGAAGTTGGCCAAGGCAAGGATGCCTAGCTGCAGGACGTCACAATTGCGGTCGTCGTTCATATCGAAAATGGGAAGCGGCGCCAGCATTTTCAACTTTTCCACCACATCCATGACGCGGTTTCCCAGAACGGAAATGGAAAAGACTTGATCTTTTGGAAGCGGCTGCCCGTCCACGGAAAATTGGGTTGGCACGCGGCTGAGGGACCCGTTAGCGTAAACCAGGTCCCGGTTGGGCGTAAAATCGGTCACAAGTAAGATGCCCATTTTTAGTTTTCGTAGGGCCAAGACGTAGACGGGGATAGTGGCCGAGGCACGTTGACTTCCTCCTGCAGGGGGAGGAAGATTGGAAACCGTATGCATTAGAATTAGCAGCAGTGATGGATGATGAAATGATGATGAAACACTGAAACTGAAACTGAAACTGAATCACCTGAAACACTGAAACGATTATGAAACACTGAATCACCTGAAACACTGAATCACTGAAACACTGAAACACTGAATCACTGAAACACTGAAACACTAAAACACTGAATCACTGAAACACTGAAACACTGAAACAATTGAAACAATGATGAAACACTCAATCACTGAAACACCTAAAACTAAAACGGAATTGTCCACGGAATCGGCTATCAAATAAAGCCACGGACAGAGTGTCCTGTGCAGAGCTCGCGCTGAGATGCAAACATCCGTACACCACGCGATGACAGATCCGTACCTCCGCAACGAGCGTTGCCACCAACATGAAACTCAAGAGTATGTTCGAACGGCCGAATGGCGGCGCAGGCAGCCGGGATCACGTGACATATCCTGCTTGTCATGTGCACGCTCCTGCACCGCTGTTTCCTGCTTGAGGCGGCTGTCCAGACCAGAGTCCTGATGTACTAACCGCAGAACCCATAAAAGGAAAAAAGACGGACACGCCCGAAACGCCCGACGACTGGATGGAGTACGGCGCCGCCGAGGAGGAAAACGGCGACAAGTTCTACGGGTCGGACCCCGCCAAGGCGCTCCGGTTCTACCAGCGGGCGGGGGACGCCTATATGCAGGCCAACCTTCCGGCGGCCCACTACAACGCCCTGCGGTTGCTTTTCCACGTGCACAACCGGTACCTGGAGGAGACGGTGTCGGTGCAGGAGTTGCTGGGGGTGGAGGAGGTGTTTGGGGCACGGGTGCCCATTGTGCAGGATCTAGCTTTCATTGCCGAGGCTCACGAACAGACGATCCAGATGCACCGGGACATGGAATTTGACGCGGACAAAAGCGATCTCTTCTACAACGCCGCGTTGGTGTACAGCGAGCTCTTGGATGCAGGCGAGGCGCCGGTGGTGGCGGCGGCGGAGCGGGGGATGGAGCTTCTTGGTCACGTGATGGCGTACCAGGCCTCGTGCTTATCTGCAGGAGAGGCCTTTTTCGACGCCATGCAGACCGCCGTGCTGGCGTTGGCGTTGGTGGTGGCGGCCATGGAGGCGGCCGAAGACGGCGCCTCGTTGGCGGCGGTGGCGGCGGCGCTGGGGTCTTTTGTGCAGGACGTGCTTGAGCTCGCCGCCCGGGCAGCCGCCGTCGGCGGTGGCGGTGCCGACGAGTCGGAGGCCCGTGCCGAGTACGCGCTTGCCCGGGCGGCGTACACGGCGGCGGTGGGTTATCTGCAGGACAGCCCTGATGCGGTAATTGCCGTTTGGGCCGACCCAAGCCTCCCGGCGACGCCCGAGCGGTACATGCAGGCCGCAGACAGTTTGGAGAGCTTTCTCTTCCAGCGGGGCATTGCGCCCCGGGCCGGCGCCGAGGTCTCGGCCGAAATGGCCGCCAAGGCCGACATTTACTGGCGTGTGCTCACCGAAATGACCAACTCGCTCAAGCAGGCCGATGCGGCGCTCCGGCAGCGGTTGGACGCCGCCAAGACCGGGCCCCAGGCGTTGGGCGTGGGCCATATCACCGCCCAAATAGCGAGAGTGCATATAGCGCGGGCCGACATCGACCTCCAGCGCAGCCGGCTTCCGCGGGAGCTTTCGGAGAAGGACCGGGGGCTTCTCCGGCGAAACTGCAGCGCGTTCTTGAAGAACGCCATGAATTTGGCCCGGGCGTCGGGCGGAATCAGGGAGACTTTTGTGGAACGCACGCAGCGGAACCGGAGAAGGGTCGAGGCTGTATACAGGCTCTGTCTCTTGGAGCAGAAGACGAGTGAGGCGGAGTTGGACGAGATATTGGGCGTGGGACGCTGGCAGGAGGAGCAGCGACAGTTGGCGCAGTTATGGTACTGGCACGACCTTTAGTGGGCCCGATCTGCTGGGCCGCTAGGCCGCTGGCGACCGCCTGGCTGGAGCGGCCAGGCGTCTGTTGACCTGTTCTGCCAGGCGTCTCTTGACCTGTTCTCTACGGGTTGCAGAAGTGTTCTTGGATGCAGTACCGTACTGAGCAGCGGTGCAAGAGCTTGATGCGCTATTTATAAACATGTATTATTCCTATCGATGATCGGATCGATAATCAGATCGATTTGTCAAATCACCATCTTCATCGATGCCGTATCGTATTATCTACAGCAGCCATCATCGGTTTCCAGCATTGCATCCAGATGGAGATCCCACAGAAAATCGGGATCGGGAAATTCGGCGGGGTCCAAATTGTCATTATGGGCGGTTTCCAAAGGCCCCCGAATCACGGAACTCTCGATAAAGCCGAGATTGAGCGAATTCAGCCGCTGGCCTCCCACAAGCATATTAAGCACGTTGATTTTGAGCGAATATAGCGCCACCGTCACAAACTTCATCGGTAGTATTTTCGGCGGCCAGCTTTAACAAATGGAGCAGGCGGAGGGGTTTTTGAGGCAAATTGGGGGAAGATCGGTGAGGTAAATCGGGGTGAAGATCGGTGAGGCAAATTGGGGGAAGAATGGCGCGGCTGGGTGCAGGAGCGACCATGGACACGGGCTCGGGGTCGCGCTATGTACAGTCCGAGGCCCGAGGTCCCAAGCTAACAAACAGTTAGTTGAGGATTTTGTCAAAGGCCGGAATCAAGGACTGGGCCAATGCGAAGGAAAACACCAACTTTGGACCTGTGGTCAACAACTTGGGCGTCAAGCCCTTGAAAAACGAAGTCAATCCCTCCTGCTTGGCCATATTCTTCAAGATGGTGAAGCCCGACTCGTTGCTCTCGAACGACTTGTTTTGGATACGGGTCTTGATCACATCCAATGGAGCAGACACGATCAAAGAAGCCGAGGCACCGAAAATGGACGTAATGAAGTTCTGCGTCCAGGTGGCGGACGAGTAGTCCTTGAGGCCGAAGATGTACTCCTTGGCGAAGGAGTTACCACCGAAAAGAGCAAACGACCCAGGAGCGTTTCTGGCTGCGGTCCAGCCCCATCCCTTATACAAGCCCAAACCCTCGTCCTTAATGATCTTGAGAAAGCCTCTGCCCTTGAACGACTCCGGGTTGGTTTGTCTTTTGATCTTCAACACATCCAATGGCAACAAAACCACCTCTCCGATTCCGATCAACGATCCGGCCGTGGCGGACAAGAGCGCCTTTCCGGTTTTGGCGCCAAAGGCGCTTTCGTACGAGTCCTTGAAGTTGGTGGTCAAGAACTCATTGGCAAATGGCTGGCCTCCGTACTTGTAGACTCTCTGCAAAATCTTGTACACGGCAGCGTAGCCCAAACCAGGAAACAAGGTGAAGAGCCGGGAGCCCAAGGCTTTTTGGGCATGTTCCCGGAAAATCACGCTGTTCAACTGCGCAGCAGAAGTGACTTTTCCCTGGTTGGACATGAGCCGCTTGGAGATGGTATCGACCGGATGGAACACGGCGATTTCACAAATGCCGGCGGAGGCCGAGCCGAGCACACGTGCAGCCACAGACTGCTTCTGGTCAACGGGAGGAGACATGGTGGAAAAGTTTTCACCGCGGCTAGCGCAGTTACCGAAAGGAGGTGCGCGCCCGTACACCGCCACCCGTACACCTGCACCCGTACACCTCCGCCCTCACGCGAATGGCAGCCAACAACCCATCGCCCCCAATGACGTCGCCGATTGTGGAGGACTATGCCAGCTCCATAAAGGAGCTCACTTTCAATTCACGGCCCATAATTGACAACTTGACCATCATCGCCAAGGAAAACACCGAAGCGGCACCCGGGATCGTCAGCGTGATTTCCAACAGAATATACAAGAGCATTCCCGAACAGAAGCTATTTGCCCTCTACCTCTTGGATTCGGTGTGCAAGATTGTGGGGCCACCATATAATGAGCTTTTTGGGACGGAGATATTCAAGCTTTTCTCCCACGTGTATTTGTTGGTGAATGAAAGCACACGGGGAAAGTTGGTCAAGATATATGAGTTGTGGCGGGTTCTGAAGAGTAAGGGGCTGGACGCCCCCCTTTTCGATGCGGAACAAATGGACCGAATTGGCAGTTTTTTGCGCCAGGCCGGGTATCGCCGGGACGACGCCATGCCCGCCGCGGGCAGCACGGACGCACCGTCGGGCGTGTCGGCTGCAACGCTTGTGGCGGATATTGGGGCACTCTTGCCGGTTTTAAAGCAGAAAGCGGCCGCGCACCCCTCGGATCTCGCTCTTCTGGGTAAGTGTTCGGCGTTGGCCGAGCTTCGGGCGCTCTTGCTCGGCGCCAAGTTGCTGCAAAAAGATCTTCTTGGCATCCAGGCCAAGTTGCTGCTCATGAAGCTGCAGGAAATCACGCCCGATTCGAGCCGCCGACAGATGGAAGCGGTGTTACGGCCGGAATCGGCGCCGCAGCCTCCATCCTCCAAAGCCGAAACGCTTTTTGGCGAGCTCCTTGCTTCCGGGTTGGTGAAGATGGATCAGTCGCTCAAGCCGGGCTCGAAACCACAGTATGAGCTTGTGCTTCCTAAAGAGAAGTACTCGCCTGGAAAAAGTGGTTTCACGCCCTCTACACAGGCCCTTGAGCAGCTTCTCAATGACTCCAACCTTTCGGGCAAAAGCCAGTACGAGCAGATCAAGTTCAAGGAGTTGGTGAAGGTGGCGCAGAAGTTGGAGCAGGGGCTGTCGGCGGAGGCGGAAAAGTCGCCGTTTTCGGCCAAGCTTCAGAGCTTCATCAAAAACACATCCTTGGATGCGTCTACAGTGCAGGTGCTTTACGAAACCAAGGCGCTGAAGTGTGCCCAATGCGGCAAGAGATTTACGTCTGACGATGCCGGTGCCACCAGGAAAAGAATGCATTTGGACTGGCATTTCAGAATCAACAAAAAGCTCGCCAACTTCAAAACCAATGTGCAGTCTCGCAACTGGTACCTTGACGAAATCGCATGGGTTCGGTTCCGGGACAGTGACCTTTTGGAATACGAGTCTGCATCAACACAGCCAAAACGGGAGGACCAAACGTCACGTGCTCCGGTCGACAGCTACGTGGCCATTCCGTCTTCCGAAACGAACATGAACAACATATGCACTATCTGCAGGGAGCAAGTCAAGCCGGTGTATAAGGACCTGCTAGGCGAGTGGGTGTGGGACGAGTGTCTATTGGTGCCGGGGGCTAACAACGGGCGGAAGATTGTGCATGTCACGTGCTTCTCGGACGCTGACCGGAAGCGGACGGCCGAGGACACAGACAGGAACGTCAAGAGGCGAATTGTGTGACGAATCCATGAGACATGTGGATTACAGCAGAAGCACAGGAAAGTGCCGGGTGTGCATATAATGAGGAAGATACGAATCTCGACAAACGTCGCTAGACACTTGCAAGGACAAACTTGTGGAGCATGATGCAAGGGCGCCGATACCGGAGTAGACTGCTCAAGCCGTTGATGGTTCTAGATTTGGAATTACTGAGGGAATTACTGAGGGTTACTGATATTTCCAGCAGGGTCTATTTCCATGGTTTTCCTGCTCAGCTCGGTCAAAAGCCCAGTCAGTCCAGACTTTTGACAGCTTACTGTCCCAAACACTTCAAAATGTCACTCCAAACAGTGGCTGGTTTTTGGGAAGCATCGACTCCGCTCCAGATTCCAGTCTTGCGGTAGTAATCCACAATTGGCTCGGTCTGCTTGTGGTAAGTGACCAATCTGTTCTTCAAAGCATCCTCATTGTCGTCGGATCTTTGCACCAAAGGCTCGCCCGAAACGTCGTCGGTCATTTCCTTCTTTGGAGGGTTGAACAACTTGTGGTAGGAGCGGCCGGATGCAGGGTGCACCAATCTACCGGTGATTCTGGCCACCAACAACTCGTCGTCAATCTTCAACTCCACAGCGTTTTGCAAAGGAGTCTTTCTGGCATCCAACATGGAGTCCAACTTCTCGGCCTGGGGAATGGTTCTTGGAAAGCCGTCCAAAATGAAGCCGTTTTTGCACTCGCTGTTGTTCTCCAACTCGTCCTTGATCATGTTGACCATGATTTCGTCGGAAACAAGTCCGCCCTTGTCCATGATGGCCTTGGCCTCGGCTCCCAACTTGGTCTTGGCGGCAACCTGTGCTCTCAACATGTCACCGGTGGCAAGGTGACAGGCACAGAACTTGTCCTTCAAGTTTGGCGCCTGGGTTCCCTTTCCTGCACCTGGTGGCCCGATCAAGACCATTCTGATGGACTTGGGCACGTTGGGCACAATGCCTGCTTTTTGCTCGAGCGTCTGGATTCTATCCTGCAATTTGGTGATGACGGATTTGAGTTCTTCGGACATTTTGGGTTTTCTGGCGAGTTTTTTCACCGCGCCAACAAAAAGGCCGGCGGTTGTGGTCACGTGCGCGCCAAATCCCCACCGGAACCGCGGCCACATGCAGGTGCGGACGGGCCCCCATTTCCGGCCAACTCCTCGGCCTACCCCCGGTTGCACCCCCGGTTTGTGACGAGCTGGATATAAAACGAGCGGTTCCCACCCTTGCTCGCGGACCCACGACTACTCCTTTTCTTTTGCCCACATGATTTTTACGTCTACATGACAATCCGTCAAGCGCCGGGCTTTCTTGCCCATTCCGCTCAATTGTTCCGTTCAATTGTTCCGTTCAAATGCTCCACTATAACGATCTTTTGTTCCAACCTTTTTTGGTTATCATTCATGCCCTTTTTGTGTTTGGGCTACAGATTGGGCTAGGCATCACTCGGGGCAGAATCACATGACAGTCCTGCACCGCGACAACGGGGTAACATAAATAAGCCATGTTCCCCCATACTCATCCGCCATGTCTCTTCGGTCCGTTTTGGTGTTGCTCTCGCTCCCAGTGGAGCTCTTGATTGTGGTACTCAAGTACTACATCTTCGGCGGCCTTCGTTTCCGCAAGTACAACCGGGACTTGGTCAATTGTCTCCGCATCACCACTTACAGGCAGGCATTGAAGGTGGACATGATGGATGGCAAGCTCTGTGCGCCATACTCCAACAAGTTTTTGCTTCAAAAAGTGATTCCGTTTGTTTCCAAGAAGTTGATCAAGGGGCTTCCTGGATACGGCCAGAAGTACGGCAAAAACTGCTACTGGATTGCCAAGCAGCCCGACCGCAAGCCGTCGGATCCCGTGATCATCTTTTCCCACGGTGGCGGCTACTTCATCCAGACCATGCCGTCGCAGATCCAGTCCTTGGTGTCGATGTACAAGTTGTTGGATGAAGAGAAGCGCAAGAAGACGTCGGTGTTATTCCTTGACTACGACTTGGTCTCGGAGGGGCATCCCTTTCCCCACCAGCTTCACCAGTTGCACGACGACTATGCACAGCTCGTTAAGGAGGGCAACGACAATATCATCTTGATGGGCGATTCAGCTGGAGGCCATGTGTCTATTGCCTTGACGCGCTACCTCCACAGCTTGCCTGGGCCACAGGTTTTCCCATCGAAGCTTCTCCTCGTGAGTCCGTGGGTCAATGTGTGTCCGGTGCCCTCGGAACTCATGGAGGGCTCGTCGTGGTTCGACAACGAGCACACCGACTTGATTACCAAGCACAGCTTTTCGTCCATGAAGGATCTAAAAGGCTTGATAGGAAAGGAGCACCCAATGTCGCTCCTCTGCTCTCCTGGCGGGAAGTTCAACCGCAGCAGGGCCGACTGGGTGGATATTCCCAACTACCTGGACTCCAACTACGACGTTTTCTTGATTTTTGGCGAGGACGAGAGTTTCCGTGACGACATTGTGTGGTGGGCACATAATGCCCTTGGCGCCGACTTCCACACGCAGAAATACGGGGAGCTTTCGACCGACTACAACAAAGACAAGCACGAGTTTGAGCGCCGAGACGTGGCGGGGCTTCCAAATGTGACGGCGTTTGCCGAGCCCATTGGAGTTCACGATGCAATTTTCTACTTTGAGCAAGACGTTGCTCGGGATATTGTGACAGCAGAAAAGAAGGGAAAGACCTTGAGGGTACAGGATTTGGACCGGGAGAAGTACTACGGGATCACGCGGATGGTTGAGTTTTTGAATGAGCGGTTGTGAGTCCAGCAATGACCGAGAGAGGATTAAGAGTGGATTGGAACCGAGACATTGCATTTCACAAAGCATCCAGCTTTCGGCTACTTTCTGCCCTCGAGCCATGGAATAGATGATCGTATGAAGCCAATCGATTGTTTCTGGGTTTCCTGATGTATCAATTTATCAAAATCTGAAGCTGGCCCTGAGGCTCTATTAAAGTTAGTATTGGAACGTATGAATCTCCGGCACGTGCTGCACCTTGACCAAAGGCCTGTAAACCGGCTTCCACATCTGAGATTGCACCCACTTCAAGCACTGCTTGAAGTCACGTGGCACCTCCACGAATCCGCCGTCAGGACGCTCTTCGCTCTCCACACGTGCGTTGCCCTCCTTCAAACTCTGCAAAATGAAAGCCGTGGCCACGTATGCAGAAACCTCGTCGATTTCCTCCAATCTAGGAAGCAACCCGTTTTTGGGGTTGTCCATTTTGGGCGACATCGATGCCAATTGGTCCACGGCCGCCGAAATCATGGTGTCGGTGATGGTTGTGCATCTGGAGAGGACTGCACCCAAGCCAATACCTGGAAACGTGAAGCAGTTGTTGTTTTCGGAAATGTAGTAGCCGTCGACAGGTTGGAACGGCGAGCCAGTGGCGATCAAGGCGTTGTTCTGCGTCCACTTCATGATATCAACGGGGAAGGCTTCGTGCAAGCGAGTTGGGTTGGAAAGTGGAAACACGATGGGCTGAGAATTGTGCTTGTACATCTCCTTGATGACGTCTTCAGTGAAGGCGCCTGGTTGAGTGGAACAGCCAACCAAAACTGTGGGTTTCACGTGACGCACCGCCGCCTGGAGGTCTTTGGTGTCGACGCCTTCCCATTTGGAGTCCGGGTCGGCGTAGCGGAGCTGGCCCTCGGGCGAATCCGTGAAGGACTTGAGAACAACACCACGGCGGTCGATGATGGTGATTTTCTTGCATGCCTCTTCGGGCGTGGATCCGTGCAGGCACATGTGGTTGACGATCTGGTCTGCAATACCCAAGCCGGCCGAGCCAGCGCCGTAGATCAAAATGGACGAGTCGAGAAGCTCACGGTTGCTGTATTTGAGAGCGGCGGTGATGGATGCCATGACAACCGCACCGGTTCCCTGGATGTCGTCGTTGAACGAGGGCAATGCCTCGCGGTACTTGTGGAGCATTTTGCGGCCGGTGGTGACTCCGAAATCTTCGTAGTGAAGCACGGCGTTGGGGAACCGATTCTTGACTGCGGAGATGAACTTGTCCACGAAATCCCAGTACTGTTCGCCCCGGACTCTGGGGAACTTGTTGCCCATGTACAACTCATCCTCCTGGAGCGACTTGTTGTTTGTTCCCACGTCAAGAACAACCGGGAGCGTTCTGCCGGGGTGGATGCCTGCACAGAGCGTCATGAGGCCCAACTTTGCAATGGCAATACGGACCCCGCCGACTCCCTGGTCGCCGATTCCCAAGATGCCCTCTCCGTCAGAAACCACAATGTAGTCGATGTCCTTGTCTTCTCCGTACACGGCGAGCCGGTCGTCGATCTCCTCCGGTTTGGTGACGTCCAAGAAACAACCCTCGGGTTTGCGGAACCGGTGCGAGTAAGAAGCAATGGCATCGCCTTCGGTGGGAGTGTAGATGATAGGAAGCATTTCCCGGATGTGCCTGCGCACAAGCTCGTAGTAAAGCACCTTGTTCTGGATCCGCATACTGGTGCAAAAGTCGTTTTTGGCCAACGGCGTCTTCAAGTACTGGAACTGTGCGTACGCCCGCTCCACTTGTTCGTCCAACGTGTTTGTTTTGGAAGGGAGAAGACCGCCAAGTCCGAAAGCAGCCCGCTCCTCCTCGGTGAATGCTGACCCCTTGTTGAAGGTTGGCGAGTTGAGTAACTGGAATCCCTGAAGATCACACTCGATAGGTCCTTCAATGGACAAACGCGTTGTTTTGGGCTTCAATGACGCAATGGCTGCATTGACACCGATGGGCGTTTTGATTGTGTGTGTGTGGATGGAACTGTTGGTTTTTCTGGCGGAAGAGCTGTTGAATCGGACACATGGTCTTAACGCCAGACGATTGCTCTTAAGAAGGGCTGACATTTCGGAATGTTAGGAAAATGGTTTTTCTGCTTCTGACAGAAATGCCTGTGTAGAAATGAAAATGGGAATAGATGAACAGTTGGAAAAGGCTGATGCTTTTGGGCGAAAGGGGGGTATCAGCTTTTTTATATTGGCAGCATTACCCCTCTTGCTCGCAATGCTGGGTTCTTTTTTTTTTTCACAAAAGGCGACGCGCCTTCGATCGCCCACTCCCCGTAAGTTCTGTTTCTGGAAGTACTTCGGCCCTCGGATCTGTCAATTCCGGGGCCACATTGACGTGCGTCTATGTGAATCGGAAAAACTAGCACAGGCTGCGATTGACTAGCGAATTCCCTCTTTTGTTCCGCTTTGGATCAGTGTGTGGAGCCGCACCCCCATTGCGCGTCTCGGAGGAATACGGCTGCTACCTAAATTGTGCATTGACTGCGGTACGCATCTTATCTTTGATCTGGAGAGTAGCTGCCCAGCAGCTACCACCGAGGGTACGATGCATTGCATTGAAAGACCTTCTTGCCATTTTGAGACGAGCCTTTGACTCCACCGTCCGAATTGTGTCTGCTCAGCGTACCCCACTTCACTTTTGCAACCACTAACCTGCACGAAACCCCTCCTTCTTCGCCGCACAAACCTTGAACAAACATTGACCTGATACTGGAACATATGTGAAACGTTACTGAAATGTTACTGAAATGTTACTGAAACGTGTTTGAAACGCTACTGAAACATATGAAACTAAATTCAAACATCGGCCGCAAATCGCGTAGCTCCCCAGAACAGGTCCGGCCATACTAGCGGGACCAAAAGTCACGTGTGCTTTTGTGCAGGATCGTGTATCGGACAAACTCGGAACAGCGCGCAGCTCATTTTTCCGCCGCTCACCCCGGAAGCGGCCAAAGCGCCATAGCGCCAAGTACAGGACCCAATTGGCCGAGCAAAGATAATCCGATGAATTCCGGCCTAATCCTCTGCACGGTGGGCCAGTACGTATACCCATGTCAGGTATATAAGAAAATTTGGACGAGGTTCATCTCCATCAAATATAAGTGAGTAATGGGCTTATATGCAGGAAAATGTCGAGCCGGAAAATCCAATTTTGTTGAGTATTTCCTCCGATTTGCTCCGCGTTTCCCTTTTAGGAAAGTGCGGTTCCGACTCGGCTGCAAAGCCACAGAGAGGCGCCTTTTCGGAGAGAAGTGAAAGTGCAAGAAAGTAAAGTAAATTTGAAAAACTTCAATTTGGGGGTCATTTACTGGGCTCCAGTTTGGAAATTTTGATTTACTGCATTTTGGATTTTTTGAGCCATTTTTTGGATTTTTGAAAATGTTCGAGACCCCAAAAATTGTAAAAAATCTCCGAAATATTTCAGAATCCAGCATTAGATTTCTTAATATCTGAAGATGAAAAATCGGTTAAAATAAGGTACGGGCGTCACATGAGAGATGGCGGAAGAAGCACTCTATGTACAGGACCCCCAAAATGTGAGCTACACCATTGATTCTTCCGGGGATTGCATGCGTTTCGCTGAGTCCAATCGTCCTACATGATACGAGCGTACAGTGTCGTAAGGAGTGCTGGTAAAGTCCCGTGCTACATACAAGCACCACGCTATATGCAGTACAACAGAAGCAAGCTAATGGTACGTTTATTTGGACAAAATTACAACGGAATCTGGAAGTGTCATAAATCCACGAATATAGATCGTCAGATGCCGGATCTCATTCCCATTGCAGGTATCTTGATGCCGGATCCAGCTGTAAACATTCTCGATTTGGCAAACATTACCTGCAGTCTTGCAGGACTAGGACTTCTCCAGCTTCTCCGGCTTCGGTGAAAGCTCCTTCTTCAGCCGTTTTGGTCCCGGTTCCGGCAGTTCTTTCCCCGTTTTCGGCTCCAGATGCCGTTTTCGGCCCAATGGTCTCTGCAAGTCCTTCACAAAACATGCAGTACGGCCGCCAACCGTCTCAAAGTCCACACTATGGCCCAGGCTGACTTTGGCCCGCGGCAGTTTCCGGCCTTTTCCCCAGCGATGAAGCATCAACCAGTTCAGCGGGAAGTCACGTGCGTTTCCCTCCAAACGAACCGATTCTTCCATTACGTAGATAAGGGCATCGTACAAATTTCTGAGCACGGGATCTTCGGGGTCGGAGACTTTCTGCAGGATGATTTCTGCCGGGTGGATTCGGGCTTGAAAAAGAATCTCGTCGCTGACCCAATTTCCTACTCCGGCAAAAAACTGCTGGTCGAGGAGAAGCGCCTTGATGGGTTTCTTTTTGGAGAGGACGAGGCGGGCGAACTCGGGGAATTCGAGTCGGGGCTTCCCGTGATGCCCCGGATCGGGGTCGCCGAAAGTGACTACCGGATCGGGCAATTTTTCGGCGGCCGCGGCACCCGCCGCTTTGGAGTAGTCGGGCCCGAGTTTCCGTAACGTCTCGCTGGATTCCAAAAGGCCCGAATTGGTTTGAAATTCCGACCCGCTCAACACCTGCACACGGCCAAGGCGCCGAGGGTCCGTGAAGGCAAAATCAATGGTTTTTTTGGTGTCTGGGTCTTCCAAAAAGAGCTGAAACTTGGTAAACCGGGGAGGCCAGTCTTGGGTATTGGAGACGCTGGCAAAATGGTTCAGGAACGACTCCGAAACCTCCGCTTTTGGCGTTTCTTCAATCGTGACCGCTTCAACTTTGACTCCATCTGCGACTCCTTCAAGAGGAACCTGTTTGAATTTGATTTCTTGTTTGGAATCATCCCCTAGATCCTGCATGATTTGCCTCTGCACCACTTTATCGCCGCCGTTTTCCATCATGATCAAATGGGATTCGATACCCCGTAATTTGACCATTCCGGTCATGCCAAAATGTAAAAGAATCACGGCGGTTTCGTGTTTCTGAGTTTCAGTCCTGATCCAGAAATATTTGCCGTGACGGCCGACATTTTGAATGGTGGCGTGGTGTAAAAGGCTGGTGTACTGTTGTAGGGTAATATCTGGCTGGGGGGCCCGTTTTGCCTGGGGAAAAAGAAGGAGGTCAAACGGGAGGTTGAGGTTTTTGATCTGATACCCCAAGATGTGTCTGCGGAGCTGAGCTACCACATGGGCAACCTATTGTTAGTGGGAATTGGTGGCGTTAGAAGGCGTTAGATGGACATACTTCCGCGACTTCAGGCATGAAAAAAAAGAGTAGTAAGAATGCTCCACGGCAGGTTCGAACTGTCGACCTTCAGATAACACAACTGAGTTATGAGACTGACGCTCTGCCAACTGAGCTAGTGAAGCAATCTTGAAGACGGATACCTATATGAAATAAGTGACAAGTTTGGAATGGGCGTATGGCTTACTTGGTGGGCGCTAAGTGCAGACTTCTGATTGAAAGAAGTTCGGCGAGCGTGTTTTGAGTAAGTGTGAAGCGGTTAAAGCTACAGAAGGTGGGGAGCTCGGCACGGAACTCGGCACGGAGCTCGGCACGGAGCTCGGCACGGAGCTCGGCACGGAACTCGGCACGGAACTCGGCACGGAACTCGAAATAGAACTCGGCATCGGATTTCGGCATCGGATCTCGGACAACTCGATCCCTCGGAAATGAACTTGCTCCTTTTCGATTTACACAAAGCCACTTACAAAGGCATTCCATCGAGCCTGCCAGTATGCACTTGTCCGCATATGGTCCCTATACTGATTTGATAAATCTCAGAAAAACCTCGTTCTTCTTACTTCAGACATAGTAAAGGTTATTCCAAGAAAACACCAGCCACTGAAGAATTTAGGCTACTCCAAAATATTGTGTCACCTCAAAATACTCGAAAAATGAGTTATTTATGACTGATTGAAGAACCCAAAAACTTCTCCCCAAGAAAACTTCAGGCTCAGAAACAGCAGTTTTTGCTTACAAGCAGCTATAAAGCTACCCAAGTACCTATACCCGCAGACAGTGAACCCAAGTACCTATACCTGCAGATAGTGAACCCAAGTGTCTT
Source organism: Metschnikowia aberdeeniae (assembly GCA_002370615.1). Classification (NCBI taxonomy): domain Eukaryota; kingdom Fungi; phylum Ascomycota; class Pichiomycetes; order Serinales; family Metschnikowiaceae; genus Metschnikowia; species Metschnikowia aberdeeniae. The sequence goes on from NKZB01000126.1 coordinate 67,371, forward strand.
GCCTACATATAGTGAACCCAAGTGTCCTTTCGAGGACTCGCTTTTCCTGGCTATCGAAAGCTCTTCAACAACCGGCCGTTCGGAGATGTGTATCTGGACGGCAGTTCGGGCCCGGCTTATGTGCAGGACCATATTTCCGAGTTAGAATAGCTGCAAGGCATGGAGTGAAGCCACACCAAAATCTTGCCTACTGCTTCAGAAGCGCTTTTCTGATACTTAACGGGATTCAGCGGGATCTATAATCATTTTAATATAGTATTATTAAAGATACTGTAGAAATGAATTGTTATTATATTTGCCATAATAGATATTAATGCTTTATATAGCACAAAGTATAGCAAGTGTTCAAAGTATGGCAAGTGTTCAAAGTATGGCAAGTATTATAAAGTATTACAGAGTATTACAAAGTATTACAAAGTATTACAGAGTATTACAGAGTATTACAGAGTATTACAAAGTATTACAAAGTATTACAAAGTATTACAAAGTATTACAAAGTATTACAAAGTATTACAAAGTATTACAAAGTATCACAAAGTATATACAGTTTGTACAAAGTATTACAAAGTCACGTGGAACGATGCCGACGTACGACTTGGGCCATGTAATCTGAAACCTCCCATCTCCTTTCCGAGCCTCGAATACAGTTTGTAGTCGTAATACCTTGATTCCCCTTTTCCTCGGAAAGGCGGCGAGTACTAGGATCTCGGATTGTCTGACTCACGGGATCTTAGATTCTGTAAACTCTGTATCCGGGTCCGATTTTCCCATTCCACTCTAATTTGTCCTTATTTTGAATGCTGCAATTTGGCAAGATTCCAGCTTGTAGCTGCTGTAGAAGGTCTAAGGAAAAGGCTGAACTGCTGACTTCATTTTGATATCGGGAAGTATCTTTTGATATCGGGAAGTATCTTTTGATATTGGCTAGTATCTTTTGATATTGGCTAGTATCTTTTGATATTCGGATAGTATCAGTATGGGGATGAAAAAGTGACGATACGCTGGTTGAAACCAAAGCTTCACGGGCCTCGGTTTCGCAATTTCATCTTCGCCCATATTGCCCATATCATTTATCCGAATCCATCAGTTTGCTTGCCAATTCCGGTCCTCGGCCGTTTTCAAAGCTGCCAATTCCATACATATCCTGTACACTGTACCCGCTTGTTCGATCCTGTCCCTGCACTTGTTCTTATATCTCCTAAGCCAGCTTTTATGACCGCCTCTTGAAATTGCCACTTTCTTGGCTGCTTTCGGGCTTTCCGGTAAGGTCGCCTCTCTTTTGTTGCAAACTCGCTTTCGGCCAAGGAGAGACTATGTCTGCTGAATTTGTATCCCACAAACATAAACAACGTTCTTGGCGGGCGGAAGCGCGCATATCCGTCTAGCCGAAGCGGGCATTCTTGCTGCAGGTACCACGCATAATCCCGTCGCGTACAGAGACTTCGTTCGCTGTGTGCACGAATAGCACGTTATCTAGCGCCCTAAGTCGCGCTTCTTTGGAAGCGCGTTTTGGACCATTAGACGAAACTCCCAGACTGCCCAGCGCAACGAATTCTGTTCTTCTAAGCTTTACCGGAAGATTCAGCCCACTGCCTGTGCTTTAATTGAAGCGTATCCGAAACAGATGTCAAGGAAATCTAATCCCAAAAAATGACCTATTCTCTCATCTGTAGCTGACCGAAAGGCCTGCAAGATTTGATTCTTGCGCCTCCATGCGTGAATACGAAAAGAAGCCGTACGTGAATACGAACAGAAGCCGTATACGAGTGTACTGACTGCTTTTTGGGGCGCGCCTGCATTCAACCCGCAGGGGACATCTTCAAACGGATTGATTTCGACGGTTCGAGAACGTCCATGCAGTCCAGAATTTCGTATATAGTTTCTTGCCCGTGTAATATTTGGAGGAGTCATGCATGCACGATGCACGGTGGCCTTATCATGCACATTCTGTCACTAAACCATAACCGGAAACTAATTCACCATTGAGCCAGCTCAGATAATGAGATGAGTAGAAGCAAGACTTGAGCAAGTTTGCCATAGAGTTGGTGGACTGACTTTGGCCACTAAGCATGTGATGTGCAAATTTTAAGGCGCGCGAACACATGCCGACCGCTTATGCAGGCCGCTTATGCGGGAGCAAAACGCGCTTGCATGAGGGTGCGTACGCGAGTAGGTGTTTTGGAACCCACCAATTTGGGCGCCAACTCGTGTATAAAAAGGCAGGTAAAGCCCCTCTACCACAGCCAATGCAATCTCATTCTCTTTCAGCCCTCTTTGTGGCTTTGCTTCTTTGTGTGCAGCCAGCAGTGGCCACTTTCGGTCTCTTCGGTTATTTTAACTGTATCACCAATTGGAACTGGAACTCGCATGGCGGCCATCACAATAAGCCTGTGACCACCACAGCTGATGCCACAGCCACCGCAAACTGTGCAGTTCCCTCCATTGTTGTCGCCGATAGACAAAAGAGAGATACCGATGATGATGTCATCGTTCTCAACGAGAGAACCTTCGGTCAGTTCTATCCCAAAGCAGCACTTGGCGTTTCCAAGGTGATCAGAAAAACCGACGAGCTTTTTGAAGTTGTTTGCGACTTCAAGCTCGCCAACTCCGCCTATTATAAGGGCCTCATTCCCAACAACAGAGTCAAGAACTTTGGTTTTTCCAACACTGGCTGTGGATCGGACTTCCACGTGATCAAAGACTCCTCGTGTGCAGTCTCTTCCTGGGTTGAGTGGTCCACTTCGATTGTGGTGAAGCCCGAAAGACAAAACGGAAAATGCTGTTTGCCCGATGGATTGTCGTTGGACATCGAGTTTGAATATGACCTGAGCGTGTACATGCGTGCATGGAAATCTGTGTTCCAGAAACAGTTCTCGTGGAAAGTGGAATCATCATCTGCTCCTTCGTTTTCTGCTGTGGATGACTGGAACTCTTTCTTTTCTTTCTCCGCTTCCAAGAGAGACTCGAAGCTCTTGCCGGAGAACATTCTCAACAGAGGCGAATCTCAGCAGAAGAAGCGCTTCTTGTCTTTTTGGTCGTACTGTGACACTTTCTCCAAGTTCGCCTGCAAAAAGCCAACTTTTGACAAGTTTTGTTGGGACTGCTCATGTAATGACCCGGTAAGCTCCAGCTCCGTCCCTTCCTCGACTGAGTGCACAACCTCGACTTCCTCGACCGATTGCACAACCTCGACTTCCTCGACCGATTGCACAACCTCGACTTCCTCGACCGATTGCACAACCTCGACTTCCTCGACCGATTGCACAACCTCGACTTCCTCGACCGATTGCACAACCTCGACTTCCTCGACCGATTGCACAACCTCGACTTCCTCGACCGATTGCACAACCTCGACTTCCTCGACCGATTGCACAACCTCGACTTCCTCGACCGATTGCACAACCTCGACTTCCTCGACCGATTGCACAACCTCGACTTCCTCGACCGATTGCACAACCTCGACTTCCTCGACCGATTGCACAACCTCGACTTCCTCGACCGATTGCACAACCTCGACTTCCTCGACCGATTGCACAACCTCGACTTCCTCGACCGATTGCACAACCTCGACTTCCTCGACCGATTGCACAACCTCGACTTCCTCGACCGATTGCACAACCTCGACTTCCTCGACCGATTGCACAACCTCGACTTCCTCGACCGATTGCACAACCTCGACTTCCTCGACCGATTGCACAACCTCGACTTCCTCGACCGATTGCACAACCTCGACTTCCTCGACCGATTGCACAACCTCGACTTCCTCGACCGATTGCACAACCTCGACTTCCTCGACCGATTGCACAACCTCGACTTCCTCGACCGATTGCACAACCTCGACTTCCTCAACCGATTGCACAACTTCGACTTCGCCCACTTTGACTTCCTCGACCAAGAGCACAACTTCGACTTTGTCCACTTTGACTTCCTCGACCAAGAGAAAAAGCTCCACTTCGTCCACTTCGATTTCGTCCACTTCGTCCACTTCGATTTCGTCCACTTCGTCCACTTCGATTTCGTCCACCAAGTGCACAACTTCGACTTCGTCCACCACGACCGAGTGCACTACTGTTACCACTCCTCCTCAGCCCACCACCACTCCATGCACCACCGGCACTGCCGTTCCTTCACCCACTTCAACCACCTGCACCACCGACGGCAACGGAAAATCCCATGGATGGGCTTGGAACTGGCACTCCGGCTGGCACTTTTGGTGATCTTTCACATCACTCTTTATACCCAGTATCAACATGATTCTTTAAATGCTGTAGAACACCAGCCGGGCAACCATCTTTGTCGTTCTTTGTCTCACGTGACTTGTTTGGATGACGTGAATAGTCTATTTTCCCATGACCACTTCAGCAAGTAATGTGACGTGGTCATCAAGTAGTATGAGTGCTTGAAACTTCATCAATGTGCTTTTGCTGTGAAGAAGTTTCTGATACTATTGACCAAGTGAATTTGGCTCCAGTATCATAATCAAATGGCCCTTCTTTGCTGATGGTGAGTCAAAGTGATTGCCAATCTTCTTTTGTCCTTTTGTGCGTACCCTTCGATTGACTCTTATCGTGACCTTCTCAATTTGAACACGTCTTTCAAATCTATTCTTGTCTCGTTCATGATGGACCTGATGACTCTGAAAATACATCCATGGATATTCTCCAAAACAAGTGTCACTTTGGATTTTGGGAAAATTCTGTTGTCCAATTCAACATAACCGAAGCATTGCTGATGTTGGCACGAAAGGGAAAGGTCGGCCGGTAGTTTGGTCCATAAAAGAGATTCAGTTTCTTAAAATATGCTCTTTTCTTTCTGATCACTTTCTGTGAGCATCCTTGTTCCAAGAAATCTTCAAACAACAGTACTGTTGGATCCTGACACTTTTTTTTAGATCATGAAATGTGGATACTCTGAGAAAAGTTTGAAAGGCAATTTTTCGCAATCTCAAAGTCGTTTCCAGTTCTTCTCTTCCATTTAAAGAATTCCTCAATGCCTGACAAAACCCCCCGATACGGATGGTTTCACACATTCTGCGAAAGACACTAGATATCCACTTGCAAGAGATGTCTGCGGAGAGATTATTGTTCTCAGCTTGCTGGGCTATTCTTTGATAATCTCGAATGTCTGGTGAAAACCTTCAGCATAAAAAATGTGTTCTGATTGCCTTTACTGGGACATTTTCAACCCAAAAGGACATTACGATCCAAAAGGACACTCACTGCTCAAAAGGACACTCACTGCTCAAAAGGACACTCACTGCTCAAAAGGACACTCACTGCTCAAAAGGACACTCACTGCTCAAAAGCACAAAAATAGAAAAGGCAATCCTCTAAATCTTCAGGTATAGAGACGTCTTCTTATTGCCGGCGTCAGGATTAGTAACTTGTTGAGAGATTTCAACCGAAGCTCTGCACATTGGAGCTTTCAAACCGCACCCTTACAAACCTCCCGCAGATGAAGCAACCTCTGGCATTGATTCGTCTATACTTTTATTCGGGCTGCCACACAAACACCATACCACTAATTCGAGTCGGGTGCCCAAAAAGCCAGTGTTCTGGAAAAGAAAATGAAGCCCCCAGTGCTCTCCTTTTTTGGTTGCAACTCGCGCCAGGAGGTACGGGTGTGGCGCGGAGGGGCGCTTGTCTGCAGGACAGGGACCTTGAGGCGGCGCGCACACCGCAACTCCCGCCCATGAACCGTCTCTTTGGCAGCAAAAACAGCGCCCCCAAACCGTCGCTCGATGACGCAATCCTGTCTATAGATGAGCGGGTGGGCAGCTTCGATGTCAAGCTCTCCAAAATCAACGCCGAACTTTCCGCGTACCAGCAGAAAATGGCGCGGATGAAGGATGGTCCCGGCAAGAACGCCCTCAAGCAAAAAGCCCTCAAACTCTTACGGCAAAGAAAGCAAATCGAGGCGCAGAAAGACCAATTGGAAAATCAGCTGTGGAACATGACCCAGGCGCTGATGACCACTGACAACCTCAAGAATACCGTGATTACCATGGATGCCATGAAGTCCGCCAACAAATCGCTCAAGGCGTCGTACGGCAAGATTGACATTGATAAGATCGAGCGGTTGCAGGACGAGATGTTGGATTTGATTGACAAGCTGAATGAGTTACAGGAGAGTTTGAGTATGAGCTACGATGCTCCGGACGAGATTCTGGAGCTGGAGTTGGATGCGGAGTTGGATGCGTTGGGCGACGAGATGGACTACGAGCTGGAAATGGCTGATGCTGCTCCGAGCTACCTTCCAGAAACGACCCTGGACAAGATGCCTGCGTTTATAGATGAGGAGGAGCCGGAAAAGGTGGCCAGCTAGTGGGTGGAGGCTGACACCCTGCTGGTCTCAGGGGGCTGCCGAAAAGCTGGAGAACAGGGCCTATGGAGTAGCTGGACTGATGCAAATTGTCTTTGATAGAGCCAATTGTCTTTGATAGAGTCAATTGTCTTTGATAGAGTCAATTGATGTGTTGACGACGGTTACCCAAAACAGGACTCGACTATCAGAATCCAACAATCTCTGCTCTGAAGTGATGCGATAATAATCATCGGCAGCTGTTCATCTTCACCTGTAACCCATTCTCTTTGTCGTCTTCCTCATTGTTTTGTTTGGAAAGCTAATCTAGGCGGAATGGTAAAGAACTCACGGAAACCAACCCAATAAATGATCAACGAATTGAAGCCAATTGAAGCCAGGGTACCACCGGTAAAATCTAGTCTACGTCACCTGGTGGGCCCAGTTCTTGTAGGAGATGATTCCTGTACACAAGACGCGGGTCCAGATCCGTATGCGCGACATGCATATTTGCACATATTTGCGCATATTCATGCATGTACTGCTATTTTCCTACATCCCCCTTTCAGGTATTTATATCATTTAATGCTGGTATCATCAAGATTTATTTGTTGTACTTGCGCGCAGGCGGGTTTTTGGGCGTGGAGATCATGAAGTTAAGGCTGTTCTTGCCTGTTTTGGACTTTTTGGTCACGTGGGGCTCCTCTTCCTCCCGGCGCTTTTCTGCAGGCATGGGCAAGAATTTCCAAGGCACCATGTTGTTCGGCATATAGTATGACGATGGAACCATGGGTGCAGAAACTTGCTGCAGAGCGTTCATGTAGTAAACGGGCTGGGGCTGTGCATGCGCACCTGCAGTGGCGGCCAGCATCACTGCAGTAGGCAAAGCGTGGGGTGGCATTGGCGCATTCTGAAACATCTGTACCTGCAGAGTTTGTGCGTGGGTTACCATAGGCTTGCCTTGCGCCTGCACTGGATGCGGCTGGAGCCCCGAAACTTGCAGCTGCGGTGAGTGTGCAGCGGAACTCCCGGGACTTGCTTGCGTAGACGTACGGAATAGTGGCAGGGACTGAAATGCTGAGTGTTGTTTCTGGGTATTGTATGGCAGACCAAGGCTTTCGTCACTTTTGGCGACTCTGGCCGTGTTTGGAATTGCAGGATTTGAGCCTGCAGCTACTGCCACCGGCTGCACATTCGAGTGCATTTGCTGAGGTGCAGTACCTGGTGGGCCCAGATACGTAGAGTGGTCTGCATGCATATAGTAAGCGGGGAATGCCTGCTGCGTGTAGAGCGGCATGGGCCGGTCGTAGCTGCTCGAATCGGGCGTCTTCTGTGGAGTGCACGCAATGACGCACCCGGTGGCACTTTCAGTAGGTTTGACGCGCTCATCAATGCTGCTGCATGGAGGTGGATGCAAGCTGCGGCCACTAGACAGGCGGCTATGCGACGCCTGTGAGCCCATTGCAGAATTGACGCCCGATATGGACGTCAATGTGCCGTAAGTCGCAGAGCTGGGCATTGCAGGCAGCCGTGGCGACGGGGTCTCCGGCTTGACGCCTCCTGGCGCAGGCCCGCCCGCACTTTGCATCTGTGCCTTCATATAGTGAAGATATTGCTTGTAGTCAGTGGGTTCTTCAGCCAAGAACATCTTGCCAAGAAGCTCGGATGTTACACCTGTCTTTTCTGAGGTCTTGATAATTTCCGTCACCAACCTCGCCAATTCACACTTTAGTTCTGTTTGGCGGGTTCGTTCCTTCTCAATTTGGAGAGCAATCTCGCTATATGCAGGCACACCAGACATCCCCGGTGTTTCGCTCGCCGGGTCGTCCACAATGAAATGCGGCTTTTCGCATTTGCTGGACTCGACATCAGCCCGCGCCCCGCTGGAATTCACCGCTTCGGGAATCTTGGGACTGCACATAACCCCAGCACTCTGGTTGCTCATTGGGGAAGCTAAAGGCGACGCATGAAGCACCCCACCATCCTCGTGTTTGGAAGGCGGCAGCGGAGCATCCTTTTGGTGTACTGATTTTTCTTTTTCTGGATTGGATTCGGTGTCAAAATCGGAAAGTTTGTACCGAGAGTCAGTGGCGAGGTCATGACGACTTACACTGCCCTGTGTGTTCATTAGATTGATGAGAGATATCACTTTGGATCATCAATGGGCGTGTTGGGAGAACACACCTTCAGTAGCAAAGAAAGGAAGAAAAAACAGGTGAAACACAGGTGAAACACAGGTGAAACACGGATGAAACACAGATGAAACACAGATGAAACACAGATGAAACACGGATGAAACACGGATGAAACACGGATCAGGCACAAGGAACACGAAAGTCTATAAGAATTGACAGTAACTCTGAAGCTTCAACGGCTGTTTTGCCGAAATTTTTCGCTGAAAGAAAAAAGGCGGTCCGACTAGGATTTAACTGGAGAAGCATGCAGCAGGCATGCATACGTTGCCTGTAAGGGCTACACGTATAGCACTTCAAAGAAAATTGCCAAAAAGGGAAGGCGACAGGGGAAGTTACTGGATTAAGAAATTCATGGTAAGGCCGAGGAGATAATGGGTGCAAGTATTTCCGCATGCGGTAAATGCGCGCTATGAGACTTCCTAATGTGGAATTGAGCTGTTGGTGTGCAGTACGCGAATGCATGTGGCGAGTCACGTGCGCTATCCGATCAGCATACAGGAACCCAAAGGATCCTCAATGGCGTGAATGTACGCGGTGTCACAGACATGGTCTCCGCATTTTGGTGTAGGTTTTGGTTTCACGCAGGAATCAACAGGGCAACAGAAAGACAGCGGAACAGCATGTAGCTTATATACAGGACGCTCTCTACGGCATCCCCATTAGGCAATTCGGAGGTTAGGTGGTGTAAGGGTGTAGTGTATAGGTTTAGTACTGCATACACACATACTCTCGGTAGAACTGACTCCACCAAACCTAACGGATCTTGCTGAAGCTGTCGGGATGTAGTCTGGAAAAAATTGCTCCGCAACGTTTCGTCGCTTTTTTGGCGGGCAGTGAAGGGAAGAAAGTATCTTCGGAGGTACGGGTGCGATGACGTTCATATGCAGTCCGTAACATCATATACACGCCATGCCTTAAGCAAGGAGTCGATTCAGCGTGTTTTGGATAGATTAAAGTATCAGAGAACGAAAATATCGAGCGGAGAAACGGAGATTCTGGTGGATAATACAGATCAGAGAAAAATTCCGAAAAATTGGGCTCAAACTGGATCAAGAACTGGCATTCTGAAACAGCAATGAAACATGTGACAAGATACATTCGTTACTGTTAATCTGTTACTCAAACTGATCAAAGGTGTTTAAGTAAACGGGTTATATACAGGATTTCCACATTCGGATACCACTTCTTCGGGTCGCTGAATCTGTATACACTACAATGCTCTTGTATATTGAAGGGCTCAAGTGCACCCCTCAAGTTAGCTGTTTATATCATTGAGTTTTTGATCATTTCCAAATTTTAAAAGCTACGGGTGGGCACTGTGTGCAGGACACACAAGTCAGATTCTGCCCAAAAACCCCTCTTACCCTCGTAAAAGTTAGCTTACGTACGTGGTAATTTAGACTACACCGTAACCTGAAATTCCGTTTCTCTTATCTATACATGTATACTTGTCTATGCAAGTGCTCCTGCATATAATCCATATACTAGTAGAATAGGTTCCCGTTCGCCCTGGGGACTTGAAAAGCATTATTGGCCGCTCGTGGTAAAAGATCCCTGTATACAAGCCTGCACCAAGGATTCAAATCGGCCTTGAATCCTTGGATGTGTAGTAGTGTATAGTGTGTAATAAGCTGGACTTCGATGCAGGTCCGCTGTAACATTGTGACGAAAAAGACAGGTTGAAGCGGAAATGTACCAATGCAAAAAGTGCAGGGCGTAGAAAGCCAAAATGCAAAAACAGTAGAAGGGTTATGTGCAAGACAGAGATTTCTCCAAAGTTTATATAAAGGAAAAGCCTGCAAGGAAAAACTAGGAAGTAGGATACAAAGACAAAACTAGTCGTCAGAAATATCACAACGCCCTATGCCTGCGGCTTGAAGAGCAGTTAATTGTCTAAATTTCCCAAGAATTTGGCGGAAGTGGAATATATGCAGGACTCCTTTTTCCCTGCTGAAGTCCGACCCAGAAACAGATAACGGTCTCATGCATCCACGCCACAGGCCCGGAATGCACCACAGCGGCGGCTAATGTGGAGCATCTGGCAACAGCGTACTGCACATAACCACCACGTGTTTGCTAGACCTACTCAGTGCCAGAAGTAGCTAGAGCCGACTGTCAAATCGCCTCAAAATACCTGCAGCAGCCAGTCCTGTCAATCGCATGGTGTACGGGTCTATTTCGTGGTGTAAGGGTCTATTTCTTGGCCTTCTTGCTCTTTCCCTTAGGCCGGGCAGCCATCTCGGCAGCGTAGATCTTCTCCACGGCCTCCTCGTTTTTGCGCTTGCTCTTGCCCTTCATGGCAGCAACACCCGAGCCCTTGGCGGCCTTTTCGGCGGCCTTGTCATCCCATTCCTGCACATTGTCGTCAATGGCGTACTTGTCCAAGTTCAACGCATTGATCAACTCCTTCTGCTTCAAACGCAACTCCGAAACAGCCTCGTCTCCAGCCTCTTCCAAGTCCCGGGTAATGGCCTCCTGAGCAGCGGCGGCATCCTCAGCAAGGGTGTTTTCTCCATTCATTTCCTGCACAGTGGCGCTCTCCATCTCCGGCATCTGCTGCTCAATCTCGCCCTTCAAAACGCCACGGAAATGCGAGGCGAATTTGCGGATGATCTTGGAAAACATCGCCATGGCCTGCAGGCTGGGAAGCTTCAACTCCGCAGCGATATCGTCCATCGACTTGTGCTGCAATCCGACCGCAAGAAGAATGGCCGCCTGCACAGAAGAGAGCGACACCGCCGTGCGTCTCAAAAAGTGTACCTGCGCAATGAGCGGCAACATGTCGAGAATCACGTGATAGTCCAACAAATTGTTGGCGTACGAGTCCAACCGCTTCAAATCGAACGGCGACAACTGCTCTCTGAGAGATGCTGCAGAGAGACCATGCAGGACAAGCTCGCCGGTGCTTTCCATCACATTAAGAGCCTGCACAGCGGGAAACTTGCGGAATTCAAACGACAACAAGCTCAAAAACCGTTTGTGGAAGTCCTGCGCAAACGCAGACAACCATGCGTCATTATGGTTCTCCAAAACATGGAGCATGACACTTGTGTGTTCGCCAGTCAACTCGTTGGCGGTCTGGCGCAAGTATACAGGAACAAAACCTGCCCGTTTCCAGAACTTGTGTAATTGGGGCGTCATGCCGTACGACACACCAAGGTACTGGAGTGCATAGGGTGGCTTTTCCGAGAGCTTCAAGAGAAGTGGCGGTAAAGTCTTGGCGTCCCGCAATTTGACGTCATCAGACAAAGATGCCGAAGCCAACTCAGCATCAGTAACACGCGGCAACGTATGATCATCGAGCGTGGAGTTCTCGGAGATATCGGTGAACTTGCCCTGGAAGTAGTCTTTCACGAGCTCAAGAGCACGTGACCCGTACCCCATGCCGGCGTAGTCGGGGTTGGTGGCAATTCTCACGATTCTGGCACCGCTGAGCGAGGCAAATTCGTCATCCTGGAACTGCTGCAGCACCAACCAGGGAATCAAGTCACCGCCGGCCCGCTGGCCACGTGACAAAGAGCGCCGCACGCTCTCTTTGGAAATTTGTCCTTCCAATGCAAGCTGCACGACGCAAAGCGGGTCCGGTATACGGGTGCTCTGGGGGTCGATTGGCGGAAGCAACACATAGAGCTGGTGTGCAGGAGCATCGCTCATGAGCTGCAAGTCGTTGGGCGAGTTTTTGTAGTGCAGCGCCACGTAGAGCGCCATCATCTTCTGCAAAAACGCTTCCGAAACCGGATGGTACAGGAAAAGCGTGTCCCTGTTGACTGCATATAAGGTGCATTCCTGCGGGTGCGGCGTGCCCTTAAAAGTGTTTTTGGCGAGCGATGCGTCAAGACACAAGAGCTTGTTGAGCCACTTCTCGACGGGGTCGCCCGGAGCGTAACGGATGGGCTCGTCGAGCACGACCTCGCGGAGGTGGCGGACGTCACGGGCGGCGTCGGAGTCACGCGACGAGTCACGTGCGGCGTCACGTGCTGCATCACGTGACCGCAAACCCTGGATCAACTTCAACGACAAGGAACGCCCCGTTCCCTCGTAACCGTTGATGGTCGACGCCATGAACACAAGGTAGGGACCAAGCAACTTCTGCACGATCGGCAACGGAATGGCGGCGGCCTCGTCGATGATCAACAACTCGGCCTGGCCGAGCACGTGACTGTCAGTGGGCTGGATGTACTGCACGGTTTGGCGGTGCCCCCGCTTGACGTCGACACGCACGACGGCGTTGTTGAATGCAGGGTTGGTCAGCTGCACGATGTCGTAGTCCAAGTGCTCGGTGTAGCCCAAAGCGTCAAAGCCACGGAAAATAAACTCAAAAAGCGTCTTCAAGTTCTCCGGCAGCGGCGACGTGACGAAAATGTTGGAGTAGCCATGCAGGATGGCGGCGGCAATGGCGATTCCCAAAGCGGCGGACTTTCCCCGGCCTCTTCCTGCAGTTAAGGCCACGGTGGTGGTCAACTTTTTGTCGCTGATGACGTCAACAAACGTCAAAATGGCCTGGGCCTGGTTGACGGTACGTGCTAGCGACACAAGCGAGCCTGCAGGCTGCACGTCGGCAAGCGACCGCTGCAAATCGGCCAACTCCTGCTGACGCGGCGTCTTCTCGTCGTCGTCGGCCGGCGGCAACGCGGTCACGTGCTTGCCCCCTGAAATGGGCAAAACGTTCAACTCGTCATCCACCACCAAGCAGTTGGGGTTGCTTCCCAAGGACATCAAGAATCTTTCGTTGAATCTGGCCACCACATCGTCGTGGGCCTCGGTTCTGTACCGGGAATGCACGTCCATGCTCATGGTGTACAACTGCTTCAAGGAGGTCATGGATTTGAGGAGCATCACCACAATACCGCCTCCCTCCACGGTTTCGATGGTTCTGGCCATCAAATTGGGGGTGATGGCTTCGAAGTCTTGCAAAATACACATACCGTACGTGTTACCAAGGATTTTCTCCGTTTCCTTGTAGTACACGTAACGGATGTTCTGGTTGGAGATGAAGGCCTCAAAAGGATCCTGGTCGTTGGCGTCCCGCTGGCCACGCTTGATTTCCTTTTTGATCTTGTTTTCCCGCTTCTTGCGGTGGGACGTGAACCCCAAAAGCTGCTTTTTGTAGGCCCAGAGAACGGATTTGTTCATTTTGAGGTCTGCGCTCATCATGAGGTAGTGCAAGTTGGGGAGCTGGTTGCGGGCACGGTCACCCACGATGATGAAAAAACTCCGCTCTTTTGTTTGGGCGGAGTTTCGGATCAACGCCGGAATCCGGGAATCGATGGCTTTTTTGGGCATTGAAACGGCGTGGTGGAAGAAAGTTGCGAGATGAGCTCTTTTTTTTGGTGCGACTGCCATGCCACGCACCCGTACACCTTCTTCCTGCTGTGTGCTCCACTATGTTTTGCCGCCGACGCCGCTTTGCTGTTGCTCCTTTTTTGGAATACTCTCCTGGCCTGCTGGCTGCTTGGGATGTACGGAGGTACTTGGTGTCTGGGTATTTGGGATGTACGGGTGTTCCCGCCCTGCCCGCCTGGCACACCTGGATTATATGCAGGCCCAAAGCCCCGAAAACCGACTGGCCGATCGTACTGCTCCGGCGCATCTGCATATCCGGCAGAAAGGCTGCAGGTTGGGCGTCCTTGAGACGCGACAGGTCCTGACTTCGTGCCGCTGGAGTCCGTCAACAACTGCATACAAGCCAGATAATGGGACTGCATATAACCAAAACGAAGCCTACCCGACGGGTTGAGCTAGCCGTCCTGCATGCTTATAAGTCAGCGGCGAGGAATCAGAGATCCTCAGAGAGCAGAAGAAGCCAGAGAAATGGTACACAGGATGGTCACGTGACAATATTCCACTAGGGCGTTTCAGGCGTACCGGATACATCGCCGATTGCTAAGCGTCTCTTTCTTTGGTTCACTTTTCCAAGCCAACAAGCTTTTGACGGCCGTCGTGGTGACGGCAGAAACGCAATATGCAGGAGTACATCGTACTGGCCAAAGAGGCATATAAAAGGCGGCAAGTCCCACATCAACAGCATCCAACCATGAAATTCGCCACACTCTCTCTTGCTCTCCTCTCTGTTGCATTTGCAGCCACCGAAGGCGACAAATCGCCAGAAAAAGCGGAGCCAAACCAGCAGCTCCTTTCCTCGCTCAAATCGTTAACGTCGAATTTGATTTCCGACACGGAGAAAATCGCCCACATGGGCGGAGTCAACTTGGATAAGATGATCAACATTTCGGGCTTGTCCATCTCTTCCGAGGCGGAAAGAGGCCAAAAAAGAGATAACGTCAAAGACTACAAGCTTGCCGTGACTGAGCTTTTGCAGCATCTCTTGAATAACACGGCTGCGATTTTGGGAGCGACTGGAAACGACAAGTTGTCCAAAATGGTGCAGTCTGTGGAGTACTTTTTGTGAGTGTGCAGGAAGGTTTCCAGGTGGACCGAAAGATTTTGAAATTTAGGTTTCGAAGGGTTCGCTTCTGGGGATTTAGTTCCTGAGCTCTGCCTGTTTTTTTCCGCTGTGGTTTTTTAGGCAATGTACTGGAATATAGACGAAGTAGACGGTTGTATGCAGGCCATACAACTTCTTTCACATAGGTAGGCGGACCCTGCCCGGAAGATTCGCTCGTATACAGGGTACCAAACGCTGGTTGCCGCCCGAAGGAGAGTCCACGTACCATCCAGACAAGATGATCACGTGACCCGACTTCCGAGGGTGCAGGCATATCCCACGCCACGGGTCTTGTCTGGGTTTGTGCGCTATGGGGCTTGCTGGGGAAGCGTCTGGCAGCCTATCGATGCTAAAAACGCTGATTTTTTCGCCCCATTCAGACGGTTTCAACGACCCCTCTCAATAGGTCGGAACTGTATATAGAGCCCGGAACTGAACCCGGTCACGTGCAAGTCACATGCCGCCCTCGGATCTGGCCATCGAGAACGCTGAATTGGCAGTCAGAAGGATGCAAGTGTTCCAGGGCAGAATTCAGATTGGATTTGCCGCCAAAAATCTGTCATTACTTTTAGTGTTTTAAACAAAGCCATTTATCTTTATGATCATAGTCATTATATGATATTATATGATATTATATGATATTATATGTTATTATATGATATTATATGTTATTATATGTTATTATATGTTATTATATGTTATTATATGTTATTATATGTTATTATATGTTATTATATGTTATTATATGTTATTATATGTTATTATATGTTATTATATGTTATTGTATGTTATTATATGATATTATATGATATTATATGTTATTATTTGTTATTATATGTTCATTATAAACTCAACTATACATCATTTTTTTCTACTAGTTAACTTTTCTTCTACTCGTATGAAGACTTCTCGTATATGAATAAGTGCCATTGAGTGCAAATCTAAATATTCCATTGTTGGGTGCTGGATTTCTCGTCACCGTTACTGTTATTATTAGCACCTCTGTAATACAACACTAGAGTATCAATTTTATTATTCTATTACTATTCTACTATTCTACTATTCCACTAGGACTCCTGCACACAGCGCGGCGCCCTTGGCGCTCCGTTTTTTGCACCCATTCTTCCAACTCACCATGACTACACAAAACGACGAAAACTCCGCCCCCGCAATTCTGCCCCCGCAGAATAAAAGACTAGCTCCCCGCTCCAGCAACCAGTTCCGAATCGGCCCGCCGTTTGCCGCCACAGTGCAGAAACTCCCCATTTACGACTCCACTAACGAGCTCGTGGTTCCCACCATTTGTGCCCGTCTCGACCGCGGTTTCAACCTCATTGATAATGAGTGGATCGGCTACAAACGGAACTACTTCACCCTCGTGGCCAGTTTCTTTTTTGCCGATCGTCCCTTGAACATAGCCGCCACCGATAGCTTCTGGATTCTTGACACGGACCGCCGCAAACGCACTCTCAAGGCTTTCAAAATCATGCTTACCTCTGTTTGCCCCGAAGACAACGCCAGCGCCGTCACTTTGGTGCAACACACGGCGAAAAGGGATAGGGGTCCGCAGAACTCGCCTCCGGTGTACTATGCGGTCCCCGGCCAGCTCCCGCCGCATCTCACAATGAAGCTGGTGGCCAACATCCGCAACGGCGACAAGATCGACCGCTGCAACCGCTTGTTCTACCTCTCGCAAGAGGAGGTCCTGCAGATAGCCCACGCCTGTCCTTCCTCCATTCTAGCCCAGTACCCGGCGGACCGCCGTGTTTCGCTAGTTTCGCGCTACGAGCGCATCCAGTTTTCCTCGGCCGGCTGCGGAAACCGGAAATCCGCCAGCACAAACAACAAGCACTACATTCTCGTGGTCCAGCTTTTGGGCGAGGACACGACCGGCAATGATGTTGTTTTGGCCTACTCGGAGTCTCCGCCGTTGGTTGTGCGTGGGCGTTCGCCATCCAACTACCCGTCGGTGTCGACAACTGTGGTGGAAACCAAGGAGTTCCCAAACAGGCAATTTGACGGGCTGCAGGAGCCACCGGCCCAAGCATTTTCCGATAAGAAGCAGCTGCTAGTGGAAAAGAGCCATTTGGAAGTGGCTGCAAATTGCCGCCGGCAAGCCGAGGCCAAAATGGTCATGAATACGTGCCGCACGCCCGAAGAGGAAATAATTCGGCCCAAGCGCCCGAAGCCCTCCGACTCCACCAAGCACCTCCCCCTTCCCCTGATCCATAGCATCACCACGCTAAATGCCTGGGACGCTTTGGATCCGCAGCTTGTCCTCGACTCGGCCGCTCCGAAAAACTTGCCTGATTGGGCAATTCCCGAACAGC
Organism: Metschnikowia aberdeeniae; assembly: GCA_002370615.1. NCBI lineage: Eukaryota > Fungi > Ascomycota > Pichiomycetes > Serinales > Metschnikowiaceae > Metschnikowia > Metschnikowia aberdeeniae. Next base: position 84,641 of record NKZB01000126.1, read on the forward strand.
AGTCTCCGCTGTTCTACTTGGGCGAGGAAGATTTGTTCCCGGCTGACATGGCCGCCAACCTGGAATTGGAAGGTCTGGCGGAGATCCCCGACTTCTGGAACACAGTCCAGCCATTTCTGTCTCGAGATCCACACATACTCCCCCAACATGGCGCTGTCACCGGCGCTGTCACTCCGGCAGATTTCCCCAGGGCCTACGATTCGCCGCAATCATCCAAGGACTTCTTGGCTTTCCTGCAGGATACGCCCCTCCTAAACGAGCCTGTACCGGACCAAAACTCGTCCTACTACCCCGATATGGATCCCGAGAACATGCCCTACATCAACAGCTTCTCAACCTACCAAGCCCTACCGGTGCCGATCATGAGCGAGCCTTTCTTCACATCCACGCCGCTCCAGTTGAAGATCGAGAGTCGTATGCAGGACGAGATTGGCCGGTTCCGGTGCAGCCAGGTGCCGTGGCTCAATCCAGACGTCAAGCGGTGCCGGCACGGCTTCAAGGCACGGGTCAAGAAACCCGCCCCTCAGCTTTATTCCATAGAAGACTTGCATGCTGACTGTGTGCAGGACGCGGCTTTTGCCCACTTCAAGAGCAAGCTCGAGGTGTTCCGCCCGGCGGCACGCGCGGAGCCCGAAAATTACGGCTCGCCGTTGATTCTGACGCTAACAACAATCTCCAGCGAGTAGTATGCAGGACGTCTACGAAAAGAGAGGCAGGCCGGGTTGCAGCAGAGGGGCGCTATTCTTGGAAGCACACTGTGAAACAGCCCGACAGAGAAGCCGGAGATGACCGGGACAGGGGTTAGGGGCGGGGCAAAGGATGTGGTGCACGGGTGTGGAGTGAGGGTGCACGGGTTTCCGTCTGAAGTTTTCCCGTGCGCCAGCGAACACACCAACCACATGTTGTTTTTCAGTTTTTTCAAGACCCTCGTGGACCAAGAGGTGGTGGTGGAGTTAAAGAACGACATTGAGATCAAGGGAACTTTGAAGTCCGTGGACCAATATTTGAACCTCAAGTTGGACAATCTCCACACCGTCAACGAGGCCAAATATCCCCACTTGACGGCGGTGAAAACGCTCTTTGTCCGTGGCTCCACCGTGCGTTACGTGCACTTGAATGCAGCATCCGTTGACTGCACGTTGCTACAAGACGCTTCCAGAAGAGGTATGTGACAGCAGGCAGTACATCATGAAATACTAACTTTCAGAGGCCATGGCCCAGGCGGGTAAGTGATTCTGTATACTAAATGAATGGAGAGAAATATGACATGAGAGAGAGGAGAAGGGGGAGGAAGTGGAACAGAAATGGGGAACCGAAGAAATGAAACGATGTCACGAATCAATATAAAAAGAGAAGAGAGCAGGGATACACTGGCGAACACTGTGACATGCAGGAAACATCATTTTAAATGTGGGCTTATGGTGAATATCAGATCCGAAGGAAATTAAGGATCTCAGCAGGTTTATGGAGCCAAGCTAGCAGAGAGAACTACTACCTTTTGGTTTCAGCGCACCAGCTCTTGAAGAAGCCTAATTCTAGCTGCAAGTTTTCTTGTCAAAACCAAATGTTTGATTCCTACTTACAGATTCAGAGTTGGCTCCTTGCTCAATCGGGCAAAACATCGGGCCCGCGAATGGCCCGCTTTACCGCAATAAGAACATGTCCGCTTCAGCAGCCGACCGTGGGATTTTCCCATCGGTGTATTCTCCAAACAGTTTCTCGCCGTCTCTTTTTTCGGCTCTTCTCCGACCTCAAGTGCCTTCTTTGGCACCAACACGTAGTCTGCGCTGTCTGCAGTCCCATATATAGTGTGCCCACATGCGCTGCACAGAACAGGCGTTTCTATCATCGCTAGAAACTCTGCCCTGCTCTGCGGTACATCGCTGTTTTGTACTTGCTTGAGATATTGCTGCACTGCATATAAACTCTTGGTGTACTCCTCCTTCAACGCCTCGAGCTCCGTATTTTTTTTATTGATAGCTGCTGCTAAATCGCTCATTGTTTTGGACACGTCTGCAATCAGCATGTTGGAAAATGTCGTCACGGAGGAATGTCGGAATGTCGTAATCTAAATGGGAATGTTGACGTTCTAATGCTGCCTTTTCTGTGGTGAAATAAAATGTCGTACGACCTGCCCTTCAGTGGTGACGTAAAATGTCGTGGTACTCGTGTCGTTTTATTATAATGTCGTGGTCAGGAAACAGGCTGTTGTTGAGATGGCTTCCTCGGCTTACTCGTGGAGCTGAGCTGCGGTGTTCTGTATGCAGGCACACATCACTACTATGGGAATCCCTTCGAAAGAAAATGGTGTAAGAGATTTTTATGATTGAGAGGTAGCTCTTAAATGGGTTGTTGATATGTCCCAGAATAGGCACAGTATTAGAAGTGGTAGTCCCGGAATCGAAAACAATTGTTCCTTTCATAAATATGATCTAATGTCTTTCCTTACTGTGATTATCCACCTTGTGTTTTATTTTTTATAGCAAAACCTTTATGTGTTGTTTTTTTGCTAAAATTTCTGCTGTGATGGCATTTGGCAGAAGCGCGTTGCTCGTGGCCTTGGCTGGAATAGTCTTCGCACAAGGTGTCCGGTTCGATCCCTGCGGTCGGGGGTATGAAAGTTCGAGTAATCAGCATTTCATCCCCCAGTAATGAGTGGCAATACCTCTGGAGGGAAGCAATTCAGCACAGACTGCTACCCGTGGGGAGGCGAAGCGGATGGCAACTTGTGTATCTGGCGCTTATCAGTCAAGCGTTCTGACGTAGCGACTCCAATCTTTTTGCACCGAATTTTTCCCATTTCAACTGTTATTTCTACGTTCATTAGTCCGTGTCTCCATTGATTCTCTATTCCAATTTAGTTTCCACCTTTTTCCTGCGCACAAGCATCGTCTGGACACGAGCCCGTTCATTCCACACCATTCCCATCAACACTACTGCACAAAGCGCAACGCTGGTTACAAAGTTACGAGGCGTCTCGGTCTGCCCCAAAAAGAGCCAGAGCTGGAGCGACAAGGCCGCAGAAAAGAGACCTAGCGGGACGAGCACGGGCCTGTATGCAGGACGCAATATATCGTGGGCCAAGCGCCAGTAAAAGACTCCACAGTAGCCGATGCGGAGACACATGTTAACAATGTTGCAAAAGATAAGGCCAGGGATGCCGCATTGCCATTGGTGGAGAAAAAGCACCAAAAGCGCAAAATATACCAAGCTGGAAACGGAAAGAAAAGCCGAAAACCGGCCCATCTGAGCCGAGGTCGATGCGGAGCTGAAAAAGCCCTCCAAAACGCCATTGAAGGCCAAAAACGGAAGGTACACCATGTACTGGGAAAAGTACTGGAACACGGGCGACGACAGCCAGAGCGGGTTGCTGCCTATAAGCTGCCGGAGCATCCAAGCACCGTTCGTGTAGCCGCCCAAAATGATCAAGAGCGACAAGTTCCAGTAAAACACCAAGTGGTGCTGCATATTGGCCACGCAGCCGGCTCGGTCTTTTTGCCCCAACTTGGCAGCGGTCACAAGCCGTACAGATTCCTCGATTGGCTGAAAGAGAATCCGGGCGAGAATGGAGCCGTAATTGCAGATGACGGAGTAAACGCCTTGCTGGGAAATCGAAAACAAGTAGCTGAGAATGAGCGTGTCGCCCTCGGTCAAAATGTGCTTGAAGAAAATCTGCACATTTAAACTGAGCCAGAGCGAATTGATCTCGGGGTCGATGGCCTTCGTTTTGGGGCTCCGGCCACCCGTCCCAGCCTCGCTCCCGAGCCGCCACGGGAAGAAACACCCGGATTCATATGCGTAACCTGCATAGAGCGCCGCCAGGTTCGCCATCTGCCCCCAGGCGTACGCCAAAAGGGCAGGGCCCATTTCGGAGCGGTCGCTCTGCAAGAACAAGAGTGAGCCGAGTAGCGTGCTGCATTTGGCAAGCACTGCCGCCGACTCAACCTGGGACCGGACTCGGAACCCGAGTCGGTACTGGTTGACAGCAAAAAACGGCTCGGAAAGAAGCTCCGTGGCCACCAGAAGCGCCAAAAGCGGCACGGCCGCCAGGAGGGTGTCTGCCTGCAGGAGAATCTTGTTGAAGACCTCGGTTTTCCGCTGCAGTGCCCAAACCACAGCCAGAATCGGCGCCGCCAACAAGAGCGGCATATACAGGAAGCTGATGAGCTGGGCCCTGGCACCGTCGCCCCGGGTGATCCGCTGCCCGGCGATCCGCTGAGCCTCACGGCTCAAAAAGAGCACAGAACCGAGGAAAAAGTCCAAGTAGGCAAACATGCCGAATATCTGCGGCAGAATGTTCCGGAGAAGCACCTGGTTCAGCCCGAACGTCACGCCCTTGGTCACTAGCTGCGAGAGAATGAGGTAGAGCGCCGACATGCTGTTCGTTGCCCACGGGAGTATCTGCTGGGAGGATGTACGGGTTTCGGCCGTTGGTGGTGCGTGGCGACATTGTTTTCCTGCACATAACCGCGCCTCGCGCGCCATTCACAGAGATGCGATAGTAAGCACCCACACCGCCAGGACCTACACCACGACCCCCGCTATATACAGGCGGCTTATTGACAGCTTACACAGGAGAGCTTATTGACAGCTTATACAGGACAGCTTCTAGTGACGATCCAGCGCCTGCACAGAATGAGCTATCTTCCCATCGGAAAGGACGACGGCAACCACAACGTGGTCGGAAACCCCGACATGGAGCTACGCGAGCAGGATCGGTGGTTGCCCATAGCCAACGTGGCCCGGCTCATGAAAAACACGCTTCCGCCGGCGGCAAAAGTCAGCAAGGACGCCAAGGAGTGCATGCAGGAGTGTGTGTCAGAGTTCATCTCCTTCATCACAAGCGAAGCCAGCGACAAGTGTGTGCGGGAAAAGCGCAAGACCATCAACGGGGAGGACGTTTTGTTTTCGTTGCACGACTTGGGCTTCGAAAACTATGCTGAGGTGTTGAAGATTTACCTCGCCAAATACAGAGAGCAGCAGGCGTTGAAGCAGGAGCGGGGAGAGACGCGGGCGGTCAAGAAAACAAAGCGGCCCAAACTAGAGGACGAAGTGTCCGACGTGGTATCGGATATTGTGTCGGACGAGCCACAGAACCACAACTATGGGAGTGTATCCAGGGAATCGCTTGCGGAGCCTTACGTGTCGCCGGAAAAGAAGTTACCTTCGCCGTACTTTGGCAACTACAGCGGCCCGGTGGACCAGGAGACCCGCGACGATCTTAACATCCACAGCATACCGATGCATAAGGACGGAAATCCGGACTACCAGTATGAGCAGTTTATTCACGATGGAAACGACGACGAGAAAAAGGGGGAGCCGCTCATGGCCGGACAAGAATCGCATGAGGAATATTACTGATTGATCCTGAGAATCGAAGGTTGCGGGGGGTTTTCTGGACATAGTTCTCTATTTATGGGACGCATGCCGTGCTAAACGGCACGACGCTTAGACTGGTGGACTCTGAATTGAGCCTCAGGTTTTGGGCTCTAGAATTGAATTTTGGGAGCTGGCTCTTACACAGCACGCCTGCATGTGGGACACGTGGGAGAATACTCGAGCCACAGTTGAAGGCACTGGAGATGGAACGAATGGGAGCACGCCTGCACACAACGCACGTCTTCCGCCTCGTGCAAGTCGTCGTAGCAGATGATGCAGGTCACGTGAGGCACTTTTGCAGGCACCCGGAGCCGCTGAAGAAGCAACTCCCTCTTCAAGAGATTCACGAGCAGCCGCGCTGTGTCAACTGTGGTTTTGAAGTTGGTGTAGGAGGAAGGCGCCATGTGGAACGGGACTGTATAGTAGTATAAGAAAAGCACAGAGAATGTGCAGGATAGCGCGAATTTGAGCAAGTTGAACGCGAAGTCGGCCCCGAAAAGAATCCGGGCCCGCCGGCTCTGCCAGCCGGGATAATCATGTGTCCTGCACATAGACGCCTCCCACATGTTCACCCCCAACCGCACGCTGGACGAGAGCGTCAGCGGGTAGTGGGTGAGGAGCTCGTATCCGAAAAGGGAAATCAACACGTTGTGCCGGAAAAATCGGTGCCAGATGACATCATAGAGGTATTTGTAGATTAGGAGTGCATCCACGAGGTTGACTAGCATCATTCCAAGCGCCAACCGTAGGTATCGCGGCCGCCTATCTGCCGCCCGGACCTGCTGCACGCGGTGAGCCACCAAGAACCGAAATGACTTGACGAGAAGCACACACAGGAAGAGTCCTGCATACTTCGCCGCCTCTATGCACACCTCCATGTCGGTGCTGCTCCAGAACACCAAGAACCCACTGCAAAACTCCCACGCAGTATAGCCAGCTTTCTGACGAAGAATTTGAAGCTCGCTGTCGCTGATCCGGCCGAAAACGGCCCATTTCACGACGTTTGCCACAAAAAAACAGAGGAGTAGCGTGCCGTGTTCAAGTCGGATCCAGGCACTGGATGCTGATGCCATGGCCCGCTGCACGGGACTGGAAACTAGAAGCCTGTATGTGACCGCCAGAAATGCAAACTGAGGTTAGTATACACGATAATGGCCAGGTGACCGCTCTCGGCTAGTGCTGAGTGGACAAAGGAGCGGGACCCGCCCTGCCCTCCCATAACGGCAACTTCAAGCGGGCAGTTATCTGCAGGAACACCCCGCTGGGGACGCATACAAACCCAAGGGTCTTTCGTCGAGACCCCGGACCGACCATGGTTCGGCGCGCCGTCGGCACCGTCGCAGTAGTAGGACGCACGTGACCTGCATATGTGTGCACGTGATCGCGGCACGTGCTTGGGCATATGCCTGGGCACGTGATGTTCGCATGGCCGAATGGTGGCCGCCACCCACACGTTCCCGCCACGCCCAGCCAGGCTCCGAGACCCAGGCGCCGGGAGGCCAGGTGGTGCTATATGCAGGACGCGGTGATAACCCATCGCAGCGCGCGAAAAAACTACATGCGCACCACATTTCTCTCCCGAATCAGCAATATGGGTAAACGAAACCACAAAACAGGCAAAGGGTTCACGCAGAAAAACAAGCCCGTCGACAACCGCGGGTGGACGGAGGTCGTGCGCGACAACGAAAAGTGGGAAACGTACTACAAGGCGTTAGGAATCATTCCCGAGGGCGAGTGGGACGACTTCAAAAAACACTGCCAAACAGACCTCCCCTTGACCTTCCGGGTGACCGGGCTGAAGAAACACGCCGGCGAGGTCAATGCCAAGTTCGTGGAAGACCACGTGAGCCAGTTGGAACATGCCGAATTCGAGGGCATGAAGTTGGCACCCAGAAACATCAAGTTTGTGCCCAATGGGCTTGGCTGGCAAATTGACGTGCCCAAATCGGTGATCCGCAAAACCGCCCGGTTTGCCAAGACCCAACGGTTTCTTGTTTTGGAAACCACCGTGGGCAACATACTGCGGCAGGAGGCAGTTTCCATGATTCCCCCCTTGTTGATGGATGTCCAGCCGCACCACAAGGTTTTGGACATGTGTGCAGCCCCAGGGTCAAAAACCGCCCAATTGGTGGAAGCTTTACACTTCAACGATGCAGAGCCCTCTGGATACGTCATTGCAAACGACGCCGACTACAAGCGCCTGCACATGTTGGTACACCAGGTGAAGCGGTTGAACTCTCCAAACTTGTTGGTGGTGAACCACGATGCGCAGATGTTTCCACGCATCCAAGTGCGTCCCGGCGAACCCCACGTTCGCTTCGACCGCATCTTGTGTGACGTTCCGTGCTCTGGAGATGGTACCATGAGAAAGAACATCAACGTGTGGAAGGACTTCACTGTTGGAGATGCTTTGGGCTTGCACCCGCTCCAGGTCAACATTTTGGTGCGTGGTTTGCACTTGTTGAAGGAGGGAGGCCGTTTGGTGTACTCCACGTGTCTGATGCTGCCGGTTGAAAACGAGGCGGTGGTTGCGGAGGCGCTTCGGCGTTTTCCCGGCGTCGAGACCGTGGACGTCTCGGCCGAGTTGCCTGAGTTGGTCAGAAGACCGGGTCTTTCGCTGTGGAAGGTGTTTTCCAAGGAGATGCAGGAAAAAACAGAACCCGAGGAGAAGGTCCACGCGCTGGCCTTCCCGCCATCGGCCGACGAGGCGGCCAAATTCCACTTGGACCGTTGCGTTCGTGTCTACCCACACTTGCAGAACACCGGTGGGTTTTTCATCACGGTGTTGAGAAAGACCGGAAAGGCCCAGAGCGAGGAGCCGGAAAGAAAGAAGCAGAAGACAGAGACAGGCGAAAAGCTGGAAAACGCCGAAAACTCCGAGTTTGCCCAGAAAGCCGACGACTTCGAGAAGCCGTTCGTGGCCCGCAGCAAGAAGGTCCGCACGGCCAACGAGGAACCGTTCAATTTCTTGGATCCCCAAAATCCCCAGTTGCAAAAGTGCTGGGACTTCTATGACGTCAACGAGAAGTTTCCCCGCGGGACACAACTCGTTAGAAACGCCACCGGTGAGGCGTGCAGACTGATTTATCACGTGCACCCCGCCATCGGCGAGATATTGAAGATCAACCCCCAGAAACTCAAGTTGATCCATGCTGGAATCAAGATCTTCACAGCCCAGCGTAACGACAACGGCCAGTGTCCATGGAGGGCACAAAACGAGGCTTTGTCCATCATGAAGCCATATTTGGGTCCTGCACGCAGAATCTCCACCAACTTGGGCATGTTGAAAATGCTTCTTCAGGAGGCATTCCCTGCCATTGACCACCTTGAGGCTGCGGGAGTTGACGCTGAATTTGTGGCCAAGTTGAAGACCTTGGATGAGGGCTGTGTTTTCCTTACAGTTCAGAGAGGCGGCGACTTGGAGGATTTGTTTTTGCCAGTATGGAAAGGACGCAACAACGCCAATTTGATGGTTAACAAGCACGACACGCAGGAGTTGTTGATGCGTCTTTACGATATCGAAACCAAAGCTGACGACGAGGGAAAGGAGAAAATCTACCAAATGAAGGTAGAGGCCAGAAAGAAGCAGCAGGCCGAAGCAGAGAAGGAGGCTGTGCAGGCCACCGGAGCTCAACAGGAGACTGTGCAGGAGAACACTGAAGCAGAGAAGGAGACTGTGAAGGAGAACACCGAAGATAATCAGTAAACTGTGCAGGAGAAAAGGCTGAAATTAAATAGACCATTACGTAATAGACTCGATTAGGATTTAAGAATAGATGAACCCCAGATTGGAGCTGATGGACTAATAACACGGCTCGGCTCCATTGTTTATAACCGCCGTCTGATTGCTATCAAAGCGGGAGCTGCTTCTGAGTCGTTGCCTCAAGGATAACTGGTACATGCCAGATTACAACTTCATCAAGATTCACGACAGTGATGTCACAATGAGCAGCTATGCAGGAGGACCCATTCACCTTAGAAGAAAAACGGCCGGCACGAGCCGTCTTGATCTTGCTGTTAGTGTCACATAGCCGGCTTCGATACCATTTTCAGTGTCTTCGGAATCATTCCCACCAGCGGGTCGCTGCCAGAGCCACACCTCTCTTATGTTTCATTTTTGGGTTCTTTTGGAGAGCTTACCTTGGTTTCAGATCCATTTTCACTTTCAGATTCACTCACGTTTTCTGTTCTGGTGTCGCTTTCAGAACTGCCATTAGAACTGTCATCAGAACTGTCATCAGAACCGCCATCAGAACCGCCATCAGAACCGCCGTCAGAACTGCTATCGGAACTGCTGTCGGAGTCACTTTCAATCTGATCCCCTGCAGGCTCTCCAGCACACCGTCTTTTTGCTGCGTGTTCCACCTCACTGCATGTGTCGCTTTCCAGAAGCTCCAACTGTAGAAATGAAGGCGGTGGAACTACCGGCATTATGCGGTCTTCGTTCTCCACATCACTTTCAGCGGGTGCGAATCGGCTCACATCCACATTCTCTTTCTCGGCCAAAAAAAGATCCTCGTTGGCGTCGATCATCTCATCTGCCCACAGCTCTACCGCCGAACCAAGCGCTAGAAGCGCCGTTTCATCCATAGATGTCTGGGGAATATTGGTAATCAGGGCGTAGTAATTTAACGCCCGAAGGAGTTGCAGCAGCGGCAACGAACCGGGGGTTTCGGGGTCCTGCTCAAAATCGGCTCGACTCTTCAAGGGAATCTTCAAAGTCAGCGGCCGCTTCATGCCCAAGATCTCATCTGGCGCCAACGCATCGCCATCACTCACAATCACGTCGTTGTAGTCGGCGGCAGACACATCTAGAAAGACCGTCCGAAAAGGGCGGAACCCAATTTCATGGTGGGATGACTGGAGAACCGTATCGTGGTTGATAACAGCATTGCTTCGGAGCAAGTCTGCCGTTGCGTCATAGACGCTGGCGCCGTGACTGTCGTACCGGTGTGAGGAGTGAACCATAACGTGAACGGTGATGGATGCGCGAGGAAGACGCGAGTTGTGTGCAGGATATTATTTAGGTATGGTTTATATACAGAATAATTTGTATGCAGCACGGTTCGTATGCAGCATGGTTTGTATGTAGGATGCGTTGGCTGCCGAGTTGGCCCCATCTGGCCCGTGTGGCCCGCAAGCACGGAAGTACAGCTAAGCTGGCCCGCGGGCGCTATCTCTGGGAAGGGCTGCCCGGATCCTTGCTGGAAGTTGTAGGCCGGTGTTGTATGCAGTCTGTGATCTGGTGCGGCGCGCAGCCAACACAAATAATGCACGGCAGGTATTCAGTGCTTCTTTCAGCACCTCTTTCGCTTCTTTTTGGCCCAGTTTGAAGATGGAATCCACAGATTTCCTGTACAGGCTACGAGAATTGGAATTCGCCGATACTTTCCGAAAGTCGCTCGTCAATTTGGCCATCCTACGCGCCCACACATTATCCCTGGAGAAGAAAGTCCCCGACATCGAGCCCAAGACAGAAGTGGCGGGCGACCACGACTTAGAGAAAAAAGTGCTCGATTACGAGCGAAAGCTCTCCACGTTGAAGCTGCAACTTTCCACCAAAGACCAAGTGCACGAAGCCAAAATCGACGGTTTCAAGCAACTCATAACACGTTTGCAGAGCCAGTTGCAGGAGCAGAGCCGAGTTGAGCCCACCAGAAAGGGAAAGAGAACGACACTATCGTCTCCGGCAGGAAAATTCGGCAATTCGTCGTTCCTTTCTCCTGCTCGAACGTCTTCGGTATTCAACTTTCCGTCCCCCTTCGGCGACAAGTCTGGAAAAGGAAACTCCTTCACTGTTTCGGGCATCAACAGCTCCATAGCCTCACAAGCGTCTCTCAGGCTCTCCAAAGGAAAAGCCAGCGAAGATGTATTCTCGCCGAATAACTCGAGTGCTGAAACAACACCCAAAAAAGCCAAAGGTGGCAAAGAAACCAATCTAGGGGAAACACGGCTGAGCAGCTTCAACCGAGAACTCATGCGGATTCAGGAAAATGGCCCGGATTCCCCTAAAAATGTGTCCAAAGCAGATATCCGTGCAGAGTCGTCGAGTTTGGACTTATCTGCAGAACCAACTAATCTGGAGGAACCAAAAGACGGTTCAGGTCCCGACGACACATTTCAAAGCGCCAATTCAACCTTCAAAGATGCAGAGGGGTCCCGAAAATCTGGCAAAAAGAAACGCATTCGGCTCTTTTCGTCCGAAGCATCCAAAATTCTCGTGGAGCTGCAGAGCAAACTCAATGACGAAGAAAAGGATCCGAACCACCTAGACTACTACGAGGATGAAAATTTTAAGGATGATTTGGTGTCACCTACTCGGCCCTTCAAAAGGGGCCTTAGCGAGGAACGTTCTGAAAAGCCCGTCAAGAAGAGACACGTTTTTAAAATCTAAAACCAAGCGGTCGGGGAAAGTTTTGTGATACTCACAGAAAACTGTGACTTTTGGAGAACCTCACATACAGGGGATCACAAATTGGCCGAAAACAGACCCCCAGATTGTCACAGCATATTGATCAATCTAAAATAACGCCTACAATATATGACTTAACGACAGGCCTCCCATGACGAGAAGCTTTAACTTTTACCGCAGTCAAAAACCCAAAAAGTTCATGATTATGGAATACAGTAATAGTACTGAAAATGGCTACATTTGGTACGGGCAGGGAAGTACAATTCCATCTAATATTACTGAAAAATCAGCCAGAATTGTTATGTAACTTGTAGAGTAAACCAAAGATTTTATAAATCAAAGAAACCCAGGAATTCAAAATTAAACTCAAACTGATGTTCGCTTCCACATTCTATAAAAAAAGCAACAATTAGTAAACAAATGGACCCATATCCAATCGTCTTTTCCTAAGTCCAAAGCTTTGACTTTCTCGTTTATGTCAGAGGGTACACACGTGACTTGGCTCAGTTCCGGGATCTATGTACAGTTCCGACCTATTGAGAGGGGTCGTTCAAACCGTCGGAATCCGCCAAAAAAGTCGGTGTTTTTGTATATATGCGTGGCCATGTGTTCACAGAAGCATCATCCAAGCGAAATAGTCTGCACCAGCTCTGCGGTGTGCATTACGGCAGTACCCTCGGAACTTGGGTCACGTGATTACCGGCACCAGAACGTCTCTCCTTCCAGTCACATTTTACATCTACTTTAGCATATCATTTGATGTTGATTTTATGCAGAAAATCCTCAATCATGTCGACTTACTTATTCAAGTTCGTCAAAGCTCGACAATACGGGAAAATTGCACGTGTTCAATCCAGGTTGATACACACAAGTTTACAGACAGGCACATGTATACAGATACAAACATAAGTAAAATTATATAAAACCAAGCTTCTCCTCGCCTTAATCTGAAACTGCAAAAAACTACTCATGGAGCCCCAAATTCTTATACCGACTACGAACCATTCGGTGCTTCGCAAACTTCTAAGACGGTATAACCAGGAAGGCAATTTGTAACACTTATGATTCAAGTGCTAAAAGTTTGAAACAAGTGTGAAACAAGCACGTGCACGAGAAAAATCGAATACGCCCAGAGGGTCACCTATGTGTGTGGTGCACGGGTGTCCTTGTCACGTGCGCGCCACGCTAGATAAAATCGCCGCTCTATCTGATACACCATCACACCACACCACAATCCCTTCATCGCCATGTTGAGAAGAAACCTTGTCAAGCGAGGGATTTCTGGGTCACGTGTGGCCTTCGGTGCCCCACACATACCTATCCGCCTTGCGTCGCTGGCAAACAACGATAAATTCCAATTTTTCGATTTCCAACCCACCCCGCCGCTGCTGTGGGTGCCTGATCTTTCGGGTGGCCAGAGTCGCCAAACGGCATTTGCTGGAGATGGAAAGCTGGTTAAGGATAGTACTACTTTCGTGATGAAGGCTAAGGACAAATCTGAAGACAAATCCGATGGCAAAGACAAGCCTGATGGCAAAGAGAAGTCCGACGGCAAACAAGAGGAGGTGGAGAAAAAGGAGAGAGCTGAAGAAAAAATAGAGAAGAAGTCTAACCCCAAAGATAAAGAAAAAAAGGAGAAGGACGGCAAGGAGAGAGTCAGAAAGACGCCCAAGAAGAACACAGAAGCGCAGACGGCCGAGAGCGGTGTATCCAGCGGTGCAACAGGCGGTGCAGTCGGCGGCTCCGGAAGCGGGAACGGAAGTGGAAGCGGAAGTGGAAATGGAAGTGGAAACGGTGGAAATGAAGAGGACGGGGTGGGCATTGTGCAGGAGGCCGGAGCATACCCTCCTCTCTTGGCGATTCCCATGAAGGACCGGCCACAGCTTCCCGGAAGAGAGTTCAGCATCAACATCTCGGACCCAAAAGTCAAGCGGGCAGTGACGGAAATCTGCAGCCGCAGAGAACCCCATTTTGCGCTTTTCTTCATGAACGACCCCTCTATGCCAGACACTGATATCATCACCGACAAGACGTCGGTTTACAGCACTGGAGTGCATTGTTTTGTCTTGAGAACGTACGAAGATGGTGAAAACATGCGGATTTTGGGGCGTGTCATGGAGAGATGCCGGTTAGAGACGTTGAGCACCCCCGAGGACCAGCACCTAGCCGAGGTTCAGGGTGAGCAGGAGGAAGATTTCCCCACGTCGTACTTGAAGGATTTTGGCATTTCTTACGCCAAGGTTTCGCGCTTGGATGACGAACCCTACGACATCAACAGCTCGGAAATGAAGTTTCTCATTGCGCAGGTCAAGGCGTACTTCGAGATAATCGACACCAAAATCCCCAACAAGAAAACCATCACCAGTCGTGGGCTCGGTCTTCTCAACTCGCCTGCTCAGCTTGCAGACTATATCGGTAGTCTTGCGGCCGCTCCGCCAGAGAAAATCCAAGAGTTGGTGCAGGAGCTCAACATCGAGGTGCGGTTAAGAAAAGCCGTGGAGTTGTTCAAGGTCGAGCTCAAGTCCTACTACACGTTACTTGATACCACGTTGGAAATCACCACCAAAGCTGAAGAAGTGCAACACCGTCAATTCATAAAGGAGTATATCAAGGGCTTGCAGCGGCAGATTGAGGGACCCGGAACCGCCGGGTCCAAGGCTAGCAAGTTCGATGAGAGAATCAAGCATTTGAAACTCACCGAAGAGGCCATGGAGGCCTACAACGCCGAAAAAAGCAAGTTGGAAAGCGGTCAAGAGCACTCCAGCGAGCTTGCGGTCAGTGAAAAATACCTTGACTGGTTGACGTCGATTCCATGGGGCATATTCTCCAAGGACCGCTTCAACATCCGCTTGGCCAAAACCATTTTGGACCGCGACCACTACGGACTCAAGGACGTCAAAGACCGAATCTTGGAGTTCATTGCCATGGGAAAGATTTCAGGCAAGGTGGACGGAAAGATTTTGTGTTTGGTGGGCCCTCCAGGAACGGGTAAAACCTCGATCGCCAAGTCGATTGCTGAGGCATTGAACCGGCGTTATGTGAGAATTGCCATGGGCGGTATACAAGATGTGCACGAGGTGAAGGGCCACCGGAGAACGTATGTGGGCTCGATTCCCGGACGCATCATTTCCTCGTTGAAGCAGGCCAAAACTTCCAACCCGTTGATATTGGTCGACGAAATCGACAAGCTTGACATGACCAAGAGTGGCGGTGCGGCATCTGCCTTTTTGGAGATCTTGGACCCCGAGCAGAATAACCTGTTTGTGGACAACTACATTGACGTGAAGGTGGATCTCTCCAAGGTTCTTTTTGTGTGCACAGCTAACTACTTGGGCAACATTCCGGGGCCTTTGAGAGACAGAATGGAGGTGATTGATGTTTCGGGCTACACCAACAGTGAAAAGACCAAGATTGTGACGCAGCACTTGATCCCACAAGCAGCACGCAAGGCCAACTTGAGTGAAAGTCACGTGAAGATCTCCGACGACGCCATTCTCCGGTTGATTGAGAAGTACTGTCGCGAGAGCGGTTTGAGAAACTTGAAAAAGTTAATCACGCGGATATTCTCCAAAGCCTCGTTGAACATAGCACAGGTTCTCGAGGAGCGGAATCCTGAGAAGGAGGAGAAGAAAGAGGAAGCCGAGACTAAACCTGTCAAGACCGAGTCTGTTTCTGAACTTGTGGATGATGAGGTTGTTCTCAACAGTGTCAAGAAGCTCAAGGGTGAGTCGAAAGAGAACAAGTCCGAAAATGAGAGCAAGAAAAATGATGAATTGGAGTTTGAGCCTGCAGAGATCCCAAGCGATATCAAGTTGGACATCACGCCAGACGTGTTGAAGGACTACGTCGGCCCCGAAATTTACACGCGTGCACGCGTATACGACGTACCCCCACCAGGAGTTGCCACGGGCCTTTCGTTCAATTCGTCAGGAAACGGAGACGCGTTGTATATTGAGTCGATTTTGACCAACTCCATCGGCTCAGGAACTGGCCATGCAGGAGTTCGGGTCACGGGCCACTTGCGGGATGTGATGAAGGAGTCTGCCTCCATTGCATACTCGTTCTCAAAGCAGTTTATGGTTAAAAACTACCCCGAAAACCGCTTTTTCGAGGCGGCTGACATCCATGTGCATTGTCCAGAGGGAGCCATTCCAAAGGACGGGCCATCTGCAGGAATTTCCTTTACGTCTTCGTTAATTTCCTTGGCTCTCAATCAGTCGTTGCCGCCAAACATCGCCATGACCGGAGAAATCACTCTTACCGGAAAAGTTTCTGCTGTTGGCGGACTCAGAGAGAAGATCTTGGGTGCCAAGAGGTACGGATGTGACACCATCATCTTTCCTAAGGATATCGAAAACGAGTTGGATGAGATCTCCGACGAGATCAAAAGTGGTGTGACCTTTATTCCGGTTCTGTGGTACGACGAGGTGTTCCTGGCCATTTTCCCGGGCGTGGATGCCAAGACCGTCAACGGCTTGTGGAGCAAGGAGTTTTCGAAGTTGGACGAGAAGAGAAAGAAGAAGGATTAGAGTCCGTGTACATACCCGCACTGTATAGTGTAATCTTGAAGTATTAAAAAGTGGAGTAGAAATCAAGCTGTGCCTAGAGAATGTTATTCTGGCATTTCGGTGACAATGCTATAACCTTGATGAGGGTTGTAAAAGGGTAATAATTCTAATTTCGGTTGCGGCCACACCAAGTGGAAAATACTGTTTCCCGTCCGATCAACGTTAGTCAAGCCACTAAGGGCCACAGTGAGTAATGCAGTGGGAGACCATGTGTGAAATTGTGGTGCTGCAATCTTTTTTGGCCGCATACATTCTTGTTGTTTTTGCGGATTTTGTCAAGACTCAATATTTCAAGTACATTTAGTAAAAGACGTACTGCCTGGATAGTAATTGCTTGGATAAGGCATCGTGGAGAATTGAGTAGCATGTGTGTTCCTGTATATAGTACTCCCAGAGTATTTGAGTAAGAGTTTTCAGAATCATCTTAAGGCATTGCCGTCTCTGAAAAGGAAGGAAGGGCTGTCGGGTTATAATATATAGGAAAGTCAAATAGCATCATGAAACTAGGTGACTTGGCGGAGTCCCGATTAAACCATTGGTAGAGGAGACATAGTACAGCCAGTACTAGACAGAAGACCTGGTGTGGTGATTGTGGAAAATACTGCATATTCATGAAATTGTAGTGAATTGGTATTTTCGAACCAGAGGCGATTTTGAGATTTAGGGTTTTTCCGGCTGCGACTACAATTGCTGCAAAATGGAAATACGCCCAAAAAACGAAAATACCCAGAATTCACACAAGATATCTGCCAGAGCCAAAAGCAGCTTTTCCGTGGAGTTTGAGCTCGATGGCAGGAAAACGAAACATCCGTACACCACCCTCCCCGTTGTCGTGGTTGTAAGGATCCTGTTTCAACTACGCAGAGCTTAGCCCCAGATGTACGGTGGAGTAGCGGGTGCAGAACTACCCATTGATCACGGTGTACTACACATAGTATTAACCAGAATACTTCGGTGGCTATTTCTGCCTTTCCTGCTCCATCTTGCCGAAAAAGTCTCTGACCTCCTGCTCCGTGACCACCTTTTTCTGGTCCACGAAGCCCTTAAAAAACCCGCGGAGTCTTTCTTTCATGACGTCGTACGCCTGGAGCCCCTCTAGTGCTTGTGGCACCGGCAACGACAGAAGAGCGCTTGAACCCAAATCGTAGAGCGAGCCTTCAGACGCATTGGATGCAGCATCGTCCTCTGGTGGCTCAAACACCGGATCCTCCTCGTGGAAAAAGGGGAAGCCCCGGAGAAGCCTGCTCAAAGCCGAGGACTCGGGGAGACTGCACACAAGCGCAGCCATCTGCGGCCGGAACTGTCTTTTTAGGGACACAGAGCACGAGCCCAATCGGGCCCTCTTGTGTGCCGGTTCGTGGGCTTCTCTTTGCAGGCGTACACCTTGCTCGTGCAGCCGGTTGAGAGGGACAGCAATTTGGGAGTAACTGCACATTTCCCTAAAAGCCTCGCTGTGTGCTTCAACACATTTCCAGCATACGAATTCGGCGTGGTTTTCGGGAAAGACGTGTTTTTTTGGATTGTTTGGCTTCGGTTCAAGCTTGGGTTGCGTCGTGTGCAGCGTGTTAGTATTCGAGCTCCCCTCATCTTTATCTTTATCACCATCTCCTTCACCTTTTTCCCTAACACCATCACCATCTGCACCATTTTCTTCATCTTCTTCTTCGGGCGCTTCTCCTTCACTAGCTTCTCTCTTGAACACTTTGGTTTCGGCATCTTCTCCCTTATAATCTTTCCCCTGGTTCTTCTGAATGCAGTCCTCGTGGTACCAATCCTCTCCACAGACATCACCAAAAAAGCACTGGTGCATGGTCCGGGTCTCCTTCTCAGGATCGTAGAAATCTCCACAGTCACAGAAGCGGCCCTGGAAATTTTGGTTATATGTATTTTCCAGACTAGCAATATCTTGCGCCGCCCCCAAGCTTTTCATTCGGGGCCTGCTGGCTTCGCCAAAAGAGCCAGTTCTCATTTTTACGCCGGTGGCAGAGTTGCCGCAGTCAGGGTGCTTTTGGCCACCTTCCCGAATAGAGCACGCAAGGCCCTTCATTCGGTCAGTTCCACAGTCACACACAAAGTTTCGTTTGGAAAATAACTCCACCAAATCATGCGTCGAGTGGCACTGAATCAGACACAGGTAGCACACGCCCACGGGGCGTCCTGCATCCTGGCAGCTCAAGCATGCAAACACGAGCTGCCGGAGGGCTGCTGGGTATGTGCAGGTATCAGGCTCATAGGGCATGGCCTCGCGTGCCTCGAGCTCCAACTGTCTTTGGCCTGCAATGTACTCCTCGGCGGTAACGCCATTTGAAGCATCCATAGTGGTTGTTGTTGAAAGCGCGTGCACCAGTACCTCCAAAATCCTCGAGCCAAAAACGGAATAGAAGGATGTGAGACAAATATAGCTATGTTTGATACCTTCGGAATGTCTTAGTTTGGCCTGAGAGCCATGAGAAACCAGAAAGGATAAGCGGAAATAGGAGTATCAGTAAGGTGTAGAAACACTCGCGCTGATGGTGCGCGTGCAGGACGACTTGGGGGCCACATGACCTATGCCCGAATTACGAGTCAAAGAAGGGAATTAACACAAAGGATTGTGCATATACAGAACTGAACAGCGTAAAGATTGCCACTTTCGGCCGAATGTTGTTCAACACCGGAGTATCGCGCTGTAGTCACGTCCTCCGGACTGCACCTGCACACGGCGGCCGATGGTCACGTGACACACGCGTGCAATTAGCCCAAACCGGAATAGTAATCGCGTCTTTTTCACTACCCCCTCCATCATGTCCAGCCCCCGCAAAAGACAGGCCGACCCCGAGGATGTATCGCTGGATTCGGCGCCCAATTCCTTGGCTTCTAGCCCCCAATTACCGCCGTCGTCACCCGCCATTCCGTTTGCGGACGAAGAAGACGAAATCGTCTACAACGACGTGGCGGATCTCAACCCCTCAGACGATGATGACGGCGAGGATTTAATGGACAACATGAGACAGGATTACCGTGAAAATGCCGAGCAAGACCACTACGATCTCGGAGACGGAAACATCGACGACGAGGAATACGAGGTCATGGATGCCGGAGCACGGCGGCGGTTGGAAGCCCAGTTGGACCGGCGAGACGAGATAATGAGTGGCAAAAGAAGCGAGAGCCGTGGAAGATCCCAGGCCTTTTTGGAAGACGATGGCGACGATGGCGACGACGTCAACGAGTACGGCATGCCCATCCAGCGGCGGCGCCGAAGACGGCAGTTTGATGGCGAAAACGACGATGACTTCATGAATGATGTGGACATCGACCCGTTCCACGAGGAATTGTCGTTGGAGTCGTTGGCGGACGTCAAAGCTCCGTCGATCACAGAGTGGATTTTACAGCCTGCGGTGTCCCGGTCCATTGCACGCGAGCTCAAGTCGTTTTTGTTGGAGTATACGGACGAGAAGGGACGCAGTGTGTACGGAGCACGAATCCGGACGTTGGGAGAAGTCAATCTGGAATCTTTGGACGTGTCATATGCACACTTGGCGGGCCTGAAGGCTATTTTGGCGTTATTTTTGGCTTCATCGCCATCGGAAGTGCTTAAGATCTTTGATATAGTGGCCATGGAGGCCACGGAGTTGCACTACCCGAACTACTCGCAGATCCACCAGGAGATCCATGTGCGCGTGACCGACTTCCCAAATCTCTTGAGTTTGCGTGACCTCCGAGAGAAAAACCTTAACCAGTTAGTGAAGGTTTCTGGTGTGGTCACGCGGAGAACCGGTGTTTTTCCCCAGTTGAAATACGTCAAGTTTGACTGCTTAAAGTGTGGCGTGGTGCTAGGGCCATTTATACAGGACGCCAACACCGAGGTGAAGATCAACTTCTGTACCAACTGCCACGCCAAAGGGCCATTCAAGCTCAACTCCGAGAAGACCCTCTACAGGAACTACCAGCGAATCACCTTGCAGGAAGCTCCGGGATCTGTGCCTGCAGGCAGATTGCCCCGCCACCGGGAGGTCATTCTCTTGTCAGATTTGGTGGATACCGCCAAACCCGGCGAGGACGTGGAGATTGTGGGTGTGTACAAGAACAACTATGATGGCCATCTCAACGCACGGAACGGCTTCCCTGTTTTTGCTACCATTATTGAGGCCAACTCCATCCACCGCAAGGAGGTTGGCGGCAAACTGCCTTCCTCGGCGCTTGGCGACTACGGTTCCGGCGACGGTTCCGGCTGGGTAGAGGAGGACGAAAAAGAGTTTCGCAGGCTCTCTCGAGAGAAGGGCATCATCGACAAAATTATTTCGTCTATGGCTCCATCTATCTATGGCCACAAAGATATCAAAACCGCAGTGGCGTGTTCGCTTTTTGGCGGAGTGGCCAAGGACATCAACGGAAAACACTCGATCCGTGGTGACATCAATGTGCTCTTGCTAGGAGACCCCGGAACGGCCAAATCGCAGATTTTGAAATACGCTGAAAAAACCGCTAATAGAGCAGTCTTCGCCACGGGCCAAGGTGCTTCTGCCGTGGGTCTCACAGCTTCCGTCAGAAGAGACCCTATAACAAGAGAGTGGACTTTAGAGGGCGGAGCATTGGTTTTAGCAGATAAAGGCACGTGTCTTATCGATGAGTTCGACAAGATGAACGACCAGGACAGAACATCCATCCACGAGGCCATGGAGCAGCAGCTGATTTCCATTTCCAAGGCAGGTATTGTCACGTCGCTTCGTGCACGTTGCTCTATCATCGCTGCGGCCAATCCCATCGGCGGAAAATACAACTCCACTATTCCGTTGTCACAGAATGTCAACTTGACCGAGCCCATTTTGTCTCGGTTCGACATCTTGTGTGTTGTTCGTGACATTGTGAACCCAGAGGCAGATGAGAGATTGGCATCGTTTGTGGTAGACTCACATATGCGGTCACATCCATCCACAGAGGAGGAAATTTTGAATGGTGCTGATGATGAGGATACGAATATGGACGGCTCGTCCACGCGCCGAGAACGTCTTTCTGCCAGCAACCGGCAAAAAGAGTCGGAAATCTCGCCCATTTCCCAGGAAACGCTCACAAAGTACATCAACTTTGCCCGCACAAGAGTGTCGCCCAAGTTGCAGCAGATGGACATGGACAAGGTGGCCAAGGTCTATGCAGACTTGCGGCGGGAGTCTATTTCCACCGGCTCGTTTCCGATCACCGTGCGTCATTTGGAGAGTATTATTCGTATAGCAGAGGCTTTTGCCCGCATGCGGCTCTCGGACTTTGTTAGCCAGAGCGACTTGAACCGGGCCATCAAGGTCAGCATCGACAGTTTTGTGGGAGCCCAAAAGATCACCGTCAGAAGACAATTGCAGAAATCGTTTGTCAAGTATACGCTTCCGTCTTGGAAGCTGTGAGCATATTGGGTCGGAAATGTATTTTTATAGGTAATTGGATAGCGTTGCAGGTGTATAGGGTGACTGTAACTCTAGAACAGAAAGAAACACGGCTGCAAACTTGAGGAGTGTAATAAAAGTGTAATAGGAACCAGTTTGAGCGATTTTTTTCGCGGGTCAAATTACGAAGGGTGAATTGTAGAATACATGGAATTTATGAGCTTGTGAACAGGCTGGAGAAGCTTCGGTCATCCTTTGGACTGGCCTGGCGTGCTCACGTGATGCGTATTCATGGTGCTGTAGTGTAGTGTATGTAGGTGTCTTCTTGCAGTGATGTCCTGTATGTTGACAATTCTGGCGGTGTAGCGAGTTTAGTGGTACATCAACCAAAATCTTAGTTTCTTAATTCCCGCCCTGGCATTCTCGTTTCTCCGTGTCGACTGGTGACTGAAAATACCAGCGTCTGGATGATTACTTCTCTGTACACTCTTCCTCGGTGCATTTTGCAGCTGCGGTACGGGTGTGCGACGCGTACACCATCAACGCCAGTCGCAAGAAAACAACCCCATGCTTGACCTAGATAAGGCGTTGGAAGATGTACGGGCGTGCCGGGTGATCCCGGAGCCTCACGTGCAGCAGATCTGCAGTCAGGTGATTGAAATTCTTGTGGAGGAGGCCAACATACAGGAAATATTTCCGCCGGTGACCATTTGCGGCGACATCCACGGCCAGCTACATGACCTCATCACGCTTTTCCAGACCGGAGGCGAGTGCCCCGGCACACAATATGTGTTTCTAGGAGACTTCGTGGACCGCGGCTTCTATTCGCTAGAAAGTCTTCTCCTACTATTGATCCTCAAGATCCGGTATCCGGACCGAATCACCCTCATCAGAGGCAACCACGAACTGCGGCAGATCACCACGGTGTACGGCTTCTACGACGAGTGCCTTCGGAAATACGGGCTGGTCAATGTGTGGCGTTTTTGCTGTGAGGTATTCGACTACATCTCATTGGGTGTAGTGGTGGGCGGCAAAGGTGGCGTATTTTGCGTTCATGGTGGACTTTCACCGGATGTGGACACATTAGACGAGATCCGCCGTTTGGACCGCAAACAGGAGGTGCCCCATGAGGGTGGAATGTGTGATCTCCTCTGGTCCGACCCTGATGATGTGGCGGCATGGCTGCTTTCGCCGCGGGGGGCCGGCTACCTCTTTGGGCGTAACGAGGTCAAGAAGTTTGCTCACAAGAATGACATTTCGCTCATAGCACGTGCCCATCAGTTGGTGATGGAGGGTTACAAAGAGATGTTCGATAATGCGTTGGTCACCGTCTGGTCTGCGCCCAACTACTGCTACCGATGTGGCAACGTGGCTTCTATTTTGAGCATTGATGACGACTTGCTGCGGAGCTACAAGGTGTTTGATGCGCTGAAGCTGGATGTGTCGCAGGTGACCACCAAGAACCCTGTGGTGGACTATTTTATATGAGTCCATAGTCTTGGGGTGAGAGATGGATCTTGGGTGCAGCAAAGGAAACCCCTGATCATTTTCTAGCTGAGCTATAAGTCTGACCGGATTTCGTCTTTCTGGGGATGCTAGTGAAGCTGATCATTGGGGGCTTTTCCTATTCTCGTGAATTCCCTTTTAATACTACTTTCTGTGGACCAGACTGTCACGCAAACCTTCAATCACAAAATTGCTCACTCGGTGCATCCGCCCTGCATCTGGTATCTAATACGTTGAAATTGGGGCATTGCTATAAATACTGCTCCTTAGGCTCGGTGCCTCTGGCAGGACTCCAGAACGTTGTGTGCAGGATACGATCAAAACACTAGCACCGAGCCATCTATAATTAGACTGCATGCGGAGTCACGTTGTTTGGCTTGCTCAGCCATGGCAGCCTTTGCATAGGCTGTGCCGGTATTTAACCCCCTCTGTGTGACGACAGTCCTAAACGGGCCGCTGGGTCTCTGCTGAATGAAAGTTATGACTGCAGAATTGAAGTAGGATGGTGAAGAGGATTACCAGAATAACCGCGGTTTCGGGCACGTGACACGCTCATGCGCAAGGCTTGGCCAAGCAAACAGAAGCAAGCAACAAAGAATGTGTGGTGGCACGGGTGTGTCAAGCAAGTGGGGGTGAAGCTAAAGCTTGATCGGACGCCTACACACATAAAACAAGCCTGAAACAAAGTCCCACTTCGATCTGAAGCTTATGTACAGTAATGAAACATTAACGCCAGACGCAAGTCGCGGCGACGCGGCTTTATATAAACCACTCACGTGCACCGGAAATTTCGCTCACCTGCCGATATGAGGCCAGAAATGCGCCAAAACTCACTTCTGCTCAGCCGAGTCTAACCGGTCAGCGGCACTCTGCAAAGTTGACCGGCGTAAGAAAAATAGGTGCTGCAGCAACACTGTCTAGTGTGCAGGTGCAGTTTAGTGTGCGAGAGAATTCTTTGATCTGTGCTGCATGAAAATGCACATGCGCCTATATCCAGGAAGATGGAAGACGCCGGGTGCTTCTCCAATGTATATAAAAAAGATTTCGCTCCCCATTTTCGCTCGTCTAATTTTCTCTTTCGCAAGAAAGCCGAACTTTCGATTTGCATCTGTGGTCTGATATTCATTTGAAAGTCCATCTTCCCCTTCCATTTCGTTCTGCCTAATTTGCCTGGCCCTTGACAATCCCAAATCATCAGCAGATTTCTGTCCCAGCGCCCCGTTCACCCCGAAGTCTTTCCCATGCATTTCTTCCACATCTTCGTCATGTTCTGGGCGGCTATCGTTGCCGCCGCAGATGAAACTTCTGGCAGCGCCTCCAGTTCAAGTTCGGTATCTCCCACCTTGGTTTGGGTAACTGGTACAAACTCGCTTGGTGTGACGCAAACCTCCCAGTCCGCATACTCGCAAAAGTTTACCTCGTTCTACTCGTCAATTTCATCGGTTCCATCGGGAGCCGCTGACCTTGGTAGTATTTCGGGAAGCATCGGAAATATCCGGAAGTACACTCGTACCACCATCAATGGAGCAGAGGGCCAACAAACGTCCCACGCATTGTTGCAGGTGTTTCCTCTCATCACTGCATTCTTGGGATTATTCTGGTTGTAAGCTTTAGGCTTGTTGTTTCAGTAGCTTGCTTCTCCTGCAACAATTTTTCAAGGTCTTCGCTTCGCACGCAACATGCGCTAAGTTGCGTGTTTATGGCACGATGAAGCGAAACCTTTCATCTCCGGATTACAACCGTTCTCATAGCGTTTGCATAAGCATCTTAATACATCACAAACATAGACTCAACGCGAAATCGTGTAAACCGGCGAAGGCTCACCACTGTTTCGGGGATCAGGTCGCGTTTAATAGCCGCCACGCTTTCGCAGATACAGTGAAGTGCGCAATTACGTCATTACGGAAAAGGCTCCTCCGGAAACTCTGAGACAAGCTTCAGCCTTCTTGGCTCTTTCTTCAGCTCGTCACCGAAATGGGACACATGAACGCGATGAACGCGACGTTGTGGCGTCATGCAAGCATGCCTTAATAACCTTTGCCCTTCGCTTACATTGTGTGCAGGCTGAACCACGTATTTTGCAGCGGCACAATGCATACGTGCGAAACAGCGGATAAACGCATCCATGCGCAACTTACGCGTTTCGGTACGGCATACAATGTGCCCGCGCTTGACACATAACAGCCCTTGTCCGTGTCGATATGCACGTCAAACTTGCAGCAGTTACGAAGGGGAGTTATGAGATCAAGACTCGTACCAAGGTTGCGTTGCGACAGTATACACTCTTTCAGTCATTCTAGTATGCACTCTTTCAGTCATTCTAGTATACACTACCTGGAAGCTCTACCATGCACTAGCAGCTGGTCTATACATACTACGCGTGGTGCACCTTTAATACTTCACCTTAATTCTTTCCTAAATACTTCACCTCAATTCACTCCACGTAACACAACCGACCTAACATTGATGACGCCGAAATTGCCAACTACTTGCGGTGAGTAGTTCCTGTAGTTTAAAAGTACAAACCGATGACCAACAGTCTAGTTTTTGAGACTTGGCTGAAGCTTGGCAAATGGTCGAGCAAAAACAACAAACAAACTAAAAACAAGCAGAAGCAGTTCAGACCGTTCTGTGTTCCTCAAGAAGCAGCATTGGTATTCTTCGCATCCACCACAATAGAGAAGACTCCCGATGATTTGAATATTCGGGACTTAGAGTTAGGGACCTGGGTCGGTACAGAACCCAGGTCACGTGGGCGCTCACGGCCCGAGGCCGGAATAGGTCCCGAACAGTGACCAAATGCAGTGCTCTCAAAAACATCGGTTTTCGATTCAACGCATGAAAACTAGTTGAAACCCCGAGAATGCTGCTAGGCCAAACATTGTCGAGCCTGAAACCCAAACATCCAAGCACCTATTTTCAAGTCACGTGGCGTGTGCAGTCCTGGGTAGCTAGGTGTCGCGGCAGACCGCGGCGTGGATGCAGAACCCGTAGCGATGGCGGCCCGAGCCACACTCTCGGACCGCACTGTGCAGACTGCGAAGGCGGGGATCCTCCACACCGACCTCCAGCACCAGGAACAGCGCTAAACAGGAAACCAGGTGGACCGTCCTGCCTACAACAGCCTACATCGACAATATGCAGTCATACAACCCGTCAGAGTCGTCGTCGTTATTACATTCCAACGAGGAAGCCCAAACCCGCAACTTGAAGCTCTCCTCGCTAGTTTTGGAAAACACCGGCTCTGTTGCCCGGGACCATGTACGTAAACATGATATCGAGTGATTCGGGCTTTTTGAAACAGACTATGGAAACAGTCATGCAAAAGTGCTCACATTGAGCAGAGCACGATCAGACCGCCAGATCTGAGAGTAAGAACCCACGCACGGTTCCAATACCAGAGCGTGACGAAGACACTGAATTCTAAGAGCTTTAATTGGAGTAGTTTTTTCTTGCAAATTGAATCCGCTGATCTGTGCCCATTTTCCTGGAATAGAGTACTAACTGCAGATGGCCAATGAAAGAACGTTTCTAGCGTGGCTCCGAACGTCGCTTTCGCTTGTCACTATCGGCATTGGAATTGTGCAATTGCTCAAGATGAAAAATGAGCAGGATGAAATTCGCCAGTACGCCAAGCCTGTGGGAGCCTCTTTTGTCACAATTGGAATAGCTACATTGGTGATGGGCTTCATGCGGTACTTCCGTGTGCAGTCCATGTTGGTGGATTCGCTTTATCCTGCATCTCAGTACTCTATTTCATTAGTGGTGATCTTAGTTTTGGCTCTCATTCTGGTGACGCTATTTTTGGTGCTACAGGCCAGATGAATGCTTTCCACATGGCACTCCGTGCATGGTCGCCACGTGATAATGTTATGATTCCAATCGCTACGCGATCACCCTGCACGGTGTTGCAGCCTAGGGCTATAGCCCTCGCACGTGATGCGCGGGTTTTGGCAGCGCACGACAAAAAATTCTCCCTCGCGCACCACATACATTTTCCGCCACCCTAGCTAATACACTTTTACATCTATATCAATACATAAAAATGGTATGTGCAACGAGAACCGACTCCCGTTTAGCTGATATGTCAGAGACGTCTTCCTCCCGATACACCCGGTGAACTGTCCCCTATTTTGAAATCTTCACGTCCTCCAAATCCCCAAACTCACCCATGAAAAGTTTTCGTTGAACCTCAGAAGGCAAATTGTGATGTGTACACCCTTGAATTCCCCATGCCTTGGAAACTTGGCACCTTAATCACCCCACCAAAGACAGCTTGACAATTTATCACATTCAAATACTAACTTCTTCAGGGTAAGGTTCACGGTTCCCTCGCTCGTGCAGGTAAAGTTAAGTCTCAAACTCCAAAGGTCGAGAAGACTGAGAAGCCAAAGCAGCCAGTCGGCAGAGCTTACAAGAGATTGTTGTACACCAAGAGATTCATCAACGTGACCTTGGTCAACGGTAAGAGAAAGGCTAACTCCAACGCTGCTTAAGCTCAATAGAGACAGCATTCTTAATGATTTTCCTAGTTAGGGCAATGATATATATTTAATTGATAATCATTGCAAGCATACTTGTAGCCATGTGAATACACAACTTCCACGCTGACTTGAATAGCGCTCAACGCGTGTCAACGCAAACTCAATGAACCTACTGTGCCTTACTCTAGGTGACACTAATGAATTATGTCCAGGTTTCTTTTATTGATTGCTTCCTCAACTCCCTGTGTCCGCCCCTAATCATTATCTGATCATTTCCTAGCTGGTCCACTGTGGGTGCAACTTGTAGCAGTACACACGTGAACGCACCTCCACGGTTTCCTCATCCTCGTCAAACATTGGTTTCCAGTTGACCATCTCTATTAACTCAGCTTTGAATCCGAAATCTTCACAAGTAGTGAAGAACTTCAAGTCTTCTTCCAAAAGCCAAGGTCTGTGCGGGCTGAAAACCACCAAGCACGTGCCGCTCTTCTTGACTGCGTTTCTGCAGTTTTTCAAGAGTTTGCGGTGCTCTGTGTGGTTGAATACCAAGTCTGAAAGAATCACCAAGTCGAATTTATCTTCTTCTGCTGCCGTTTTGGGCAATTCTTCCTCTGGAAGCTCATCGTAGCACAATGCAATCTCATTCTGGCCCCAGATAAACCCGGACACCTTGACATTTGCCGGATTGGGCATGCCCCCACAGTGGTCCACGTTGTACTGGATGTGGGATAACAAGTCTGGGTCGGGATAATCCGTGCAGATGACACGGGAAGCGCCATTGATGCCACACACCAAAGAAGGCAATCCTGCAGCTGCGCCCAACTCCAAAACCTTTTTTCCAGTTACCAAATCGGCGGCGTGTGTGTCCAAGTAGTCTGCAGTGTACTTTCCTGCATTCCACAACAAATGGCCCCAAAGCGGCGACTTTCCGACGAGTTTGAGTTGGATTGTGGCGGGCTCTGTGCAGGACGAACGAGTGTACTCAACAAAATGAGACTCGGGTGCAGGAGGCAAGTAGCCCTCGGGCTCCTGGAACATGTCAAGATCGTACTCGACGTCGGACATTTGGGTGTGGTGGTGGAGATGAGAACGCGCGATGAGTGTGGGTCCGTATCTGCGACTTGCAACAACATCAAGCTCTAGACTGTATGCAGGCCGCCATCTAGTGCACAATCTCCCCGATCGCTAGGAGACTACTCCCCATCCTCCATCACCCATGCTCGACTGAGATTGCCCGCACCCGTACCTCCGCCTTGTATGATTACATCTCGTTCTCGGCTACAGTGCGAGCACTACACGCAGGCGCGGCTCGCACTTTTCACCATCGGTACTTCGAACGTGCAAAAATTGTTACGGCAAAGCGCTTTGAAAAATTCCATTAAAAAATTAACGACAACTGCAGGACTCGAACCTGCGCGGGCAAAGCCCAAAAGATTTCTAATCTTTCTCCTTAACCGCTCGGACAAGTTGCCTCTTGATGAAAATCTTGATTCGAGCTCTAACAGCTTTATGATTTGCATCACTCTTGTTTTCTCTTCCGCACGACTGCCACCACTTCTGTACACCTTCAGAAAAGAAAACGCATTCAAGCAACTGCTCTAAGAAAGCATAACGTATATCCCATTCATATGCAGATTTGAGCCATTGCATCGGAACAGCCTGATAAAGCAGTGGAGCCTAGGTGTACGGGCCTGTATGCTTAGCACGCGATGTGCATACGTGCGCACGATGCAAAGACAGGCTAACTAACGTGCATCTGAGATAGCCCATGTCAAAATATACCCTAAGCAGAATCCCTAAACATGTCGAACATATATTCCAGATTTACGTGAACACAGCGAAGCTCAGTGTACCACATATGGATCTTGCTGTCCGCAGTTTTCTAGATAAAAGCAGCGCACACTATGAAACATTCAATCAGCTGAAACTAAGGCTTCGAAACGACCTCACCAGTATCAATTACAACCCCAGAGACTTTCCCCCTATCTTGGATGAGGCTGTGGCCACCATTTTTGATAAGCCTGTGCTTTTAGAAGGAGAACCTCCGATCTCCCAAGAAGTTCCAATTACACTGGTTCTCGAGCCAAACTCGGAAATACCTCTTTTAAGCCAGAAAAACAAACGAACTAGGAATTTCACCGACTTCCAGGCCCGCATATTGACCATCTTGGCCTCCCACTATACTCCTTGTGATCATGTGCCTAAACCATCTCAGCTATCTTTTGCATGGTACAGGCGACTACTTCAAAACACGCCTATAATATTTTTCCTTCGGCAAAAACACTTGCTCATGGACCAGGAAAATCTTCAAGAGCTGAATTTTCCGCTCGAAAATTTGCATACCGAAGTCAACAAGCTCCGCTGTGACATCTACACTACGCATCCGGACAGGGACAAGGTGACACGCAATTACTACTTGACAGAACTCGATACTCCGGACATATTCTCTCTCGCGGTACGTTCTGAGGGTGTATCTAATATATTAGAAGAGCAGCTTTCTTCCAGGAGTTTCTGGCGTCGTTTTGAGCCGTACGACGATAAATTACTCGAATTAGTGAAGTCTTCACAACAACCTGCAATCTTTTCGAAGAAAAAATCACAAGATTCCCTCAAAGATCTTCCGAGGAATTATCCATTGAAAAAGATCACCGCAAAAATAGAAGAATTGGAGCTGATTTCCGACATCGCAAGCGTTTTTCCCTTCGATCTTTCCTACACTGGCTTGCACATGCTCACCATTGAGGCCAGCGTTGCTCAAGATAATCATAAGCGGCTTCTAGATGTGTTGGAGGGGAATCAGGAATTCGAGGTGTATGCAGTCCGAATGGCCAAATCTGCAATTCCCAAAGAAGATTACCAGATTTCACTGCTGTCTAGCGCTACCTACGACCAGCTCCTTGAACAGGCCAAAAAATCCACGGACCATGTTTCCGTTTTGCAGAGAATCGCGGAGTGGGGCTTGACATCTGTGGAGGAAAATCAGCCGGGCTCTGCTTTCTACCTTTACAACAAAATTTCGTCTCCTGAAAAATCGCCGTCTCCCAAAAAATCGCTGTCACCCGAAAACTCTCTGTCACCTGGAGAATACACGCTTCCTAAAAAGTTTTCTGGGACTTCCCCGACACTTTTATAAACTTTGCCTGTCGTTTTAGCTAAAGCTAAAGCCATACATCTGCTTCTAGCAAGTCAATCATTCAATATTGCGCTTAAATCACAAGCACTGATTGCAACACGCTTTGGTTTGCTGCTATTGTATTCTTGTCTGTATATAGCGCGGTCCTGTATCGCACATACATCAGTGAGCCACTGCAGTCAACATTTACTCCATGTTCCGCTACAGGATCCGGCTCGAACACAAGCTCATTATCCTATTTGCCACATGCGTTTGTATATTATTCTATCGACAATACACCACTAGCACAGCTCCCCTGTCGAGGCCGTCAAAACGAATCGTCAAGAGCCTGTTTCTAGCAGACGACAACTACGAACAAGATCCAATTTCCCCTGAGTTCTTGGCAGACCACGATCTGAGTACTAAGTTTTGTCCCGACTATTTGGACTACTCAAGGAAACGTCATGCACCTTTTTCTGAAGGCCGCTTTGGCTATCCGTACATGCGGCCAGCGCCCAAGTGCCGTACATTCACATCGCCGGCATTGGAGAAGCTCATAAAGGATTTGAAACGAAAAATCAAGGATCGGGACCTCTCTCGCTTGGTAGAAAACACCTTGCCCAATACGCTCGACACCACTATATTGTGGCATACCGACAAGGGTATTGCAGACGTGCCGGAAGCATTCATTGTTACCGGAGATATACATGCTGAGTGGCTCCGAGACTCTGCTCGTCAACTATCAGTTTTCATGCCTTTGGTCAAATATGACCGCCTGCTCAAGGATCTCATGATAGGTGCTATCAATACGCAGGCCAGGTACGTCAACACTGCGCCATATTGCAATGCATTTCATCCGCCACCAGAATCTCAGGTCAAAAAAGGCAACACTGCTCGGGACTCCGTGTACCCAGTGCCTGACTGGACCCACGTTTTCGAGTGCAAGTATGAGATCGACTCTTTGGCGTCGTTCTTGACTTTGACGAACGATTACTTGGAAAATTCAGACTACGACTTGTCGGTGATCAACAAAAGATGGCTCCAGGCTTTTGAAGCCATTCTCACTGTATTACGTCGGGAATCAGTACCTCTGTTTAGCGCCGATACTGGCTATGCCAATGCTGCGTTCTATGCATTCCAGAGAAACACCAACATCGGTTCAGAAACCCTCCCCCTATCTGGAGAAGGTAACCCCGTCAACTTTAAAACGGGATTGGTCCGTTCTGCTTTCCGGCCATCTGACGACGCCACAGTTTTGCAATTTTTCATTCCTGGAAACGCCCATATGCTCGGGGAGTTGAAACGGTTGCGGAAAAATGTGTTCGAGAAGATGAATATGCGCTCTCATGGCCATGAGCTTCACGAAAAACTCACCAACCAATTCATTTCGGCAATGGAAGCGGGCTTGAATAAATTTGGCATTATTGAACATCCACACTGGGGCCGCGTGTATGCTTATGAAGTTGACGGCTACGGCGGAGCAATGTTTATGGATGACGCCAATATTCCATCGCTCTTGTCGCTTCCCGAATTGGGAGTCGTTCGTCTTGACGATGAAGTGTACCAAAACACCCGGAAAATGATCTTGTCCAAAGAAGGCAACCCCTACTATTTGCAAGGGCCTCATTTCGAGGGCATTGGCGGTCCACACATCGGCATTCGCCACGCTTGGCCAATGTCTCTATGCGTCCGCATCCGTACGTCCGAGGACGAGGTAGAGATCATGCAAAATCTCGAAAGCCTCATGAAAACCACAGCTGGTCTAGGTCTCATGCATGAGGGTGTCCACGTAAACTATCCGAAGGGGATGGAGTTCACACGGTCATGGTTTTCGTGGTGCAATTCAGAGTTTGGAAAGACCATCCTTCATTTGGCCAAGCATAAGCCCCATTTGATCTTCAAGAAGGAATTCGCCAATCAGCCCTACGAATTGGACGCACTTTTCAGCTCCGATATTTAAAAATTCCTTAAAAATCTCATTCAAGTAACATTACCTAATAACCTAAGATGCTTTACTGTCTAATGTACTGGGCGATATTTTCTGCGGTCTCAGAAGAGGCCGTTCTCGCCGTACTCTCAAACGCAGCCTGGTATCGAGCCTGTAAGTCGGCGTCGTCGTTGCCCAACTCCGTGTTCCTGTCTTCGGGGAAAGTGTAGTGTCTTTCAGTACCATCGTCATCTGGGTCTTCCTCTCCATTGAGATCCTCCTCATAGTCGGAAAGCACTTGTGAATCCTCGGCTTTTCCCTCTTTTATGTCTAAATCCTTCATCAACTTATTCAAAGATGAAGCTTTGCGATTCTTTTCGTCATCCTCCTTCTGTTTCAAGATTCTCTCTCTTTCTGCCAAGTAAAACTCATTATATTCTTCCACCTTGTTGTCCACAGCATCCAAGAACTCGTCAAATCCTTCTCCGGTGTATGCACTGCAGCTGGCAACATCAAGTTGCGAATAGAACTCCTCCAACATCAACGACATGGAGTTGACCAAGCTGCCCATATAGCCCGACGAAAACCCATCATCGCCATTCAATTCTTGGTCCTTGGTCAAATCAATCTGGAACTTCTCGAAGTCCTGCATCCATTCCCTGGCAAAATCTGCCTTCTTGACATCTGTTTTGTTGAATACAATGATCATTGGAAGCTTGGTTTTGTATAAGATGGAGCATGCATACAACATGTTAGAGATGAATGTCGTGGGAGATGATGTTCTTGGTGTATCCACAATGTATGCAATAACGGTAGGAAAAGTAGATGCAAATGCCTCAGTGATGATTGCCCCAGAAGCAGACCACACGAAGCATTCGATCTGGCCAGGAGTATCAATGATGATGTGCTCCAACTGTTCTGACTTCTTTTCCACTAGTTTGATCACCTGATCAATTTTAGTGGAGAACAAATTTAAGGATGTCACAATGGCACCATTAGGTCCAAGATTGTATTTCTCCATGACCTTCTTGTATTTGATAGAATCTCTGATATCGATATTTGCGCCAAATGGGACTTTGAGCACTGCTGGATCGAGGTTGATGACATACGGAACCTTTTTCTTTGAGTGGAGGTGTGAGTTGAGTCGCTGCATGAACGTGGATTTGCCGGATCCGGCCATTCCTATACAGATAATTGTAGCGGGTGCCATATTGAAGGTAAGATGATGCGGTGCGATCGTGGTGAAAGTGATTTTTGAGTTTCTGAGATGGTCATTGAGCGCTCTGTGTGCAGGAAACGTTCTAGAGATAAAGCAGCTCTACGGGACCCGCTAATGAGTGAATTATCATATGTGAAAATTGAGTATACCACAGCCACTCAAAAGTGTTTAGGTGCTGTATTTCGCCAAGACTCTCTCGGCGATGCCATCGTAGATGGACTCGTAATCCAAAATCTGAATACTTTCTGCCTCGGCATTGAAGACCTTCTCAGCTTTCGGTGCCCCTGGCCCACTCAAGTTAGGTATTTGCTGCTGCTGCTGTTGCAGTTCCATGAGATCACGGACAGCCTCTTGGTCATTCATCAAAAGTGAATAAACAGGTCTAAGACCGAACAAATTGACAAAGTACCAAGAAATCGCCGAAACATAACGTGCGTTCAAGTGAGGAGTATGTACTCCGCTTTGAAGCATGCTCTTGAAACCATCTGTGAGAGGAAACGGAAGTTTCATGATTACCGAGCCAGCGAAGAAGAAATTGACCCAGGCCATAATTAACGTTTGTGGTACATAGCTCATCAAATTCCCTTTTGCCATGTTCATAAGCGCATCGTTGTTGCCCATCTCGGCAAGAGGGTTCTCGGGTTTTTCAGGATCTTCAATCTTGGCGTAGAATTCCTCCGATTTGAGCGTTTTTATTAGATAACTTTGTCTCGTTCCGAACTCTTGTTTGCTTAAAACATAAAAATTTTCACGAAATGCAGTTGCACGTCTGAGAAAGTCGCTATTTGTTAGTACGGACGATGAGGTTCAACACACACATACCTTTCTCTGGCGGTTTTGTAGGGAACTGCTCTAGGTTTCAGGGTCAACAAAAATGTCGCCTGAGATCTTAAAAGACCAACAAGGACCATTGCCACGGAAATAGGAATGATCATCCACCATTTCAAGCGTGGATCCAATAATAAGTCCTCCATGCTCGCGTACATAAGTGAGCGGGTTTGTCTCGCATGATACACGTCTGTTTATGTGCAGGAAACGGTGGGTTGCGACACAGCACTTAGGCACACAGCAGTAATGCAACAGTATAAACAGGATGCTTTGTTTGCATGAGCCATGCCAAAATATAGCACCATTTCAGATCTTAAAGCAAGGGTGAAGTTCATTTGTCTTTTGATTCTCAGGTTGTATGGAACTCAGGTCTTTGATGATGTCCGACTCATGTAATAGGTCAAGTTATCTCTTTTTATTTCTTTAAGCCAATATAAAATTTTAGCTCAGACTCCGTTTTTAAAAGTATTTGCTTTTTCGCTTTTTTCTGAGAGTTACTATGAAGGAGCAAAATGTTAACAGATCAAGCCCTGCATCAAAAGCTCCCTCGGCGTTCAATCCTGCACCAGTCGACTCGATGTCATGAAATCAAAATTATTGCTCACGGCAACTGCCGGAAATAATTTTGATTACATTATTGAGTTGTATATTTCTACTCTGTGAGGAACGACACCGAGGGTTTAAAGCAAGCTTTTGCCAACTTTGACTACATCTCATCCAAGATTCTCGACTTTTTTAGCATACATCCTTTATAAAAAGATCATCTTGCAAATGTCTGCAAAAAGCTGAAAATTGGCAAAATATGCACTGAGAAGTGGTGATTCTAGGGTCAATTCAACAGGAAGAAGCTCCTTGATTCATGGATTGATGAAAATACAAGTCTAAAGAACTTTTACACATCCGAGAAGGAATGAAGTCGCTCTTGGTGAAATACACATACATACGAAAGAATGGAGACATTAGACTTTGAGGGTTTTGACATTGCTAATCCGAACATAGTCTAAGCTGGTGGACTTCATTCACAAAAAATATAGGTTTTAGCTGAAAATAGCTACTGAGCAGACTCTAGCAGTCAAATTTTGTAGATCCTTTCAATTTCCCGATAATCACACGGAGTTATTCCCAGTGAAGTTGCATTCACAGTTGCAAATCGGGAGTCATCGTTAGCTTCCTTTTCGGTACATGGCGCATGTGAAGCTCGCGCTCGGTAGACGGTGCGTGCATCCACAGACTGGGTGCAAATTGAGCCACAAAGAAGGAGTCGCTCTACATCTGCGTACACACTCCAGTTTGTGCGCTCAATCTACTTGATACTCCACTTCTTATTTACCATTGTTCGACTTCACGAAACACAATACTTCTTTGATTATCTAATCAAAGACCAAAACCTCTCTAACTCATCTCTCAGCTTGTTGTATTTCTATTAATACTCCGATAAGCTCTTTTCCTTTCTGTTTTACTGACTAACTTCAATTCTCTACTCAAATGAACTTAGATCAGTTTGAGGAATGGAAAAACGGTGGCAATACCAAGCAGGTCACTTCAAGTTTTCTCTCCATAGAAAACGAGAATGCCAAGTCATTTCCACCAACTCTTCAATCTCGGGCTGCAAATAGTATTCAAGCCTCCGCTAGTGAGCCAAAAATCACCAGCTCAAAGAACTCAAACACTCTGAAATTTTGCAGCCGCAACAGCGATTTTATGGACATCTCCGTAAAACTATTCTCTTTTAAAAAGCCTTCTAGACTTGGATCAAGATACCTCGAGGAAACCCGGGAATCCTCTCTCAACGGGTCCATTTCTCTTTCAGGAAATAATGATTCTTCTCAATACCCAGTGGAGCCTCTTGTTTTTACCGGTCAAAATGAGAACCCGCGAGTTCCAAAGAGAGGCTTCGCATTCTGGAACAATATTTCGGATAAAGTCAAAGTCTTGAAGCAACATGAAGCGTGCTTTATTCGGCGGGGTAATGTTTGTGGCAATGAAGAATGTCCTGTCTATGAGACAAAGTTGCATCGTATATCGACCCGCCGCGCATTTTGCCGCAGCGTTCACTTGGTCTGCGTTGCAAGCTCTACCTTTCTTAGAGCGAAAAAGATTTTAAAAAATGCTCTTAGACTTCTGGTCAGTAAGTCAGGATCTCAGTTTCCAGACTCTGATTCAAACTCCTTTTTGACTTCTTTGGCACCCACATTGATACCAGTTGGTAAAAGCGACCCAAACCAGACATCTCTCTCGAACAAATTGGCGAGGATTCTGCCAAGGTTTGAGGATGTTATCCCAATGCACAAGATAGCTCCAAGTGCCAAATCAAGCCTCCATTCTTTTTTCGGTGGTTCTGCCCTCTTTGAGTCATATCTCTCACCTCAAGTTGTATCTGCTAATTTAGCAGCCAAAAGCCCTCAAGGGGAAGCCGATAACTTTTCAACTACCACCTGCTTTTTTCTACAGGATCTCCCTTTCAGAAATATCCTGAATGCCTCTCTTTCCATAAAAGATGACATTTTAATCAAAAAGAACGATGACGTGTGCATTCCTGGAATTGACGATTGGAGTTTTCTTAGCGACAAATCTATTGACTCAAGAAATTTGGAGCCTTACACTGATGAATTCAGGGCCTCAGTTGAATTTCACCGAGGAGAGAATGACAGTATTTCCATCCCTGGGATCGATGACTGGAGCTTCCTTTCGGATGCTTCTGTCGAGGAATCTAAGAGTATCTGCATTCCCGGTATTGACGACTGGAGATTTCTCTCTGATGAAGACACAGACAACACTGAAGTGCCTCAGAATGACTTTAACACAACTCACGCCACTTCACTTGAACCTGCTTCACCTGAATCTTGTCAAGGTAATATTGAAACCAAAGAGCAGAGACAGATTGGGGTGATGAATAACCGCATCTTCCCCGATACCCGCGTTAAGTTTCTCAGCCAGCTTGAACCCATAGTGGAGGAATCCTACGTACCAAGAAAATTCCCCCGCAAAAGCAAAAGAAGTGCACGGATATTCCACGATACACGCATAGAATATGTTTGTCCTCTTGAGACAATAAAAGAAGACGACGCTGAAGTGTGCGATGAATCTGCGACGACTGATGCCAACAATTTTCTGGACACGACAGATACTATCAAGCTCAGTGAGCAAAAGACAATTGTTCCTAAAAAAAGGGCCCGAAAACTTCCCGGTAATATTTCAATGGAGTTTGAAGACGAATACAAGAAGTACGAGTCATTACCAAAGGAAGAGAGAACTATGATCTTGCTCGAGTGTGGTTTTGGACCCTTGCACCAATATTACTAGAACTCTTCAAGAAACAAAAAAGAACACTTGTGATTCTTTCAACCAGCGAGTCACTAAAAGACAAATTGGGTTTCATTGTTGCACCTTACATGAATTCCAAAAGACTTGCTACAAACAGAAGAAAATTTATGACATAGAAATTTTCCAGTATTTTTGGATTAAACCCTTGGATGCGGGCATACCTTCGCAGTCGAGCCTTGAGGAAGTGTGATGACAAACTTCTTGTAGCCTGGAGCAACGTTATTCTTCTTCTTCTTGGAAATCTTAAGTGCTATATGAACCGAATTCAATCAACTTCTTGCAGGCATTGGAAATTCTCATATTTCTGACTACAGCCTTCATTATTGTAATGCCTGTTTGCAGAATGAACTCTTAGAATTGCGATTGTGAGGCGAAAAGTTTCAGTAATTCAACATTCAGAGACTCAACTGAAATATACGGAAAATATTTAATTATTCAAACCAATCCTCCTATTGAACACTCTAGATTTTTGTGGATGTAAAATTTATCTCTAATGGTAAAACTTTCTTTTCATACTTTTACAAGCGATATGTCCTCAAGCTGACTTTGAATAAAGCTGTTATTCTTTCTTTACTCACCATCTGGTCCTCTTCTTTTTCATTTTTGAACTCTCATATTTTTCGACGGATTGTTTTATCGCAGAATCGCAAAGCTTGGGCACCACATTTTAAAAGGAAGGGGTGACGTCCTTCACTCTATTGTTGGAATCATGAAAACTATCAAATTCTTTATTGAAGAGCTCTCTTTCGGAAAATATTGAGCTTAAGTTATTCTTCCATCGAAAACAAATGCGTTCTCATATTTACATGAAACGCACCAAACTCGGAAGAGCTTATCAAAAATTATCAATAATTTGTCAATCGTTGAATATTAAAAAACGTTCTATCAGCAGCGGACCTTTGGAAAGCATTAATTGTTGCTTCAGCGATCAATAAAACTTGCTTTTATTTAAATCTCATATTGTTTTACGAATCTGTATTCTCTGGTAGAAAACGTACACGCTCGGACTCCCTAGACAAAACTTCTAAGATAACTTTACAAACTCACTACCTCGAGATAATTAAGTAGCCCACTTTTTGAAGGCCGCTTCCCTGGAGAGATCCGATTATTAAATACACATACTCCATTTATCCTTTCTTACGTTTATCCTTACAACTGCAAGCGCAGTGGCGCAGTGGAAGCGCGCAGGGCTCATAACCCTGATGTCCCCGGATCGAAACCGGGCTGCGCTATTTTTTTTATCTTTCATGAAGCAAATCATGTGACTCTCAGATTATTAACGCTTCACAAGAATTCTGAGAACTTACTATCGACAATGGGCTGGTTCAGTGGAGCACCTTCGAAAACATCTGCTGTTACCGAGCTTCATCAAGATGATGGAAAAAGTAGTGAAACACTTTTAGAAGACTTGGAGCCAAAATTTGAAGATAGGGAGCCAACACACGCCCGACAACCAACATACGCAGATGCATTCCAGAAAGTGAAATGGTCTGATTTCACATTTGAAAACTACGTCAGTATTCCATGTTTCAGAGAAGCTATCTTGACCGGCTTCCAAGCTATGGGAGTCCTTGGTGCTGTCACATTTCTCATCCACAAGAATCCACGGCGCTCGATGAACTGGGGTATGTCTGGTTTCTTCTTGGGAAATGTCATAGGGTGGGAACAATGTCGCTCTATAAGAAGAAAGTCATTTCAGACAGTCGAAGCTGCTAGGAACGCTAATCAAGAGAAGGCTAAGAAGAGGCTTGAGCATAGCTCTCTGACAGATGAGGTCATGGAAAAATTCAACAACTCCAATTCTGGGAAGTGATCCGCCCAAACCTCATCTGAATCTCATTAGGAGGATCCTCTCTTGTATATATAACGTGGTGTATCTTGATAGTAGTTACATATATTAAACATTGCATAATAAGACTTTTTCGCCAAAAAGCGCCTGAAATCCGGATATTGTTTTCTGAATTTATCGATGGAATTCTCTGTTACTAACAGGTCTTAAAACAAGCCACGTCGGTTTTCGCATCGGGCTCTATTCTTCACTTTATGCG
This sequence comes from Metschnikowia aberdeeniae, assembly GCA_002370615.1. Classification (NCBI taxonomy): domain Eukaryota; kingdom Fungi; phylum Ascomycota; class Pichiomycetes; order Serinales; family Metschnikowiaceae; genus Metschnikowia; species Metschnikowia aberdeeniae. The sequence goes on from NKZB01000126.1 coordinate 124,802, forward strand.
ACAGCCTTCTCCACATTTAGTGATGGATTCTTTGAAGCCGCGGCCCCGCGCGAGTCTTGCATGAACGTCGAAGCATCACGGGCCACCCTACTCACATAGTTAGTTACTCACACCAAAAAAACACTTATTACTTTTTTCCACATACATAATGGAAGGCTCTTCAGCAAATATACTGTATCGCCAATCGTGGAACAATTTGGTTGACTTGCCTTCTAATCTTGCAAGTTTGCTTTACAATGCCAATGTGTCCCCACAAGAAGTGATCATTGAGCTTGTTCTGCAAGCAAAGAACAAGACTTATGCTGGATGGTCGGGAATGAATTCAAGTGGTGCTAAAATTATTGGGATAGATCCAATCTTTGCTCATTCCTTACGTCTAGCTGACAAACAACTTGTGACGATCAATGTGAAGATTAGAAATTTTAAATCAAACAAAATTTTCTTGGAGCCAGAGCAATTCTCGGATTGGGAGTTGGTCGAGCTTCACGCCAATCAGATTGAGGCTAAACTCATAGAGCAGTCTAGGTGTGTCGCTTTGAACCAAGTTCTCGTCGTTTACCCCACAAAAACTTCCTCGGTCAAGCTTCAGGTTACTGATATTGGGTCAAGCAAAGAGACATATGCCTTGATTGATCCATTTGCCGAGGTTAGTATCGCACCTAAACTTAAGGAGAAGAAAAAGAATCCTCAATCGGTCAAGTCAAATAAGAGCTCGAAGTCAACGCAAGATGATGTTGCTCGGGGGCCAACATTATTGAAAAGAGGAGTAGCGCTTCCTCATCTGTTGTTTGAGAGCTCAACTGACAAATTGTGCTACGAAATCACGGCTAATTCGGCAGAATTTTCTCGTGTATTACCACATTCAAGCGTAGTGTCTGTGTCCGTCATCCCGGGGCCTGATTCCAAAATCAATAAGGCGCCTATTGACCACTCATCTGGGGAATCCAAGAAATCAGAAAATGGAGCACCTCAAGCTCTTATCGAAAATAAAGTGATTTCAGCGAGATTACTTCTCTCAGACACCGCGCCACTCAACAACGTTGGATTGAGCCATGCATTGGCTGTTGCCTTGGATGTAGAGAATAGGGTGGGCTTCAAAGTTTTGATCAAACAAGCGCACAAAAGCCTGTCTAAGAAATTGACCACCTTGATCATACATCCTTACGTCATTCAAAGCAAAAAGAATGAGTCATTGAGCTTGAATTCAATGAATGTCAAAGAGCAAAAAGCAGTTCAAACAAAAGCAATACATGATCATTTGTTCAGAAAGAATCAATTCAATCTTTCACCAATATCCAACTTTTGCAAGATCCCAATCATTCCAGAGATCTTACCAAACGGAGGCTTGTTGGTTTTCAAGAGAAACGATGATCCCCGCGCTTGGTTCAAGGCCTTTTCAACCGAGGACGGAAAAAATTGTCCTAAGGTTGAATTAGGTGAAAATGTTTTGCGCTCAGCTTCCTTCATCCAAGATCCTGAATCTTTAGATAAAAAAGATCCAATGTATGGCATGCAAAGTACCCTCGATGATGCCAGTGAGTTTTTATCCACATTCAAGAACACGGGCTTAATGGTTCATGGATCTTCTGGTAGTGGAAAGACTCTGTTTTTGAAGTCCATTGCCGATGAAATGCGTGAAAAAAATGGTATGTTTACAAAGTATGTTGCTTGTGAAACAAAAATGAACGAAAGTTTCGATCAAATCTGCCTGAACTTGAGTGAGTGGGTGAACGAGGCTCTTTGGCATGAACCTTCACTTCTAGTTCTTGATAATTTGGACAAGATCTTGACTCCAGATGCCGAGAATGTCGACTCTACTATTCTGAACCAATTGACAGAGTGTCTAGTTTCCCACTTGGGAAAAATTGGTTCGCAAAGGAACACAAATGTGTCATTGCTAGTCTCTGGTGTTTCCAAAGAAAACTTCAACAAGCATCTACCCCTGAGTCATCTTATTGAAAAGTACGTGCATTTAAGTGCCCCAAACAAAGAAACGAGAGCAAAAATCATCGAGGAATATCTTTTGAAAGCTCTAGGTTGCGAACTCAAGTTTGATGTTATGGACATTGTCCTGGAAACAGAGGGTTACCTCCCCAATGATTTGAAAGTGTTGAGTGATCGTATCTTTTTCGAATCCTTACATGCAGGGAATCTTGATTCCCTGCAATTGCTGGAAGGTACAGAAGAAATTACCTCTACAAGCCCCAAGTTGATAAAAAAATCATTTTTCGAAAAGGCTTTGGCAGGTTATCAACCATCTAATTTGAGAGGAGTGAAACTAGAAAAGTCTGGTACGAGCTGGGCTGACATTGGCGGGTTGAATGAAGCCAAAAAAGTTCTATTAGAAACCCTTGAATGGCCGACTAGATATGCCCCAATTTTCAGCAATTGTCCATTGAGACTCAGATCAGGAATTCTTTTGTATGGATACCCTGGGTGCGGGAAAACACTTCTTGCGAGTGCCATAGCTGGACAATGTGGTTTAAACTTTATTTCTATCAAAGGACCCGAAATACTTAATAAGTATATTGGTGCATCGGAGCAATCTGTCAGAGAGCTTTTTGATAGAGCTCAATCCGCAAAACCTTGCATTTTATTTTTCGATGAGTTCGACTCCATTGCTCCAAAAAGAGGACATGACTCTACCGGTGTCACTGATAGAGTCGTCAATCAGATGTTGACTCAGATGGATGGTGCTGAGGGCTTGGATGGTGTCTATGTTTTGGCGGCAACAAGCAGACCTGATTTGATTGACTCAGCATTATTACGCCCAGGAAGACTTGACAAAAGCATCATCTGCGACATGCCTTCCTTTGAGGATAGATTGGAAATCTTGAAATGCATTTGTGAGAAAATGGATCTCGCGGACGATGTGGATCTCGAGTCCATTGCATCGAATACGGCTGGCTTCAGTGGTGCAGACATGCAAGGGTTAGGTTATAACGCTTATCTTAAAGCAGTGCACGAAAGATTGAGTCAAGAACAAGTCATGGCTTCCGGTGATGAAAAATCAAAAGACTCCCCGTCATACGATTTCTTTCAAATCAACGCGGAAGCATTGAAAAGTAACAAACTCAGACCTGCGGAAAGACTTGCTTTGCTTCAAAAAATTGAGAAAATCTTCGAAAGTGAAAATACTAAGCCTGAACGCAAAGAAGAGAATAATACCAACAACCTGAAAGTTTTAATTCGCCAGCAGCATATGCAAGAAAGTTTGGCAGATACCAAACCATCTATTTCTGCAACAGAGAGGAAGAAACTTGATGCAGTCTACTCCGAATTTTTGACAGGGAGAGACGGAAATATGCCCGATGGAAGCGCCAGCAACGACGTCGGTGGCCGCACCACGCTCATGTGAGATTATATAGCTACCAACTCTTCAATCATACTTAAATTTTACTGATAGCTTTTTTTTTTTGTAGGCGCCGGAATCTCCCTTAAATCCAGGTATGGCTTTACATTGAAACTAAATTTCACTCAAAGCGTTGTCTCATTTCACCTTTTTAAGTGATCTTAGACATTCTTACCTTTTGTGAGAGACCATTCTTTAACTGCGAAAATAAAAAATATCTGGCACCAGATTTCACATTACATTCTGACATTTGCCTTTAAAATTCGAACAAAGCTCTTATGATAGTAGCAATTGCAAGTTAGCTTCTCCGTAATTGAAGGATAACCAATATACTAAGAATTTTCTATAGACCTATGATTTAGATCATAAAGGGAGGATTTCATTTGGATTGTTAGGGACCCTATACTGGCCTGAGACCGATGCGCGTCCCACGAGTCCCGAGTATATATAGGACCCAAATCCCTCTAAAGTCCCGACCTGAAAGCAGGCTTTAGTCAGTTTTAGTCAAGCTTTAGTTAGCTACAGAATTAAAGAGCCGGGTCTTTACCGAGGTTAAAGGCTTGTCATTAACGAACGTACCTTGTACTATATCAAGCTACACACCGGAGCCTAACACGAATGAGCTCTCCGCATATCCCTGAGGCCTCCAAGTATCCTAGTGATGCTTTAGACGCTTTTTTAAGACTCAAAATCGAGACAAACCCAACTAGGCCAGCATATTTCCTCGCGAATTATACTTCGCAACTGTTCAATCAAGAATTTTTCTATCTTACCAACATTTCGTAGTATGTTATTCTCGACCTCCCCTATTTCTGTATCAATTTTCACTCCACGAATGACATCGATTCTTTCAGCATTTCCACTTGTTACATAGTCAACAAAGTTTCCACCAGTAGAAGTGCTTGGTGACCCCCGACTCCGAGAGTTCGGCATAAAGTTCTCTGCGTTGGATGAAGTGAAATAATCAGAGACTGTGTCGCTAAGATCACATAATAGGGAAATGAACACACTTCCCTGCACGTAGGCAATAGCTGCCAACGAATGGATCTCCAAGTCTGTGATTTTAAGCTTGATAGGAAGTGATATGAATTTAGTGGAAGGGTAATTGACGAGCAAATTAACGCTCAACTCAAGCATGATATCCCCACAGTAATTAACTTCAACAATAAACTGAACGTCATTATCACACTCTCTTTTGTCGGCGCTCTCGCATGTGGATGTTTTCCTGAGCCTGTAAGCATCTCTTGTAAAGAATGTGGTTGGTGTTTTTCGCTCTCGTGGTCCCAATCCCAAATTGTTCATATTGTAGTTAGGAAAATGACCAACAATATCCAGTGACTTTTCGTCAGATGAGTTATCAGTCGGGTTGTGTGAATGGGTTTCGTCATTTTGCCTGATTATATCGTTGATGGTTGTATGACCACCTTCATCCTCCGAAGAGCTTGATTCGCTTTCGCTCAATTGAGAATTATGAAGATGGGAATCTTTTCTTTCCTCAGCATCGCTATCGTCATTCAGGTAGAACTCCTCAAAGGGATTGCCGACGTATCTGATAGTAACATCCGGCGGTATCTTCCCTAGCGAGAAATCCGTAACTGTAAGCTCATCAATAAAAGATGGTAGTTCTATTGAGTTAAATTGTTCATTGAGAAAATCTTTGATATTGGAATTTATTGTTTCGTCAGAACTGATATTTTCCCATTTGAAGTCAAATGACATGCTGCGTCTTGCCTGAACAAATTGGGCAGAGTGGAGTGCGCCCTTGTCAATGACAAACTCAGCTGAGGAAGCTGGTGTACATAGAGGATTTTTTTATCCACACTAGACATCTGATTCACTTCGCTAATTATTTGCCACATCCCCGAGTATTGCAAATTATGATAAGATGAATTGAAACTTTGTTTTAATTCTAACTTTTGTAGCTTGATTCTTTCTTTCCATAGGATCGCATGTTATGCTGGTGACTCAGAGTGGAAACTTGAAAAAGAAATTAGCCTAACGCATTGATTCGAGATAAAAAAAAAAGAGGAAGAGTTAAGTTTAGCAAACATTATAACGACAATTTTCTGTTTCTATTTGCCATCAGCAGAACACTTCATCATATTTATATTCGAAGACATCCAACGCACAATTTATAATTTTTGCAGTTGACACCGAAAACCCAAAGATGACCGCATCAGAACCCTTGAGACTTATTGTCGTCGGAGCAGGGTTGATTGGCCCCAGACATGCTAAACATATTCTTGAAAACAAAGATACTCTTTTGGTTGCTATCATAGATCCATCACCTAAGACTAAGACTGTTGCAGACGAGCTTTCCACACATCACTTTGAGAGCCTATCGCAGTTTTTTGCATATACAAGAGATAATGGCCATGCCTTACCCGATGGTGCACTCATTTGCACCCCAAATCACACGCATGCAAGCATCGGTGTAGAATTAGCAGCAAAAGGCATTCACTTGTTGATCGAGAAACCGGTCAGTACGAGAATTGAGGACGCCAAGGCTTTACAGAATTTTGCAAATGTCCATAAAGTGAAGATTCTTGTGGGTCACCATCGCCGCTTCAATCCTTTCATTGTTGTTGCAAAAGAAATGCTTTACACTGTTGGGAACATTGTCGCAGTACAGGGTTCCTGGACTCTTCGAAAGCCCCAAGCTTATTTTGATGAATCGCCATGGAGAAAAAGCACGAGCAATGGGGGTGGTGCGTTGCTTATCAATCTTGTTCATGACATTGATATATTACAGTTCTTTTTCGGTCCGATAGAAAGGATATACGCAGAATTGACCAAAAAGCAAAGATCAGAGGGTCACGATGTGGATGAGGGGGCTTGTTTGACGATAAAGTTCAAGAACGGTGTCACTGGCACTTTCGTTTGCTCTGATAATGTTACCTCGCCATTCAATTTTGAACTGGGGACCGGTGAGAATCCTTTCATACCAGTTGATGATGAGTTGGACGGATTCTACAGAATTTTTGGTTCCAGGGGTACACTATCAATTCCTGATATGACTTTATACCACCAAAATCATTCGTCTGAGCGTGATGCATCTTGGACTGATAAAGTTTCGAAAACGAAGCTCATTAGCGACAGGGCTCAAACTAGACAACGCGCACCATTCAGCGCCCAGCTAGAACATTTCGTGGACATGATTAAGTACGATATTGCTCCAGCCTGTTCCATGGATGATGCAATGTCTGCTCTACTTTGCATAGAAGCCGTCTTGAAGTCTTCGGAAACTGGAATGCCCGAGTATGTGGGTGATGTGAACCAGATTCAACCATCCCTGGATCTTTGCCCCAAGTATTTTGACAGTACTCTCTATGACGACAATTGAATTTGTCTGAGCAAGCCTTTCTCTATTTAAACCTAAAAAGCACTCTTTTGGATGCGATATTCGCGTGATCAATCGAGGCTGCCTTTACAGTAACGCATTTCATCCTGCACGCTTATCACGCGTAGTCAACTTTGTTGTCGTTACCCAAATCACGGTGATTCAGCATGTACGGCGACTTGGCCAACAAACTAGCACTAGAAGCTAAAAGAACTAGTCATTTGAAAGAAATACCACTTTATCAGCATGATCTTGTAAAGGACATACTCCTGGAGATAACTGACTTGAATAAAGATGTTGACTACTTGAATGAGCAACAAGCGCTTCAAAATGACGAAGAACAAGAAGCATGGCGCGTCAACCAATGTCAGCTATTTGTAACGCATCTATGCCTCAGGAGGAACAAAAGATGCATGCTAGCATATGAGAGACTTCGAGCAAGCAAAATCGACGAGTTTTCGTGGTTAAATATCGACCCCATTGTCAACACAGATACCAAACGAAGTACGTCCGAGAGACAAAGGTTTGATTCTTCACTAGAATTGAATGTCACATCGAAATTGGTCTTGGAGAATTTGAGTCATGCTGAACAAGAATACTTCAAACTTTATCAGGATCTCATGCTTGACTTCAAGTCTGGATTTACGGACATAGATTTATCGGGTGACTTAGAGCCTCCAACTGATATATTTATTGACGTTCGTGTTTTGAAGGATGGAGGCGAAATTCAAACTGAATACGGCGTCTTTAACCTCATAAAGGATTCCCAGTTCTATGTCAGAAAGTCCGATGTAGATAGGCTTATACAACAGGGATATTTAGAAGAAATATAATAAAGCATGAAATATTTCAAGCCTGGCACACAGATCAGCTGTCCAATTTCTTTAATTCGCTATCTAGCTTTCTGGATCCGAGTGAAGTGTTCTTTTTGTCGATATCGATCGGTAAAATCATGATTTGATCATTGTTTTTATGGTAGACACCTATATTATCATCCATAAGCTTGACTTCTTTTCTAAGAGATATTGCTATGGAACTAAGACATGTATAAACTTTGCTCACATCGTCTTGAAACTGCTTTTTAGTCGATCTCATATCAAGTTCCTGTTGTCGACTTGGCTCAGTGTAGATGTCAAAGAGCTCTTTAATATTGTCAAGTAGATCAACTATTTCCACGTCGATACCATTCAATGATTCTAGACGCTCTCGAATGAAGCTTTGATCAGACATGGCTCGCTATGATCGGCTAGGCTAAGTGTTCGCGTGTTTTAAGATTAACCAACACGCACTTTTCTCCTGTCATGCCTATTGACTTGAGTCTAAAAAGAGTTACCCAACTCCTCAAATGCTTGGGAAATCCTCACAAAACATCATTCAAATCAGTGCACGTTGCTGGAACCAACGGCAAGGGGTCCACACTTGCGTACTTGTCCTCAATACTTACGCAAGCTAGAATCACAAATGGTAAATTCACATCTCCCCATTTGATCACTTACAATGATTGCGTCACGATCAACAACAAAACTTATCCTGCTCACAAATTTGACAAGATTATAGACGGGATCAGGCAACTTGACTCAGATATGAGGCTAGGCTGCACTGAATTCGAAATCTTGACTGCAACTGCATTCAAAATATTCGAGATTGAGAGTGTTGAGTTAGCATTAATCGAAGTGGGTGTTGGGGGACGCCTCGATGCCACGAATGTTTTACAGCCTTATGTCGCTTCATCACAAGGAAACTCAGGAGGATTACTTGTGTCAGGTATCACAAAAATAGCGATGGATCACGAGGGTCTTTTGGGAAGTAACTTAAAAGCGATAGCGAGGGAGAAGGCCGGTATTATAAAACGAGGAGTTCCAGTTGTTGTTGATAACACTAATGTATCGGAAGTTTTAGAGGTTATTGAGCAAAAAGCCAAATCCGAAAACTCTCCCGTTCAACATGGTGATATCGAAGCATCTCGGATTATGCTCAAATATTCTCCTTTGCTTGGAGACTATCAGTTGCAAAACCTCTCAGTGGCCATGGGCATTTTGGATGTCTTGAGACAGCGAGCAGGTAAACTTCGTATATCTGAGGAAAACATAATATCAGGAATACAGAAAACCTTATGGCCCGGAAGATTGCAGAGATTGAGGGATAGCTCTACGATGGTTGACTTTATACTAGATGGAGCGCATAACGAATCTGCAGCTTCAGAACTTGATGCTTTTTTGCAAGAATATAGAAGAAAAGGTCTTATATTTGTGATTGCATTATCTCAGGGAAAATCTATCGAATCGTTTCTACAGAAGCTCGTGAGAAAGGAACTTGATACGCTTATCCCTTTTGCATTTTCACAACCGGAGAATATGCCATGGGTCGAATGCTACGAGATTGAAGATTTAAAGCTGAAAGCCAAGCCATTTGTGAATGACATTGTCGATAGGAAGATGAGCGATACAGACCAGATGTTTAAACAGCTATACGACATGAGACAAAATGGAGATATGAGACCAATTGTTATATGCGGAAGCCTCTATCTCTGCTCAGACATCTTGCGTCATATTGATGAACAAAAGGAGCGCGAAACTTAACCAACATAAGCCATCCATAGAAATGAAAGATATAGAGTCCATCAGAAACCAAAACATAGAAAGAAACAAAAATCTTCTTAAGAGACTCAATATCAAAAACTTGAACAGCTCCATTCTGAATGATTTGGCTGCGACAACAAAGACAAAGACAAAAGCCAAGCCTAATAAGTCCCCAAGACTTCTGAGAGATTCTACTCCTTCAGTTCCCACAAGGCGATCCAGAAGATTAGCAATTACAGAGGAAGACGATGATGAAAGAAAGAGGAGGCAGGAAGAAGAGGAAAAGGAACTACAAAGGCAGCAAAATCTTAGAGACTCAAGACTGTCAATGATAAAGGGAACTTTCGGGTGGAGTGACTTAAGGGCAGATTTGAAACTGGGATACTTATTAAATGAGAGCTACATTTACGAAACTCTGCAACATCCAGATGAAAAAGTAGATGGAATTGATCTGCAGCAATATGAACCCTCAGTTCGATCTCAAAGTAGCCCACCAGAGGTTTCGACGCTCAAGAGTTCAAGTGCCATCGCGGAGGTGAGGAATGAATTTAAACAAAAGACTTTATTCACAGTGAAGGATACGGATAGCTTCAAATTAACACCAAACAGGATAACATCCCTCAGTTTTCATCCTGACAGGTGTGATAGAATCATTTCAGCTGGCGATACAAGCGGATGCTTGGCAATATGGGCTGTCGATTCGGAAAATCACGATGCTCAATTAAATACAGTGCTTTTGAAGCCACACGGAAGAACAATTTCGAGAATTGTGGACATTCCTCATTCTCCTTCACGTTTTCTTACAGCTTCATACGACGGCTCATGCAGAAACTTCGACCTCAACAAACAAATCACCTCCGAATGCATATCTATTGAAGACTCAGAGGGATTTAAATTGGGCGTGTCTGACATGTCGATGGTTTCGGAGAATTTGATGTACATCACTACTCTCGAAGGCCAACTATTACTGCATGATATAAGAGAGCCCCCCTCAAAGCTCGATTACAAGAAGTTCATGAGATTGCACGACAAAAAAATTGGTGGATTTGCTCCTAATCCTAGTGCAGACTACGAAATAGCGACTGCTTCCCTTGATCGCACATTAAAATTGTGGGATTTACGGAAACTCAGTACACTGCTGATTTCTAGCATAGATGATGAACTCTCATCACCCTCAGTGACGAAAGCTTACAAATCCAGGTTATCTATCTCTACTGTCGATTGGAATGGAAATAACTCATTAATTTGCAATGGATACGATGATACGATTCGCATTTTCGATTTGAAGACTAAGCAAAACAAGACTCAATCTGTCATATCGAACAAGGACCTTCGTCCCAACAGGGAAATTAAACACAACTGTCAGACAGGACGATGGGTATCGATTCTCAAAGCGCGTTGGCAGCGACACCCTCAAGATGGTTTTGAGAAATTCGCCATTGCAAATATGGACAGGAGTATAGACATTTTCGCCGATGATGGTGAAAAAATATCGACGTTAACAGCGGAAACCATGTCGGCGGTGCCTGCCGTCGTCGCATTTCATCCTACCATGAATTGGGTTGTGGGCGGTTCGTCTAGTGGCAAAGTTTACTTATTTATGTAATCAAGTCTGAATACACTCAGTTTAATTTTCACTATTAAGCGGCAATTTAAGCAGAGGCGGTCATAACCTGCCAAACTCTGATAATGTTGTCGGTGTAACCGGCGAACAAGTTTTGTCCATCGGCAGACCAAGCCAAGGAGATAGCCTCAGGGTCCTTGGCCTTAGCACTGACGGTGAACTCTGGCTTCAATTCGTCCAACAAAGATCTCTCTTGCAAGTTGAAGATCTTGATACCAGAGGAGGTGGCAGCAGCCAACCAGTATCTGGTTGGAGAGAAAGCCAAAGCGTGGACCTCAGAACCGGCGTTCAAGGTGTACAAGGTGGAGTTAACGTTCAAGTCCCACAAGATGATGACACCGTCCTTACCGGCAGAAGCATTCAAAGATCCATCTGGAGAGATAGTGATGCAGGAGATGTAACCGGTGTGACCGATGAAGTCAGCATTAAGCTTGTAGTCGTTCAAGTCCCAGGACTAAATTGTTAGTAAATATTCCAGTTGAATAAACCCTTTGGTGATATCAGAGATCTTGGTGATAAAATATGTCTCATTCGAGCTTCGTGAGCCCGTCTGAAGTAGCAAATATATGTTTAACATCATATTCACAGAAATGGAAAAAAAAGCAAAACATACCTTAACAGTCTTATCCCAAGAAGCGGAGATAACAGTGGAAGTCTTCTCAACTGGAGAGAATCTGACAGCGGACACCCAGTCCTTGTGACCAGACAAGGTTTGCATACACTCACCAATGGTGTTCCAAACCTTGACGGTCTTGTCACGGGAAGCAGAGACAATTTGTCTCAAGTTGGAGGCGATAGAGACAGACAACACATCACCAGTGTGGCCAACGAATCTCTTGGTAGACTCACCGGTTTCCAAGTCCCACAATCTCAAGGTCTTGTCCCAAGAACCAGACAAAGCGTATGCACCGTCGGCAGAAATGGTAACATCTTGGACGATGTGAGAGTGACCAATGAAAGACTTCTTTGGGACACCGTATTGGTTGTCCTCACCGCCAGTCAACTTCCAAGCGATCAAAGTCTTGTCTCTGGAACCAGAAAGCAACAAGTCAGGCTTAGTTTGGGTAGTGGCCAAAGATGTGACCCAACCGTTGTGACCTTCCAAGGTACCTCTCAAAACCAAAACTTCTTGGTTAGACATTTTGTTAGTATTAGTGTGATTGAAAAAAATTTCTCAGTAAAAAATTTCAAGTGCTTCTGGTGCGCACGTGCATCACGTGATGAAAAAAAACTCGACGTTCTCATATTTACGCCGTTACGGTGCTCGGAATTACGCATTATTTCAGTGACTGTTTTTGCCGAGAGATCTTACACAAAATCCTAAGAACGCGCAGAATAGAATGTTGTGTGCAGTTTATCTCTCAAGACTTTGCAATAATCATAGAAGACAATTTTTGTAATTCGAATTGTGGGGCTAAGTATTTTTGGTATCTTTGGATTAGCTTATGGCTGATTACAGTAATGCAATCCAGATCTCTTGATTTGTCACTTGTGGATAATTACCTTATATAAAGTACCGATTGAAAGAGCCGTACACCTTGAGATCTCAGAAGCTTTTAATTTTAATTGTGCATCACGGAATACAGCTCACAAACTCAATGATGACAGACACCGAATTCGACATCAAAGAAACATATCTTAAATTTTTGGAAGATGATAAAGATATGACAATGCCTATTGCTGCAATTGAATCACTCGTTACGATGCTAAGAATCAAACAACCATCTACTTCGAGTGAGCTGATCAATCTTGTCAAGTCGAACATTAAAACACTCAAACTGTCTATATCAAATGCAATTTCTTTATCCGCAGGCTGCGATTTATTCATGAGATTTGTTATGAGAAATACTACCCTCTATTCCGATTGGGAGTCATGTAAGAATAATCTCGTTGAAAATGGTGAATTATTTGTTCAAAGAGCTAAAGAATCGAGAGCAAAATCAGCTGAGTTCGGAGTTCCCTTTATCAAAGATGACGATACGATATTAGTTCATTCATATTCCAGAGTAGTGTTCCAGCTTCTCCAAAAAGCTAGAAAGGAAAACTTCCTCAGATTCAAGGTGTTGGTCACCGAGGCCAGGCCTACTGGGAAGGGCTACCATATGGCCCAATTACTTCGAGATGCAGACATACCCGTGGAAGTTATTGTGGATAATGCAGTTGGGTATGTTTTACACAAAATTGATAAAATACTTGTTGGCGCCGAAGGAGTAGTTGAGAGTGGCGGCATAATCAACCACATTGGGTCTTATCAAATAGGCTGCTTATCCAAAGCTAACAATAAGCCATTTTACGTTGTTACAGAATCACATAAATTTGTGAGACTTTTTCCCTTAACGCCGAATGATTTACCACGTGAAATAAACACGATCTTGGATGAAAAGGACTCTACCCAGGATGACCTTCTCAAAACCCAATTAATCGATTTTACACCCCATGAATACATTACTGCATTGATTACAGACCTTGGTGTTTTAACGCCCTCGGCAGTTTCCGAAGAATTGATCAAGATGTGGTATGACTAAGGATGTCGCTATAATAAATCCTGAAGCTTTTCCTGGAGATCTCGCATATCAAATTTTTCGATATTATCACTTGCTTTTCTAATCTCAACGCAAGCGATGCCATGCAACCCAAAAGCGTCAACCTGGACAGGAATTTTAGGATTTTGCATATAGAATAGATGGGTGACATATCTACACCAAGATTTGTGCACTTCATGACCTGATTTGGACAAAGAATATTGAGCCAGCTCAACCACAATTCTGACGTAGTCGATAGCAGTTAAGCCATATGTCTCTCTATCCTCGCAGCCATTCAAGAATAGAACTCGCTTCTTAGTTCCTTCAGGCTCGCTTATTATCGCCTTACCTATGCCTTTAAGAATCACAACAGGAATTATGCTAGTCATCAACGACCCAATAGAATAAATGACAACCTTCGCATTGGTCACCACCGATGTGACCCTTGATTGAGACGCAGGACAAATTTCTTCTCCATAGGGAGAGATATAAAACACTCTTTTGATTGGAGACAAAAGTGGCTCAATGTTATCAGACTTATTGAAATGCAATTGCGATTTCTTTAATTCCGGGTGAGTATACATGGGCACATTACCCAGCTCCTCGTCAGATGGAAGAGATAGATCCCAATTCTCTTTCTCTGACATATCATAATCAAGTTTGATTGCATTTTCCAATGAAACTTCAGTTGTTGGCGTCGGAGGCCTGGTTTTCTCGATAGGAGGCGGATACACATGAACGGGGGATGGGTGTGAGATCTGCGATTGTCCAGTTATGATCGACCCATTGCTCAAGACGGCTCCAATATGATAGCTGAAATTTGTATTGACACACGGTAAAACATCAATATTAGAATCAATGTCACAAATTTTCAGGAAAAGTTCGATTGCAGAGTCTAGCGATCCAATAAATAGGCGAATCGCAGTTAAAAACAAATTACCAACATTAGCAAGCTCATAACGAAACTTCTTATTCGGCGAGTGAGGAGTTATTTTCGAGCGTTTCAACAATTCAACATGTACATGCACTAGAAATGCACGAATTATTTCTTTTGTAGAGAGAGATATTCCTTTCCATAACCAGTGACTTCCCTCCACTATATCGTTCCATTGGTTATGTGCCACTTCAGCGTTAGAATCCAACCTAAAACTAAGCAATTCTCTAACACGCCTGTTAGAGTCGGGGATAAGCCTGGTGAGCCTTGATCGAATGTCCCCAATAGCCGGCCCTCCGATCACACGAATAATCTCAGATGTCGAACCTCCATTATCCAGGATTGGCAACACATAAGCTATCTTAGACGATAAAGTATTAAAGAGGGGCACCAAATCATTTGTGGCAGTGCCTCCACTGATAACAACTATCAGGGGGCACATCCTACACAATAATTACAGGTGCTAACTATACAAATCAAATGCGCCCAACAACACATCACGAGGTAAAAATCACGTGCAATTTACATAAAAAAAAAAAAAAAAAATTGATACAGAGAAATATCGAAGGCAAAAAAATGGAATGTGTGCCATTTCGATGGGAAAATCTAAGTTGTTATATTGATCCCGCATCAAAAGGATCGCATCCACACGAAAGTAATAGGATTAACCCACAATTACAATTTGCAACTATCTAAATTTGTAGACAGAATTACACGCGAACAACCTGCCTTAAGAAGGATGTCCCTACCTAAATAGACTAATATCAGACCGGCAGGTCTTTCAGTGTCTTGAATATACAATCTCCACATACTCATGCGAGATACGAAAATTTAAGGTATAACACAAGTACGAATTGGTCTTAATTCTTTTAAAAAACTTCGTCTTGTTAGCTATCCAGCTACATAACAAGTAGAATATCATGATAAAGGCTCTTGGAACCGCGTAGTAAATACCTTCCATCTTGACACGATAATTGCGAAGGGTACTACTCCTGAAATTTATTTGCACAGCCCTATATTAAACAGATATGAAAAGAAGTAAACTAACAGAGAACTTTCAATAGAAAGACTTTCACAATCAATCCATGATCCTTAAACACCTTAACATCGATCACGAAATCTTCGGAAGAAGAATCTGCTTTACATTGCCTGTTATTGTTTAGCATTAATTTGCATTATCTAAATACTGGTAACTTAAAAGTTGTACAAACCCCTCGTAAAAAGCATGCCCAATTCATGTTTACTTTCGAGCCCTAAATCTCTAGAACTTTTCTTTAGAATAAACGTGCCTGATAAAGGTTACCAATAGTTTAATTCAAACCTCTATTTACCTGGAGAAGTATTTGACTCCCTGACCAGCGTACAAAATTATTGAAATAGAGGGGTGATGGGGTGAATATGACTAGAGCTGCGAGAAACAAAATGAATTGCAATTTGCAGATTGGTGGAATGTGGCAACTACCATTAATTCCAAAAAATGAGACCAGTATATAGCCCAGAAGAACTTCTCGCAGTAGATCATGCCCGACTAAACAGTTAGCTGCCGGTCCAAATCTCCACTAGCGGAAGGAGTTATTAGCACTGTGGCAAATTTATTGGCTCACCGTCTACTACTCCACATAGTATTTGATCTAATCAAGTTCAATTTTCACAAGCATAAAAATCTCGTTTCTCTAATATCCATATTATTAAACTCTAGCGCAGCTGATATACTGAAATAAAATATTTACCAGTTACTTAAATATAAACAAGGGCTTTAATAGCGCGGATAAAAGCTTTGATAAGACATGCCATTTTTGATTAAACTTGATCTCATCTTAGGGATGCAAGTCATCCCATACGAAAGCGCCGCATTTGTAAAGTATTGAGGCCTAACAATATCATGTTGAGATTAGAAGAACATTTTACCGGGAATTATTTGATATTTTCTCTCTCACCGAATATGAGCTCTTGACCTATAAGCAATCTTACGGAATGGAGACGAGATGTTTCATGTGCTTATTCATTCTAAGTCGGGGGAAAAATATTCATTTCCATTTAGTTTTTTGAGATTGTGCTGAATTTAGCGAGAGATATCCAGTTTTTATGAATTCAAGTGAGTAGCTTTTTTTGGCCTGGCTTCTAGAATTAAATTTTGATAACATATCTCAATTGACGTAATATTATTAGACTCTTAGGTAAGCTATCTTATCCTTAAGCTTACGTGGCATCAACGTAAACATCTGTTTCAGCCCTTTATATTTTGCTATAATATTTATGTCGGTATTCTGATATCCATAAATGAATTCGTATATCAGGTGGTGTTTAGACTTTTCTGTGTACTGTGTGCATTGATTGAAAGATTTATGAGTATTATAGTGGCTGTACTGCTTCAGGATATCAGATTTGTTGAAATTTTATTCTGCAAGTCTATCCTTGTTCTAGACACTGGTTTCCCTTTTATTCTTGCGTTAAACATGATCAGCGATACCGAATACCCTAAAGATTTTGTGTTTGTTGGTATGTTTGAATTGGTTTATCCCCTTATCAGTTGCTGAAGGCAACTTGCGGAATTCTCCTGAGGTCTACTTGAACGAGCTAGAGAAGTTAGGCTTGGCGAGCTTCGAGCGTTAAGTCGCTTTATCTAAGTTTAAAGTAGTGAATTTGATAAATATCCAGAATCATAGAGAATTTGATAGAATCATGGGAAATCTGAATTTTTTCATTTTGCCCCGAAGTAATATTTAAATAGCGGTGTTAATGAGAACGTCTGTCTTATTCAACAGCCAGATATGATTTTAAGATTTTTCAGCTCTTATTCTTTGAAAGGGTTTTTTTTTTTTGTGTTTTTCATTCTGAAATTGTTGCTTTTTTATTTTCAGGAAGAGTCGATCCTTTGTGTTTTGTCGGGTATTTTTTTTATCATTCAGTCCGTAAATCTTTCGCAGCCTCTTTCTCTATGGTCGCCCCAAACCTAACTTTGATACTAGATGCGCGGTTATCGTGGTGTACGGGTGCAACGTTCTTTTTGATCTGGATGGCACTCTCAGTGTCTCAGTCGTTCAACAAAGCATAGTCTGCAATGAATGGGTTGGACGGAGAAGCTATCGAATTTGCGAGGAGTCTCGTGAGTGAAAGTCAAGGAAATAATGTCGTCTTCGGTCATGTCCTCACTTTATTGGAGCATTTTAAGTTCCAAGTGCATAAGCTCAAGTCGCTCGGATATTGCGACGATCAAGCAGCATGTTTCTGTTTCAAAACGAGTCAGGTTCTTGTCGACCTACTGAAAAGTTGCTCGAAGAAAAGCACGGAGTCTTTCATCAGTAGTATCGAGAAGACCATGGAGACGTTATATGATGACTATCTTAAAGTGGCAAACTCTTATCGCTCAAAGCTTGCTCCCAACGATGATTTGCACCAGCGGTTGAAAAACTTGAAATGTAACAAAAACTCTGCATCCGGAAGCTACCTCAACAAGGATTTTTTCAAATCAAGGGATTTGATATCAGCTCAAGAACTCAATCATGTTATGCGACAATCACCTGGCCAGGTTTTGTTGATAGATTTCAGGACGCGAAAAGAATTCGAGTACAGCCACATAAATTACCTGCCTGTGGTTAACATAGAACCTCGAATTGTCAAAGAAATCGTCAATCTGGATGTGGAAGCGAGCGATCGAACCTTAGAGAGTGCTTTGAGTAGTGCTATCGATGCTGCGCTGTTCAAAACGTTTGAAAGGAGACAAAAGTTTGATTTGATCGTTTTTTACAATCTAAGGTATGGGCTTCCTGATTGCGTCGGGAAAGAGGCTCTCAAGCATGCTCTTGCCACGGGGAAAACATCTCCGCTTCTCACATCAAACCCTTTCAACATTGTGATCGACTTGATAACATACAAGTTTCAGTACTTGAGTACAAAAATTCAGCAGTACCCCTTGATTTTGAATGGTGGCCTAGAGACTTGGTATCAGTCTTTTGGGGAAGCGGGATTGACTCATATAGTGCGAAAGGGATCCAAGAACAGTGATTCATCTGGTTCGGAGGCTCCGGGGCTGTCATTTGGGAATCCGAAATATCACAAAAATTTTGGGGATTATTTTTCCAGTGGGCTAAGTCAAAATCTAATCTTTGAGTCAACAAAAATTTCTGAAAAGCCTGTGGGACATTTCGAATGGGTAGCCTCCTCAAGCCAAAAACAATTGACCGCTCTGGATTCTGGCAGGGAGCTTTTTGATGTCAATTTAGGCAAAAACAAAAAAGAAGTACCTATGAAAGTCGAGATTGATACTTTAAGTATCATGACCGGGCTTACAAATCTCGGTAATTCATGTTACATGAATTGCATTTTGCAGTGCCTTGCCGCTACACCTCCCCTCTTTGACTTTTTCATGGGAAACTTGCAAGAAGGTGACAGTGGAAGACAGCTTTATAAAAAGCATATTAATTTCTCCAACGCATTGGGCACTAAGGGGATAGTCACCAGCGAGTTCGTTGACTTGCTAACAAATATGCTGAATGGAAGCGGTGCGGTCTTCACTCCAATTAAATTCAAAAAAGTCATTGGGTCTGTATCTCCCGGAAAGCAGTTTGCCACTCGTGATCAGCAGGACTGTATCGAGTTTTTGAACTTTATCTTAGACTCTCTTCATGAAGACCTTAACCAACGTCTGATTGATAGTCCAAAAGAAAGAGCCATGATCATGGACCTTTCTAGTGAGCAAGAAAGTGCCAGAGAATCACTTCCAATTCGCTTGGCTTCAACTATTGAATGGGAGCGTTATTTGAAGCTCAATTTCTCGATTGTGGTTGATTATTTTCAAGGACAGTATTCATCTCAACTTAAATGTCTTGAATGTAATTTGACATCAACCACGTTCAATGCTTTCTCGATATTGTCACTTCCAATACCTGAGAAGCTAAATGGTGCAGCAGCTATACTGCTTTCGGACTGTCTAGACTTGTTCCTTGAAACAGAACTTTTGGATGACAGCAATAAGTGGCATTGTCCCAGATGCAAGAAATTTACGAAGCTGACCAAGAAGATTACGATCACTCGCTTACCTAGAGTGCTCATCATTCATTTCAAGAGATTCAAAATTCATGCAGGCAATTTCAAAAAGCTTGAAAGTTTCGTGACCTACCCTGTTGATGAGACTTTGGATATGACCAATTATTGGCCCCTGGTGGGCTCATATATGAATTCTCTGGTAAAACCTATTATGGATGAAAAAACTGAGAGAGAGTACCTCTCCTCATTTCCGCTCAGGCATCAAGTGACACCTTTTAAGTACCGGCTATACGGTGTCGCAAATCATTACGGTAATTTGACAAATGGGCACTATACGTCTTATGTCAAGAAAAAAAAGCAAAGCAACAAATCAGAGTGGTGCTACTTTGATGATGCAAGAGTGACGTATAATGTCAAATCGAAAGACGTTCTCAGCGCCAGTGCATACTGCTTGTTCTATAGTCGTATATAGGAGTTATATTTAGCCACTCAAATGATGTCATTAGATTCCGTAACCTTGATTTTCGGATGACTTCCCACAACTCCCTTGCTTATTCCAACCCAAAGCCAGTCAGCCTTTCCTCCAGGCTGTACATGAATTTCACCCTTGAAACCTTCCACGAAACTCCGATCATTGACAGTTATGTTGGTGGTAAAATTTATAAACTCATTAAAGATCGCTATCGAAGACCAAAATTGAAGTTTTCGGAGACATGCAACGATAAGACTAGTAACTTGGCCGCCGTTGACACAATGGAAGTAAACAGGAGCATATTCCGAATGAATGATATATTTCAACGCTTCCAATACTGTTGTATATCCCAAGGGCACCCCTCTTTTCTTTCCTTTTCCCGACTGAGCACACTCAATATGAATTAGGCGAATGTTACGACTGCAGGCGAAGTTATAAAGATCAGGATCAGAATCCTCGTTAATTGGATCTGGTGTTAATGAGATGATACATTTGAGCCCCAAACCATCAAGAAAAGGAAAATTGACTTTTCTTGGATAGCCGCCCCTATGTAGGTGTGATTGAACGCTGTTAAAACGTAGGGTTGGCACCAAAGGCTCCATCACGTGGGGAAGTTAAGACGTTGCGATTACACCACTTGCACACTGCAAACTCAAAATATCATGTACTGCATATTGTTAAATTATGGGGCGCTAAAAAAGTTTGGGGAGCTTGGAGTCTGCAACATTGGTAGCAATGACGTCGTCTATAGACATTCTTGGCGCCATGCCGGGCTCTTTAGAACCGCCTGCTATTCCGCTGCTATACTTCAAGAAAAGCGTGTCACCAATTTCACTGAAGCATCTCAAGACGTAATCCAAGTCCTCTTTTGTCAATGCTGAGCTCACACATAATCTCGCTCTAGAAGTTGTCACTGGGGTAGCTGGGTATCCAACAATCACGACTGCAATCTTTTTGTCGTACAACATTCTGGATAATGCAGGCATTTTTGCAGGTAAAAAGATGAGCAAAGGTATAACTGGGGAGTCGTCGGCGCCATATACAATAAAACCAAGTTTCTTGAGCCCCATGCGTAAATAACGAGAGTTAAACGCTATTCTTTCCAATCGTTCTTTTCCCTCACCTGGATTGAACTCTCCAGTAATAACCTTCAAAGATGAAATAATTTGCTCCAAAACTGGTGGCGGAACACTTTCTCCGAAGGTGTTATTAAAGTAAGATAGTCTCAATCTGTCAATTATCCATTTATCTCCAGCAATGTATCCACCTGTTGCACCAAAGGACTTCGTCAATGTTCCCATGAGGATGTCTATCTCCGAAGGGTCCACCAGGAAATAGTCACAGATACCACGACCTCTTGGACCAAGAGCACCAATAGAATGTGCCTCATCCACGAAAAGAAAGCATTTGTATTTTTTCTTCAAAGCAACAATGGTGGGCAAGTTCACTAAATTTCCTTCCATAGAATACAAACCCTCAACTGCTATGATAATCTTCTTCCAAGGCCGATGAGTTCTAGGTTGTCCCTGAGCAATTTGATTTCTGATAAGTTTTTCTAGATCCTTCATGTCATTATGCTTGAAAACTTTGACGATAGCCCCCGAGAGTCTAATACCAAAACGAATAGATGCATGGTTTAAAGAGTCACTTATCACCAAACACTGTGAATCTGCCAATGCTGCAAAAAAACTGGCATTTGTTCCATAGCCCTGACTCACTATGACTGCATCCTCTTTTCCAACAAATTGTGCAATCACGCCTTCGCACTGCTTGTGCAAATCGCTTGTTCCAATGGCATTTCTTGGCAGACAAGACAGGGTACCGTACTTTTCCAAGCTCTTCAACACATTATCGGTACAAAGTCCATGAGACTGGGCAAATCCTAAGTAATTGTAAGATGAAAGGTTCAAGCATTCCACTGATTTGCCAGAGTATTTGTAGTCCTTACCATGTCTTTCACGCTCGAAGCAATTGATTTTTCTTCCAGGTGCACCATGGATGGGCCTAGCAAAGCAGTCATCGATTCTTGTTTTCAAGCGACGGACGTAGAAATTTTCAAAGCCATCATACCAAGGTGCGTATCCATTTTTTTCGACCAAGTCCTCGTAGTCGTGGGGCTTGAAGATTTTTCCAAAAAAGTCCCTTATATGACCAATAATGATCAATATTAAGTAGCTAAGTAAGGTTGCTAGATAAACTAAGTATGGGGGTTCATCGTCAATAGGGGTAGGCAAGGGCTCGTCGACAGGATGTTTGGAAACATACAAATATTCTCTCGAGGTTAACCTCCCGAATTCTGAATCCGCTTTGACTTCATCTGGACGATCATCTAAAGGCGCGTTGGGTATTTGGGTAGACATTTGCCAACAATTGTCCAAACTTGCTCTCGACGTCTCTGGTTGAAGTTGAGAATTCAAACGAGCTGAGATTAGAAACGCATTAATACGCAGTACAAAATCCTTACACCTCGCGTCATGACTACGCGTCGAGCTCTCAATCAATTTATTCAGATGACCATGGTTTTAAGTATTCCACTGATTTCTTGCTGTCACCCACCAATTTTATCGCATAGTCGTGTTGCGGAACTTCCCAGTCTATGTGGCCAATTGATAACACCGTTGTGTTATGCAACTTCTTCGCGATAAAATCGTGACATTTGAACACGAGAGCTTCGTCGTCCATACAAGAGAAGGCCTCATCCAAAATTAGTATACTGGGGTTTTTGACGACTGCTCTTAAGAAAAGAGTGAGTTTTTGTAGCGAAGTCGACAACTCATAAAATTTTTTCTGGCTGTTCTTTTGTAATTCAGTCTGGAAATGCTCAAATAGTGTCTCCGCATATTCCGTTAAAGCATTCCCTTTGAATCTAAAAGCAAAGTTTGAGTTACCAATACCGGAAACCAATCCATTCAAAACAATATCTTCCATGGACATCTGACTGGGGACATTTGCATGCAACTCAGGCGAGGATAATCCAATCTGGTCGTTGATTCCGAAGTAATTGACACCACTTCCTGGCTTTCTTAATACACCGTCAATCTTTATTACTGACCTCCAGGACTGTGGATGATCAGCCGTTATCAATGAGACAAGCGTCGTTTTTCCAGATCCATTGTCACCTATGATTCTCCATTTGGATCCCTTTTCAATCCCCCAAGATATATTTTGCAAGATAGGTAATCCTTTATAGGACACAGAAGCGTTCATGAACTCTATTTTAGCATTGTAAACCTTGGGCTGCCCAACTTGGGCATATTGCTGCGTCTTCGATCGTTGTATATCATCTCTAGTATGTCTGAGTGAGTTCTCTTTTATGTAACCCAAAACATCTTTTTTCTCGCCTGACGAAACAATGCCCAGGTCATTGACATATGCCAAATGGGTGATCCAATTGGGGATGTCGTCTTGTATCCTAAGGCCAAGCACGAGGCCGAAGTCTAAATCAGTCGCTACACGCTGTAATGAGCCAGCGACTGAAGTTGTAGCTTTGGGATCCAATCCAAGAAATGGATCATCGATGATGAGCATACTAGGCTTTCGATATAATGCCTTGGCAATTCTGGCACGTCTCATTTGCCCATTACTGAGACTATTGACCCATTTCCCGAGTAATCTTTCTAAGCCGAGCAAGCGCGTCAAGTCATATTCGTATTCTTCATCTCTTGACACAGGAGAATTACTATTATAGTTATTTGCACCTGTTATATAATTCTGTACAGAATTGACATCATCACTCATCTCTAATTTTCCTTTAAAAGAATATGACTCGTATCTCGCAGCCAAGTGGACTTTATCTAATCCTGATCTCTCTCGAAAATCAAGATATGCAATGCTTCCAGGCTTTGAGGATATCAACCGGGAATATTCACGTGCCGTTGATGGAACAGAAATGTAGTTAGCAGCAAGTATATGCAAGAAGTCAGATTTCCGTGGCCCGATTATGCCCCAGAAGCCTGAGCCAGCTGCAGGCGTCGTTAAAGTGAAATGTTCAATAGCATTGGGAAAGATAAACAGGGTTTGGTTATGAGAAGATTGTGCTTTTTTGAATAAAGCTTTGTTTATATTAACCAATATCTCTCTATTCGACATAATTAGAAAATTGATCTTAAATAATCATGTTCGCACAAATTCAACTTGGAGCGTTGATTGAGCGAAAGGCAAGTAATTGGCACTAAAACTCGAAAGTCTTATATAAATAGGAAATAAAGGAATATCTCTATCAACAAGACAAAAATGCAAATCAATATTTAAAAAAGGATCGATAGAGTGGAATTGAGCTAGGAAGTCGTGAAGTCTCGTCACGTGCGCGATAATCCTAGAGTCTTGTCTTCGTGCTCCCTAGTTTCTCGACTATAAACATGGATTTCACAGAATCTGTTGTGCCCCAAAACAAAAAAACATCCGATGAAAACACTTCAAACACTTCAAATAATTACGAAAGCCTAGATCTCCTCGAGAAAGAGATCGATGGAGCTTACAATATGATAGAAAATAGATTCTCGAATCTTTGGAGCAGTGCTTCACGCAACGCCCAGGATCTACAAAAGAAATTGAACTTGGAAAAACATAAGGCGGGATTGATTCAACAAATGAGTGAAATTAAAAGCAATTTGGCATCAACAGATCCTGCTGCAGACAATGAAGTCTCAGTTCAAAAGAAAATTGACAAAATCAAACAACAAGTGAATGACTACGAGAAGACAGTTGATTTGAGCTCTTTGGCGAGCAAGGCGAATCAGGCGTTAGACTCGTTAGACTCCAAACTTGAAATTGTCGAGAACCAAGCTGGTAAATTTGTGAGTCTGTTCGCCTCTTTTTTTTCAGGTGTTGTTTCAGCAAATGATTCATCAAGTGAGCGAAAACTGAACACAAAGCTGATTATGCCAGATGCTGCATATGGGTCGTCTCGCTTCGATGTTGACTTGTTCAAGTTACACACCTCGGAGGAGACTTACGTTTCCAAGGATCTTGATGTTGCTGCCGATTTTGAAAACTTCGATGTTGATAGCAAATCTGCAGAGATCTCTGAATTGCTCCAAAGTTATCCTCAAACTTTGGAGAAAACAATGAACAACCTTGTTCCAATTCAAACGTCATATAAAGAGTTTTGGTATAGATATTTTTTGCACGAAGACAAACTCAAAACCAATGATCAAGCAAGAAAGGAATTATTAGCTGCTGAGCAGACTCCCAAAAGTCATGCTAATAACAAGATTTTGGGAAGTCAGTTGCTGGAAGAAGAAGATGACGAGTTCACATGGGACGACGAAGACGATGATGCTGTTAGCCAGAATGGTGTATCCTAGTCGATCATCTACACGCTGAGAGATACTGGTTTTGAGTTAATTATGTCGCACTGATTGTTTCTCTTCAGCTGAGTTTAAGTGCTCGGTGTAAGTTACTTAATTCATGCTTTTACACGAAACGCGTTATCTAGCTTTTGACAGCAATATAGAGCCTGATCGTTTTTAGAAGAAACTAGAAAAATGAGACGATTTTTTTTCGGGGCAAAGGTAATTATTTTTTGTTTTGGTGGGTTCCAGTTTATACTGTATATAAGCGGAGCACAAGTAGTATGTACTGTGCAGGTACATTCCTGTACATTCACATCCCTTTGAGATTTATCAACCGAATATTATTCGGTCTCTAAGATTGATAACATCATTGATATGAGCAAAAGCTTAGAATATGAACTGGTCAATTCGAAACTGAAAATGATATCGAAGAACAACCAAGCTACAACGTCTGAGAAATTGAGGAGAGTTTGGGTTCAACGTCCTAATGGCAACCCGACGACTATAATGATGGGAAGAGATTGTATCGTGGACGACTTGAAGCTAGCAGTATATAGCAGGTTCCCAAATTCTTTGGCTCATCACTACGATCCTTCTGATATACAGATCAAGCTAAGTATTAGGAGTTCTGACAAATCGCATCAAGCTAAAGTCTCTAAAAGAAAATCTTCGATGCTTCGTCTAACACTGGAATTCAATGATGATATACAAAAGCAGCAAAGCGGTACCCTGAGTGGACTTAGGCAAATAGTTTTTGAGCCTGACCAGAATGTTTGGCAGATTATTGATGAGTATTTCGGTAACACAATGTCTATGTCTGACGCATTTATTGTTGAAGTTGATCTTGGAGAGCGGTCCAGGATAGTCCAAGAAAGGTACAACTTTAGTCATCCAATTGAGACTGAAGACAGGGGTAATCCTGAAGAAGGCTATCATTCACCGTTGCAGAAGTGGGGCTCGCTGGTGGCACTGCCCGCGAGCTCTGCTTTGCAAAACCCGAGGCCCCAATACCCACAGCATTCGAAAAGCAAACTGTCAGTCAAGAACAGTTCTATGTCGCCTCATATACCCACAAGGCTATCCCCGCTTAGTATTGGTCATCACGGTTTTCACAAGAGGTCGCACTCGAACCCTTCCCAATCGCCCGAATTCTTTAACCAACGGAATAAAAACAGCAACCCGCAAGCAGTTTTGTTACTACCGAAGAATTTTTCTTTGGGAGAGCAGCATTCCCTCAAGAGACTTTCACTAGATGAGACCTCGCATCAAAAAACCTCATATGGGCTCAAGAATAATGTGACTAATATCGGCGCCTCCCCTGATCAATCATTTGGTTCTGAAACACTGTCTAGGCCTAAGGATTTGAAGAAGAAGTCTGTATCGAAATCGGATTCAAATATTGATGTGATGCCCGTGGTATCTCTGGATACCATGGACTCTTTAGAAAACCGCAAATCAAGTGAACTCGATTCATTGACCACTGCTAGCAATACAAAGTCTTTGTCAGAGAGACTGAAGCTTAAGGGAAAGACGATAAACACAAGCACTTTTGAAAAGGTTCTTCCACTGATTTCAGTGTTGGTGGTAGAAGATAATACCATCAACCAAGCAATTCTTGGCGCGTTCTTGAGAAAGCATAAAATTTATTATCAAATTGCTAAAAATGGCCAAGAAGCTGTTGACAAGTGGAGGAAAGGCGGGTTTCATTTGGTTCTAATGGATATTCAGCTTCCCGTGAAGTCTGGCATTGATGCAACAAAAGAGATAAGATCTCTAGAAAAGATCAACAGAATCGGTGTGTTTGCACAACATGAATTGACTAATAATAGCAATTGGGGCCAATCAGAGATAAAAGAGAAGCAAAAATTAGACCTCAACATTTTTCGGTCTCCTGTTATCATCGTGGCATTAACGGCCTCCTCAAATTCTTCCGTTGATAAAAAAAATGCACTTACGGCTGGCTGTAATGACTTTTTGACCAAGCCAGTTAACCTTGTTTGGCTTCAAAACAAAATCACAGAATGGGGTTGCATGCAGGCCCTAATTGATTTTGATGGATGGAAGTTCAAAGAGCAAAGATAGAGAGCATCATAATGGGAATGAGCCGATTTAAATGATCGCCCACATAGTGAAGGTCGTCTCGAAGATAACCGGATTCGCCCTTTAAAGTCATATTTTTGAGACTATTCATGCTTTTGTTTGTATAATTTTATCACCAATGTCGGCTTCAAAGCCTTGATTAGAGATCAAATTCAAAATTAAAAACTGAATCATGTACTTGAGCTATGATCCGATATACTGTTATATGCACTCCATGAGGAGCGCAATTTCTCAAAATTATGTCCACACTGAACCTTTTCGTACACCATGTCGACAGAGGACAGAGCATCTCAACACCCAAGCGAGGTTGTGAATGATACCGCAGATACCGCTCAAGTCAATACATTGCTACCTTTAGAAGCCATAGACCGCGCTATCGGTTCTAACATCAAAATTTTGTTAACAAACAGCAAGGAGTTTCACGGCAAACTTGTTGGCTTTGACGACTTCGTAAATGTTGTCCTAGAGGAAGTTGTGGAAATCAGAAAAGAAGGAGAGAGGGGTCCTCCGTTGAAAAAGATGTTGTTGAATGGTGCTCAAATTGCCATGTTATGTCCTCTTTGAGCATTTGTCTGAAACGTGATGCAACCATGGGATACATGGTTCGAAACCAGCCTGTCATATTTACTCGAACCATGTTAATTCACCACTCAATATCGTGTGAATATATTATGTTCTTACGACATTTAGTATATTTCTTACCTATGTTCACATGGACATTGCATATCACCGAAAACTTCCATGTATATTCTCAAAATTTATAAAGAGCATTTAAAATTACTTCAGGGCTACTTTTCTGGTGCAATGCAAAATTTTATGTAGTGCATTAGCTTAATGATCTATTTCCGTTAGTGATAAATGTCCTGCACGCATGATCACTTGAACTCCACTTTTTGCCACTCCGCAAGTTCGTGAAGAAGCACAATCCTCAAAGAAAGACCGGAGATCACTCTTATATATACAGTATGCAACTCACTATTTCATTACAAAATCTGGATCAAGCTGTGGGCGTCGAAATTTCAGAAGAGGTGCTGTTACACGATTTCAAAGCTTACGTGGAAGCGGAGACATCCATTCCATCACAAGAACAAATCCTTTCTCACAACAATATCAATTTAACAGATGAAGAAAAAACTTTGAGCCAATTAGGTATCAAGCACGGTGATTTGGTAATACTTCTGTCCTCTAGAAACAGCCAGTATCAGGACTTGAGTATTGATACGCCATCTGATGTAGATCAGAGGATAGAGGCCACTCGCCTTCAAGCATTAACAAACCCACTTGCTAAAGAACAATTACGCAAGCAATACCCAAGATTGGCAAATTTTTTACACGATAAATTGAGGTTCAGAAGCGAAATGCTTCAACAACTACAAACACTCCATGCCAGCCGTGGCGCTGAGTTGCAGAATGCCGAAGATGATCCCGAGACCCAGGCTAAAATTTTAGCTACCATTCGTCAGCAAAAAATAGAAGAAAATTTGGAGTTGGCTTATCATATTGCACCAGAATCATTCGTGGTGGTGGATTTTCTTTACATCAAACTCGAGATAAATGGACACGAGGCTTATGGCTTAGTTGATTCGGGCGCTCAAAAAACCACGATACACTCCGGACTTGCTGAAAAATTCGGTATCCTGGACTTGATTGACACCCGCTTTGCCTCTATGACAATTGGTGCTGGTACTCAGCAATCCAAAGGACGTATACACAATGTTCCTGTTAAGTTAGGTGAGACAGATGTGGAGTTGCCTTGTTCTTTCACGCTACTTGACATACACGTTGGAATTTTGTTTGGTTTGGACATGCTTCGAAGACACAAGGCATGCATTGATCTTAATAAGGATGCGCTAGTGATTGGTGGTCAAGAAATCAAGTTTTTGACTGAGGCTGAAATTGCAAAACATGTGAAGCACTTACCTAGCAGTGCTGACGAGTATTTGACAGATCAGAAAGCAGCTTCTCAACTCGAAAAGGAAAAGGGCGAAAAGGGCGAAAATAAACGCGTTCTTCACAAAGGAGAACAGCCTGGCTCAAACAGCGATTCACGCACTGAATATAGCGAAGAGAGTATCGGCCAAATCACATCGTTGGGCTTCTCGAGAAACGAAGCTATTAATGCTCTTCAAATGACCAACGGGAATGTAGAATTGGCTGCCTCTTCTTTATTTTGATTACTAGAATACATTGGTAAGACATAGTAGATTAGCTAAGTTATGAAGTATGCGGAGCTCTTTACGAAGTCGGTCGTGACTAAGAGACTAAACTTCTTTACCCGACGTAAGTTAATTAACCAAAGCTTCAGCATCCTCATCAGTGGTTCTCTTCTTCAACACTAATGGTTTTCCGGTGACTCTAAAGTATATGTCCTTGATATCATCAGTCGCAGTTTCAAAGTGGGAGGATGCGTCATAGCTCTTTGAAATGAAGATATTGCTTTCTGAGCCATCTTCCTTAGGCTCGTACAATTCAGCAAGGCCCATCAAAGTATCAATTCTGGAGCCCAACAATTTGAATGCTGGTTCCAATTCAACATGGGGCGTGGAAGTCTCGACAATCGTTGAAATAATTGCAAGATAGTACCCCTTGGGAACAACGCAATGCTCGTCGGATAAAACAGCAATGTAAATATCATTTTTTCTACCGACTTGGTTTTGAGGAATCACAATTTGAACAGAATCCAAATCGTTGGTATTTGGCACTGGATGATCCAAGATACACATGGCCCTGATAACCTTTGCCCCAGTTTTCTGAACCCGTTCAGGAAAATAGGTAGGGTCGGCAATGACAATAGGAGCTTTTGCAGTACCTTCCTTGGTTTTTACACCGGCAAATTTCTTGTTGTCGTCATACAACACTTCATCAATTGGGGTATCCAACATGTATGTACCGCCGTAGATAGCCGACAATCTTGCGAAGCCTTGAGGTAATTCACCTAATCCATAGAGAGGGTAAATGTAGGGAGACTTTCCATACTTGGCCACAGATTGAACGTAGAGTATCAATCTCTCGTAAGTAGGTCTGGCAGGTTCAGCCAAGTAGTCATCATTCGCCCACAATGCCATGGCGTGTCCAATAAAGTCCTTAGTTCCTCTCTCCAAACCGAAGTAAGTGTAGATTTCCTCCATTGTGGTTTTGTCCAAGTCAAATCCCTGATGAGTAGAAGCAACGTCTTCGTCATAAGCAGCAATAAATTCCAAAAATCTCTTCATTCTTCTTTTTTCGAAGATACCCATTAAAGAGCTCTTTAATGCTTCAACTTCGTTCGAAGGGACTTTGGATATCTTTCCAGAACGGTAGACATAACTTCCACCGATCTGCTTGAATTCAATATACTTGGTGACGTCTGTGTGGACTAAGATGTTGGTCAACTCTCCATTGCTCATCAAAAACTTTGGAATGAGGTCAACGCACCAATCACGATCACGACCAGTGATACTCTCGGGTTTTTGGCTCGATGGTTTGAACTTGCTGTACAATTGCAGTAAGTTAAGAGAAGCAGACTCACCACCGTAGAAGTCCTGCCGATCAATGTGTAAAACCTTCTTGCCTTCAACAGACAAAATTCCAGAAAGAACACACTCTGTGAGGCCGGTACCTAGAACAATAACGTCGTAATTTTCGTCCATATTGTGTTGACTTAGCGTGGAGAAAAAAGAAAGTAGGGGGTGAGACTTGGATCAAATGCTTCCGTGTACTTCGCGACTTTCGCCTGCTGTATTCTTTTGTGCGGCGACTAATCCATTTATTAAATGATATTATGAAATCTATCTTTCCCTTTTGCGCTGCTTTCTTTGATAATCTTGGTGATCTCGGCTGGGTCCAGAGTGATTTTTGTGAAATTCTCGTAGCCGTCTTTGGTGATGAGTAAGTCATCCTCTATCCTGACACCACCAATGTACCAGTATCTGTCTAGCACTGATTTATTCACAAACTTCATTTTTGAAGGATTCTCTAATACATCCTGAAGCAAGAACGGAGAGAAATAGACTCCTGGTTCATCGGTGAGCACCATTCCTTCTTCCAAAGTTCTGCGAAGTCTCAAGTAACGCAATTTAGGGTCGGGATCATCGTAGTTTGGTCGACCACCTACGTCATGGGTGTCCATTCCGAGAAGGTGGCCAAGACCGTGGGGAAAGAATCTGGCCGAGATATTCGATTCATAAATCTCCTCTTCCGTACCGTTTGTGAATATGCCCAAGGCCAAGAACTCTTTAATCAAGACTTTATGTGCCTCCAAATGGATCTGATCCCAATGAGCACCTGGCTTAATGAGTGCCATTGTGCTATCTTGCATCTTTTGAACAATCTTATAGATTTCCAAGTGTTCCTTGGTCCAGTCTCCATTAATCGGGAAGCATCTTGTTACATCTGAGGCGTAACATTTCCACTCGGCACCCGCATCAATCAAAACTGATCGTTTTTGATCTCCGATTTCATCATCGTTCTTGACGTAGTGCAAAGTTGAACAATTTGGACCAGAGCAACAGATCGGATCGTACAGCTGATACTTCGACCCTTGCCTGAGAGCATGGTACATGAATTCAGCATGGATGTGTGTCTCGTTGGTTTCGATGGGAGTAGCTGACATAACCGCTAAATGACACTTGTCAGTAATCTCAGAGGCATGTCTCATAAGCTCGAGTTCGTAAGAGTCTTTGATCATCCTTGCCTCATCCAAGCCGTAGAAAAATGCCTCGTCTTTCTCAATCAAAAACTCGTGGATAGCAACATTCCATTTGTTGAGATCCGTGGTGTAAACGGAAAACCCCTCTTTTTTTAAAGCAGAGACGTGGTCTTTGAGCTCTCTTGCGAAATAAACGGCGTCCACGTCAAAAGTTTTCGAAGCATCCTCTTTCAGAAGAGGCATACCGCTCCACATGATATCGTCATAGTCAACGTCAGGTAAGAAAAGAGTTAATTTATCGGAAACGGCATCATAAAGAACGTGCGATCCGGGAACATCACATCCAGTAAGATAATAGAAATAACGGTTTTGACGAATGGGCTTGGCTTGGTCGCAGTAATCGTAATTCTCGAGATCTTCACCGCTGATGAAAAAACCGACTTTCAGTTCGTTTTTCTTGGTTTGGAAATGAGCAAAAGCTCTTCTGGCATGCTCCTTAGCCGGGTACTTCAACCCCGCCAAAGCTGGGAGTTCGGATGACATTTGCACTGTGAGATACTAATTTGCGAAATCCCATTTACATAATATGATGCCGTGCAATAGCGCGGGGATCGAGGCATGCCCCAACAATGCATTCGAATTGCCGTTCATAGTGTTAATGCTAAAATGCTTCAAAGTTATATTTTAACAAGTCTCGTTCATTTTTTCGGAAGTAAAACTAAGTTGCAGAAGTTACTATGGTTGTGTCCACTACCGAATGAGTCTAGCGTCATGACTGGTGTAATACAAAACCAAGAGCTTCCAACTTTATAATTCGATCATAAAGCATAATCAATTCTTGTTGTCCCTTTTTTTAAGGTGGCTTATGGCCATATAGATCCGTTTGGTGGTGTGCGCGTATCAATCTTATTCGCCACCTACACTTTTGTGCAGCGCAAACTCACAAAACATCATCAACCATGGAAAGATTACAAAGATTACTAGGTGGCGGAGGCAGCTTGGGCGGACCAGGAGGGCCTCAGCCGAGTGATTCTCCTGCGATTGATGATGCTGAAACTGTTTACATTTCTTCATTGGCCCTCTTAAAGATGCTCAAACATGGAAGAGCTGGTGTGCCAATGGAAGTGATGGGGTTGATGCTCGGTGAGTTTGTGGACGATTTTACGATTCATGTGAAAGATGTTTTCGCCATGCCTCAGTCTGGTACTGGTGTGTCTGTCGAAGCAGTTGATGATGTCTTCCAAACGAGGATGATGGACATGTTGAGACAAACTGGACGTGATCAAATGGTTGTTGGTTGGTATCACTCACATCCTGGATTCGGTTGTTGGTTATCGTCAGTTGATGTGAACACGCAACAAAGTTTTGAACAATTGAACAAACGAGCAGTTGCGGTAGTGATTGATCCTATTCAGTCTGTGAAAGGAAAAGTCGTGATTGATGCTTTCAGAACCATCGACCCAAGCACTTTGATGAGAGGTCAGGAGCCAAGACAGTCCACGTCCAACGTTGGCCACTTGAACAAGCCTTCCATTCAAGCTTTGATTCACGGTCTCAACAGACAGTATTATTCCTTGAACATCGATTACCACAAAACTCTGTATGAGTTAAACATGCTTATGAACCTTCACAAGAAGTCATGGCAAAGTGGATTGAAAATGATTGACTACGATCATTCCGAGCATGAGAACTTGAAAAACGTACAGGACTTGGTAAGAATAGCCAAAAACTACAATGAGAGGGTGACAGAGGAGAAAGACTTGCTGGAAGAACAACTCAAGACAAGATATGTCGGTAAACAAGACCCAAAGAAGCACTTGTCTGAGACTTCCGAGAAGATCATCGAGGATAATGTGACATCCTTGTTGACGAGCAATGTGAACTCTATAGCTATACAGTAGGTGGACGTGAAGAATCATGCGATCGATTGAGTGTTTATTTTAGTAATTACCTAAGATAGCCATGCTAAACCTCGATGCCTCCATGTGCTTGTCGTGCACTGTTCTAAAAAGATGCGTTTCTTTGGGAACAAAGAAATTGATGCAAATGAAATATGCGGCGAATTTTAGTTGCAAGATAGACATAGATTCTGACATTTCGTGGCTGTTGAAAAATTCCAAGAAAAGTGGAATTGAGGAGTCAAACTCTATGAGTTTCGAAAAGTAAGTTTGCTCAAAGCTCTTCCTGCTCAGTGCATTGTAACCACTTAACAACTCGCTTGCATCTTTGAGAGAAGGAAGATTCTCGTGAAATAGATGAGAATATCTTTGCCTAAATGAGGCCCATCTGGTCATATCCTTCAAGGCTTGTACAGTAATGAAGTGCCCGGCCCCACGCACTTCCTCGTCTTGGAATAGAAATGCTTGACATGCCATAGGGTTGACTTTTGGAATGTCATAAATCAAAGCAAATATCCACATGTCATGGAAACCATCCAACAAATCGTTGAGCAAACGCTCCACTGGATCTTTAAAAAACTTGCGGGAGACAGAATTCTTCAATTCTTTAGCGCAAATCACCTCTTGAGTCTTGTCAATTCTCTCCACCATGATCGGAAGCTCATTATCAGGGGACGCAAGGTATGATAACGGCATTAAGAAGTGCTGGGAATTATTTTCAGCACCATCTCTTGGAAGAAGTAGAGAGTTGCTGTGGCATAAAATGAATGCATTTGCCAATCCAATAGGATCAGTTGCGGTGTATTTTATAGAACCGTTGTTCTCGATAGGCATAACGTTGTGAACTGCCAACACGAATGCTTCTGATGGAGATGCCTTCGATGCAGCGCCCGGTTTAGGGCAGAATGCATATTGCTTGAGATTTCTGTCACTGCATGTAGGGGCTGATGGGAGAGTCGTAAGGGGGAACCGATCAAATACCTCCTGGATAGGCTTAGGAATTTTCATGGTCTAGTTCAAAGAGGAAGAGCGCACCTCGCGCACAATCAGTTTCCAGATCACTTAATTGAGAACATTCCTATAGCATCAACTACAATAATTCGAAAATATTTGGAATATAAAAAAGCTTACTCTTCTTGGGGTACCAAGTCAATTGACAAATCGTACCACTGCTCGTTAGCAAACTTACAATCACTCTCACCGTGATTAATGAAGCCAATCTTTTCGTAAAAAGGAATGAGACTCTTGTGTGCAATGATGACAACCTTACTGGCAATGTCCTGGTTTGACATCTTCTGTATGTAGTCGTGCATCAAGAGCGTCCCCAAACTCTTGCCTTGCCACTCGGGGTCAATGACCAAGCCATGAACACCAATGAATCTAGAATGTTCGATGTGGCCCTTTTTCCCATCATCCTTCGAAGCATTTTCCATGGATTCATTCGTAATTTTATCTGCGTAGATTTTCGTGGCTATAATGTGGCCAATTAAGGTTTCCTTGATGACAGACAGCTTCGCTGGCAAATCGTCGTAGCTCTCATCTCCACTATTGCCATCTTTGTCATCTTCCTTGCCTTCATTTTCTTTGTCTAACCTTTCAGCTACTTCTGGCAAGTTCACAGCGTTATACTTGGTGCTGTATTCTCTAATGAATAATCCAGAACAGAGCTCCGGACACACGGTCAATCTGTATTTGAACTTTTCCTCGGAGCATCTTTCGGCCTCAGGAAATCCTTTTTCCTCTAATGCTACGCATTTCTTCAAATCTTCGATGGTCAATGGACGGATTGACAAATTTGGTGGGAAGTCAGCCATCTTGTGTGTTATGTGAGGAAGACTCTATCGCGTTGAAAGTCGCTTTAGTGGGGTCGTGCGATCTCTAATATAAATATAGCTGCGAAACCCGGGGCGCTGATGAGTAGAAAAGCGACTTGGATGCATCAAAATATGAGTCATGAAACGTTAAATAAAGTATGACATTCAAGTACTAGATTATTTACAGTATCATCTACTACATGGCCTAGTTGCTGCCATATTTGTATGTGACATTTTCTGCCAAAACTAACGGGAATAGCTTTGGAGACATGGTTGAGGTTAATTAAAAGGAATACTCCTGATCTAAAGCGCCCGGAATGAAACTATTCCAAGACCACCTCGGAAAAGTCTATCGCATCAGTTTCCACCAAGGACTTACCAATCTGCCAAAGATGGACAATATTATCATCAGCTGCAGAGGCGAGAGTCCAATCCATGAAAGGACACCAGCTCAAATCTGTAACAGCACCAGTATGGCCAGCATGCATCATGAAGATCTCTGGTGCCCCATCCTCTGCATCCTCTTGAGATTGTTCTTCTCCAATTTTGCTCAAGTCCCAAATAAAAACTCTTCTGTCTTGTGAACCTGAAGCAAGAATACCATCCTTTCCTGGAGAGAATTCCAAACAGGTGATAGAGTCTCCGTGTCCCATCATGGTATGAAGAAGTCCATCATCTTGTTTCTTTGAAGACAATTTTCTGATGTCTAATAGATTGATATTTGAGTTAGCATTTCCGATGGCTAAAAGGCTCTCTGAAAATGGGGAAAATGCAAGCGTGTTGATTCCTTTAGATTCTGAACTTTGATAGCTTGAGACACTCTTTTGAACGCGAGAATCGTAGAGTAAAAGACTTTGATCATCTGAGACAGACCCGAATATGTTTCCATCAAAGTTGCTCCATTTCACCTCGTTCACAATATCAGTATGGGCAGTGTAGATAGTCGATGAATTCTTATCCCCCAACTTTGAAATAGCTGTGACAGCGACTGTCTTATCATCTGAGGATGTGGCGAGAAGCCCCTTTTCGAAAGGATTCCAGCTTAATCCGTAACCATTTTCATTATGAGGTGTGAAATGACCTTTCGTTTCACCAGAGTCCAACTCAAATAGGTCACATTCTCCGCTTCCGTTGATCGTAGCCACAATATTGGGGTCTTGAGGCATGTATCTTGCTCTGTTGATTTCACTAGATGTCTCAAACTTCTTCGAAATCTTAATGATGGATGAAACCTTCTGGTTCGAGGCACCAGCCTTGGGTAACTTTGTCGTTGCTAACTTGAGGTAATTATGTGCCTCTCCGGAAGTATGTGTTCCCAAGAGTAATTTAGCGGTCACCACATCACTCACCTCATATTTTGGAAGCCACTGCACCGTCAATGAAGGCCACGTAAGAGCTGTCTCGCTAACAAAGTCATACATGTATCTGCAGTTTTTCCTCCATAACTCATACTCTTCTTTGATATTCAATTCGTCCTTTTCGTCACTCATCATGCGTGTCTCAAGTTGAATTATGTTTGGCAAAATTACGCGTTCCTCAATAGTGGTGTCACGTGTTCTACAATCGCGTGGCGTGGATACAGAATGACA
The DNA here is from genome assembly GCA_002370615.1 of Metschnikowia aberdeeniae. Classification (NCBI taxonomy): domain Eukaryota; kingdom Fungi; phylum Ascomycota; class Pichiomycetes; order Serinales; family Metschnikowiaceae; genus Metschnikowia; species Metschnikowia aberdeeniae. The sequence goes on from NKZB01000126.1 coordinate 161,933, forward strand.
TAATTCAGATTGATATAATGAACGTTCTCTAAACAGTCTCGACCCTTTCGAGAGCCTGCTCGTAGTCATCTATAACTGCCAAAGCGGTTCTTATATGCTCAAAAAAGGGCTCTTCATCCGGCTCAGTTGATGAAAACCTCGACACTAAACTTCCGTTCAAAGCCTCTCGTGAGTTTGTAGCAAAATCAAGCCTGTCAGACTTGAGGAAATCGAGGTCGGCTTGTAAAATGCACGTTACACCTGTATTCTTAAGCCTTTCACGTAAAGATAAATTCTTTGGAACTCGAACAAAGAACGCACGCATGCCCCGACTTTGGTACCCCTTGAGCACACTGTGTAGAATTTGCACGGCCGATGAATCAATAAATGACATGCCCTCTAAATCAAAGATAGTATACTTTGACATGGAAGGTGCTCTGCTTCTTTTAAGTGCCGGATGTGCCTTGCTGGACCCAAATCTTTCGAGTCTGCCAAGTCTCGCTCTTAGGTCGCTTGCATTTGCAAAAGTAAGCGGTTCCGGAATTTTCACTATCAAGCATCCTTCGATTTCTTCTAATGCTTGAAAATTTAGAAGTCTGATATTGTCTGTAAAGAGATTCAATTGTGACACTTTTTTCTCGAACATTGAAGGGGCCCCATCTCTTGGATTGTTTCTTTCAACAAGTTCAGCGTCCGTGTCAGCATTCAAGAATTGGTTGGTACCAGGTATTCTTCCTAAAATTTGTATGTTCGAGTGAGCGGAATTCCTAACCATCCTTACGAACAGATAAATTAGGCCAACAGCCACGCCTGCTTCCATGGAAAAAAAAATTGTAGTCAATACCGTAATCATGAATGTAAACACCTCATCGTATCCCTTGGATCTCCAGTGAAATGATAGCTGAGGAGGTCCCTCGCTCATTAACAGGAGACCGATAGTGGCTGTGATGACACTCAAGATACATTTCGGGATATAATGCAAGTATTCCAAAACGTATTGAGCAGTCACTAGAGATATAATACCCATGATTGCGCCGGAAAGGGTTGTTTTAGCAGACATTGCGTTGATCTTCGATCTTCCATACCCTCCGAAGGAAGGGAGGCCAGCAAAAACTGAGACACAAACATTGATAGCTCCAAGGGCGACAAGTTCTCTATTAGAAGAAATTGGCAAGTTGTAGCGGGATCCAAGTGATTTCAGAGCAGTAGTGGATTCAAAGAAGCCTAGCATTGCACAAACTAAACCCGACGAGGCGAGGTGTTTCATGAGTCTTAAGTAACGCCAAGAGAGAGGATTGTAAATCGGAATATCAGTTGAGACTTCTGATAAACGACCTACTACCTCTAGGCCATTGTGATTCCACCTAAAATAAGAGCACATCGCCGTTGCTGAAATCACAATAATTAATATCTCGGGGATATAAATAGCTGCTTCAAGATTCTTCGATTTTGTGCATGCATAGTTCTTAAGCTTTCGAATTACCATGATTGAGGCTAAGGCGCACAAACTCACCCAAAGCGTAAGCAGATGATGCTCATGTATGTGATGGAACAAGAACATTAGTTTATCGAATGGAGAGTGGATATCGGGTGAATCTTTGTCCTTCATCACTTCTTTGAGCACGACTTCTAGACCGAGCATAGGAATTGACGCATTAATGATCATGACGATACCAACGCCAAAAATGAATCCTTTCAATAACGAATCGCATAGAACGTTGTCTAAAAATCCGAATCTTCCTAACCCAAGTCCTAACAACATAAATCCGCTTAAAAAAGTGATAGCAACCACATACTCCATCGGAGAGAGCTTGTATTTCTTCGAGTGGTGCAAGAGTGGCTCGACAGCTTGACCCACTATAAGCGAAATTGGAGCCTCAGGACCCACGATCATCTGGGGGACAGATCCAAATACCATATAGACGAGGGGTGCAATTCCCAATGCGTATAGACCACATGTTATTGGAACCTTTGCCAAAGAATTGGAATACGAGATGGCCAAGGGGATTTGGAACGTTGCCAAGGAGATTCCTCCAATCATGTCCCCCACAAAAAACTCGAGACTGTATTCATTTATCCACGATAGTATCGGCAAATAGTAAGGAAGAAGCTCATTAATGGCAGTGGTATTTGCTCCTGGAGCATATTCTTGTAAGGAGGCGGGTTGCTGCGAGACATTTTCTATGGGAGGTGACCTTGTGGGTCGATCGATGCGAAGCGACTCTTCGTCGGAGCTTTCGGGGTGATTTTTGGGGCTATTCTCATTATAAGCTCTTGTATCACCATGCTTGAGAAGAATGTCACGCTCCGAATTGACCCTCTTTGTGGAGATAAGCCTATAGCTGGGACTAGGACTGGATGTATTTCGGTTGTGCTTTGAGGCATTCGCCTTGTTGTTTACATCCGAAAGCATCGGTGGAACTTCTTTTAGATTTTGCTCTATCGAACCAGGACTAGTTCAATCAACGGATCGCTGATAAGTATGAGGCGCACGTGATGTCTTGTAATAAAATGAGAGATATTGGTCGAGCGTCATTTATATTTTTGGAGCGGAAACGCGGTTGCTACTAGCGATAATGTATATATACAGTAGTGTTCAATGTCTCTTTGAAGAAGTTGAACTTCTAGAGATTTGCGCTAAAGCTGGAAGTTTTGTTCACATTTTTCCTTCGAGTTGGTAAAAGCTCGCTGAAAGTGGAAGATATTTACGAAAACATGTTGTTGAGTAAACTACCAAAAATTTAGAATTCACTTTCTAAAATCGGAACATGAATATTAATAACTCAGAAGTTACACATATATAAGTTCTTTTATGAAAAATTAAGAATTAACTTAAATGACTACACTCAGGCTTCAAATAAGAGGCTTATGCTATTCAGTCTTGCCTATCCACCCCAAGGCCGATTACGGTGCGAAACTGCATAGTCGCACTAAAATTTTGAACTTCTGACTCAAATTCATATCAGCCTGCTCAACAATGTTTCGTTCTTTTGCCTGTATCAGGAAGTTTTCTTCCTCAGCGATGAAATGTGATACCCTCACATTCATCGAGTCGGCAAATGGGGTCATCACTCCACCATCTTTATCTGCAGTGACCGCAGCTAAAGCTCTTGGAAAGCCTATCACAGCCATTGTGGCCGGACCAGATGGGGAGAAAATTGCCGACAGCGCCGCCAAAATTGACGGTGTGTCTAGCGTTTTGCTAGCTAAAGGCGATCAGTTCAATCATTATCTCGCCGAAGAGTTGTCTCCTTTGCTCCAAGAAATTGTCCAGAACAAGGGATTCACCCATGTTGTCACACCTGCCAGTGCAGTTGGCAAGTCCTTATTACCTAGATTGGGTGCGTTGCTTGATGTGCAGCCTATTTCCGACATTATCAAGGTGGAATCTGCAGACACTTTCGTCAGACCCATCTATGCCGGTAATGCATTGGCCACTGTGAAATCAGACGACAAGACCATTTTATTTTCGGTGAGAGCCTCCAACTTTACACCCTCCGAGACTTCCGGCGAAGCTGCCTCAATTGAGGAGGTGCAGTTCTCTGGAGAGACAGGAAACAGAACAAAGTTTGTTTCCGAACAGTTGGTGACCTCCGAAAGACCGGAATTGGCCTCGGCCTCGCGTGTCGTTTCTGGAGGCCGTGGATTGCAATCCAAAGAGACTTTCGACTCCTTGATGGAGCCATTGGCCACTAAACTCAATGCAGCCATCGGTGCCTCGAGAGCTGCCGTTGATTCTGGATTCTGCGACAACTCCTTGCAAGTTGGACAAACCGGAAAGATTGTTGCCCCAGAATTGTACGTTGCCGTCGGTGTTTCTGGTGCCATTCAACACCTTGCAGGAATGAAAGACTCCAAGACAATTGTTGCCATCAACAAGGACCCAGAGGCTCCAATCTTTAACGTGGCCGACTTCGGTTTAGTCAAAGACATCAATGAGGCAGTTCCTGAACTTACTGAAAAGTTGTAATTATTTCAAAGATAAATATGAATCAACAGGCTTAATGGAAACAGTCAATAGAGGGAGCTATCGGTATTAATAGGCAGTACAGCCAATCTTGTAGCGCCGTGGGTGCAACTTGCGCGCCTCCATTTGGCGCACCGTAGTTAAGTACAGGCTTCGCGAGCAGGCAAAAAAACAGTCCTCAACTCAGCTTCACAAGAGACTTCCTGACTACTCGCAGTTATACACCGTTTCTCCTTTCCTACACCAGAGAAAGCACACGTCGGAGAAATGTCCGAAAGAAGAAAAATTGAAGTTGATCAAGACAGGGTCACTGTATTGCTTCTCATCAATTCGCTGCTTATAAAGAAAGCTCACAGCATATACGCAACCATATTGAGCAACCGCCAGGCCATCCAGCAATTGCTGCCCCAAAATAGACAGAGCATATTAGAGCAATACAACAACATCAACCGTCGGCTACAATGCAACTTGAGCGTTCTTGCCTACATCAATGATACTTATGTCAACGAGGAGGCCGCGCGCCAGCCAAATAGGCTTCAATTTCCGGTAATATTGTCAACCCCACCAGAGATGCCTGAACTCAGACTGCTATACAAGAGACTCCAAGATCTATACCCTGAAGCGATGCAATTCCTTAAGCTAAAAATCCAGCAGATGAAAATCCAGCAGGAAGCGCAGGGCAGGCCGCAACAAGGGAATCCTCAAAATGCAGGAAATATACCCAACTCGGGTCTTCAAACGCCTCAAGGAGTTCCAATTTCAAACATGCAAGGATTTCCGGGGTTTCAGGGAATAGCTCCCCAAAGTTCACAGCCTATTTCCACGCCTAAAATGCAGAACTCTCAAAACATGCCTGCTTCTCAAGCTTTAAACAACCAAACTTCTACTTTGCAAGCCATACAAAACATTCAAAACACCCAGGATCCTATCCTGGGTAACCAGGATTACCAAAATATGCGAAATACTCCGAGTTACGTCGCAAACCCGCAGACCACACCCAATCTCCAAAGTATGCAAGGCATGCAAACTCCTCAGAATGTCCAGAGAACCTCGAACTTCCAGAATTCAGCAAATCAACACCAGGTAAATCCTCAAAATTTGTTTCAGCCACAAACCAGTCGAAACGGCAACATCGCATCACACTTGCATAACTCGACTCAGCAAGCGCACCCACAGGGTCTTCAACAAAGTCCCCAGAATCATGCGCCAATTCAATCTCTCCCTCAAAACCGGAATTCTGCATTCAACCATTTTAACATGCCCCAAAATCAGCAGCAGCAGCAGCAATTTCAATCCCCACAAATGAATATGCTGCATGTAACCCCTGGATCTGTGGCAGCAAACTCAGGCCGGAAGCTGGCTTCTCAAGGTCAACAGCATATGCAGATGAATCCTGCTCAGTTGCAGCTGGGTCAACAAAAGTATAATAAACTGCCGGCAGAGGCACCTTTCACCGATGGAATATCTCCTCAAATGATGACGAAAGAACCTGAGCTTCTGGCTTACGTGAATTTGTCCAGCTTTGGAACTGGTGACTTTAAAGACCAAGAAAAAAATGCTGCGAACGTTCCGTCCATCTCACCGCAGCAAATACTCCAGCAACAAGGACTGACAGATGTTTCATTAGAATTTTTCTAGGCCCCAAGTTAATACCTAATTATATTTATTATTCAGCAGCACTTGTATGTGATCGATCCAAACCAAAAAGTTTCGCTCAAAATAGGTCATCTTGGAATTCCATGTTGATGATGTCGCTGTATGCACCGGCCATATTGCCCATAGATGGACGGGAGCTAGCCATGAATGCAGGATTGAGACTAGCAGCTGCCGACGGCTTATTCATATCTCCATAGACGGGGTTTTTGATATCACTTCTACTGGAGGTTCCATTAGGCACACCTGCAGGTTGCAACCAACCAGCGTCATTTGTTATCTCGTTCCACAACTGCTGCTCCTCGTTTAAGTACGTGACGCCTTCGATACCTTCTAGATCCGAGTTCGGAAAAACGTCTCCTTTGGAATAGTAGTGGTTTTGCGCAGGTTGGAATGCATTCTCCTGTGCTAAATCTTCAGTTGGAGCGATCAAAGGCGTATGCCTCTTTGAAGCCGCACGGGTGGCCGAAGGAACTGGGCCATTGAACTGAATGAAGTCTAGGTCTGATTGAAGTGGCTCAGAATTCAGCAGGGAGAAATCAGCGCTGCGCCTGAAAGTCGAAGTAGCAGTCAGGGTGTTTAACGGTATATTTTGATCGAGATCCATGTGTAGGTCTGCGTCATGCAGGGCGTTTTTGAATTCATCATCATGCTCTTGCAAAAGATGGTTCATGACACCATTAAAGTCCAAAACTTTTATCAATTTGAGAAGTTGGGCCCTTCTTAATGCTGCAGGATAGTTGCCAAGTTTCTTCATTTTCGTGAAAAGGCTCAAAGCGTGGTCTAAATGTTCACATGTTGCATCATGAACTCCGAATGACGCGTTGAACAAGATTAAGGTGGATGCAGATGTGAAAAGATACTCACGATCCATCCATCCAAAGAGGGCAACCATGTTCTGAGGTAGAAGGGCCCAGATAGACTTGATGGTGTTGATGGATGCTTGAAAAGAAGCATTGAGTAGAGTCAAGACATTTTTGGAATATTTGGAAAGATCAACATACTTGGGGCCTTCACCCTGTGATTGAAGTTCCTTAAGTTTCTTGGTAGCGAAGTGGAACAACAACGGTCTAACCGCTAGATTCATGCCTTGAAAGTATTCGGTCATAAGGTTGACAATCAACCTTGAAATGGTGAAGTTAGGAGCAGAGAAATCCACCACCAAGAAACTCGGAAGTGAGTTTTTCCACTTGAAAAGTCTCTGAACTAAGTCCGAAACAACTGGGAGAATGTTTGCTGTAGGCTGTTTCGTATAAAGAGACAGCAAGATGATGGCATTGATCTGCGTGATAGTCACGCAATTGTTGATGTATTCCGAAGAAGGGAAAATGAAATAGCCACGAACATCATTCTCATCTGCAGGGAAATTGTTTAATGTAACATCAAAGTCAAAAGGCAATTCCGTCGAAACACTGTCATCAGCAAAACTGAGGGGTAGACCCGCTTTTGAAGAAAGCATTCGCTCGTACATGTAAACGGTCCACCATATCCTCCGGCGATGTTCTAACTCAAAACGGTTCAAATTCTCCATATCCGCATCAACGTGCCAGCCCAAAATCAAGGTCGAACGCAAAGCCAAGCCAAAGTAGAAGTATGACGCGATGGTACAATCTGCCACTTGGAGATAGAATGCATACAAAAGCATAACCTCTATACCACCATCCTTGGTAATATTGTCAATGGCTCCGGAAGCGAATAGCCCGGTGAAGAGTTCGGAGGCTTGATAAAATAGTCCGGAGCCAGGAAGAGTGTTCCTTTTCCCATGTAGCTTTTTTTTTGATTTGTTCTTTCCAAACTTCTTGGCGTTGTTGTCTTCCAGATTTTGCATATGCGGATCGGAGTCAGTACCTAGATACATTTCACCAATGGCAAAGATCAACAAGATCTTGCAGAACCAGATCGTCTCTAGAATCGTGTCATCATCGGTATCGGTCTTTATCAGATTTTCATCATCGGATGGAGACTGTTTGGGAGTGATGTTTCTCTTTATAATTCTCTTATTCTCAGAGGAGTTCCCGGAGTAGAGGTTCATCAAATATCTCTTGACTAGTCCCTCATTGAAGAAATAGAAGCACCCATCGTTGTAGTTGATGAAGGTATCAACCAAGAGAATGGCATAGGAATAGGAAGGAAGAGTGAAGTTCACCGATAGACCGGGGCGAGTTTTTGTCTTTGCCAAAGTGATGTTGTATGCGTTTCCCTCTTTTTCTAGGATTCGAGTTTCCCGCTTCTTCTCATTAAGGGCGTTTTCAGCAAGCGGCGAGCTGTACCTGTTCGCAGGACTCTCCACTGGCGTTGAAGCAGATGAATTGAGATGTAGTAAGTTGGAATTGGGAAGACTCGGCGCCATGTTTTGAATTTCCAACCCGAAAAGCGTCATGGACGAAGAGCCCACGTATAGCTTCTCGCCCGTCTGCGACTGGATCAATCTACCGTACTTATCGAGGGAGGGGTGGATGATTTCATTTTTTGGTTCATAGGCCTTCATGTGTAGAGGCCCTGAGTCCTCCAAATTCTCCGTGATCGGGTAAGGCGACGGAAACTGCGTGGGGTGCTCCAAGCGGCTGGGGGGCCGCTCAGGGGCAGACGCCTTCATTTGCTCCTGTTTGAGGCTGTTGCGGAGAGCAGAGTTTTCCTTTTTGAGCTTGACAATGTCATCTTGAAGCTTGTAGAGATACTTCTGTGACACCACCAAGCGCTTGTTGTACTCGTTATACTCACATTGTGTTTTGGCCATTTGGCATTTCAGACACGGCTGTCCACCCGGACACCGGGTGTGGCGGAACCGGCATCGAATACAAGCTCGGTAAGACTTTTTCTGAGTCTGGTTTTCGGGAGGGTACGAACTCACATCTTCTGGGTCGTAGTTGGCCGGGGGCACCAGGGAGCTGGCATCTTGTTCGTCTTTGAAAGCAAAGACCGGAGATCCGGTTTCAATTCCTGCAGACATGCACTGATTCGTGTCTGGAGCAGTGTTGTCCATTGATCCGGCAAGATGGTCTGGCGTTGGGTGGCTGCGTTCTGTGTATTTATGGCTTTAGAGACGTGCGAAGTGATGTGCGCATAGCGACGATGACTCCCCGATACAGGCTGCTGCACGAAAAGCCGAGAACACCAGGCGCTTGGATGTGGGGAAAATTTTGAGACTTCGTGGATTTTGGATGCTATATGTAGAACGCCAGTACTTTTGTCTTTGGGTTTGAGTGTAATTGGGGACAAACCTATTGTGACGCACCTGAAAGCCATTCCGAGTGCGGCTGACACATTGACTGTATTGAGGAAGTGCCGTGTATGTATTTGCTACAGGGCCCTTCCTAGTCAAGCTTGGTCGAGATTATGTCACACATACTGGACCTCTCAATTCCTTTCTCAGATACATTCCAACACACTCTGGCAGCTTCTAGATGCCGGCTCATTTCCTGAAAAACCTTTATTACCTAACTAGCAAGCACATTGCTTGAGAACTGACCAACGACATTTCCTGCGGGGTCGTAGGAGCAGATCACGTACCAGCCGTCAGAGCACTTCTTGTAGGCACAACCGAGCTTGGTAGTGCCCTTCCACACAACCTGGGTGAAGTGGTTGTAAGCGTTAGACGAGTAGTCGTAACCCTTGACCTCGTTGTACCAACCGTCGAGAGCAGCAGTGCCAGAGTTGTAGCCGAGCGCCAAGTTCTCGCCGTACTTGCCTCCACTATGTACCAAACCAGAGCCACAAGTGTACTGGTCTGCGTAGGCCTGAGCATACTTGTACACCTCGGTGTCCCAGCTCAACTTATCTGCAGAGTGCAATGCTCTCTTGGCGTTGTGGGCATCCAAAATTTCCTTAGCGAAGCTGGCATCGGCACCGGATGAGTCGATCTCAGCATAGATTCCACTGCCCGAGTTCAGAGAGCCACTTGCGGCACTGGAAGCAGTGGTAGCAGCAGCAGCAGCAGCGGTGCTTGAGCGAGTAGTAACAGCAGTAGTGGCCGCAACCTGTACGTTATTGGAAGCGGCAACAGTGGCAGCAAGCTTTACAGCAGCAGCACCAGAGTCATCAGTCGCCACCAGGGCGCTGGAGGCAGGCTTATCACCACCCACATAGTTTCCATTGGCATCAACGGTCACATAGTGGTACTCGGTGTGGTAGTGGACGAGGGCGGAGGCCATAGAGTAGATGGTGGCAGCAGTAAGGACAAAAGACAACTTCATTTTGGCAAATCGGATATGTGTAAAGGAGTGATTGGATTTGGCTGAAGAAGTGATATGATGGATTTGGCTGAAGAAGTGATAAGAATGTAACTGATTTCCAGCAGGAAAAGGCGCGGCCGAAGTGTTTTATATTGTGGCTATTAGGCTAGCCGCATTGGGTGTGGGGGCTTGGCATGTCGGCACCCCTAATACAGCGATTAGGCGTTTCTGCATTATGGTTTCAGGAATAATTACATATCAGGTACGTAAAACGCGTATTGCAGGGATCCGCGCTCACAATTCTCATGCACGTCCTGCACACAGAGCAAAACCGGCACCCAAATTCGCGTTTTGTGTTTTCCATGCTTTGTTCTCATCTCGTCTAGTCGAATGCCTTGTCATGCGCTGAATATGCGCCTGAAACGGTGCTCATGGCCAGAGTTCAGACATGTAACCACGTTAAATTTGTATGAGTCTTCTATTCTGTCTATGAGTTATTGAGTAGGATTCTGGCTAAACAACGTAGTTACGTGGGACAAAACCGAATTACAAACCACTGAATTGTTCCATTCACCCGCAAGACGAGCCCTTTGTCTCGTTTGCAGACGCATTGAGAAAGTGCTTCTCGTGATGCCAAAAAGCCAAAAAGAGGTTTCGTCTGGGCCCCTGTTAAAAATCGTTCATGTCATGCTTCAAACCATGCTGTCGATATGGCCTGATCTGGCCCCGATCTGGGCATGGATCGTCTAATCAGTCGTGCATGATTCATGACATAATTCTGGACTGGTAATCTCGAATCCTGCATCCTTGAGGTCTTGGTTGTTGCGACGCTGGAAATGCCTCACGGCGTATCTGGGCTTTACGACTAGAACGTTTCACGTCATAACCGCAAAATCGCCAGCGGCTCCGCCATCATTTCGCGCTTTCGGCAGATTCCAAGTTAGAATGCCGAATAAGCTTTCGAGTGCGAGCGAAACTGTTTCAAGTGTGAGTGTTTCAAAAGCTTCAGCGTTCGGAGCTATCGGGGTACTGGACCTCGAAATGGGATTCCGCGTAGTCAGCCCATCTTTTCAAGAAATCCACGCCACTCTGCTGCAATAGTTCCATATCGCCAACAACGCAGAGTTGTCTTTTTGGCCGGGTCATGGCAACATTGAGCCGTCTGGCGTCCGCTAGAAAACCAACCTCTCGCGTATCGTTGGAGCGCACGAGCGAAAGAATGATCACCTCCTTTTCTCTGCCCTGGAATCCGTCAATGGTTGAGACCTCAATATGCTCAAACGCAGCCAAGGCCTTCTTGAGCACGGAGATCTGAGCACTATAGGGCGAAATCACGCCGATCTGCTCGGGATGGATGCCTGCATCCAAGAGCGCAGTCACGTGCTTCACCACCACCACCACTTCCATTTCGTTGTATTTGGATGCTGCGGAGAACTTAGCGCCGGGAGAATCCTCGCTCTGCTGCTCCGGGAAATCACCGCCCTGTGTATCGTACCAGATACAGGATGTCGACGTCAAATCGCTTTTTTCTACTTGCGGCAAGTCGCATAGAAGGATATCTGCACAGCTTTTTGCAGCCGTGAGTTCTGCGTGGTAGAGCAGCCGCGAGGGAAAGTCCATGATCTGGGAGTTCATTCGGTACTGCACATTGAGCATCTTGCGGTACTCGTCGCCTCCCAAGTCTTGCACGAGACGGTCGAAAAGTGTTTTTTCAAGGTTGGCAACGGTCTGGCCCTGCTGATGGAGTTTGCGTGCAGTCTCAAGGGACTCCACCGTGGGAGGCAATTGTTTATTGTCGCCAGCAATGACCAAGCGTTTGCATCCCAAATGCGTAATGAGAGGAATCCAGCACTGTGGCTCGAGCGCCTGAGACACCTCGTCTATGATAATAGTGTCGAAAAAAGGATTATGGGGGCCGTATTTGGGGTCCTTGTAGAGGTTGAAGAGCTCGTTCGAACCTGCGCCGTGGAGCGTGCTTAAAATGACGTCAGCACCCAGAAGAAGCTCATGGACGCTCTTCTTTTCCCGCTCACGAAGCTCGTTTTTGAGCTGCTTTAATTCGCTCCAGAGTGCCCGGCGTTCGCCGTAACGCTTGCACTTTTTGATTTGCGCCAAGGTGTCGCCGATATCTTTTGATATATCCAGAAGAATTGACTGACTTTCGGCGCCCAGCCCACCAGAAGACTTGGAAAGCACGTCAAGCGAGTGCTGGAGGTTTGTTTGGAGAAGACGGGCTGGGTGGCCTATGCGGATGAGTTTTTCCGGATTCAGGCTTTTAGCTTTGGAGCCGAGCTTCCCACTCTTTGCCTTGGTTTTGCTTTTCCGTTTGGTCACTGAGGCTTCCATCTCCGCGAAAGCAGGCGCTAGCCGCTCGAGGATGTTGTCAACAGAAATGTTGGATGCTCCACAAACAAGTACTTTTTCGGAGTGGCGGAATTTGAGCTGGCGTATAAGTTCAATGAGCGTGTAAGTTTTCCCTGTTCCAGGAGGGCCATGTATTATTGTCACCGGGCTCCCGATGGCAAAATGCACGGCTCTTTTCTGGGATTCGTTCAAGTTGGCATCGTAAAATTCGTCATCTGACTCGAATTTTGGCCCTGGCGAGTACCTCTCGAGGCCTAGAAGAAGCCGGATTACGGGACCCATTTTTCCCTCGTCCAATTTGCCCAACCGGTCCATCACCTGTAGCATCCGCTTATAAGTGACGGAGTTTGTGAGCTTCACCAACCACATCCGGACATTATCGTTAGCGGTATTGTTGTAAAGTGCCAAGAGACTTTCGTCAGAGGTATCCTCTTTTACGCTGACTGCCACAAGTTTTTCTGATAGTTTTGTGACCACGCCCTCTAGTGCAGAATCATCCTCTTTTGAAGCGCCCATTCGGTCCAATCTGACAATATCGCCGACGCGAAGCGTCCCAGCGGCGATCTCGACACCGGGCTGAGAGAATGCAGGATCTAGAGTGAGCTCAATGAGTGTCTTGCCAGCCATTCCCGTTCGAATGTTGCTCATCAATAGGTTGATGATGGCCAAGCCGAAAGAGGCGAGTTTTCGGGCACTGTAGTGTTCAAGATACGTGGATGTGAGAAGCGTGTCGCATTGCTGCTCCAATTCAATGGCGTTGGTGAATGCCTCTGCTAGATCTGCCTGTTTGGACATGTGAACAAAGAATGTGGAATAAGACGGGAGTAATGAATATAGAGGAATGCGGATTTTGAGTGAGCATGTCAGAATGTGTTTTCACGAAAAGACGGGGCTCGCGCCAGTTCAATGCATCTCATTCTCTTTGTCTCCGACGAAACTCAGGCTGAGCTCATAGGAACACGCCTTTGGTTTTGTCGCTGTGCTGGCGGCTGCTGTCGCCGTGTTGATGCTACGCGCACGTGCCGCGCACGTGACCACTCATGTCATGCCTATTTCGTTTCTATGAGCTGTGGCTCTTGGCGAAGTCGTCAACGCTGCGGCCGGTCTGATTCTTCAAAAACTTGTTCGTTTCTTTTCCCACATAGTCAAGCATGAGGTTTCTCTGCTTGAAGTAGCCGCTAAAGCGTAAAACTGACACGAACTTATCGTAGCACGACTCGCCAAAAGCCAAGTACTTTGCAAACCAGTTTCTGAAGTCCACAGACGAGAAGTTGGACGTGTCGAAAACAAGGCCTGTGTTGCGGTGAACTCCGGCAAGAATCATCGAAAGGAGCACCAAGTCCACGCCGTAGTGGGCCAACTTACCGAGCTTCTGTTAGTCACATTAAAATTACTTCTGGGGCTCGTTTTGCCGATTTAGATACGCACTGACATGGTTGTGGAGAGGAGTAGCGATGACGCGCGAGTGTAGTGAAGCCCAGATGCAGGACGTACTGGAAACGGCGTACTGCACATAGCGCCATTTCCAGCACGACGCAAAAGTTAGAGGCACTAGGCGTGTGAAAATGAATGTGGAGACGTTAGGGTATCACGAGAGCTCATTGGCCCGCGTGGGATGACAATTCTGGAGCAGTTGTGCATCTGAAACGAGGTCTCAGCAAAAGAAGCACTTAGCGATTGACTTTCTCACCACTGGCATGGATTCGCTTGACTGAAGGAATAACGTCGTTGCAGGACCATTCCCGGAGCCGCTTCAGCGACTCAGAGAGGAGACCAAAACGCAAGGCCACCTGGTCAACGTTGAGGCCCACATGCAGGAACCCACTGTCAGCAGCAGCACCACGTTTCATGGCTTCTAGAGACGTCAATGCACCGAATCGGGTAGCGAGCATATCTCCACCCTCAGACAACTGCTGAATCCGGTACGCCAAGAAAAGAACCTTGTGGCGCATTTCGTTGCTCAAACACGATAAGTTGGTCATGTTGAACATCCACTCCATCACTGCACGCCGGCCCAAAAGGTCGACATCAAGGTTGTTTTGCACGCCGTACGAAAGCTCATCGACGAGCCACGTGACTTGACGGTAATAGTCGTCTTCGGCGAGATTGTTATCCGTCCGGAGGAAAAGCATCACACGCTTGAAAAGCGGCACTTCGTAGGATCGAATCACGGGCGTACTCAAAATGAACAGTTTAACCCGGTCGTACATGAAATGAGTGGGTTCCACAAGAATCACCAGGAACGAAGCAACCATATACCACACAACGGGAACCACGTGATCCGCCACCTTTACCGTGTGTAGGATTGACGCAATGTAGATCTTGAGAAGGTTCTTGTGCTTGAAGCCAACAGACTTTCTCTCGTGGTTCACCTGTTTTTCTTCCATCGGCTGGCGCCAAACCCTCTTCTTCTTCTTTTTCCCGAAAGGTTCCAAAGTTTCTTCGTTGTCTGCTTGACTTTCCTTCTTGTTCTCCGGGTCTTCCTTCTTTTCCAAAGGCTTTGTAATCCGCTCCAAGAACCGGAGAATTCCGTGCATAAACACAATGCAGTGGTCTCTGGTTGCCGGGTTCGCCAACGAGGCCACGATGAAACGGAGGATGTGCAGGCCAATGATAGCATCGAGCTCAAACTCCAACTGCCCATCCACCTCGCTCACAAGCTCCTGGTTGTTGAGAATGAGCTGGAGAAGAAACTCGGGATCGTAAGCGTCGCCTGCATACAGAGCGCTCTTGTCCACGGTGTTCATGATTGCCTTCTTGTTCAAGGTGACGGTGAAGGATTTTTTGCTTGCCGTAAGCAACTTCACGCGCCCGACCAACTCGAGCTCGTCGTCCCGAATCTCGTTGTGGAAATCCCAATCGGTCACGTGCACAATCCATGACACCATCAACTTGGCCTCCATCTCGACCAAAATGCTCTTCAAGACCAAATCTTCGCTCGTCATGGTACCATTGTAGAGCAACACAACCTGCTTAAGTAAGCCCTCTGTGGGTTTGACCCGCTTGAAGAGTTGGTGAAGGAGTTTGGCCGAGTCGGCTCTTAAATCGGAGTCCGAAATGTTGGGAATTTCGCCAAGAATCATCTTGCTGTTGGTGATAAACATCTGTAAAAGCTTGTCAGAATTGAGCTTTGGCTGCAAAACCTGGGACACATGGGCCAAGCACTCACGTGACCGCACCCACTTAGCATGCGCCAAAACCACCTCTGCCTGCGCCTGCACGATGTCCAGGGGAACACTCTGAAGTAGAGACGGATGCTTGGCGACGACGGCATCCACAGCCGCCAAAAATTCGTAGAAGTTCGGTGACAACGTACTGCACTCGGCAAATTTGCGGGTAACGTAGAGCATGGCCCTGTGGAACCAGACGTGCACTTCCTGCAGGGCGTCGTCGTAGAAGGAATTAATGAAGGAGGCAAAAAGAGCCGTCATGGAGCTTTTTTGGTGGGAGTCTTTGTGGGCGAAAACCCGGCCGAGCTCTTCGCTAGTGCTGAAATAGCCTGGATAAGCGATGAAGATTTCTAACGATTGTTGCCAGTTTTCCATGGATTTGGCGAGTCTCAAAATATCTTCCGAATGCTTAGCTGCCAATTTTGGGTATATGGGAGCCAACTGATAGAGTAAAGAGTCATCAATAGCAACTGTAAGCAAGAACTCTTCGAAAATTTCGGTGTTTTTTCCTCTTTGACAAAACACGAAGCGAAAGTCCGGTTTCAGGTAAACTTTGGAAACGTCTTCGAGCGTGGCGAGTTTCAATCCCAGCACAAGATCACGTACACGTGGCGAGTCGATCTGGAGAAGCTTGTCCAAGTCTGGCGTGAAGGGTATGTTCCTCTCAAGGAACATCTCATAGACCTGTACAAACACCAACTCATTTTTGGAGAAAGACGCCGCTTTCTGGAGCTGCTCGTGGGAGAACATCCAGAGCATCGACTTCAAGACGTTTTGGTTTTTTGGTTTCTGCTTCACGCTAACGGCTTCGAGTAAAAACGACGCCAAGCTGGAAAAATCCAACCTGTGTTCGAACTTCTCGTTGAGCTGCTTGAGCAACTCGTTGTATAGCGAAATAGCCAATGCCTGCAGGTCAGAAAGTTTGACAGAAAAGTCTAAAAAGCGAAACGTGACTGGATCCACGAGCCATTGGATGGCGACATTGGACATATCCAAACTCATGCAGTAGTCGCCCAATCTGGTAAAACCATCGAAAAGCACATCCAGTTTTGGTTTATGAAGCTCGTTCAAAATCATGACTGTTTCGGCAAAGTCCATGTTTGAAGTCAAGTTCTTTTTCAATTTCAAGTCGGAAAATTTGACACTCATCTCAACGCCGTTGGCTGCAAGGAGCCTTTCGACACCTGCCTGTGATTCTCCGATCAACACCATGTATCGAATGAAATCTTGGAGAAAGACCTGCATGGAATCAACCCAGAGCAGGTTTTTGCGGAGGTACTGCACCTGCTCTAGTAAAACCACAAGGAAGATGCTGATTTTACCAAAATTGGCATTGCTCTGGTCCAAGTACTTGTAGGGCGATTTCTGGCAGCGGGAAATGGTCTCGTCAATCAAGTTTGGTACACCGTCCGAGCGGCTCTTGAGAAGTGCATTAATAAGCCCCAAAACTGGAGACTCCACAAGTCTCGGGCTGAAAGACAAACTCAGCCTGAGAAGGCTATCCAAGATCTTGAGCACCTTGCCCTTTAGGAAAGAGTTCTCAGACAAAAGTAGAAGCGCGGTAAAAAACGAGTGTGCACCCGATTTGTTCCACCACTTTAGCTCGTTGTTTGACTGGATGGCGAGATATTTGTCCAAAAGCACCAAATCGTAGCTTGTGCAGGAATTGAGGTCGATGGCGCTGATTTTCTGGCCCACCAACGAGATCACCGAATTGGGCGAGCTTTTCGGCGCCACCTTCTCCGTGAGAGCGATGACAGATGTTGCAGTCAATTTGATGACGCGGGTTTCGTGGGTCAAAAACGGCACTAGAGCAGAGTGTGCAGGCAAATTGCTGATGATAGAGGCCGTCGCAAGCGCAGAGGCGTTACGGGATGCCCGGATCTTTTTCAACTGGGCCAAAAGCAATTCCAAAGTGATCTGCTTGATCAAGTCGTTGGGAAACTCCAAGCATGACGTCATGGCTTGTCTGGAAAGCGGAGCAAGAGCCACGTTTTCGTACGAGAACGGAATCCGGGGAGACCTGAGGATCTCTAGATAGAGGAGCGACCGCCCGATCCAGTAGCTGTTGAGCATGGGCTCATGATAGCCTCCCAGATGAGAAACTAGCGTCGCCATATACGGGGCCACAAGTTCGGATGCGGCGTTGAGAATAGTCATGGCAAATCCCAATTGGGTATTGCTCTCCCATGGTTTTAACGAGGTAAGGAGCATGAGAAGCAATTTGTTGTTGACCTTGAACTCCTTGCCATTGACAGTGTGCACAGCGCCAAATTCGTTGATGGGAAACAAAAGCCCAAGGTCTCTGCTGGTGATCAAGGTGTTCATGAAAGCATAGAACTTGGTCTTGAAATCCTGGAGCTCGGCTTCGTCGGAATCGTTGAGTCTAAGCGGACTTTCGGCCACATTGAACAAGGACCTAAGCCCCGCAAGCGCTGGGGCACCGATGATCTGGCATTTGATGGAACGCTTGAACTCGGCCTCTTTCAACACCTCCTCCTCGAGAAAGCCCAAGATCTCCGTAATGTGCTCATATCTTTCCATTTCAAGGTACTGCCAGAAAGAGCCCATGATATGGGAATTGGTGAGCATGGCCTTCTTGAGAGCAGGTTCGAGCCTTCGTATCATGAGAAGCCAGAAATCCACCACTGCATACCGGATCGAAGCATCGGAAATCACCTTGAGGTCGAAATTATCACGCGATGGCACGAAAAGCTGTGCAAAATGCTTGTTATTGAAGTCGAACTTGTCCAAGAACTGGTTTTCCACTTCTGGTTCATTTAACTGAAACATCACACTGAGCATTTGGAGTGCTCCAAGCACGATTCCAGGTTCTCTGAATGAAAACACCTTGTATAAGACGCCCAATTTGCCCATGATACAAACACACGCGGATTTTATGTTTTCTTTAAGCTCCTTGAAGCTGTTCACCATTTCCTCGGACCCATTTTCGAGGTTGAATGCCACTTTGCTCATGAAACGCCCGATATCCACAACCAAACGCCGAAATTTCACGGGAGCTTCTTGAACCTCCTTCGGGCACTCCAACCCATCGATAATTTTCTCGATATTTCTTGAGCGTATGAAATCGAGTACGCGTTCCTGCGACTCGAAGACACCCACGCTAACAGCGACTCGAAACTCCGCATTCAAGCCGGTTTTTCCTTGCCTAGCGTTTTTCATGTTCCGGCTCATCGGCTCGTCTCCCTCTGCTGTTATTGCCAGACGACTCTTCTTTGTTTTGCTGGTCTTCGCCGCCATGTTGGTGTGGTGCGATGCGATGAGTGCCATCTTGCACCAGAGGCACGGCACGTGACACGAAACGTGATCAAATATCACATGACACATCACGTGACCAGCAGGCCCGGCGTTGTGCCCTATGCACGTCTGCGGCGAGCCCCCGCATTGGTCGACAGGCAAGATATTTCCGCATTGGGCACCTGCAGATTGACGCCTCGATGATATCATTTCGCATGACTGGTTGCGAGCACGAGCCCATCACTGTACACAACAGCCATTATAGGGCCCAAATGACAACGGCGTCGGGGTTATATGCAGGACATATGTTATGTCTCGGACTCGCTCCTGCACTTGGTCCTGTCCCTGCGCACAGCGGAGGGGATCCTGTACACAACCGATCCACCACTGGTGCCCAGACAAGGAGAAGCGGAGGTCAAAAGAAGCCATATCCATATACATACACGGCGTTTCAAAAGGCCACCATACAAGGTGATGTACGGGTTTGTGTGCCGTTTCGGCCTTGAATCCGCTTCTTCGCGCGTGCAGGTCTTATTTTTAGTTTTTCTACCCTCACTACCATCACATCATTTCCCCTTTTTTCGGGTCCGTCCTTAAATTCTTAACGCCGTTCCTTTCAAGCGTATAAACCCAAGGACCCGTTCCATTTCCCCAGCGAATCCCGGACTTGTGTACACTCCACATTCCACAGCCTCAGAGCCCCTGAAACACAGTCAAAACACGCACCTACGTCACCAAGCGCTGCACCTTCCTGATTTGAACCAGGCAACTCCAAACAGCAGGTGATACCAAGAAATTAACTTCTGGCAGCACTTTAAGGGATTGTTTCAGATTGTGTAAAACAGCGATCCTTTGTACTTCTTGCCGCTCGCACCCCGGTCTTATTGCCCCTTGTTTCAAGTCTTAATTGCAGCGCAAATCCTTCTTAAACACTTGATTGAGCTCTGTGGAATTTTGCTAAACGTTCAAGAAACAATCCGATACAAACTTCCCACTCGGCGTTACATCCAATACCAAGCTATGTTTGAGGAGCATCTTTCAGATACTCCGCAGAGCCCCATGTTTAGCCTTGACAGCTATCCCAACTTGCCCAAAAAGTACAAGCTTTTGAGCTTGTTGGGTGAGGGGGCATTTTCCAGCGTGTACAAGGGCGAAAACATCGAGACCAAAGATGTGGTGGCCATCAAGATAATCAACAAACTCAACCTTTCAACCAAGCAATTGGCTAATATCAACAACGAGATCCACGTGATGAAAACGCTCAACAAATCGGGCGGCCAGGAAAATGTGTTGCAATTGATCGAGTCGTTCCAGACTGAGGAGGACTGTTTTTTGATTCTCGAGTACTGTGACGGCGGTGAGATCTTCAACAAAATCATTGAATACACATACTTCTCCGAGGACCTCACCCGGCATGTGTTCTTGCAGCTTTTGAACGCCATTTCCTTTATGCATACGAGAAACGTGGTGCACAGAGACATCAAACCCGAGAATCTTCTTTTCAAGAGCATACACATGAAAGAGAGGTCGGTGGAGGAGTTTCACGAGCACTTGCGCAAGTCAGACGACGAGTCCAAGGTGGACGAGGGCTCGTTTATACCAGGAGTTGGCGGTGGAGGCGTTGGAATGATCAAACTCGCGGACTTTGGCTTGGCCAAGCAGTTGAAGCTTGATCCGGCGACATTGGACTCTGCTCAGGCGCTCCACGGAAATTTGAAGACTCCCTGCGGTACAGCTGGCTATACCGCTCCAGAAGTGATTCACTGTGGAGTTGAGACCACCAAGAGAAAGTTCAAGAGCTTGAGTTCGAAGGCCAACTTCTACTCCAAGGCCGTGGACATCTGGTCGCTTGGCTGTTTTCTTTATACGGCGCTTTGTGGCTTTCCGCCTTTCTACGACGACAATTCTGAGACCTTGACACGCAAGATTCTCACGGCCGACTACGTGTTTTTGGAGCCGTGGTGGGACGAAATCCTGATGGATGCCAAGGATTTGATATCGAAGATGTTGGTGGTCAATACCAAAAACAGAATCACCATTGATGAGATTTACAAACATCCGTGGATGGCCAATGCCGTGCCACTTGAATCGCAGAGCTACTTCCCGGAGAATTACAATCTTCACAGCTCATCAAGTTCTGTTTCGCTCACCCCAAGCGCACACAGTGCTTTGCGGAAGAATCCCAGTCCCTTGGGGAAAACCATGGGCTTGGTTTCTCCAGGAGTTGCGATTAAGCAGCTTTTCAACAACCCCGCTATGTCACACGTGAACTCCAAACTGTTGGCTCAGTTTGCACAGTACAAGCGCGAGAAGAAGAAGGCAGAAAAGAATGTGAAATTCGACGTCGGGACGTCTTTTGCGTCGGGAAAACCACAGCAGCTTCCAAGAACTCCCAACCCAATTACAAACGTCAGCTTTAAAGATGTGTTTCAGAATTCTGGCTACAGCTTCAGCGACAACAATAGTGAGTCGGAATTGGCGGATTCCGACGAGTTGAGCGAGTCTGATTTGGTCAATACGGACTTGGCTGACTCCGATTCCGAATTCGGTGACGTGGAGTCGGTGCACGAGTTTCTGGCACATGAAGATGAGCTCGTGCTGCAGGCGCATGCAGGATTGACCCATCTCTCCATTCTGTCGACGTCGTTTTCGTCGGAGTCGCTGAAACTGACCAACAACGACGACGAGTATGCTACGCGGCTGTCATCGGTGATCAGCGGCGCCAATGGCGACTTCAAGTTTACGCTCAATTTGAACGATTCGAACTTGCTCAGAAGGAGGTCATCGGTGAAGAGCAGTACGGCATAGATGGCTATTGAGAATCCATGAAGAGATGTTGCTAGAAAGCTCCCGGACACCATGTAACGGGCTTGTATTGATTCGTCAAGTTTATGTACAGCTAGGATCTGTCGGCGGGCTTCACGTCTGCGCTCTGTGCAGGCTCGTCCTCTTCCGGCACCAAGCAGTCGTTGGTTTCCAACAATTCGGCCAACTCGCCGGACTGCGCCATTTGCTGGATGATATCGCATCCACCCACGAAGTCGGAGTTAACGTAGAGTTGTGGGATGGTGGGCCACTGGCTGTACTCCTTGATTCCCTCTCTCAACTCTGGGTCCTCCAAAACATTATAGGCGGCAAACTTCATGGGGTCCACGCCTTGCTGGCCCAACATTTGGATGGTTGCTCTGGAAAATCCACATTGGGGAAATTCAGGGGTTCCCTTCATGAACAAAACCACGGGCGAGCCCTGGACTGCTTTGTCGATGGCATGCTTAACTTCTGTGGAGATGAATCTGAAGCCGATGGGCTTTGCTGAAACCTGCAGTTAGTAACTATAGAATAATACAGGATTAGGCCATGGGCGGCGGATTTGCACGTACGTGTCTTGCGCCTTGCAAAAGAGACTTGAACATTGGGTGCCGCTTACTAAGGAGAGATTTGATTTGTGTGCGCGATACATCACGTGTACGTGCACGTGCACTATAGGTCCGAGTCATGTGACTCGTCACGTGATTCATGACTTTGCCCTGCCAAAGACTCGTCTGCCCGCCGCGAGAATGTGGCTTGAATTGTTTCGATCAGGGCGATTGGCCCTTCAAATTCGTGATTAGATCCGGCACCAGGTGTGCGGTTGGGAGCACGGGCGGAAATACCTGCATATAGCCCAAATCACCTACTCCGATGAGGCAGTTGGACGCAGGAATTTTGCGCGGGCCATTGCGTCGGCGGTCGGTGTGGGACAGATTGCCGCTCCGGCTGTCCTGCACACAAGCACGCAAGCCTCCGGTACACAAACGGGTTTCAGAACTGAAGCAACGAACTAAACAGCACAAACGCAAACAAATTGCAGACGGATTGTGAAATTGAGTGTGTGAGACATCTTGAGCTGAAACACATACTTTGGCCTCTCGAACGAAACAAGTAGTACATTGGCCAGATTCACCAAAAGTAAGCTGTTCACGATTGGAGATTCACAGATTGGGAAACTCATAATTGGAGATTCTGGGAAAGTCAAGATTGGGAAGTCAAGATTGGGAAAGTCAGGAGATTCAATTGGAAGAACACATATTGGGAAACTCCAGATTATCAAATCAAGAACTGGAAAGTTCAAGATCGGGAGGTCTTGATTAGAAGTTCAAAACTCTTTCAGATCAGGGATTCACAGAAGCAGGAGTGGAAAACCCAACCATTCCAGAAATCGGTAACTCATTTTGTGCAGGACCCAACCATCCTTTTACCAAAATCGACCGAAACATCCAGGATCAAACAGACCAAAATCCCTGAGTACCTCCACGGAAGCATCTGAAACATGCGTGTGGCTCACCTCCTCTTCTGGATTTGTGCCAGCGCACAATTTTCTGAGGAGCTCCATACCAGAACTTTTCTTAACGGATCCTTCTACTCTTTGGCATTTCCGTTCGCAATTCTGCTAAAACAGTACATTTTCGAGGAGCAGGGTTTCTGGGATGTGGAGCCTTTTGTGCAGATTGCTGGTCAACAGCCGGAACTGAAACACTATAACCAAATGGAGGCTGATCTCGAAAAAGACCCAGATTTTGACCAGTCCAAGAGCCTCGAGATTCTGAGGCTGAAGTCTCTGGATTCAGAGTTTCCAAATTGGATTCCTCCAGGTTCGGATATCCAGGAACTGCAGTATGCAGTATTTCCGGATTCGGAGCATACACACACCCAAGAACTCGATAAGGTAGCAGGAAAAAAGGCCGAGACTCCGGAATTGGAGCCCCAGGGCGCTAAGGTTCAGAGCTCGATCCTGGACTTGAAGTTGGATCAGATTTCCGTCATCAGAGGCCCCGAATTGTTCACCTTGTCCTCCGAACCACAGTCGTTGCACCACGAGGTGGCGGTCACGTGCTCGACAGAAAGCTTGCTAGAGCTCCGGCTCCAAGACGGGTGCATTGCAAATCTGGAGGGGCGAAAGGCGACCGTGGATGCGGATCATCTATTTCAGTTTGACACCCAGCAAAATATGAAGGCATGCGGCTGGAGTGTCAGCGAATATGGCGAGTTGAGCCTCCACGGATCGACACTTTTCTACCAGTGTCATTCTGGTAATGCATACAAGATTTACGATGCTCCCATCAGTCTGCGGTGCTTACCGGTTGTGATGGAGGTGGTTGAGGTTGTTTTCTGTGAGGGCACGGGTGGAAGAGGAGCGTGAGTACAAATGAGGAGGCAAGGCGGCTAATCTACGTCATGGGTTGTATTATCGGAACTTTCGGCTCTATTTTTGGAGAGTCGCCATGCACGTATATGAGACGGCATCGGCACCGACGTTTGTCGCCGGGGTACCTGCAGTACGGGCAAAAGCGCGCATTCTATTTATTCACTACCCGAGGATGTTATGCATGTTGCTGCAAGCATAGGCGCTCCGCACGCGGGTGCACGAATTAATTGCTCCTTTGCCCGTTCGATTCGGACTAACCTACCTGAAACGCCGTTTGAGACTAAGCATCCAAGCCTCCAAGAAGATAATTTTCAACAGATTGCTTCAGCTTAGTTCCGGGTCCGATTGCATGGTTGTTGCAACGTGCATAGTCCTCGCATCTCGGACTTATGTGTACGGCATTTGAGGCACATGATTTCGTGCGGGTTGCCGAGCCATCGCTGAATGGAGAAACGCAGACCATTTTAGTGTGGTTGGTCTTGATGAAATCTGATCTATGAAATCTCATCTATGAAATCTCATCTCAGAATAGATTTTGCTTCAGATAAAGCATAGAAGGTGATGATCCACATGCAGTCTCATGTCTTTTTGGTTTCGACCGCAGCGCTCTTGGGTTCTCATTAATTGAAGCCTGGAGTGTTGGTCAAAGCATCAAATGCAAACATTCACTTTTTTCTAGCGAGGCTCAGTTTCTGTCCGACACCAGGGTCTCTTCTTTTTTTGGACGCTTGACGTGTCCCGCTTTGTTAGCCGGTCTTCCCCTTTTAAGTCCAGTCCGGGACTCCAGATGCGTCTTGAAGTGCTGCATACAATTGTCTTGACGGGAGAACCGGGCGTTGCAGGTTTCAAATGGACACTCGTAATTTCTTTCTCCGGTATGTGTCCTGTTGTGGCGGGCCAAATGCCCCAGAGTCGTAAACGAGCGCAGACACACTTCACAGATGTGCTGCTTACGGGGCACCATTTCATTTGGTTTCACTGGTGTTTTGATCTTCTTCTCCTGGTCATTTTTGCCTTCTGTATTTGGGGATACCGAAGCGGAAGCTGGTGATAGCGACTGCAGATGCGCAGCCGGTGCATATGCATTCGGTAGCGATATGGATGCAGAGGAGGAGCCCGATGACGAAGTTCCAGGCGAAATTGGAGCCACAGGAGCTGAAACAGGGGCAACAGGAGCTGAAACAGGGGCAACAGGAGCTGAAACAGGGGCAACAGGAGCTGAAACAGGGGCCACAGGAGCTGAAATAGGGGCTGAAACAGGGACCGAAATAGGAGCCGGAGCAGGGGCCGAAACCATAAATGGAGCTGTGGTATAGACGGGTATCTGTGGCATGAGATTCCCAACATAGTGGTTATTCAGAGTGACCGGGCCAGAAAAAGGCTGTAGTCTTCCAGATCGGGACGGGAAGCCGAACGGGGCAGCTTGAATGGGAAGTAGAGCTGGCGCGTGTGCATGACCATAGAGAATGCGGTCGAAGGGGTTGCTTCTTTGCGTGGGTGCCGGGCTGTTATCGGGTTCTCCGAGAGATTTGACCAACTCAACGAAGGCAGGTAGATTCTGAGAACGGGGAAGGGTCATCATGAGGGGCAGGACTTGGAAGCTGAAACGGAGCTGAAACGACAGCTGGGAGCGAAGGAATGGGATAACTGGGTCTGGTTTTGATCTGAGTATCTAGTCGAAGTATGGGGAGAATTGTATCGACAAAAATGGATTGGCAGAATAATGGATAAGAGCAACGGATTGGTAAAGGATTTCACGAATTGGTGAACGGATTGGTAAACGGGTTGCGGATTGGTAAAGGGATTTAAGGATCGGATGACAGAATTGTCTGGGATTGTAGAATTATTGGATCAACCGATTAAGTGGACAACTGACTGACAAATAAGTGTCCTCGAAAAACCACGTCACAAAGAGCTCTGGGTTCAAAGGAGAGTCGTGAAAGCGTTAAAGGGAAAGATAGGTGTCAATGAAGGAACAGTAACAGGCGTATCGGAAACCGGAGAAACCAAACACCAAAAGAAAGCGGCGGCGCCAGGAAAAAGAAGCAGTTGCGCGAGAATTAAGGGTCAAGGCTACGGCATAACATGCATTGCCAACGGGACAAGACGTGTCTGCAGTACCATCTGCACCGCATAGGTTCGATCTTATGCACGCGGGTAACCGAATGAGGTTAGCGTTGGTCAGAACCTTCATTGACATGCGCGCATGCACGATGGCAGTACATGCATATGCACAGCAAAACACCACTTGCTTGCGCAACCTCCCTGGGGATTTTTTTAGCTTATGCGAAGTGGGTTGCGGGGCTGTGTGCATTTGGAGATGGACTGTTCTCAAGCACGGTGGAGTTGTTCCGTAGACTGCAGCTTTTCCGGGCCAAGTATGAAGATCACGACATTCGCACTCTGGTGCATGTCTCACATTTTGGTTGGAGTATCTGCTGGGTGAGGGAATTTCTGCACGCTCTGATGGGGGTATGAGGTCTCTGCCTCTGGTAAAAGAGCAGTTTTTGCTCTATTTGGAAGGCACCGATGTCTCTACAAGCCAGTCTTTTCAGATGGTTTCGAATCGGGTTGCAGGTTGCGGTAAATACAGATTGCATATAAGGTTCCGAGGTAGGAAATCGGGGCATAGCCGCACTTTGATCTGCAGGTAGAATAACTATTGCATGGGCAACTCTAGAGGCACGTCTGCGGATGCATGCGCGGCTTTACGCACGTTAGAGCCGCAAGTGGCGGACGAGATTCAGGTTCATACAGAACTCGCATTTACGAAGCCATTATGCAGTTCTGGAGTATCTTGTTAGCGCTGCAAATTAAAAAGGGCACCGCCGACGGTTCCGATGTAGACCATTTCTTCACTTGCGCAGACTACACGCACTTTTTGAGTTGCTTGAATAGATAATTCTGGAGTGCATTTCTGCAGCCGAGTGTCTGTATGCAGGCACACATCCTGGGAATGGACCAAATCGTGGAGAAATTTCGGGTATGTGTTGATTTACGGACTGGATGCACGTCCAAAGTGGCTACTTGGCGGAATCTCAAACGTCCGGTCGCGTGCAGAAGCAGGTTATTCCGAACCACATGGAATCTCGGCAAAACTTTAGTATGGCTTGAAAGTCAACAAATTTACAATCACGAGAGAAAGATCAAGAGACCAGGTATTCATCGACAACGGACAAGTCCAAGATCCAGTAATACAAAATACACCTAAAAAGCATTCCAAGATTCTCTGAAAAAGAAAAAAAGAAATGAGCTGTAATTAATCGACCAGGGAAACAAATAGCCGGAACGAAGAGCAACAAATGCTAAAAAAAAGCAAAAAGCAAAGCAAAAAGAGGAAAAGATTACCCCTGTTACACTCAACCACTCCTCTTCCGAGTATGGATCTGATCGGAGTGCTTACAATGCACTTGCGTGCAGGAATGACTTTCATATATACAAGACATCATCTTTGATGCAGGTAAAAAGCTCGGCGTACTCCGAGTGCATTGACAAATACCAACCAAAGGTTAACGAAGCTGACTTGATTCTCTGCTTGTTCAACAGCAACACTGCAATTTTTCTGAGCAATTGGACTGTATGAATTAAGAACAGGCTAACAGAAGGATGGTAATAACCGATTGTGGAAAGCCATGGCTCTTTTTTGAGTATGTTCTTGATTGAATGAGCCTCGTTATTGAAAGCCTCGTTATTGAAAGCCTCGTTCTTGAAAGCCTCGTTCTTGAATACCGACTCGTTCATTGGATAATCAGCTCTTAATCTCGAATTGAAGCATAACTATTCATAAATCAAGTTCACAAAATTCACTAATCCAAGCTTCATCCGCCAATGTCGATTCGATTTGCAAAGCTAGGCTAGCTTGATTTTTTTAACCAGGCGTGAATAGCAGTTAAAACATACTACTTTGGTGGTGTGCTAGAAATAACATTTCGCTTAATGATTCTTAAAAAGACGATTTGCTTTTTGGCAACGTGCCCCCTTGAGAGTTTGTGCTACCAGAGTCCACCTATTGCAACACGGGCATTTTACGAAATTTCTATTCAGCCGTGGAGATACATCCTGCACACAAGCGAACCGCAGATGACTTGGGGGTCCTGCCGAATCGAGCATACCGAGCAGTTCTGAAACACTTGTGGGAAGACCCCGAGATTTCGGCCCACCTATCTGCAGGAACATCTGGGGATGCCATGGCGCAGCGAGCCGGGCGAGCCTCCCGGACACGTGACAAAATGGTTATCACGTGGATCGCATCACGTGACGTTGTATCACGCGACTGCGCGCTCCCGTGACTTCACGCCAGCGCCGGCGTTGCCGTTTCAACGACATGAGTGTACTTCTCCGTACAGCCCGCCGTGGGCTCAAGATCTCCGCTACAGAGCCGTTTGTGCCGCCGTTTGTGCCCCTTGTCGCCGATGGTTTTTCCGCCGCCATCGGAAACACGCCTCTTATTCGGCTCCCCCAAATCTCCGCCTCCGTCGGCAGAAACATCTATGCCAAGGCGGAATTCATGAATCCCGGTGGCTCCATCAAAGATCGTGCGGCCAAGTTCATCTTGGATGATGCAGAACGCAAGAAGTTGATCTCGCCCGGCGGAACCGTGGTCGAAGGAACTGCAGGCAACACCGGAATCGGATTGGCTCACGTGTGCAGGCTGAGAGGCTACAAGTGTGTCATCTACATGCCTAACACGCAGTCGGCGGCTAAAATCGAAACGCTCCGGCTCTTGGGAGCCGAGGTGCACCCGGTGCCGGCG
Source organism: Metschnikowia aberdeeniae (assembly GCA_002370615.1). NCBI lineage: Eukaryota > Fungi > Ascomycota > Pichiomycetes > Serinales > Metschnikowiaceae > Metschnikowia > Metschnikowia aberdeeniae. Next base: position 190,434 of record NKZB01000126.1, read on the forward strand.
GTGGCGTTCGATAACCCCCAAAACTACAACCACCAGGCCAAACGACACGCCGAAAGCCTCGAAAATGCCGTGTGGACAAACCAATTCGACAACACCGCCAACCGCCAGGCTCACATCGACAGCACGGGGCCGGAGATCTGGGCTCAGTTGGACGGCTCTGTGCAGGCATGGACTTGTTCCACCGGAACCGGCGGGACTTTTGCTGGCGTGACGCGGTACCTCAAGACTATGGATGCGTCCGTCAAGTGTGTGCTTGCTGACCCTCCTGGATCCGTGTTGTACCTGTACATCAAAAGTGGCGGCAAGGAGATCGTCCGTGGAGGCGGTTCCTTCACAGAGGGTATTGGCCAGGGCAGAGTGACAGAGAATTTGCGCCCCGACATCGACTTGGTGGACGAAGCCATCCAGATTTCCGACGAAAAATCCATTGCCATGGTGTACAGGTTGTTGGATGAGGAGGGGATTTACGTTGGAGGAACCAGTGCTTTAAATGTGGTTGCTGCCATGGAAGTTTCCGAGACTTTGCCCGAGGGCAGCAATGTGGTGACGGTGTTGTGTGATTCTGCACAGAAGTACACTGCCAAGATGTTTTCCAAGCTGTGGTTGCACGAGAAAAAGTTGTGGGATGCCATTCCGGAACACTTGCGCAAGTACGCCAGCTTGGACTAGTCCACTTTCGGGAGCATTCCTGGGATGCCTCTGATCTTGGCAGAAAGAGCTGTGCGAGTTACGAGCCCCTATAGCTAGCATACGCCGCGCATATGCATGCGGCAATGTTTGCTAATATTACCGCTATTTTCCTGGGAGCTCGGCGTACCGCGCCTAAATAAATTTTTCATGCATACAGATAAGTGCATGTACGTCTCTATTCATGCGAGTGAAGCATGCATAGGCATTTACCATTAACTTTGAGATAAAGCATCCGTTGAAAAACCTTCTTGCTTGCATGGGAAGTAGTGCAGTATGCAGAATACGGGTGTAGTCCCTGAACAACCGCCGAGCGCGATCTGTAATTTGCCGCCCCGCAGTTATACATGAGAGATATCTCTCCCACTTCACAGCCTTTTCTAAATAAAGAAGAACCTACCTTTTTTGGTAGTAGTTCGAGACGAGGTTAACTTTGGAGTTGGGAAAAACAAAGCCTGCAGAATAGCCCATACCCGGAGTTATTCTTTTGTATCTGACTCGGGCGCCCAAGCCGTGCTCATAGACGGCGAGCTAAATTATCGCTGGTGCATATTATAGAAATAGGTGCGTCTAAAGATACCTCGAAAGAAATCTCGCGCGCTCACAAATGCCCGGTCGTGCTGAGTATGCTGTAATTGATAAGAGCCTTAGACCTGTGAATAACTGAATCGAAAAAAATCGTTCTTGCATACTCTTGGCTTGTTCTCCACGCGGAAATTTCGTCGAGAAAATCTCCTTAAAAGCCGCCTTCTATTTCCAAGGGTGTTTAGGTGTAATGCTCAGGGAAAATTGCACCAGAGTGCATCGAAAGTGATTGTTTTACGGAAGCTTCTTTTTTTTTTTGGTCTGGCTGAAACAAATCCGCCCTGATCGCTGCAAGGACCAAAAATAGTTCTGCCGTACAGCATCTGTGACAACAGCCGTTCTGCATGAATGTGCAGGCACAGAAGTAAATGCAGCAGCATCGCACTACATACAGGAATAAATATATCTGCTTGAAATGGCCTACATATACGGAGTCAGGCATGTGGGCGAGCGAAATTTTGGCATGGCATCGAGCCTGGCACATGTTGACGGGTCGGGCCTGCATAGAAAAGACGGGGTCACGTGATGCGATCACTGAATCAGTTCCTGCAGGTTGAGGCTCGATGGGACATCAGTCTCGTGACTCAGTGCGCAGGAATTATCGAGCAGATCATACTCAGATGTACGTGTGAATCTATATGCAGGAGTACATGCCCCTCTGGCGCCAACTTGCAACAACTCTGAAAGCGCAAGGCAAACGGCCGGAGATTACTCTTAATCAGAGACTGCGAATGCACCCGATAAAGGAACATGAAACGTTGCGTGAAATCGGTGCATGTGAAGACTCATGGAGGGTTGGTGGCATGAAACACACACGAAACCGACATGAAACACATTCCACGCACACAAAACAGACATGAAACGCACACGAAACCAGCAAACCGATTCTCCCAGTTCTGGCATGCCAAAATCACCAGAATAGCCGCCCCAATCAAGGTATGACTCAAGAATACTCTGTGCGCGCCAAACCCGTACCTCCCGAATCAGTCTGATTGACAGCATCTTTTTTTCAGAGTTTTTTAGCGTGACCCTCCAGCTCCACAATCCAGCACAACACGCAAATCTGCCGATATACTAGGCTAGTATTTTTCCCACACCAGATATTGTTTGCCAGTTAGCGTATCAAATTCACTCCGACCGCAGACTGCTCGACATTTCATCGACGTTTCATCCGCGTTTCATCAACGTTTCACCAGCGTTTCATATCCTCGCCACCTTCCAAGCATGGACCAGCAGATCCAACAGGCGGTAGACATAGCATTGAGCGGCACGGCAGACGCCGGGCTCAAAACACAAGCATACCAGTTCATCAACGAAATCAAAAGCACAGAGCAAGGCTACAAAACCTGTGTGGAGCTTCTTCTCTCGCCCACGGCCAAGATCAGCGATGGACTCAAGTTTTTCATTTTCCAGGTGATTGACGAAAACATGGAAAAGCTCAACGAGCAGCAGTTATACGACTTGAACAAAAACCTCTTTGCATACTTGAACGGCGAAATCTCGACGGGCGCCGCAGACCAGATCTACCTCCGCAACAAGCTCTGTGACCTTTTTGGGCGGCTTTTCTGCTACGTTTACGCCTCCCTTGACCCAGACTTCTTGAAGCACTTTTTCTCGCTCATTTCGGGGCAAAACCAAACCGCCATGGACTTATATTTGCGTGTGTTGATCTCCATCCACTACGAGGTCGGCGATAAGTTGATTGCCCGGGCCAAAGATTCCCAGGAGCGCAATAATGGGTTGAAGGACTTGATTCGAGACCGAGACATGGCTACCATGGTGGCATCGCTCAAAACCATCCTCACCGAGTCCAAGGACTCGGTGATTTTGGTCAATGCTCTCAAGGTGGTCGGTCTGTACATCGACTGGATGGAGCTCCTGTTGTTTGTGCAGGACGGCTTCCTTAGCACCATCTACGACTTTCTCTCTGTCAGCGCTTTGCGCAACCAGGCATGCGTGACCCTCATTGAGATCATCTCCAAGAAAATGCAGCCGGCGAGCAAACTACAATTCATCAGTTTGTTGGACTTAACTTCGCTTATTGGGTCCACTTTGAGCGATGACGACTTGGATTTTACCGAGAATCTTGCTCGCTTGGCTAATCAGATCGGGCTCGAGTTGACCATCGTGTTGGAAAACGACTCTTCGCTTGCACAGGAAATCAATGCGCAGCTTTTCAAGTTATGGCCCATTGTGTTGAAATTGTTGGCTCACGAATACGACGAAGTGTCGCTCCAGGTGTTCCCATTCATCCAGCAGTACTTGATTGTGTCGAAAAAAGTGCCCAGTTTGTCGTCCACGGAACTCCTTTCCACCTTACTCGAAAACATCTTCCAGAAGATGAAATACGACTCCGACTCCGACGGTTTCGACACTGCAGACGACGACGACCAGTTTGTGGAGATGCGGGCTAAGTTAAAGTTTTTCCAGGATACCATTGCGGCGTTGAATCCGGTGTTGTACACCGAAATGATGCCGAGAATTGTCAGCAGTCTGATTTTCGAAAGCGAATCTGCTCCTTGGGTGCAGGTGGAGTTGGGGCTTTACGAGTTGAGCAACTTTGCCGACTCGTTGAAAAACAACCTCATCAACGTGCCCAAACCGGAAATTTTCACGTCCAGACCGTTCCAGATGGTACAGGACTTCTTGGTCAAGATAATCAATAACTTCCACTTGATCAACCACCCCAAAAACCAATTGGCATTCTTCGAGTTGATCATCCGCCACTTCAGCACAAAAAACTTTACCAATACAGCGTCAGCAGACCTGCAGGAGTTGATTCTCAAGATCATCGAGCTCTTCTCCGATTTTGGCTTGTTCAACGGTATCGAGAGCGTCCGTTTGCGGTGCTGGTACTTGTTTTTCCGCTTTGTCAACGCCACAAAACCCAAGTTGAACACTTATTTCTTGGAGAACTTGTTGATGAAGATTCAGCCGTTGCTCGTGATCAAGGCCGAATTGCCCACACGTGACGAGGACGACGACTGGGTTGAGAACGGCAACTTCAACAATCAGTTGTATTTGTTCGAAGCTTTGGGTATGTTGGTGACTTTGACCGACTCGCCAGACACTTGTGCCAAGTGTGTGGATATCATGCTCCAACCGCTTTTTGGAAGCTTGGAAACTTGCATCACACGCGAAGATAAAGACGTTAATCCGCTTATTCCGTTGCAAACACACCACTCTTTGATGGCAATTGCCACGATCATCAAAGGACTCGATACTCAGATGCCAGGCAAACTGCACACTGTCAAGATGAACCCGGAAGTGGTGGTCAAAATCGGCAACGCAGCACAGGTGGTGCTCATTTCGTTGGAAAACTTCAACAAATTTGAAAGTGTCAGAGATTCGGCACGATTTGCATTTGCTCGGTTGGTGCCCGTTTTGGACGGAGAAAGTTCAGTGCACCTCAGCAAGCTCGTGTCGTTGATTTTGGCGTCGCCCAACCTCAAGATCCTGGAGCTCGGCGACTTTGCTGGATTCATCGGCCAATTAGTGCATTTGTTCAAGAATAACCTGGTGATTTTCCAGCTTTTGAACGACCTTTTGACGCCCATGGTGCGCAAAATACAGGAAGTATTGCTGCTGGAGGACGAAAACTTCCCCGACTTGGTTCGGGAGAAATACGGGTTGAAACGTGCATTGTTGGCATTCATCAGCATTCTCGTTGTCAACCACCAGTTCTCGTTGCTTTTGACCGAAACCAATAAGGCTATATTCCCCAGCATCTTGAATGCTATTGTGGAGTACTCGTTTGATCTCAGCGATCCCAGCACCACCAAAGCGGCCATTGTCCAATTGACCAACGTGATTGGCGTGCTTGGATGCCAAAACGGGAAACTTGTGGACGAAAAAGACAAATTTGCACCCACCGTGGCTGCAGTGGAAGGCATAGACGAATACTTGATGGAAAGTGCCATGAAAGTATGCTTTGAGGGGCCATTCCAGAACCCGGATTTCGATATCTCCGATGCGCAGATCCGAAACGTGGCCCAGGAACTCTCAAGTGTTCTTAAAACCTATCAGCAGAACCTGCATGCACAGGAATTTGCTAATTTTGTGGGCACATACTTGTCCAACGTGGGCTTGGGTCTGGATATGGCCAACGATTTTTGTACAAAGTTGGTGGAAATGGACGGCAAGGCATTCAAAAAGTACTATGTGCTGTTCCTCAGTGAGTTGAAGAAGTGAGCCGTCTGGTCAAATATCTAAGGACGAAACGAATAGCAGCGGACTCAATCCTCCGGAATGGTAATTCAGAGGCTTCAGTTATATCTGTACAGGTGTGGTGGTGATGTTGATATTCAGATCCTGCATACAGAAACATATGGCCTAGCTGTATCAGCAGCTTCCCGGAGTTGTTCAGTGGCGTGCACGATGGCACAAGAATGGCATAATAAACCGAAAAAAGCGTGGCCTCTGGAATGGGTGCAAACTGCCGCTTTTCTGGGAATGGACATAAAAAAAGAAATATTCTGAATAATCAAAGAATTGGATGCCACAGCGGCTGTATGCAGTAAAGAGTACATCATAGGACTATCAGTATCAGTTAAATTTTCGGAGTTCAGAGTCAGATTTCAGAAGATTTATAGATCTGGTTTCCGAATCAGAAGTTCCGAATTTCGAATTACAGCTTCATAGAATCATAGTTGATGAGTTTCAGAAGGTTGTTCAAGCCGCAATTCGTCACGTCTCATTTCATAGAATGTTTCAAAGTGACATGTTATATGCCGTCCGAGCCAGGATTTCAGTTAGAAGTTCAGTCAGATTTCATTTGAGATTTGAAGTTTCAAGTTTCAAAATTCCAGTATTGCATTTATGAGTTACAGTTTCGTTTCAGAATTGGCGCCAGTTTATCGTGAGTTAGGTTCAGATATTTGTTTAGAGTTTAGTAATTTAAAGTTTCAGATATTCGTTTACTGTTCAGTTTGTTCATAGTTTCAGATATTTCACAAATGTATCGCAGTTTCGGTGTTTCAGATAGTCTCAGATGATTTTTGCTCAGAGTCCAACAGTTTCAGCTCGGATTTCACAGATACGTATCAATTTCAGTAAGGTTGATTTAAAGCTTCCTGTGGTGGGTTCCGATCGTCCTGCATGCAGACTGTACCTCCAGAACAACATCTCATCAGTCGCACTGCGAAGCTCACGTGCGCACCTCATCACAAATTTTCAACCACATGGACACCCCCAGCCACAAAGACGAAGAAGAGCTCCAGCTCGAAAAACTCGTGTTCGGCGACCAGGAAGGCTTCGAAGCCAACCTCCGCAAAATCGACAACCTCTACGAGTACCTGGACTCGGACATGGATGCGGATGTGTTGGAAGTGGACGAAGACGACGAAACAGAGCCCCAAGAAGACGGCTTTTTCCTCGACAACGACGGTGACGATGCCATGGATATCCACGTCGACGGTGGAAACGCCCCCGCCGCCCCCCGCCTAATAGATGCCTGGCACGACCTGGACGACGAGAAAAACACCATCAACATGAAGGTCTCCACCACCACAAAACTCCGCCAGTCACAGGGAGAGCAAGCGGTTAACGGCGCCGACTATGTGGCCCGCTTGAGAGCGCAGTACGAGAAAATCTACCCGCGCCCCGAGTGGGTGGAGAAATGGGAGCACCCCGAGCTCTTTTCCACCAAAAAACCGCTGCTCAACGACCACGACGACGTGTCGCTGGACGAGGAGGACTCGCGGGTGGGCACCAATGCCTCGCGGCTCCACCAGCTCCTCCTGCAGACCAGCACGTTTGTCCGGAACTCCAAGACGCTTCCTCTGCAGGAGATCAGCATCGTGCGGCTCAGCGACGCCAACATTGCCCGGCGGTCCAAGTCGGGGGTGTCGGCCGTGCACTTCCACCCGGCCAGCGCTCTTCTCGTGACCGGAGGCCTCGACCGGACGCTTCGAATCTTCCACATCGACGGCAAAAAAAACGAGTTTGTGCTGTCGGTGCACTTCCGGGACACTCCCATTGCACAGTGCCAGTTTTCCACCCGGCCCGGCTCCGGCTTGGTGTATGCCGGCGGCCGCCGTCGACACATGCACCGCTGGGACATGGCGCTGGGGTCCGTGGAGAAAATATCCCGTATGTATGGCCAGGGTCTGACTCAGCGCAGCTACGAGTACTTCTTGGGCTCGCCGCTGGGACTATACATAGCGGTCAAGGCCGACTCGGGATATGTGAACGTCATCAACGGCACCACTTCGCAGTTGGTCCGCAGTTTGCGTGTGGAGAATGCCGTGGCCGACTTTGTCTTCACTGCTGATGATGCTTGCCTCATAGTGAGTAACGTGGGCGGAGACATTTCGGAGTTTGACATAGAAACGGGCCGAATCTTGCGCAAGTGGACGGACACCAGCGCTGTGACCGTTACCAAGTTGGCGCTTGGAGCTGACGACCGCTGGTTGGCGGTGGGAACGCAATCGGGAGTAGTGAACATCTTTGAGCGGGGCCAGGGCGAGCCCAAACTCGTCAAGGAAATCGGAAGCTTGGTCACCGCCGTCACGTCGCTTCGTTTCTCGCACGACGGCCAGGTATTGGCTATGGCGTCGCAGAAGAAGAAGGACTCGTTTCGCTTGGTGCACATGCCACTGGCTAGTGTGTTTTCCAACTGGCCCACGCAAAGCACGCCTTTGGGAAGAGTCACGGATGTTGCATTTTCTAATAATGCGCAGATGTTGGCCATTGCCAATGATGTGGGGAAGGTGACCTTGTGGCGGTTGAATCATTATTAGAGAAACAGGGTTAGTAGACTGAATGACATGGCGAGTCGAAACTCAAGTGTAGCATCATAGTACAGTATAGTACAATATAGTACAGTATAGTACAGTATAGTACAATATAGTACAGTATAGTACAGTATAGTACAGTATAGTACAGTATAGTACAGTATAGTACAGTATAGTACAGTATAGTACAGTATAGTACAGTATAGTACAGTATAGTACAGTATAGTACAGTATAGTACAGTATAGTACAGTATAGTACAGTATAGTACAGTATAGTACAGTATAGTACAGTATAGTACAGTATAGTACAGTATAGTACAGTATAGTACAGTATAGTACAGTATAGTACAGTATAGTACAGTATAGTACAGTATAGTACAGTATAGTACAGTATAGTACAGTATAGTACAGTATAGTACAGTATAGTACAGTATAGTACAGTATAGTACAGTATAGTACAGTATAGTACAGTATAGTACAGTATAGTACAGTATAGTACAGTATAGTACAGTATAGTACAGTATAGTACAGTATAGTACAGTATAGTACAGTATAGTACAGTATAGTACAGTATAGTACAGTATAGTACAGTATAGTACAGTATAGTACAGTATAGTACAGTATAGTACAGTATAGTACAGTATAGTACAGTATAGTACAGTATAGTACAGTATAGTACAGTATAGTACAGTATAGTACAGTATAGTACAGTATAGTAAAGCATAGTACATCATAGTAAAGCATAGTACATCAGCGAACATCAATCATAACGACCGTGTTTCTCTCATGAGCCAAGCATGGGCCCTTTTTTCCCCCATGCGGAGCAACTTCGGCCCGTAATCGCGTCGAATGTCCGCGTGGTACTCGTTGATCCACTTGATCTCGCCAAAACTCAAGTACCGAGTGTCGATAAGCTGTGCACAAAACGGCACTTTGGTCAAGTACTTGAACGCCAAGTACCGGCCATTTCCTCGCGTGCTGCCCTTTGCTCCAACCACCTGGAGTTCGCTTTCCACTCTAAATCCACACTCGCCATCAATGTAGAATCCTGGTTCGTCCGTGACGATACATCCTTCCTTGAAGAAATCTTGCTGGCTGGCGCCGCCTGCAGTCGTCAGAATATACAATGGGCCCTCGTGCACGTTTCCAAAAGCGCCCACTCCGTGGCCGGTTCCGTGGTTGAAATCCAATCCCTCGTTCCAGAGCGGCTGCCTGGCGTAGGCATCAAGAATGGTGCCGGTGGCCGTGGAGCCTGCAGGAAACCGGGCCATGGCCACGGCCAAATGCCCTTTCAACACCAAAGTGTAGTGCTTTCGGTCCTCGTCCCGTAACCCGGCTGCGCCAAACTTGTAGGTCCGCGTGATGTCGGTAGTTCCCTCCAAATAATGGGCCCCCGAGTCCAAGAGGTACGGAGTTCTGACGTCAATCTCGGCATTCTCGTCTTTGGTGGGCGCATAGTGGATGATCGCCGCATTGGGCCCGCTGGACGAAATGGTTTCGTACGAGAGCCCCTTGAAATTGGGAAGCCGGCTTCGGATCTTGTAGATTTTTTGAGCCGCCTCGTATTCCGTCACCACGCGTCTTTTCTCCAAGAGCTGATGCTCCAACCACGCGATCAACACCATGAACGCAAGCGAGTCTTTGGATTGAGCAATTTCCGCGTTAAACAACTCGGTATTGTTTTTGACGAGCTTCATCTCCGACACCACAGACTTGTAGATGACCAGCCGCTTGGCAAACGACGTGGGAAAAGACGAAATCAACGCGTAGTTGCACGCTCCCTTGCTGGGAAGAATCACCCGCAAATCCGGCTGGTCAACGGTGGTCTGGAGCTGGGCCAAGTCGTCGTAGAATTCGCCGTACTCTTTCACGCTCAAGCCCTCGATCTCCTGCAACTCGCCCCACACACCGCCCAATTTGCGCCCGCTGGCATACAACGTCACGTGATCCATCCCCACGACGGCGTACGCAAAGAAGAACGGCGAAAACGGGATGTCCGTATCTGCACGGAGGTTGAAGAGCCAGCCAATCTCGTCCAACGCTGTGCACACGAGGTGGGTGGCCCCGGCGTCCTGCACACAGCACCGGACCCGCCGGAGTTTCTCCGTCGTGCTTTCGCCGGCAAACTTGTCCCCGAGAGCGTACGCCGCATCTTGCGAGCGCCCGGGCTTCTCAGAGCCCCACACACAGTCCACAAGATTGGTGGTAAGCGGCCGGAACAGAAACCCGTGCACCACCAGTGCCGTGTCAAAGTATTCGCCCATTTCCAAGCTGATGAGCCGGGGATCGCAGGCAATGGTCAGCGAAATCTTACTGGCTCGTGCTGCGTCAATTGCAAACTCGCGCCACGTGGCATACCCCGCCACTCCCTGCTTGAGGAGCTGCCATTGGCTGCTGTCAAGTTCTTTTTCCGCCTGCAAGAAGTAGCGGCCATCTGTAGACAACGCCGCCTCGCCCGAGAGGTTCTCATCTGCCAAAGTCACGACGCAGAGCCCTGCGCTTCCTGTGAAGCCACTAAGAAACTCCCGGCGTTTGTCTGCCAAAGCGGTGTCTTCCGATTGATGTTCGTCTTCACTGGGGACAATATAAACGGCAATTTCATGCTGTTTCATGAGTTTTCGGAGGCTCCGGAGTTTCTCTGCTCCGGTTAGGCTGCTCTGCACATTAAGGGGGTAAGGCAAGGGTTCGAGCGGCTCGCTGTCCAAAGGTTCGTCGAAGGACTTCCAAATTGGGGAAGGCGCCTTCCGGAAAAGAGGCATTTTGGGCACGCACGACGCCACATAGGGAAGCCACGTGCTGCGCTGAGCTTTGCTGGGGAGAAGAGGCTGTTTTTCCATGTTGTGGTGGGGTGTGGAGACGAGATAACTGCGCGATATGTGACAGTCATGTGATCGAACGTCACCTGATAAGCGCGCACGACACTCACGTGATCGGCATCACCTGATAAGCACCGGCCTTCTTGCAAGCACGTGCCATCCATAAACACAAGACGGCACTGCCACTCTTGTCAGCACTGCCAGTCTGTGGATGGCTCGCTGGCCGGCGCAGGGGGTTGGAGACGGTGAAATTTGTGCACCGCACTACCCATCATAACCCAAGCTTGTGAGCTACGCTTGTGCGCCACCAACATGCCTGTTATTGGAGCCCCGTATGTACGAATATACAGAAGTGGAGAGAGCAATAGAGCAGGCTAGACCTTGAATCTGAAACAGACCTGAAACAGACCTGAAGCAGACCCGAAGCAGACCCGAAGCAGACCTGAAACAACCCCAAAACAGAAGAGTCGGGAGATTCTAAAACAAGAGTCAGAAACTGGAACATCAGCTACTAGATCAAAGATCTTGAGCTGCAGGTTAACGTCTCAGACTTTTTACGAAGTTACGAGCCCGACTGAACTTTGTCTCTTTGTCTGCTTGGTTCAGTACATTTGATATGTGCAGTCTGTTCTTGACACGTTAGATTGAGTTACCGATTTTGGTTCAGGTGATCGAGGTGAAAATGCTAAATTGATGGAGTGATTATTTTCATCTGACTCGGGGCGGTTCGACTCACGTGACAGCTTTCGTATCGATGCATCGGTGATTAGCCCGAGCTCTCATATCTTATCAGTCCGGGCCTGAATGCCGAATCGCCAATTCATTTGTTCTTGAAAGTTCTGAATATCGAGTTCGAGCCTTGAGTCGCCATGTCGCGGTCTGCCGATTGAAAAGCCCATTAGCCATTTCAAGCCACTATACTAACCTCTAGAAAGGGCCACAACCGCTACAGAAACCCCGAGACGTTTCAAATGACGCCTGCGTTGTACCGGGTGCGCAAGCCGTTTTTCTGGAAGAACTTTGCTGCGTTTTTCCTTGTCACCGCTGTTCCTCTTGGTGTGTACATGTACACGTGGAATGTTCTCAGTAAGGATGAGTTTTCAGACATTCCTATTCCTCCTATTTCCGACGAAGAGTTGGCTAAGTTGAAAAAGGAGTACGGCTCCAAGTAGCCGTCTGTATATAGTCATCATCCATTGTTTCCACTAGATAGTCTCATCGGTCGTACTTGATGCAGTCTCTTGAAAGTCACATGACTTCAGTCACATTTTACCCTCATTCATTCTTTGCATTCTCCTGCTTAGAATTGTCCCAGTTCCACTCGTCCATATACGTAGAAACGCCCCGTACTGGATATGGCGCATCTTCGAAGGATTCCGCTGGCGCTAGATTTCCTGCATTGAAGTTCAACGATTCGGCTGAGCTCCCTCTATCGCCAAGTAAATCCGCCGAAGACCCGCTGGCCGCAGACAGATGCACGTCTCGCCGGAAAGACCGGTTCACGTCGTCGTTGTAAACATGCAGGCTCAAGTCCCGGCGACTGGTCAACGAATCGGAGGTCTGCGTACGTCCAGGGGCAGAAATTGGCACGTATCGATGGCCGAAAGCTTGATGCGAGTGGTCCGCCGTTTTCAGATAGTTTTTTGGGGATTTTTCCTGCGTAAACTTTGCCGCCGTAGGCGTGTCCAACTGAGCATTCGTCATAAAAGTATCGCGAGACGTCTCGAATGGATTCTCCGTCTCCGCCACAGACAAATCGGTGAGACTGATGTTGGAGCCTTCGTAGCCCATTTTGTTGGGGTGGGGGTTTTCGAACGGGTTGATATGGGCATCGTAACGGCCCATCGGATCGGACGAATTCGGCCCTGCAAACGGATTTTCGGCCCGCAAATCGAAAGTTGACGACGACGTCAACAATGGATTGGCCTGCACCTCGGAAAAGTCCATCAATCCCTCTTCCACTATCTGCTTCTTTGACTTGTGGTTGCGGCGCACCATAAACCGTACCTTATCGTTGACTGCCCGATAGCAGTATGCCTTGAAGGATTTGTAGCCTTTTTTGGACAACTTGACTTTGATCGGAATGAAAAGCAAAAGCGCCACCACAAACGAAAGGAAAAAGAAGAGAAAAATGGCAATCGAAAGCAACTGCACCGAAAGAATGATGGAAAGCCGCAAATTGGTGTCGGCAATGGCACGAATGTTGGCCAAAATGTCGTTGTTCAACTCGCCTCCCGTGGCGTAGTATCTGAGGGTCATGAAATTGATCACCTGACGAGGCAAATCCGCCACGAGAATTTGGAGCGCATCGTCCAACTGAAAATAGACGAAGAAGCACGCCCACTGGAAAAAGCCCTCCTGTTCGATCTCATGAAAAAGACACTGGTAGTTGTAACTGCGCACTGCATAAAAGAGCCGGCTGAAATTGTTCAAGTAGGCAAGCGCTATGTTTCTGGTTCTGTAGATGTGGATGCCCCACGAGATTTGGTACGCCAAAAGAAGAAACCGGAAGAGAATGCACCCGGTGAAAATCCACTTGGCAATCTTGTATTCATACACCTCGTATTCAGAAGACGACCAGCGGTGAAACACCAAAATCGATACACATGTATACGTGTCCAGTGCTAATATCGCCAAACTGAGCGCCACAAGAACCCAGACCCAGAGATATGACATGAGTGTCCAGAAGCGGGTGTTGTGGAACGCATCCACCTTGACAATGTCAAACGTGGACTGATCTAGTTTCTCGCTTTTCTTATCTGTGCCAAACATTAAATTGTCCAAACTAGAGGGTCAAAAAGGAGGGGAAAAAGCACGGTATCAGAATCTGATTGGATCTATTCAGAAATCTTGAAATGACTTTACTCAGAAGTCTGATGCGAGTTTCAGATGAGATGTATCTGGAGTTAAGAATGGATTCAGGATTTAGTTTGCCGGTTTCGGAAGCGCAGTAGTGGTTGATGGACGGGGATAAGCCGGATATGGAAGTGGTTGAAGCGTAGGCCTCGTATCAGGCCTGTTTCAGGATGACGTGGAAAGAAGAACAGGTGTAGACAGGGAGGTTTCAGGACCAGCAGATCAGCGCGGTGGATCATGAAACAGATGCAGAACCTGAAACGCACCTGAAACGCACCTGGAGCGTAGGCACGTGATCCGCTCACATGCAGGCGAGGCCCAGGGGCGGCTACGGCAGAAAGAAAGGAACAAATTTCTTCAGAGTGATTGAGACACGGACCAACTACCTCCAGCGCTTCTAAATATAGCACCCGCGCCCAATGCGATTTGTGCAGGAACACCTGAATATCTATGTACTCCACCAGGGCACTGGCGGATAGTTGCATGCCGCGCTATGTGCAGGAAACTCAAGTGTACTTGGCCAAAAGCTTTGATGCCTCCTCCTTCAAATCCTCCTCTTCTCCCTCGCTAAGAGTCTTCAAAACACTAATGCAGGCATCCTTAGCTGGCGGTCTGTACATGATGAGAAATTGAAGCGACAAGAAACCAAGTTTGGACCGGGCAGGGTCTGCACATAGAGACCTGATGCCCAGAACCATTTCCTTATTGAGCCAGGGCAAATCACTGAGAAGCCGCAAGAAGATTTTCCGGTCGGTTGGCTCCAAAAACGGAATCATTGCGTCCAACACCTGCTGCCCCCATTTGTCGTATACAGGAGTGGCCACTTCGGCCTGCTCCACTTCCTTATCAATACTAGACTGCAAATCCAGCACAGAGTCGGGGTTTTCCTTGTACTTTTGATTCCATTTTTCCGTCACTTCCTCCCGAATTTTCTGCTCGTTGGTCACTTTCTCATTGTACCACTCTTCGTTCAACCACTCAATCACCAAATCGATGCGCTCGTGGATGTTCACCAAGAAGTAGTCAAACAACGCCTTACGGATCAAGTCGCTCAACTGCTCGTTTTTGGCCGCTTCCTTCCCGTCTTTGGTCTCGTCCACAGATGCCATTCCTCGAGTGGCCAAGCGCGTCAAGAGTATTAGCCACGAGTCCGACTTCCACGAGCTTATGGCAATTTTGGTCAACTCTTGGTTGATGGCACCGTCACTAGGCACCACTTGCTCGTCGTCATCTGCCTCCTTGTTGGCAAGTCGAAAGAAGTTTTTCACAATGAGATTGATGTGGTCCTTTTTTTCCTGAAACGACAACAACTTGGCCGGAGGAAGAGTGTAGGTTGTTTCAGGATCGTAGTTTGCAGCATCGTTATCGTCATCTTCATTCTGTTCTGCTTCCTGTTTGATCGTAGCAGAATCGGGCTGCTCAGTCTTGACTCCTTTGACTGCTTCGACATAACGTGCACTGATCACATCAAGCGCCTTGGTGAGTTTGTTGACCGGAGCACGTTTGAGCGCTGAAATGGCCATGTTCACCAAGATGTGCTGGGGAATTGTGGAAAAGTCAAACTGGTTGATTTCGCTGTTGGGGTCAGTCAAGCAGTACAAATTCTTGTAGTCCAACGTCTTAAGTTTCTTCAGCGGGTTTTCAAAGCCCTCGAACTTTCTCTTCCGGATAGAAGAGTCTTCAGAACTGGCCTGGATCACATTTTTCTTCCGGATCTCGTCTCCACGCGCAACCAACTCGGCCAACTTGCGGCCCGCCGAGCCCTGGTGTTTTGGTGGAATTAGCTGCAACTTGGTCATGTACCCTAAAAGCACACGTAACGTCCGGTCAGTGTACTTTTTTGCCAACTTGAAGCTTTCCAACGACTCGTAGTTGGATTGGAGTTTTGTGGACGGGTCAAACGCCTCCAACACCGGAAGAAGCCGCTCCGCAAACTGCCGTTTCTTTCTTACCAACATTGACATGTGGTTGAGTGTAGCGGTGACCATTGGCGACACAAGTATGTCGTCGGTCAACGGTTTCAACGCCACAGAAAACAAGGCGTTGGCTTCGCTTTCCATAAGAGGACCCTTTATGAGGCTGTGGTTGGGGTTGACTCGCCCAATAGAAAAGAATTTGGATGAGCTTGATCGCAGTTGGTAGTCGATCACCACCATGACGAACTTGAGGAGTTCCAACTTGCTCTCGATGTTGCGGTAGCTGTCATGTTCACGGTCAAACGAGGAATCGAAGGGAAACTGCGTGTCACACTTGGCCACCAAGTTGTTTTTGAGTTCCTGAAGCTTCATCCACACACTGGCGGCTCCACTGCCGTCATTTTCTGCCACATAGCGAAACGTCAACTTGAACACGACAATGCACACGTCAATCACCCGTTTGAACACCTCCAAATCCCTGACGTCCGCAAGTGTCTTGAGGTGGCCGAGGGCGTCGATAGCCAATTCGATCTTGATGGCGGGCAAAACTTCCTCCTGCGTGAAGGCCTCTTGCAAGTACTTGGCACACCATCGCTGCACGGCCAAGTTTGGGTTTGCCAGGAGGTTGAGGATCTGCTTGACGACCTGCGGAAAGACGTCTTTGTTGGACTTTCCCAAGTCACGTGCTTGTTCCAATTGTCCGATGATTACGGAGTCTTCGGGCGCCTCACTCATGGTGGTTGTGTTGGGTGAGGCGTGAGTTTGATGACTTTGAGCGCGCACGTGCGCTGCACGTGACACCCGTCAGGGGCTCTTTACACCAAACCGCCTGCGCAATGGAAAGCTGGCGGCTTGTGTTTCTCTGCGTGAGCCTGTGTATGGTGGGTACGCCTTTTGGCCCCAGGCGTGGATATCTGTTTCAGACTTGTGAGATATCTGTTTCAGACTTGTGAGATATCTGTTTCAGGCGTGGATATCTGTTTCAGACTTGCGAGATTCCTGTTCCCAAATTCCAAGTTCTGCACCTTGGTGGCTCCAACAAGACCAAAGGAAGGGCAGGTCGACGAGAACAAGACATTTCGGGAGTTTGCAGCCGCGAGGGGGGAGGTCACGTGACCCATCCGGGACGCGGGTCTCATTTTTCTGTTATCTTATCTTCCTATACTTCTCACATCAGGACAAATCCATGATTATAGCGAAAACACAAACAAGCAGCGTTCAGGAAATTGGTCATTCTCGAGCGAGCAGCCCCTTCAAAAACGAAGTTCTGGATTCACACGAACATCCGAGGACGGAGGCTGAAACTCCAATAAGGAAAAGTGCACTCATGCAAATCCAAACAGACACCAAGGCACAGGGTGAAGCCCGGCTGAAACAGGGAGGTTTGCGTTTTGAAACGCAGCTGAAACACGAACCGTCTTCTAAAACAGTCGTGAAAGAGCCAATACTTGTCCATTCTACAGACACAGAGCATGAAGGACTCGTGATTCTGCTGCGTTCCAAAACAAAACGATCCTCGTCGGCATCCAACGATGCCTTTTTCGAAAGAGACCGTTTCCGTGCCCGTTTTCGGACCTTCAACCATACTGCTGACGAAAAATCAGAAGATGTGGTCAGCTGCAGCGAACAGCCGAATCTGGTCGATCTGAGCCCCGGAAAGCTCTCCGTGGCCAGTGAATTCGAGGATATTCTGTCCAAAACAAAAAAACTCGACATCGAAACCTCAATGGCGTCGGATACGCCCAGCGACAACCACAGCGACAAACACGTGACTTTTGATCTAGCCCGAAGCGAACCTTCGGAGCGTGATAGCGATCGAAGACATTTTCCGAAAAAGCCCGTACCACAGTCTACGCAACATAACGAAATTGAGCTTGCTTACCCCCGCAAAGAAAACGTGCCACCATTAGCTCGGGAATCCCGGATTTTCGGCCAATTCCCACTCATTGAAAACGCTGGACTCGATCTTCGTTTCATTTCTGCCCCCAAGCTTTCCAACGTTTTCGATTGGTACTTCAACAAGCCGCTTCCGCCAACTACACACATGTTTCCGTGGCTTCATGGAATACACGCGGAAAACTTTGCCCAGAGGACGTTTTTTGCTCGGACCAGTGATGAAGACCTGACTGCCAAGCCTGCAGGCGCCCGGTTTCTCATGTGCATTGAAACGCCATCTTCCAAGCCCAAAATGGCGTGTTTGGTAAGGAATACTGTGGACATTGAAGAGCTTCTACAAAAGGTAGAGTATTCACGCATGGAAGTTGTGGAGCAGACCAAAGCTTTGGTTCAACATATCGAACTGCTGAAACTCGTGCTAGAGTATTTGGATTTGCAGAAAGATCTGGACTTGGTGGAACTACTAGTTGCAGATTCTCTTTCTACCGGGTTTATGCCACAGTTCCTCAATTCAGACCCTGAACGAGGTATATCTCTCCGGAATTTCCACATCCAGGTCAATAAGGTGGCTCGCTGTGCAGACTTTGTGGTTTACTGTGCAGATGTCGGGCATGAAACGTGCAAATGCCAGTCTTTTGGGCGGCTTTTGCGAGTAGCACAGCTAATAGAGCAGAGAGACTGTGCAGGAAACGGAAATCAAGAAAGTCCCTTCAATGTCTTTGTTCTCAACTGGCGAAAGTCTCATTTTGAAGAACACCCTGAAATTTTCACCGTCAGAGATTGCTCCGCCATTTTCGCCAACCACGATGGCGTCAAGAAAACTCAGTTGCTTCTCTACAGCATGATACTTCTCAAATCAGACACATTTTCCGCTTGGGATGCCGATTTTCAGGTCAAAGAGAAAGTGGAAAATATCAAAATGTCTGCTGCTACACGGCTTCATCTCAATGTTTGGCTGGGCAATGTTTGGGACCATCAAATCATGGTTCACTTGTTGAAAGGAGCGCTGGATTTGTATGGCGATTTCAGTGCTGAAATCCGTCCGTGTGGACAGAAACACATTTATTGTGACCCCGAACACTCGTCGGTGGCAAAAAATTACTCGTGGGGTCCCAAACTTGTGTCATCGCTTCCGCCACCACGTGCACATTGGCAGCTTTTTTTTCATTGTCACAATGATGCAGCATTTCCCGACCAAAATTTGCTTTCGGATTTGCTCTTCAAGTATACCATCACGTCCCGGAAAGCAAAGGACGTTACGGATGTTCATCACTTGGAGTTTCCGTCCTCGGGGTCCATTGGTCTCGGAGACTGCAGAAAGGAGAACCTCATGAGTATTGTCAACCTGTGCAAATTGCTTTACCTCTATCTGTCTTCGGTCTCCGAGAACAGCGTTGCTTCTTTGATTTACTGTTCCGACGGATACACCGAACTGTCGCTCTTGGTGCTCTGCTACATCATGTATGCAGAGAACATTCCGTTGGAAGTAGCCATGCTCAAGCTACATCTAGATTACGGAAGCCCCTACTACATTTTCGGCACTGATGTGCAAGTATTGCGCAAATTGGAGATCCTATTGCGGCGCTACAGTCCTCTCCGACCAGGAGGCACTGAATGGTCCAAACTTGAAACCATCTCGAACCAGGAAATCAGCGAAATCCTCCTCTACACGCCGGGAGCAGCAAATCTCGCTGCTATTCCCCGCAAACTCAGGTTAGGATACATCAGCGAATCGGACTCAAGCTCGGATTCAGAAACCGACGAAGATGACGGCGCACGTGAAGCGTTGGCTGACCGAAAATGGGTGGAAGATGTGGACGGGCTGCTTCCATCCAGAATACTTCCATATCTATACTTGGGCTCATTGAAGCACGCCAATAACGCAGTTCTTTTGAGCAAACTCGGAATCACCAAGGTGATTTCCGTTGGCGAGCAGTTGGACTGGCTCTCGGGATACAGGTTTTTGGAAACACACCAGGTGACCAGAAAATCGCTTTTTGGCGGCGACATCGAGTTGGCAGAGATCACGCCCAGAAACCATGGGCTGAGGCTCTCTGTGCAGTCGGTCATGAAGGTCAACAATCTCCAGGATGATGGTATTGACGAGTTGAGTCGCTCACTCCCCCGAATTTTGGACTACATTGATGAGGAGTTCCACAAGAAACAAAACGACGCCCGGATTTTGGTCCATTGTCGTGTGGGCGTGTCCCGCTCAGCTACGGTAGTCATTGCCGAGGTGATGAGGCGGCTCAACTTGAATCTTCCCAAAGCGTACTTGTATGTTCGGGTGAGGCGGCTCAATATTGTGATCCAGCCGAACCTACGTTTCATGTACGAGTTGTTCAAGTGGGAGGAGCGAGTAAGAGAGCGGGGCAGAGATGATTTGCGAGTGGTGGACTGGTTTGTGATGTGCCAAGAAATCAAAAAGTTGAACTTGCCCTTTATCAGGCATTAGTTACGTTCCATGATTGGAATAGTGCACGAGGAATGAGGGGCAGAGTGCATGAAATGGGGCAGAATAGCTTGCTGCCTGACTTCTGAATGGCAATTAACTGTCCAGGCCGAGAAAGGACCTAAAACTGTTTCAATTCGAACAGAGTTACGGGCCACAAGCGAGGTACTCGAATTAGAAAGGGAAACCCAGTGTTCTGCATCAACGCCAACCCAATCAAGGACAGACACGAATGCAATGTCCGATTTAAAGTCGAGCCACACTAAGGTTCCAGGAAAGGCGAGTTTCGGGATCTTAGAGCCTGAATGGCAGATCTCCATCTTCTCTTCTACAACCCTGCAAAACATTCTATCTGGCAGACGCCTGAAAAGACAAAGGCGGAACCCGGAGCGATCTCGGCCATGAACGGCGATCACGTGCAAACCAACCGCCAAGACCTATATACAAATAACGAGCTTAACGACCTGAAACATACAAACGCCTGAAATGGCCCACCAAACGCACCAAATCGCGACCTGCACACAGGTGGAAACACGGTTTCGCCTGCGCACGATTTTTTCTACCTCCGCCCCTCAACATCTTCAGCTAGACCTGAACGGCCCACGATACCCGTTGTTCCTGCATCCCCCACTCCGTGGCCCCAGTGAAACGCACCTGAAACACGGCTGAAACACGGACGCCTGCACCAACCTGCTCCCGGCCATCCATAGCTTGAAACCAATCTGAAACGTCCTGTGCACTAGATTCCTGCTCCGGATCCCTATCTCCTTCTCCAAAACCAGTCCAGAAAACACAATGCTGAGCTTCTTCCACGATTCGGCAATCATCGACGCCTCCATTGCTATGCCCGCCAGCGAAAACCAGCCGAAGCCAGGCTTGGAGCCTGGAAGTGCCCTCTCTAAATTACTAGATTCGGCAATTGCCAATGCTGCCCGTGAGCTGACTCCCGAGCCCGAGACCAAGCCAGAGTCAGCGCTGCCAAGCTCCATGCTCAATTTTGTGCCCAAGCGCAAGAGCAGCCGTTCCCACGTTTACTCCATTGAACAGCTTCTTGATATGAGAGCGGCTCCAGGCGTTTCCGAGTTTGATACACGGAGAATCCCGGGCCCGGCCTTTTGGGCCATCAAGCAACGCAATGATTCCGGGGCCAAGCCGGGCCACGGAAAGAAATCTCGCCGCAACCATCACTCCTCCAACCCTCCCGATGGGCTCAACTGGGAGCGCAAACCAGCGGGCTTTTTGAAAACCTCAGAGATTGACGGTATGCTGACGGAGAAAATCTCGCAGCTCTTGGGCGAGCACCCCGACGAGGCCCAGCCCGATTGGGACAACCCGGGCGCTTCCGGCGACACGCGTCTTTCCATGGGCAACACCGTGGAGGATTTT
This sequence comes from Metschnikowia aberdeeniae, assembly GCA_002370615.1. NCBI lineage: Eukaryota > Fungi > Ascomycota > Pichiomycetes > Serinales > Metschnikowiaceae > Metschnikowia > Metschnikowia aberdeeniae. The sequence continues at coordinate 211,762 of NKZB01000126.1, forward strand.
GAGCGCTGGAAGCAGGAGATGCGTCGAGAAGAACGCAGAAAGCATGGCGAGGACGTCAGTGATGAGGTGCACACGTCCAACGAAGTTGACAGCTTCTTCTCTTTTGCCAAGCCCAAAGAGGCAAGCCTGAGTGTGTCGTCGCCGTCGGTCAAAACCTCCGAAGCCAAAAGCTCCCGGTTTTCTTCGTTTTTCGGCTCCAACCCACCAACCCAGCCCGCTGCAGAAAAGCTTCCTCAGCGGCCTGATCCGCAAAGGCATGACTCTAGTACGTCAGATTCGTCTCTGCGTTTCTTTCGCAACGAGCCATCGGAGCCAAGCCCGTCAATCAGACAAGGGCCACCGCCGGGAATCCACCCACTGCAATTCCCTCAGAACTTAAGTGGGAATGGAATGCCCACGAATGGAATGCCCACGAATGGAATGAACCCGGCCGCAAACGGAATGGGACACTCGAATGGCCAGCCTCAGAATTTGGGCCCTTCGGCTGTCAGGCCCGGACCTCCGCCCGGTTTGCAACAGGGTGTGCCATTCTTCCCAAATATGGCTCCTCCGGGTCCTACAAACAACGACTCGTTTTTCTTGTCGCTTCTCAGCAAACGTGAGAATAATGACTCTCGCAAACATGACGACGAGACGGCTAAGACGCAAAACGGAAGCCAGAACGGCTCTAAAACAAACGGCCAGTACTACCCGTACTCAGCTCCAATGGGAATGCCGGGTCCTGCTCCGGGAATGCCGGGTCCTCCACCAGGAATGTTTCCTCCAGGCATGTACCCGCCGGGCATGGCGCCTCCCGGCCAATTTCCCGGCCCCAATACGAATTCTGCAGGAACAAATTCGCAGGGCAAAGCGGAAATGCCGCCGTGGATGCGGTACGGGCCTCAGGCGGGCCAATTTCCGCCTGGGTTTGCGCCTCCACCGGGATTTGACCCGCAATTCCAGGCCAAGTGAGTGACGTCAGCGGAAAACCTAAGAATGAGAGAAAAGCATTTTAGGGTGAAAGCGAATGAGTTGTTTTGAAAGATTGGTTACCCTAGAATGAGAGAAGAGTATTTTAGGGTGGAATCAGAATGAATGAGTTGTTTTGAAAGGATGGCTACCTTAGAATGAATTGATTGTGTTGCTAACTTGAATACCCAGAATAAAACCTTGTGGATGTCTCGGTTTTCAAACGAAGGAGGTAATTGAAATCCTAATGAATTGATTTCAGAATGCAACCATCACATGTTGAAAAGTTGACGTGGACATGTGTTTTATCGCCCACCAGATTGAAGTACTGCTGGTCCTGACGATATCATGCGTCACATTTCGATTTTGGCACCTTTGGTGTTTTCTTCAGATGAATGTTTTGGTACTATCTAATTTACGAGTACTAATCGGGATCAGAGCACCGTCGTCCATAGATGCAATCGGTTGTCACGAGCACCATTTCTTCGTAGCTTTTGCACCCTTTGCCAGCTGTATTGAATCAAGCAGTCGGCAGGTGTTCTAACTCTGCAAAATCTTGGCCACAGAAAGAAGAAGCGCCAACAACTGGAGATGCTCATCGGTTCCATTGTTCAAGCGACGGTCAGTGTCGAATAATGCCACAGCAACGGCATTTTTCTTGGCGGAGTCAAGCCCATCGTCAAGAATCAAGAGATCGTGAAGCTGGTCCGCCACCTGCTGTGCACTCCAGCCCTGCAGGATAACCTTCTGTACAAGCACCAGAATTTCGGCGGCACCGGCGCTGTAGAGGGAGGCCTGCACAGAGGCCATCAACTCCTCCGACACCACCCCCGCTATCTCGCCCACCATGGCCGCCGAGACGCCGCCAGAGGTCAGGTCGCTCAAGCGGGCGCATGACTGCATATACGTGATGGCCTTCCGCAAGTCGCCGTTGCTGACGGCAATAAGCGCCAGGTACACCAGGTGTTTGTCCTGCACAGCGACGCCCTCCATCTCGGCAATGTGTTCCAAGCGGGCCAACGCACTGCCCGAATCAAGCAGCTTGAAGCGAAACTTCAGGCACCTCAGCGCCAACGGATCGATGATCCTCGTGATGTAGTTGCAAATGAGACAGAAACGCGTCACTCCCGAGTACACCTCCATGGTCCGCCGCAAAGCAGCCTGGGCATCGTTGGTCATGGAATCGGCCTCGTCGAGCACAATGATCTTGTATGGCGGACAGGGGTAGTTGCGCAAGTCGTCGGCCGTAGGGTTGGAAACGGTCAACCGGGCAAAGTTTTTGATTTTTTGGCGGACTATGGAGATTCCTCTTTCGTCCGAAGCGTTGAGTTCCAACACTCTCAGTTTGTAGAGCGACGGACCGTATAGTTGCTTGGCCAACGCCAAAACCGTGGAGGTTTTTCCCGTTCCTGGCGGGCCATAAAAAAGCATATGGGGGAGGTTTGCGGACTGCAACGTTTTTTTGAGCACCTTCACTGCGTGGTCCTGCGACGCCACGTCATCTAGCTTCTTCGGGCGGTACTTTTCGACCCACGGTGTGTGGTCTAGTTTTTCCTGGACATACAGACTCATACAGAGAAGTGACGCGTGCGAGGCGACTTACCATGTGCACATCCGTGCACCATATCTACACCCGTACACTACACCCGCCGGGCACGTGATGCGCCGTCACCGTCAGAGCTAGTGGGCGCCAAGCAAGGCTGCAACTTTGATGGCGGAGCTGGGAGGCTATGTCGACCAAATGTTATGCAGAATGCAAGTGTGTAGAACGACATTTGTGAAATTTGCAAGAAATGGACGTTTGGGGCAGAATTGATAGAGGACGAATTTGGAGATGGAATTCACTAGACTCCAAAATTCTAGAATTGAATCGTTTAATCAAATACGGAAGAGCTGCTGCCATAATGGGATGGTAACCGTATGAGGCACGGTACACCATGCAGGATCCACTGATAAAACGTCATAATCGGATAGATACAGCATGCGTTCCTGGCATTAATGCACATATATGGTGTAAATTGAACTAATGCAGTAAAACTGATATAGTAAAACTGATATAGTAAAAGATGTAATGGAACTCATAGTAAAATTGATATAGTAAGATTGGATCTGAAAATTGGCCTAGTGAATTGGAACTGAAAAATGGTATAGTGATATTGGAACTGAAAGTAGATCTGTATGTTTAGTACATTTTACCTATACCACGCCCTCTGAAGTCTGACACTATTATACGAAACCTATAAAGTACTGTATACAGTCCTATACCCAACACTAAGCATAGTACTGTATACAGTCCTACAACTCATTGCGTAGTACTGTAACATGTATCTTTGTCCAACGCATTCGATCAGATTAGCGTGGCACAGACTCCGTTCTGTGTAGTATTACATACGCTGTCCTACTATATGCCGGAATATTGGTAGTTTAAATGAAGCGAGATTTTCATTTGGAAGCCTGGGCCCAAAAAGGGCTAGCTAGAGGTTCTGTCTTGTCCGAATTTGAAGCGGCCAGATCCGAGGGTGCGCACGTGACTTGGCACAGTTCCGGGCTCTGTATCCAGTTCCGACCTATTGAGAGGGGTTGTTCAAACGGCCAGAAACCGCCGGAAATAACACCTTTTGCAGTGATGTACAGGCACACGCACGCAAACGCAGCCCCAATCGGGAAGTCCACAAGAGACCTGGGGCGTGCGCTGGGCACCACCCTCGGAAATCAGGTCACGTGATTCACACCTACATCCGAATCCAGCCAACGCAAGCTGGTCTCGGCCCTTGAATGCAGCTAACACCGCCCAGCCCTATGTTTCCCACATAGAGTATCAATATTTTATACACTGCACCCTTTCTACTACATCCTTTCTACTACATCCTTTCTACTACACCCTTTCTACTACATCCTTTCTACTACATCCTTTCTACTACATCCTTTCTACTACATCCTTTATACACTAGACCCTTTATACACTGTCATGCCCTCCCCCATTAGCTCTAACATTCTCGTTGCCGACATCACAGCACCCGTACCTCGCACAATATGCAGGACCTCTTTCAAGAAGTCCCTATGCCGGATACAGTCTATGGCCACGAAGCTAACGCCGATTGAGACAGTTAGAGCCCCTGTGTCCATTTCGACATATGGGTGTATTTGAACGCATACACGGACAAGTCACGTGCCCGGAGTGCCAGTGTGCAGTTGTTATCTGAAGTAGTGGAACCCCAATCCTGCATCCGGCGTCGCCTCCGCAGTCAGGGTATAAAAGGGTCGCTTTCCCCACTCGCCCCCGACACAATGTCTTCCATTCCCGAACCACCAGCTCTCAAATTAGTGCCTGCTTTTGTCATTGACCTCACACTCGATGGCGTTCCCGATGTGGTTCTTCAAGATAAGTCCAAGAGCAAAGTGTTGAATCACGCAATTGTGAAATCGGGACATATTGCCACCGTCAAAAACGACTTGGGTCTTGAGTTCGACGTCCAGGATATTTACGGCTTTGACGACATCACCACAAACACTTCCGGCAACTATAATGAGTTGGACTGCAGATTGTACGGCAAGACCGCTGGCGGGGCTGGTGTGGCAGTCTCCTACTACGGTATTTTCAACTTGACCAAGGACATTACCGATGTTTTCTCGAACCAGGCCAAGTCACATGACTTTGCCTCGTCTTCGCTTCACAACAGCCCCAGGTTCCAGGTGGACGATGCTGCCGAGGACAAATACAAGTGGGTGCAAAAGGAGAATCTCATTGGCCGGGGCAGATTCTATCGTGACGACGACAACGCCTTGCACGTGCAATACTTTGTGCACGTGGTGCGCTAGGCCAGCCAAAAGCTATGCTCTGAATGCCAGAAGCATCGATTGGTGTATCCTAAGTGCAGCACAAGTAGATGTATCCTAACTGCAGCACAAGTAGATGTATATGTATACACTACGAAAATCCCTAGTATTGTAGAGTTTGGAACACTGTGAACGCCTTTGGCCCTTGTAGACCGACAGCGAGTGCCGTCTGCCTCCAGCATGCTGGCCGGAAGTAGCGGAAGTCACGTGCGCAGGTCCGTCACGTGATGCCGATATCAATTGAATGTGACGATGCAGTTACTTAATTATTTATCGCCCTAGCGGCACGCTATTAAGCCGCTCTATTGCACGCCCACCACTGACAACTCTAACGTCCACACGCGACGCGTATGGACCTTCACGGAGATGTGCTCACCCAAAGCCTCAAGTGCCGCCAGCCCCTTGGTGGTGATATCAACATCCTCGCTGGACCACCAGCATTTCCTGGCCGGTTTCCGCCAAAACAACAAAAGCTTGGTGTGGCTGGAATCGTTCCTTTTAGTCCGCGAAAGCGACCGCGATGCCGCCCGGCTAGCACTATTTGCCAACAGAGCTATGCGGGAGCGGGAACGACTGCGGGTGGAGGCATTGGAAGTGACTGGGCCCAAAGATGGCGATTCCGGAGGCAGTTTTTCGCCGCTGTTGAGCTGCACAAGCGACAATGACTGGAGCACACACCGGCCCGGCTCCATCCGCCGGTTACCCCAGTGTTGGGATGTTTCAAAGCCCAGCGAGCACAACATGTCAAAGAGATGTTGTTCGGAAGGGCCCAACTTCTGCACCGTGGTAGGCGGCAAGTTCACATCGTAGCCGAGGCCAGAAAACACCAGCTGGTTCTGCTGCAATTGTGCGCCCACCTCAAGCTTCATGTGCTTGACGTCTTCGTGGCTCAATCCGGTAACAGGCGTGATCACGTAGTAGTCCAAGTCTTCCCTCAACACAATGATGGCGGGCTTGTTTTGTAACACACTGGCCGCTGAATCTAGCCTGCTCATGGACGGTGCTGGAGATAGCGAGCTTTCTTGGAGATCTGTGCGGGCGTCGCCAAAGGTTTGCAAGATATATTGGAAGCAGTCGGGGTCGAAGTTCACAAACACGATGTCGTCCTCGGTCAAATTGGTGATAACCAGGCCGTTGAAGTCCAAAAAGACTCCATTGGGGAAGAGACTCAACAAGATGCTTTCTGGCAAGCTCATCAACTCGTCACGTGTGATGGAGAACGGCTTGCCGCGGATATTGAGGTGGATTTTGGAGTTGGAGTCGGATGCGTGTTCCTCGTAATTGAGCGGCGTGGAGGGCCCGTCCTGGGTCACCTGAGTCACGAGGTTTTCGGCCATGATGTATTTCCCTTTCGGGTGAAGCGATTCTTAGGTTTCCTGCACCTTGAGAGAGCGTTTGCTGCCGGATGTCCGTTTGGAACTCTGTATTTGCTAGCTTACGTTGTTGTGAGGATAGTTTTTGCCCGTTGCTGGCGCGCGCTCACGTGCCGCGCACGTGCCATGCGTCACGTGCAACTTCCTCCGCCACCAGCGACGCGCCCGCGGCGCCCAGCCCGTCACGGGCCCAGCGCCCGTTCCGCCGTGCCGCCCGCCCCGCTCCAATGTAAAAGCCGCCTTCTCACTGCGGTCCTGCACACAGGGCCGCACTTAGTTTCGCCGCATCGCATCCGCTCAGCATGGTTTGTTCTGGCCAGTGCAAAAACACAGGCAGGGAACACTCGAAGGGAGTTCCTGCAGACGGGGTTGCTATCCTGCCAGCACATCCCGCTGCTGAAGACGACGTATGGGGTGACGACGAGGTTTCGCTGTATGCAGACCGCAAGCGTGCACACGTGAACCAAGGATACCTCGATGGCATCACGCAAGCACAGGAATCTGGCTTGCAGAGGGGGTTTGATGACGGATACCCCAAGGGCGCCGAGTTGGGAATGCAGGTGGGAGAAATTTTGGCAAATTTTAATGGAAACTCGCTTATGGGTCAGGCCAAAACTGATTTGAACATCACCAAAGTTTTGGATAAGCAATATTTCTCCGACGATCTCGATGTCCAGCTGCATCCATTGATTGAGAAATGGAAACACTCCTCTGTTGAAGAATTGGAAGCCGAACTGAAAAACAGTGAAGAATCGTGAAGAACCATCTCATCAACATAGAAGATTTCCATTGGCTCCGAAAAAACGTCAGGAATAATCTCAGGATCCAGATCCAGACCCGGGTCTCATTATTTGAACAGTATCGAAACCATCTTTTTCATCATCGGTGTAAAGGCATATCGGAAGAGACTTCAGCGTCCAAACTCTCATACTGCGCCGCAAACTTTCCCTGGAAATGGCTCCGGCCCTTGCACCATTCGACCCAGGCCTCAGAGACCAAAAATTGTGTTTCTTGGAAAATCACGTACTCTTCGAAACAGCAGCTTTTGATTAGCCAGTCTTTGTTCAACTGCTGGAACATTTCTTGCTTATCGTTAACAATGCTCTGGCGAAGCTTGACCAATTCGCTGCCCTTGATATCCACGTCGTCCTGCGAGAGCTTCTCGTGGCGGGCCTCGTTGTCCTTGATTCGCTGCTGAAGCTGTGGAATGGTGTTGACGGAAAGCCTTTTAGACCGCTCAAAAAGCTCCTGGAGAGAGTACAAGTAGTCCAAGTAGTTTTTGAATTTCTCCAACGTTTTGGTGTTGATGGAGTAGCTGTCGTCGATGAGAAGACTGGAGGTTTTGTTGAAGAAAGCCGAGATGTTAAACAACGAGTCATTGATAGCACTGGTGTCTTCGGCGTTGAGATCCGAGAAAACATCCGTTTCATCGGGGTTCTTGTGGGGGTATAACGTGTCGTTCAAATCGGTGTACCTCAGAAGCATCTCCACGAATTTGCCGTTGTCGAAAGCGATTTGCTGCTGGCGTTTTTCGTACCGCTCCACCAACAACACAAGCTTGGTCCACACTTCAATAAGCCGCGGGATATTTGCCTCGGCATTTCGCCAATTGACCAAGAACTTCTCACCCACGGAGGGCCAGATACTGTTGATGAAATTGGTCAGGATCTTCTGTCCCTTGAACTCCAAAGAGTAGTCAATTCGGGCCTGTTTTCTCCACGACGCCAAATCCGTGGGCACCGAAAGAAAAGTCACCACTATAGGCTCTTTTTTCAAGATTGGATGTTTGACAAGTTGGCTGAGAAAACGGTGGAGGCCTCGTCTTCTTCTCTGCAAAAACTGGGAGTCTGGCGACGCACCTACTGTTAGTTAGTATTCAACAACAAGGAAAACCTGGTTCAACGTACCTGTAAATTTCTTGGGCGGAAGCCCGGGAATCACCCGAAACGGAAACTTCTTGAGAAGATACTCAAGAAGCCACACAAAGTCGGAGTACCGCCGGACCACGCGCTTTACTCCGGCGGCGCCGTTCATGCCCAACTTCAAGTCGTGACTGATGGCATAATTAATGTGTTTGAACACAAGGCCCTCTTTTTCGGGAATTTCCTTGATGGCTATTGCATCCTCTGTCGAAAGCAACGGAAGGAAGCTGTCCCGCATCTCCTGCATATGCTTGCGGATGTAAGGGTAGTCGTTAACGTGGACGGACTCGGGGGCAGTGACGTTGGGGTCGTGGAGATTGTGTACCGGATCCAAATGGTCCATTCCGGCATCCAAAGCGTCCGTTTCAGACTTCAAAGGGTCAGTGTCGCCAACAGACAAAGTGCTGATGGGATCTCCAAGCGGGTGGTGATCTGCAAGTACCAGAGGCTCGTCCTGTGGGCGGAGAAGAATGGAAACGGCGTGCTGAGGTAACAGCGGGAGCTCGGAGTTAAGCTTGAACTGGAGTGACACGAAATCTGCCAGCCCCTTTTCGGACATCTCCATCGCCAACAACGCCATCATGTGGTAGAAATTGTTCTCGTCGCTGCACGGCAACAACAGGTGCTCGTATAAGATGTCGATGATGCGAGACGCCTGAAACCCCAGAATCACGTGCTCCGCCTCTAGAGGCGCAAACACGTACGCCTGCAATTCACTGACTGATTGCACGAGGGAGGCTAGTTCGGCGGCTATTTCCCGGTACTGCTGGGGCACTCTGGACAGGATGTCCGGGTGTTTCTTCGGGGGCTGTTCCTCGAACAGCAGGGTGGAAAAAGTGGCGTTGGAGAAGGGGGTGACGGGAGCCTGGGAGTTTTCTGAAGCCCACCCGTTTTCGAACGGGTCGTCGCCGAGAATGCTGTTCATAGTAGGTGCTGTATGTATGCGTCCTAATGCGGATTGAAACGGGACAATGGAGATTGAATTGGGTCAAATGGGGATCGGACCAAGCGGATTTGTCGGATCGGTATCAGGATTGGAAGTGGAAACAGGAAATGGAAATGGATTTGTGCCTCGTTTCCGATAGGGAATTGGTGATCGGTATTGCAGTCAGGCGTGAGTAGATGGCCCGAAATACCAGGGTAGGAAGCTCGGTTTGTTGTTTCGTTTGGTGTATTGTTTCGTTTGGTTTGTTTGGTTTCAGATCGGTTTCAGATCGGTTTCAGATCGGTTTCAGATCGGTTTCAGACAACTTCCAGTTTCACTTCGCGGAAAACCGTTCCAATTGGTGTGGCGGTCCAACTAGAATCCAATCAATAAGGCAATTGTGTTGTTACGGAATGCCTGCGGCTGAGTGCGGTAAAACACCCGTACACCATGACATATCTTTATCCAACAAGTGGATTGAACAGGCCAGAACAGGAATTGCTTGCAAAACTGATATTATTGGGAGCTTAAAATTGCTTGAAAAACTGATATTATTGATATTTTCAATTGCGGCTGGAGTAGATTTGGTATTTTCAATTGCGGCGAGAGTATTTTGGTATTTTGCAATGGCGGCGAAAGTATTTTGGTACTGAGGCTAGTTGCCGAAGTTAAGGAATTCGTACAATCATTAACTGCTGGCTGAACTCGCGGAATACAATAAAAGTCGTCCTGCAGGTGTGCACTCCGTTTTGATACGGTAGGTGGGGATATTGGAAATGGTGTACGGGTCTAACACAGTACGCTGCACTTGCTTAAACCGGGCCTAAAACTTTGAAGTTTGAGCTAATACAGATCGAAGGAGGGACTTGTGCTGCATACCGCTCAACGTCCGATAACTCTTGCACTGGAAGCCTTTGGATCTGACACTGGAGGCCTGTGTCTGTATGCAGGCCGCGCATATCAAACACCCGTACATCTCAAATAACCTCACGCCGTCTTGGCCGCCGCCTCCGACCTTCGGCTCGGCCCAACACGGAGTGCGACTTTCGCCCCTCCCACGAAAACTGGGGGACAGAACAATAGGGTATCCTGCATATAAACAAACGCCGCCTGCATTGCAATCCCCTGAAGCAAGTTCTGTCTATGTGCCGGTCCGGAACAACGCGCGGTGTACGGGTGTGCTCTATCAGTGACGCGCTCCTCTCCACGGTCAGCTATACATACCCCATGTCTTTCCTCCAAAAGCTCGTTTCCTTCATACAGCTCCAGGACCGGTCGTCGTTGGGCGTGACACGACTCAGCCCCGCGCTCGTGCGGTGGCACGTGACCGACCTCCTCTATGTGGCCATTCTCCTTGTGCTCTACCGCATAGTGTACGACTTCCAGCCATTCCAGCGCCAGTTCTCCCTCGGCGACCTCACGCTCCTGCACCCGTTTGCCGAAGTCGAACGTGTCTCCAACACCGCCCTCTTTGTGTACCTGACGTGGATGCCCATGGCGGTTATTTTCACGGGCGCCATGGTGGCGGCGCGGCCTGCAGACAAGCTCTACGTCGCCTACACCTCCGTATTGGGCCTTGTGATTTCCGTCTTGTCCACCAGCGTTCTCACGGACGTGCTCAAAAACCATTTTGGCAGACACAGGCCCGATTTCCTTGCTCGCTGTGTGCCGGCGCCTGACACCCCGTTGGATGTTATGGTGTACGCCAAAGACGTGTGCACCACCACCAACTTGGACCGCTTGATGGACGGGTTCCGGACAACGCCCTCGGGCCATTCCAGCATCTCCTTTGCTGGCTTGCTCTTCACGTCGCTCTGGTTGGCGGGGCAACTCACCGTGGTCAGACCACAGGTCGGGGCTTTACGCTGGGTGCTCTGTTTTATGCCCACGCTTGGTGCTGCCCTCATTGCCCTCTCCCGGACCGAAGATTACAGACACCACTTTGTGGATGTTTTTGTGGGGCTGCTCATTGGACTGGTGGTGGCAGCGTGGCTGTACTTACGGCTCTTTCCGAGTTTGGGGCTGAAACGCTGCTACGAGCCAAAACTCCTCGGCCCCGAGCAGGAGTACTCGCCGGTCGACGTCTAGCGGCCACGTGACTCCGCCGTTCGCTGCTTGGCGCTGGTCTTGCATGCGTGCGTTTAGCCCGGAGGTACGGGTGCGTGTCCACATTCGCGTGCGCTCCACGTACTCCTTCACCAACCATGGCGTGCCCGCTTTACTGTATCCTCTCTGCAGGCACGGTACACTGCGTGCCAGTGTCGGCATTCACCGTGCAGGACACCAAGTTGGCCCGGCGCCCCGAGATCAGCGCCGCCGGCTCCGGCCAGCCTAAGAAGCCACTTCCGTCTTTGGTAAAGACACGCAATCTTCTTTACCTGTTGAACAACCCGCTGTTGTCGGACCTCGAGTCGGAGCGGCCAATGTCGGAACATGCCGACGACGAAGGCGACGGTGGCCACGTGAGTTCCGAGGAAGAGGCTCCGAAAAAGCCGCTTTTTGGGCGCTTGGTGGACCGAAAACGCCCAGAACTAGCTGGCGCCGCCGACTCCGATTCTGAGCCCGCCGTTCCTGAAATGCCCATCGGCGCCGCCGATCTCGGCCCTCAGCCAGACATCCAGGCCATCCTCAACGACTACTCCACACATGCGGTCTATCTCCCCCAATATCTGGTCGATTTGCAGGGCAATTTGGAGCTGGACTTCCTGCAGATACGCAGTGTCCTCCCCAGGATCTTTCCCGCCTGGCAGGCCCCTGTCCAGATCAAGCAGCTCACCGGGGGCATCACCAACATGCTCTTGTCCTGTACACACACCCCGGACCTGTCCTGCGACTCCATAGCGCCTTGCACCCCAGAAACCCTCTTGATGAGAGTATACGGAAAGGGTACTAATTTGATCATCGACCGCAACCGGGAATTTGTGTCGCATCTCATCCTCAACTCGTTGAAATTGGCGCCGCCAATCCATGCCCGTTTTTCCAATGGGCTCATTTACGGCTTCTTGCCGGGACGCTCTTTAGAGCCCGACGAATTGAGTCTGCCACGTCTTTATCCACTCATAGCGCAACAGCTTGGCCACTGGCACAATAAAATCAACGCTGAGTTCATAGAAGACGGAATCCTCCGGATCCGGCTGCACAGCGGCCACAGAAATCCAGCCAAGTCTATCAACAACCTCTGGGACTTGATGGAGGACTGGATTGCCATCGTGCCGGTCAACGAGGCGTTGGTGGCCAATTTTGCCGCAAATTCGCCGGGAAAAGCGGTGACTGCACACAACGTGCGGCACGTGATCTTGGACGAGCTCCGATGGGCCCGCCAGCGGCTCAGGGCCGCCCGCTCCGAGGTCGTGGTGTGCCACTGTGACCTTCTCTCCGGGAACATCATCGTGCCGGAAGACGGTGCGGTGTATGCAGGCCGTCTTCCTCAAGTGGAAGACAATCCTATCCAATTTATCGATTACGAGTACATGATTCCTGCTCCCAGGGCGTTTGACATAGCAAACCACTTTGCTGAGTGGCAGGGCTTTGATTGCAACCGTGAAGCGATTCCTGAGCCGTCTCCCCAGAATCCGGTTATGGTCAATTGGTGCCGAGGTTACTTGAATGACGAAAATGCGCCGCCGGAGAAGGTTAATGCGCTCATTGAGGAGATCTCTCTCTTTTATGGGCTTCCTGGGTTTTACTGGGGAGTTTGGGCCATGATTCAGAGTGAGCTTTCCATCATTGATTTCAATTATGCAGAGTACAGTCTTCTCCGCATGGAAGAGTACTGGATGTGGAAGAGGGCGTTGTAGGTGCCCTCGTTTTTGGAGCCCGATTGAAGCGTGGACATCTGCAGAGAGAATCTGGACGTGTCCCGGACATATGCCATTATACACCCATTTCAGGAGCCGTAGAGGGTAACAAACCATGCCCAATGTCCATCTAGAACAACAACGGCCAACGGCTTATATGCACACCACAACATCACCGATACATGAACACATTCTGAAGCGTTCGTTGCCCTTCCTTTGGTTTTGTTGTTATAAGTCCCAGAGACGCATGTAGATTCGTGTATTTCATTTTCGTATCACATGGTCGCTCCATTCTTGTAGCACAATCATTCCATTTATATGTCACGTGGTAGTGTCAGTTCAAATGACGTCTTCGGCAGAGCGTATCAAAAAGGCGCTGACTCAGTAAACAGTTTATCAACAACCCCTTGGATTTCATGTTTGGATGAGATCCAATAAACTGGTGTATTCAACGCTTTTCTCATTGAAAAACACATTCATCTTTGCACATCAACAATTGTAGTATAATCAGTTTTCGGTGCATGCAAAATGACCCACCGAGAACCTCTATCGGCCTCTTTTTTTAGGGCATCCCAGATATTCACCCCGAAGCTTCGAGGAAGCCTGTTATTGGTGGAAAATGCCCGCTTAAGCCATTCCTCTTGCAGCACCTGCATAGAGGTTGCCAGAATCATATCCAACACAGCATCGGTCAGGTCCACGGTCAAAATTGTGGCCCTGGCCAAATCTCGCATCATTCCAGCAGCAGCCAACTTCAGGTCGTTTTCAAACTCCCACTTGTCTCTTTTGTTGTTTTTCCGGCCCTTGGCGAGGTTTTGCACCACATTCACCTTCTGGTCAAGATCAACGTGGAATAGTGGCTCGCCAATCTGCAGTCCGGGATCCTCCTCTTTCAAGTCGTGGTCTTCTAGCTCCTTGGTACGCCCGTGAATGTCGGAAATAAGAAACGACACCGCTTCGTCGTAGTCCAAATCGCATTCCTTGCCCAGCGCCAAATTGCGCACGCGGATTGGCTTGAACAGGCTTTTTCGGCCTTTTTTGACCTCGTTGGCCTGCTTCAAGAGAACCGCCCAGTTGGCACCGTCCTGCAGGGCTTGCGTGAGGAGCTCGTCGTACGACATGGTGGCATAGTAGTCGCAACTGACGTCACGTGACCACATTTCTCCTAGCAACGCAAACCCGCTGTGGTTGAGCACGGCGTGCAGGCCGCCAACAAGCACGTTGCATTTGGAGGTCCAGGCCCCCGCTTTGGATTTCCGAAGCCCGCTTTTGGTCATGAGAAACAAAAGCGTCGTGGTGAGCTGCACTCCCACCGCATGTGCAGTACCTCGTTTAATCAGCAGCTCGTTCGACAAGTCCACAATCAATTGGTCGTAGCGGCCTCCGGTGGCAATGCGAGAGTATTTGCGGTTTTTGTCCACGCGGTGAATCACCTGAAACATGAAGTTTCCCCCGTAGTATTTAGCGTTGTAGTTGCTCAACGGCGAAAAAAGCACCTTCGTGGACACTCCGAACTTCAGTGCCACCTTCAAAATCTCCTGAATATTTGCCAAAGCACGTTCCACGCGTGCCAAAAGCGGCAGGTCGATCATGATCTTGCGAAGTTTGGATTTCGCCTGTTCTGGCTCCATGGTGAAATTGAAGAGATCCACCAAATCCTTCACCACAGTGTGCTGAATTTTGAGCTCGTTTCGGAGACATTCCTTGATGTCTTCGGCGCCTCTTTCGATTCCCAATTGCAGAAGAATGCCTAAAAGCTCACTGCGCCGTTTTGGGAGCTTGGAGCTGCCAAACGCAAAGTTGATCACGCTGTTGAGAATGTCCAGGTGGTTAATGACAATCACCGTCTGGCTATTCTTGGTGTTGAGTGCAGGAATCGCCTGTATGATCTCGTCCACCGCCTTCAACACCTCGGCCGAGTCAATCATTAGAGTATCGGTGCTGTGGGAGAACACATCGAACGACATGGCACTGTACTTGTCAGGCTTGCCAAGTCCACGCACATTTGGCCGGTAGACAAACTCGTGGGTGAAAATCTTTGGGATTTTGATGTGTTCTCGGCTCAAAAAACGGGCTGTGGGTAACACGAGGTCGTAGGTCAATGTGAGAACGGATCCGCTTCGGTCGAGAACTTCATAAGTGTGTTCCTGCACTTGCATCGTCGACTTAGGAATCAAGAAACTGCCATAATAGCTTTGGATGGCGCCGTGGTTTCGGAAAATGCGGGAGATTTCGTCAATGGTTCCGCTGAACATTAAGAAATCCGATGTGGTGGTTTCTAAAATGGATCCATGCGAACCCTTACCCACTCGGTCAAACATGATGTCCCGGGCCAAAGAAGGAGGCTGGTTGAAAAGCGTGTCACGGACTTGCTGTTGCCATGGAGATGCAGGATCCGCCAACGATTTGAGCGCTTCTTTAATGATGATATCCTGGTGTTCCACCGGAATCAAGCCCGATTGTAGTAAATCCGCAGCCCCTGGGCGGTTTGCCGCCGTGTGGTCAAGAAGCTGGCGTATTATCTGCCGCTCGGTGGCTTTTCGGGACGAAAAATCCGTTGGAAACTTGATATCCACCAAACGAAGATCGTTTAGAATCATAGCCCGCTCCATTCCCGTACCCAACTGGTAGCACATCTCGAAAAAGATGATTCCCAACGAATACATGTCGATTTTCTCGTCGTAGGTCCCCGAAGCGATTTCTCGGGCGGTGTAGAAAAAGGTTCCAACCACTGTGGATAGCTCGTTATGTGGCGTGGCCACCTGGTTGTTTTTGGAAAGTGCCGATGAAAACTGTGAGTTCTTGGCAAGCCCAAAATCCCCCACCTTGACGTTGTTGGACTTGTCAATAAAGATGTTGGTGGGTTTTAAGTCGCGGTGAATGAAACCAGAGCTGTGGATGTATGAAACAGCCTCCAAGATCTCGCGGAAGAGCCGCCAGTATTCTGATGGATTCTGAGGTAGTCCTCGCTCGATCAAATCTGCAAGCGTGTTGTTTTCACAGAACTCCATCTGGATATAGAGAATGGAGCGATTTGGTTTCTTGTGGTCCATTTTCTCCACTTGGACTCCGCTTTCACTGTCGCTTTCACTTTCCGTTTCACTCTCACTTTCACTTTCGGTTTCACTGTCGGTGTCGCTTCCACTTCCACTCTTCTCGAAAACAATGCGATCGTCAAAGCTGTACTCCATCAGTGCTACCGAGTTGGTGAAGTAATCCACCTGAAAAGAGTTTTCGTGGACAAAAGACTGCGATCTTGCAATCGTTGGCTCGAACTCATCGGATTCATCACTTTCGCTGAAAACACTCTCATTGGCTTCGATTTCCTCCACCCAGCACCCGTAGTATCGTACGATGTACTGGTGGTTCAATCTGGCCAATGAAAACACCTCACTCAAAAGAGTCTCCAATTTATCCTGGCGGTGCTTGATTTTTTTGATGGCATAAAAGGTTCCCTCCATCTTATTGCGGGCCTTGACCACTTCGCCAAAACCGCCCTTACCAAGTCTGCCAACTTCTTCGAAATCCCGGGCGTACCGGGAAGAGTAATCGTCGTAGCGGTGGTCTTCTGGCTCCGCCTCGTCCAAGAACGGCGCATGGGCGTCCAGCCGACGCCGGGAAACACGTGATGCCACCGTATTCCGCCGGGCTGCATTTAGCAGATTTCGCTGGTACTTTGAAGAGCCAATTGGGTCACTTTTGAGAACACCAAGAGGGTCATCGGAGTCAATGCCCGATCGGAAAAACTTGACTGCATTGAGCTCCAAAAGACTAGATCTTTTCAGTGATTTTGGCTGTAGCATGTGACTCAAAAGGTCATACACCCTCTCGGCATACTCTTCAACGCCTGGGTAATCCCGAGGATTGAAGTTGGACAAGAAATCTTCTGGAGTCCGGAACTGGCCCTCCGAAATGTCGTAGTCGAGCATGATGCGTAGAAAAAGCACACCTAGCTGCCAAATATCAGTTTTCGCAAGGCCGCCCGAGGTATCCGGATCCGTCCATTTTGCCGGAATAAACGGATGCGTGAAGGAGTCACAGGCCAAGTTTTTCATGTGCAAGAGATTGTAGCCGTAGTTGGGATGGCAGTACTTGAGGGTTTTTTGCGTGGGATCTTCGTCTTCGTGGCACAAAAGAACACTTAGGGGACAGATGAGTCTGTGGGAAATACCGGAGGTGTGGAGGTGCTCGAGTGCAGGAAGTAGTTGGATCATCCAGGAGCGGGCCAAAGACCAAGAAATGGATTCGGTGGTGAGGAGAATCTCGTCAATGTACTGCTGGTGCAGCGAGTACTCGTTCAAGATGCGGATAGTCCATTCGTCGGTGTTTTTCTTCTGGTCAATCTGAAACCCGAACACCTTGAGGATTGATGGCAGACTGAGCAGCATGGTGGCTTCGAGCTCCAACTCTAGACTCTGAATCTCTGCTTTTCCCGCAGCCGACAGCCAGTGTTTGTCCGAAAGGGTGATTTCAGTAAGGAGATACGAAAGCGATTCGAACTGGCCGTCTGGAAAGCGCCTTTTGATGCCTGGAGACACGTAGGGGCGCACAATGTGCTGGGTGGCAATGGGCAGGAGGAGATTCTTGCAAGTGTAGCGAATGAAGCCTTCCACGGCCCGAAACCGGAAACGAGAGTTGGAACCCGGAACTTCGCCCGAAAGAATGCTATCAAACACAAATGCAGACAGCGAAGCCGGCACCATTTCATCCGCGGGCTCGGCCAGCGTGTAGGTGCCCGAATATGCATCCAGGTACGAGTCTTCGGCATTCATTTCGGTGATCTGGCGGTTGACCTCGGCCAGCTGCTTCTCCTTGGCCGATTGCTCTCTTTTGAGCCACTCAGACTCTTTTTCCTCGAGCAAAAGCCGCTCCTTTTCCATGCGCTTGACACGCTCCTCCTCTAAAGAAAGCACCTGCTCGGTGGTTTGTTGGAAATCGTCCAAGAGCTCCTTCACGTCCATAATAAGAGTAAAACAGAGCTCTTCGCCAAGGTACTCCTTGAGCACAGAGCGCACCTTGAGCTCTAGTTGTCGCAAACGGGCCTTGAGGAGGTTTCTTGGATTTAAAAGCTGAACCACCGGTGGCAGCTGGGGATAAGTCGGCGTGAACTGAATATCGAGAGTAACGGAAACAACGGGACGTTCTGCATTCTCGTGGGACTCAAGATGGATCTGAAAATGGGGAGATGCTTCCTGGCTCCATACTTTGTGATGTGGAGTGACGTCTTGGAAGATGTCGTTATAGATGGACCTGAGCGACTCTATTTCATCCTGCTGCCGCGTGCTGTTCATGGGAAAGCGGGATTTGGTCAAATTTGGGAACGAGAGTTGCTTGGATTAGTATTAATTAGTTGACCGGTCTAGAAAAAAAGGACCAGACGGAGAACCAGTGGAAATCAATAGGAAGATAAAGAATCAGTGGGATTGACAGGATGTAACACTGAATTTGTACCCACTATAGAATTGAATTGTGGGACCAAAAAGATACTTCAGGATAGCTGTGGATGCAGCAGAAGTTGTAAATTGTAAGGATAATCGGAAATATGGCAGTAGTTGTAGGGATCACCACTGATTTGTTCAAGCAGCAACAAAGGAATTGTGATCTTATCAGCAATCAGCCGGCGATTGAAGCAATTCCAAAATGCAAACAAGGCTTGATGCAGATTAGCGGAAGATGGAGTTGTAGGGGTTGACTTTGTTAGCCGCTCTATTTCCTTTCTGGGACTGGTCAGCTGTTTCACCGCTGTTTCAGGATTGTTTCAGTAATTTCAGCAATTTCAGCTGTTTCACCGCTGTTTCACAATGTCACCCGTGTTGGTCTTACTAGAACCTGATGCGGTGCGCATCAGTAGTGCGCGCGGCCCCGATGTCCGACCGAAAGGGCACGCTAGCGGCAATGCCAAGTTGAAAGGCCGACGCGGATGCGTTCTGCCTAAATAGGAACCGCTGAGCCGGCCGAAATAGGAAGGGTCAAGCGCCCGTCCTGCACACGCGCTCAGCACCCTCGCCACAAGTGCGTCCTGCACCCAGGCACCCTTCCCGGCCCCCGCCACACGCAACACCATATGCCCCCTCTCAACTCCGTTTCCTCCGACGAAAACACGCTCAGCATCCTCCTCACAACCGACAATCACGTGGGCTACCTCGAAAACGATCCTGTACGTGGCGATGATCTGTGGCGGACGTTCCAGGAAATAACCGCCATCGCCAAGGCACGTGACGTGGACATGGTGGTCCAGGGAGGCGATTTGTTCCACGTGTCCAAGCCCCTGAAGAAGCTGCTTTTTCACGTGATCCAGGCGCTTCGCCACAACTGTCTTGGAGACCGGCCCTGTGAGTTGGAGTTGCTCAGCGACCCTCTGCTGGCGCTCCGGGTGGGTGACTCGGTCAACTACGAGGACCCCAATTTGAACGTGTCTATTCCGGTGTTTGCCATTTCGGGAAACCACGACGACGCTACCGGCGAGGGCCTTCTTTCTCCTTTGGATGTTTTGGCCTCCACGGGCCTCATCAACTACTTTGGCCAGATTCCCCGCCTGGACAAGATCTGCGTGGCGCCGTTGGTGTTTCAGAAGGGGTTCACCAAGTTGGCTCTCTACGGCATCAACAACCTACGCGACGAGAGACTCCAGCGCATCATGAGAAACGGAGATGTGACGTTTCAAAAGCCCGAGCTGGATCTGGACTTTTTCAATCTCTTGTGCTTGCACCAGAACCACCACCGCCACACCATGACGTCATACGTTCCCGAAGACTTTCTCCCGTCGTTTTTGGACTTTGTTTTGTGGGGCCATGAGCACGAGTGCATTCCCTTCCCACAGTACAACCCCACAACTGGCTTTGACACGCTTCAAGCGGGGTCGCTGGTGGCCACGTCGCTCTGCCAGGCCGAGGCCGCTCCGAAACACGTCTTTCTCATGAAAATCCGGGGTAAAGACTACCTGATTGAAGCGATCCCGCTTTCCTCCGTGCGCCCGTTTGTTATTGATGATGTGAGCTTGAAAGACGAACAGTTCATGGAGGGTCCTGCGTCCAAGGCCGACATCGCCACCTTTTTGAACGATAAGGTGGAGTCGATGGTGCTGCAGGCGCAAAAGCTGGAGATACTTCCTCTTGTGCGGCTCCGGGTGGACCAAACAGGAAACTACGATGTGGAAAACGCCCGCCGCTTTTCCAACCGCTTCGTGGGCAAAATCGCCAATGTCGACGACATTTTGCTCTACCACAAGCGGAAAACGGAGCCGGTTGTGCGGCTGAAAGCTCCAAATCTGGAACCTCTTCCCTCAGATAACGTCTCCATCCAGCACATTCTCAAGGAAACACTAGGAGAGAGCCAGCTTCATTTGATTCCAGAGCAGAGTATATTCGAAGCAACCAAAAAGTTCATCGAGCAGGATGACAAGCAGATTTTCCTGGATTTTGTGGAGAAAACCATCTATAACGCAACATCCCAACTCCAGAAGATCAATATTGACGAGGCAGAGTTTCACACTGGCGACGAGGCCGCCACAAAAAAGGGATTTCGTCAGCTTCTCAATAAGTTGCGCTACGATACGAAGCGGGCGCCGTTGAAAGAAGAACCGGAAATTGCTGCCAAAAAAACCACGTTTTTAGAATCTGACGAAGAGGATTTTCAGCCGAGGCAGCAGACTACAGTGAAAAGACCGGCCCCAAGAGCGGCTTCAAAACCCAAACAAAAGGCAAAAGCAAAGTCTTCGGAAGTCGTGCAGATTTCCGACTCCGATTCCGATGAATACGTGCCGGAAAAGCCGGTGAAGGTGCCGGCCAAACGAACGCTTAAGGCGCCCCAGCGGGCTACCAAGAAAAAGACCGCTTCTCTTGACGACCTCTTGAGTCTTGGCTGAATTTGCAAACGGGATTACCAATTCCACCGACCCAAAATCTACAAGTCTACAAAAGGATTAGATAGCCATAGCATCAACATTGGCATTGGATAGAGTCAATTGTCAATTGTTCAGCATCAGCATGAGTGAATTCACTCGTTCAGCACAAACTGGAGTGAATTACACTCGTTTATCCTGCAGTCGTAGTCCCATCTACAGCGCCTCGCTAACCACTTTGCATTATTCTCTGAATCATTGGCCACTCAGCTCAACGCGTGAACAGTGGGCCGTCTAATCCAGTCGTCAGCTCCAATGAAGCACAATCACATCGACGCCGCCTCTTTGATCAACGCGTCCATGTCAAAAGATGCATCGCCAGTGGTAAACGCCCGCAACAACGCCAACTTGCTCTCGCTCTCGGTGACACCATAGAAACGTTGCACATTCAACACCAACAACTGAGCCTCGTCAAGCGAAAGCGGCACATCTTCCTCCACTTGGCCATTCATCAACACCACGCCCTTGTCGTGCATGAGATCCTGGTGAAACATCAACGTAGTGTGTGGTTTGGCGTACTCCTTGTGTAACTTGTACTCGGCCAAAGACGTGAGCATGCAATGCGTGGTATGGGGTCCCACAAATCCCCACTGCACAAAGTGCATCTCATAGCCGTCGCCTTCCTTGGGAAGCGGTAAGATGAAGTTGGGGTTTCGGAAAGCATTGGCAAACATGCGGGAGAACTGCTCTCCCAGTAACACTGCACTCATGGCCCTTTCACTCTGCGCAAAGCGGGCTCTCCAGATGAATTCCAACTCTTTTGGTGGCAATTCCTTGATTTTGCCCACCTCCACAAACGACTGCAACGTCTTGTATGGTGCAGCAGGCTTGTCCTTGTCAATATGGCCTCTTTCGGCAAACTTTTTCTGTTGCTGAGCACGGGCTTTTTCGGCCTGCTTCTTCTCATGGGCCTCGAGCTCCGCCAACGGATCCACGGCATTCATTTGCTTTTTCTTCGCCTCGATATCCGCCTGGAGTTTGTGTGTCATTTCTTCCACGGATTTCACACCCATTTGCTCCGCTTTGGCGCGGAGTTTTTCGTGGTACTGCTCCATGGGCAGTAGGATACGCCCACGGGCCGTGGAGGCATAGCGGACGCGGGCAGAGGCGTGGGTGAAGAGTCTGAATCTGTGCATGGGGTTGAAGACGTGCGCAGATGCCTGTGAGTAGGTGCGACACGTGAAGCTGGGTCACGTGCCGGAGCACGTGACCACACTACCGCTCCGGTAAGGCTAGCAAACGCCAAGATTCGGCGGCTCGGGGCGTCTGGGATAAGGCCGCCGACTTTACGAAACGGACTGGCTGGGCTGGAGATACGTGGCCCAGATGGCGTATATGCAGTACCGTTCCCAACGTCTCCGATTAATCTTCTACATCTTCGACTTCCAAACGACTCTTATTCAGACTTTGCAGCCTAACAACGTCACATCTTTAAACGGCCATTCTTAAATACCGGACATGAGAATACTCCACTTTATAGCTACCTCGCCATCTTCACGGGATCTTCCTTCTACGAGTCAAGCCTCTTCTGAGCCTGCTTCTTCCGAAACCTTCTTCCCTTCTCTCACTTCTTGGGCCGTTTTTTCTGGATTGTTCTCCCTCTTGCTCTCGGTTTCTTCTTGCTCTTCAGTTTCTCTTCTGACTCTCCAGTTTCTTCTTGTTTTCTCTTCTTCTTCCATCATGCCCTTCTTAGTGCTTTCCCTCGATTGCCTTCTGCTCATCCTTCTCCACATACTCTTCAGGCGCATCCTTGGCATAATGACCCAAGGTCTTTTTCAAGGATTCCGGAATATCCTCAAAAGCCAAATCTTCAGTCGTTGTAGCAACAGACTCGCCCTTTGCTTGTAAAAGCTGCTCCAAATTGACCTTTTCGTCCCGAAACATGTTCAAGTTGTCGGCAATCAAATGCCGGTTTTTGCACCCGGGACACTGGATCAAAACGGAGCCGTGGGTGTAGGCTTGCTTGGAGAAGGCATGGGACGACCGGGTATCACACTTTTTGCACGTGAAGGCAATCATGAGCTGGGGCGTGTCCACTTTGAGAACGTTTGCTTCCGTTTTGGGGCTTGTGTCTGCTTTGGGAGTGCTGCCTTCCGCATTAGGGGCGTTTTCCTGTTTGGGCACTAGAGAAATGGCCCGATTTGGCACCATCCATGCGCCAGCCATGCGCCTGGCACAACCCGGCGCCCGGGCCACTCGGAGCGGTTGTCTGAAGAGCCGAAACATGCCCCGACGCCAGCGGCGGCGCGGAGCTGTACGTGGCTATGGCACGTGACTGAGCATGTGACCGAGCCCCCACGTGACGCGCTCCTCCGCAACTGCCCCGTGATGTTGGACGAGACCAAAGCGTTCCACCACGCCGTCTACAGCGCCGTGGCGCAGATCCCTGCAGGTCACGTGACCAGCTACGGCCATATTGCGTATCTAATCGGGCGGCCCCAGAACGCACGCCAAGTTGGCGCGTCGTTGAAGCACAGCAGAATCATTCTTCAGATGTTCCGGGCGGAGCAGGTCGAATTTGGCGAAATTCCGTGGTGGCGGGTGATTTCAAGTGCAGGCCACATTCCCAAGCGAGACGCCGGCGACTTGGAGCAGAAAAGGCGGTTGGAGGCCGAGTGTGTGCAGGTTTCTGGTATGTCGGTGAACCTCGACCAACACGGCTGGTTTCCCGACGACATCGGGGAATAGGTGGCGTATACAGGCTATCTCAGCGGCGTCTTTTTGGATGTTGACTATTTGGATATTGACTATTTGGATGTTCTGATTATTTGGATATTGACTATTTGGATGTTCTGATTATTTGGATATTGACTATTTGGATATTGACTATTTGGATGTTCTCTATTTTGGATGCTATTTTGGATGCTATTCTGAAATCCAATATTTCGTGGAATAATCGAAAAAGATGGTCGGTTTGTCTTCACTCCGCAGAAAAGTCCAATACGATGAATGTTGACTCGAACGGCTTGTTGGGGGCTTTTTTGGCTAGTCACTCCTCCAAGCTACAGTCGAAAGTTAGCTTTTGCAGCTTCTGTTCGTGCACCAAGACCAAGGAACCAGGGAATTTATAATCCCTTCTCTTTTGTCGCCCTGTCCCTATACAACTCTATTTGTGGCCATGCCCGCTATACAACTTTATTTGTTGATATAACAGGTTGAAATTCTGTTGAGGGAAGCAAAGCTATTTGGAATGAGCATTTTGGGTTCGGGTTGTTTTTGGAGAACGACAGATATTTGAATTGTAGAGCTTTAGATTGTCACCTATTTCTGCTTATTGATAGAAAGAATAGGCCAATGACACCACTACAAAGTCTACACAGTCCATGTATACAGTCCATCTCCAAAGTCCATGTCTACACAGTCCATGTCTATACAGTCCATGAAACCCTCTCATAATTAGAAACTTAACCACAATTATCCCGTTAGACATCAAATGTATTCAAGATGCCACGTGAAAACTTCACTATGTGAATTGACCAGGGCATTTCTTTTGGAACCTGCTATGAGATTAGCGGCCATTGACTCTATTGACCCTCTACGAAGTCGTTTTGCCCGCAAAGAATTGCGGTTGATTGCTTTTCGGTGGAGGCAAAACTTTCAGCCATCTTGTCCTGCATACAGAGCCCGTTCAGGCTTGGGCTTGTACAGATTCCATTTAGGGATGTGAGGATTTGCAAGAACAGTAAATTTGGATAGCAGATTTGGACCCGCATTTGCGTCTCAGATATTGCACTGTCTGTAGTCCGAGATCTTGGTCACGTGCGTTGATGTATCATCAAGTACCCCAGATTTGTCACTGAAAAAAATTGCCATTCATGCATTTTCTCGGCTAGACGTCCGTTGAAGTTTCTGGTCTTTAGAGTTGGAAATATAAGCGCTTTGTTACAGACATTAATGGTTCAGTAATGTATAGCACAGTGATATAGTTACAATTTCAGAGTTTTTAATGTCAAGGTACTGCATAGCGCGGAGAAAATGCAAATCGGGAACCAGAAAGACTGTACAAATAAGAACCACCATTGCCTGGCCTGCGGTTTCGGTTAAAAATGTGGCCCAAAATTGGTTGTTCACATCTCGCCAAAGATCCCGGCCCAAAAGCTAAATTTAAACCATGCTGCTCCTGTTTTGGGAGTTCCTTTAATGGAATGACGTCATGGGGATCATATGCCGTCCTTCGCCCCAGCAGGATCACGCACGGATTCCGCCCTTGGCCGAAAATGGCACTGATAAGTGTGCCAGTGGAGCCCTTGTATGCACGCACAGGTGAGATCCGAGGACACGGCGCCATATTTCTCCGCCACAACACGGTCCCGCTCGCTTTAACGTCGCCACAGCACTCTCGGCAGTTCCGTCACGCCGCACACAGAATTTCGCCGCCCCTCGTGCCGTATCCCAGAAGGGAAGCGGAGGGGGATATAATCGGAGGTACGGGTGCGGCCGCACTTCCGGCCTGGGACCGGGGCCCTGTGCAGGACAACAAGCCCCAGGTCCTGTTGCAGTCACTCCAGCCAGCCCTTTATCGCCTGCCGCGGCGTCCCCTTCCTCGGCCACGACCGCCTCTAGCGGGCTCCCCTCTCGCTAGTCTCAGGAGACTTTCCTCTTCCATTTGAACCCGTCTGCACTCCTCTTCCCACCAACGAGCAAATTCCTGTTCCTGTTGGATTTCCTGAAGAGTCTTGACGGGGTGGGGAGTTTCGGCGGCACGTGACGCTTCTTCGAGCATCACGGTGGAGAGTTTCTTGACGCTCTTCGGAGCGGCCGACGCCGCTTGTCCGAGAACCGGGAAGGCTTTGAGTTCGCTGGACTTTCCTGTGGTTTTTGGCCCACTTTCGTCCGCTTTTGCCCACGGATTGCGGAGAGTCACCTTCTCCGGAACCACAGGGCCGGCGGTTTGCGCCTTGCGTTCTTTTTGGGACTTTTTCATCGCCGGCGAAAACTTGATTTTGCTTCGCTTTTCCACCGTGACATTTTCCCCTAGAGCAGGCGTGAAAAGCGGCCCCTTGCCCACTTTCGGTTTTTCCTTGGCCCGCTCATCCACTGTTTTGTTCTCATTTTTGTCAGTCTGCTTGCCGTTCCGCTCTTCGTTGGGCCGTTTTTCATTCGGCCCGATTTCTCTTGCTCCGCTTCGTCCTGAATCGCCGTCTTTATCCCGGAATTCGTCCCGTTTTCTTCTCGTCACCACTTCAAAGTCGTCATCGTCAACAGCACATTCTGAAGCAACGTTTCGGAGATCATCACGCATCTCCGACATGGAAAAACGTCTGTCAGAAGAGACCAGACGCCCCGAAACACGCTGTTCCGATTTCGACATTTTTCGGCTCAGTTTCCGCCGCAGAGACTGTTCCGAAACCTCGAAAATCGGTTCAAAGCTCGAAAACCCCTTTCGGTCGCTCATGTACATCTCGTTGAAGTTGGCGAAATCAGACAAGAATGTTTCAACCATTTCGGGTTCCGGGGCTTTTCTTGCAACACTCCAGTCCAATTCGCCTTTGTCGCCGATCACAAAATCGGCATTTTTGCAATTATCCAAGAAATCAAGCACTTTTTCCACTCTGCGCCAGACATTTTCATCTATGTCCTTGAAATTGGCGTCAAAAACAACAAGTTCAAGGTTATGGTAAAGATACCAACAACACGACATGAAAAGCCTAGGAGCATTGAGCCCGTCTGAATGGCTCAACAAAATCAACACGTTTTCCAACGAAAGATAGTCCTGCACAGTGTATTCACAGAGCCTTTTGAGTTGAACAAGCAAAAGCTCATCGGCGACGTCCATCATGTCTAGCACAAAGTTGACAAACTCGTCGGGTTCACAAATTCTTTCTGTTTCCGGTTCAAAAACTGCCATGTCATTGCACCCCTGAAGATGGCGCAAAATCACTTTCATTTGGGCCAACGTCACGTTTTCCATACTAATGCTCTTACTGTTAGATTCAGTCTCAGAGTCGTCCCATGCCAAAATCGTCTCGAAAAAGGCACATCGGCAAATGACAAACGACAGGCATTGAATACTTTCGCCATCAGCCAAGTCCAAAACAACGTCACCATATGATTCACCCAACTGAGCCATTTGCGAAAGAAACACAGCGTCACTCTCGTACAGCATCTGAAAAAGAGTCATCAACGCCCGAAAATCTCGACGAATTGCTTGTTCTTTCTCCAGTTTTAGCTCTTTGCTCCAGAAATCCAACACCGTGTTTGTATACATGAAATGGACAAACACTAGTACTGCAATTGGCTCGACAGGCGTATCAAAGTGAATGGTGCCTTCAGCAAAATGTCCTCGAATGTGCTGATCCAAGAAATACTCGTCAGAACCGGCAAAAATTCGCCGGCAAAAAGCCGACCGTTGCAAGAACAAGCCCTTATGTATGCCAAGCCTGATTCCGCTGGACAAAATGGCTCCGTCGCAGAATTTCTCTTGCAGCCAGTCGAGCTGGAACCCGTCGCACTCTATGCAGGAGCGAAGCATTTGTTTGTGTGCCTCCAATTCCTGCGCCGAAAACTGCTGGTAGGTGCTCAAGTGCTTAGGCAGCGTCGTGTGCCGCTCCACATACGCCTGCACTAGGCGGTCCTGCTGTAGCCGCTCAGCCAAAACGGGATTCTGTGCTGTGTCCTGCATATAGGCATCTGCCGACCCAAACTGGGGACAAATGTAGCAGTTTGTATGGTGGTCCACGTCGAGCAATTGGTCCTGCTTTCTGTACCTGTCAGGCTCAACCAAAGGGCTCAAATACTCCATGTCCTTTAGAAAGTCGTTTTGCTGGAGTTTGTACGGAAGTGGATCCACTTCGTCCCGGAGAAAACCAAAAGAGGAAAAAGAGTCGCTGCACGCAACCTGCACGACGCGATTGATCCCGTCAACCTTCGTATATTTCCGCTTCGGGATGCCGCTGGAACCTCGTGCTTGTATACAGACCCGGAACACGGCGCCCTCCAATGTGCAGAGCACAATCGAGCCGTCAGCTGCAGTGTCCATATCAACGGCCTGCATAGAAATCGTCTCTGGCGTCCACACGGTGTGGAAAGTGGAATTCTTCGGACTGGCGGTGTTCAAAAGGACCTGCACAATGTCACCGCTATCTACCAACACATGAATCAATTCGGGCGACTGCACACACACCTTCAGAATCACCGGGGCCCGCGTCATCACTGATGGCTTGAAAAGCTCGAAATGGAGTGAAGTGTCGATTCTCGGCGAGATTCTCGGGAGTTTTGCTCGCTGGTTCTGAAAACACACTATGAGCTCGTTAGTTTCCGTCACAACCACGGTGCAGGTTTCACTGGTGGCTACCTGCCGCACTCTTTCACGGATATCCACGCTTGTGGGCACCCGCTGCACGCTGCCGGAGTGCATCACGTGACCAACCACGAAGTCCTCGGGTTCGCTCGCCGGAAAGCCCATTTGACCGACATTCAAGCCCCAGAAAAAGATACTCTCAGCGGTATACACTAGGGAGTGCACATTAGACACCGCCACGCCCTTCAAATCGGTCTTGTTTCGGAAAAAGCGGACCTCGTGCGGCGTCGCCTCGTAGATCTCGTTCCGCTTGCCGAAAACAGACATGTTGCTTTCGAAGCCGAGCTGCCCATACATGTTCAGGCCCCACGAAAACACCCTGCCGGTGCTAGTGACCGCTAGGTTGTGGGAACTGGAGATAGAAAGGCCGCGGACTGCATATAAGCCGGGCACCTCAACGTACCCCGGCGAGTTGGAGGAGTTTCCGAGCCCCAAGCGCCCCCGCTTGGCGGAGCCGCAGGTGAGCACCGCGCCCGAGCGGGCCACGACCGCAGCGTGGTAGTTGGCCACGTGCACGGCCCGGAGACGGCCCGGGTCACGTGACATGCATACTTTCGTCGGCGGCGCACGTTCCACGGCGGCGCCGAGACCCAAGTTTCCGTAGGTGTTCAGCCCGTAGGCGTAGGCAGCAGAAGCACCAAACTCGGGGCTCCACCAGGAAGACGGGCGGGGGAGGTTGTGTGCAGTCCGCCGGATCAAATGGAAGTCATCATTCTCGTTAATATAAGCCGGAAACCAGACCAAGTTCAGAGCCCCATTTTCTAAGAGCAGCAATGGGTCTCTCCCACACCGATCTCTGCGTTTTAAGAGTTCCTGGAGAGCGTTCGGGGGTTGGCCTGAGAAGTGGGCCAACAAAAGCCGCAAACATGCCATTCTTTTGAGAAAAAAAGCATAGTGGAACACGTTCCATCCGCTTTCAAAGTCTGTGGCCGCTAGGAGTGGTTTGAGGGTAGCTAGCTGGAGGATTTCAGCGAGCCGCTGCGTGTTATTGGAAAGGACACATAAATGGAGTATATTTCGGCCAAAAACATCTCTGCGGAGGAGAAAATCGGTAGGCTGGTCATTCAAGCGGGGAAGAACCGAATTCAGTGGTTTTGGCGGGTCTAGCGCCAGGCCCGAGGTCATGGCGAGTATTCCAACGAAAACGAGTCAAGATGGCCGCTGTAAGGAGGCTGTGGGGAGCTAGTTCAGAGCGTTCCAGCTGGGCGAAACAAAAGAAGAATGGGGGCCCTATATTGTCAAGATATGTACAGGAAGAAGTGACAGGCGTGGGATAAATGTGTCATTGAGTATTCTATTGCCATGGTGCGCGCGGAGGTACGGGTGTCACTCGTCGATGCTGATATCCATACCGAAAATGGAGTCCACGTCGTCGTCGGCGTCTGGATTTTGCGGCTCGGAAATCTCGTCCAAGATGTAGGCCGCAGCAAGCAGTTTCTTTTTGACGCCGGCGATTTTGCCGGTGGGAGGAAGCCGCGGCCGGGTGTTGCGTTGTTTCTGAGGCAACTCGTCGTCCTCCAAGAGAAACAACTGGTCCGGCGGCGGAAGCTCCATGCTCTCGCCTTTGCGTTTCTGCAGCTTGACATAGGCCGCCTCGGTTTTCTGCACTAATGCGGCGTAGAAACCCTGGAGAAGCCCGATTTGTGCAGGCACATCTGCCACCGTCAACCGGCTCGGCCCGAGGTCCTTCAAGTCCTCGTACTTGGTGGTTTTGCTGGCAGGCCCCGTGCTGTTGAACGAGTTGTGGAGCCGCAGCTGTAAGAGGTACACCGGCACCGACGACAGGAGCATTTTGAACTCTTTATCAAGGCCCAATTCTTTGAAGCCAAAGAAATCGTCGCCCAACGCGCTGGTGAAGTCACCCGTGGTGAACTGCTCGCTATTATCGTCGAAGTTCTGCTCACTGATGTTTTCAAGCGTGGGCCGGAGTAGATCCTTCAAGAATCCCGCCAATTTGGCCCGTAAACCCTCCAATTTCGCCTCGGTTTTTTTGACCCGTTCCTGGACAAACGTGTATAGATCATCAGGCTTGTCCACACCGTTTTCCAAGAGTGAGAGAAGCACGATATCCTTCTTGTTGAGGGTGTTTCGCAGCGTGCTCTCGCAGTGCAACTTCATGGTTTTGGCAAGGTTCAGCATGTACTTTTCCGCAACCTGCGTTAAAGTGTTGATAGCCACGGAGTCGGTGCTTTCGAAGCCGGTGTGCATGCCGATTTTGGCCACGCTTTTGCGGAGCGCTGCATACTGCACCTCCAGGTCATTGAGCTCGTGGTTGGGCAACTTGGAAACATCGTCCACATCCACTTCCCGGAGAAATTCGATCTCCGGCTGCCGCATCTGTGTTCGGTGCATGAACTGCTGCGTCTGCATCTGCCGGATTAGCGAGATCTTGAAGCAGATCTTCCGGATCTCCTGCATCTCGGAAATGTTCTTGGTGTAGAGTGCATTGAGTCCGGAATTGTCCAACACAAGGCCTGTTTTGGCTCCGCCTCCGGCCTTGAGAATCTCCTCCACCATCTCGTTTTCGTACCGCTCTTGCTGTGCATCGTCGCTTCCCTTGTACCCGAGCTCCGGCACTCCGCCCGCAATGTCGTATTCCAAAAGATACGGCTCATCATTGTCGAGCAACTTATTTCCTTTCGACACCACCTCCTTGTTGTCGAGAAAATGGTTGAAGTCGCTCATCTTCTTCGATTCCCGCACAATGGCTTCGGCATCCATCCTCAAATGCAAATTGTCGTCGAAGAGTGCCGCTCGGCTGGCACAGTAGTTTGCACGTGACTTTGCCGTGAGCACTTTCCACGCCTGTAGCTCTGCGTCCTGATCATCGTTGTCATCATCGCGGGACTCCAAATCATCGTCGTCTTCCTCTTCGTCCTCGGCCTCCTCCGGCTCCGCCGGCACCGGTGTGGGCGCCTTCTCGACCTCCGGCTCCTGCGCATGCTGCTGGTGCTCCTCCTCCTCCTCCTTGACGACTTCCCGCCGCATTCCCTTTTTGGATCCCTTTTTGGATGACTTGCCGCCGGGCATCTCGTCCACTTCCTCGTCCTTCTCGAGCTCCGCCCGGTTACGAATGGTGATTTCGGGGATCATTGGTGCGAGCTTTTGGGTTCGTTTTTGCATGGCAATAGCATGAGCACGGAGAAAATGCTTTGGGTCGGTGTTGTACACCAAGCAATTGTTCCAAATAAGCATGAGGTCGTCCATAAACTCCGCCTTGGACTGGTATGTCAAAGCCTTGAGTTTTTTCATCACAGTGTTCAAATCCATCGGATTCTTGATGATGAGCCCATAATTGGGTGCCTCACGCTTGGACACTTTGTTCAAGAACGGCGTCAGGTGCTCGGTGTAACCCCGTAGGTCATGTAGAACCTTTTCACATGCTTCGTAAAGCTCTTCTTGGCCCACGCGCTCGTCGTTGGCCCATTTTCCCCGGTTTTTTCGGATATCCATGAAGAGAGACCGCAACTCTATGTCATTGAGTGCAATGTCGTCCCGTTTCTCCCGGATAGTTTCGAGTAAGTGCTTCAACGAGTGTGACGCAGCGCCAAATGTGATTGGGATCTCGCTATCATTATCCGCCGGTTTCTGTGCTTCAATCTGGAGGTCCAGCTTCTCGAGTTTCCGCCGCTTGATCAATGTTTCACGGTCGTACTCGAAGTTGTGGTAGATTTTGTTGAAGTTCTTGATCTGGATGTCTCTCTCCTCAAGAGACGGCGTCGCAAGCTCGTCGTTCTTCTCTGCGCTTTCTTCGCCGCCGTTTCGGGTCCGAAAAACGCTGACGGGGATCCGGACCACCGCCTGCCCGTCCCGCCGCTCGATAGGTCCGTTTTCGGCGCTTTTCGCTGGTTTTTCCGGCTCCTCCTCCTCCTCGTCATAATCATCCTCCTCCTCTCTTATCGGCTCCGCCACAACTTCCTTTTCCGGTTCCTGATCTAGCAGCTCCATCAAGTCGTATTGGTCTTCGAGCTCCACGTCGTGTATGCGGCTCTGGCGAGAGGTCTGGGAATCGCTGGCAAAATAGAAGTCGATGGCTTTTTCCCAGAGAATAAACCGTAAATTAAGCGCCAATGCCGCTAATGGTTTTTTGCCTTCTTCAAGGCCCTCTTCGTCGCTTGCTGACGGGGTATCATCCTCATTTTCGATATGAAGCGTGCAATTTCCATCAAGGAAGCTGGTCCACAATTCGAGATTATCTAGGGCCAAAACATGGGCTAGAACCTGGCTTTGAAACGGCGTCAAAACCTCCTTGAAGTAGTCTTTTTCTTGGAGCCGCTTGGCGAGTGCAAAGAGCCGCCGCTGGTCGTTGTCCTGAAACGGCTGTAAGGGGTTCATGTTTCAGCACGGAGTGATTGTTTCAGGGTTTCAGCTTGGTTTCAGCTTGGTTTCAGATTTGTTTCAGGTTGGTTTCTGCTCCTTTGGAATCGCTGATTGGGGCTCAGAGGGTGAGTTGCGTAGAGCTAAGTTTGTTCGCTCGATTCACGTGTTTCACTTGTGTTTCACTTGTGTTTCACTTGTGTTTCACTTGTCTGTCTCTGTCCTTTCCAGTTGCTGTTGTTCCTGGTTGGAAGGCACGGGTTTGCCTTTTGTGCCGGAATCGTGTGACGACGCTGTGTGCGTGTCGGTTGGAGATGTAGTTGGCGGAGTGAGTGGGTATATGCAGGACAAACAGAGGTGAACGAGAAGAAGCACGCCCTACTAAAAATACAACCGGTTTCGCAACATAATACTACTATTTATGGTGGATAACAAGATTAATCTATGAAGCCTAGACCGCATACTTCTTGGTCCACTCACGGGCGTTGGTCTCGTACTTGGCTCTGTCCAGTTTGTAGACGTGTGCAATCTCAGGAACCAAAGGATCGTCCGGGTTGGCGTCAGTCAACAAAGAGCAGATCGACAAGAGCACCTTGGAGATGGTGAGTGCAGGCGACCATTGCTCCTTCAAGATATCTAGACAGATGGAGCCAGACCCGTTGATGTTGGGGTGGTAGATCTTCGTGGTAAAGTTGACCTTAGGGGCCTTGAAAGGGTAGTCTGTAGGAAAGTGGATCGAAAGGAAGAACACTCCACCAGCATAAGGCGAGTCTGGGGGTCCCATGATCGATGCTTGCCAGTGGTACAAGTCATCACCAACAGGGCCTGCGGAGCAGGAGGAGGGTGGATCTCTGAGGTTAGTATTGAAGAGGAAAACGCCTGAAAAGGACTGAAAGGAAAGGGCTTGGAGAAAAGAACTCGATGAGAAACGACTGGATGAGTGTTGCCAAGACGAAGGGACAAGGATTTCGGACGCAGACAAAATCTGAAACACGACATCACACCGCTGCAACAGATTCCGATCAGCAGTGCCAGATCACGGATAGTACAAGACAATCCCGCTCACCGCCGCTAGTCGCTGTTGGGCATTTTGTTTCACCCTTCTCGCTCGCTGTTTCGAAACTCTCTTGTGTCCACTTCCTTATCCGCTCCGTATCCACAAGTCGGAGATTAGCAACACTAGATCCGCCATCAATCATTAGCGAGTCCTGCTTCCACTTTTGCACTTTTTCGAAACACGTTCAAGATTCCCAAATGGGATTGTGATGCAAACTCCCCAGATCACTTAAGCGCCGAGTCAGATTCTGTGATCGGGCGCCATTTCTGCTGTGGTGCTTGTTTCACACAAGAATGAGAGGATGGCAACGGGCGCCAGAGTAAACATACCTTCCCAAGTCGAGCAATTCTTTGTTGATACGCTTTAAAGACATTTGGAATTATATGATGTGTTTTATCTATGGAAAAAAAAAGAGGCAAACTCGGGAAAAAATCCGTTGCGAATCAGCAATACCGCCAAACCTCGCTCCTGCACACAGCGCGCATATTCCAGCAGCTTCCACAATCGGAAAAACAGCGGATTTCGCCGGGTGAAGTACGGCGCCGATGGCGTGCTGTTGAAGGAAGGGGTGGTGTCACGTGCGTGGCACGTGAGGTCATATAACGTGACAAATGGTCACGCGACGTACTCTCTGCCGGCCCTGGGCTTTCGCACCCCACCGCCGCTCAGCAGATCAGCGTCACGTGAAGGGACACGTGACCGCACGTGCCTTGGCGCACGTTCACGTCTCCAGCACCCATGTGGGGCCACGATACAAACGGACCCCAAGCCGCCAACAACGGCACCGCTGAGGACAAACACGTGATATCAGCGCCAAAGGCCGAAGCTCCTGAAATGGCCAAGTCCGTCGACCAGATCAATGCCCGATTTAAAGCTACGAGAAAGTCCAGAACAGGATGTCTAACGTGCAAGTTCCGCAAGAAAAAGTGTGACGATACAAAGCCCATTTGCCGAGACTGTCAGCGATTTGGGAAGGAGTGTGTATGGGTGGACTACTCGTCGATGGATAAGGAGGAGATACGAGTGCTACGGCAACAGGTGCAGGAAAAGGAGCGGAATCAGAAACTTCGGCGGCGTAAGAAGTTGAGTCGGGAGGAAGAAAGTGTTAGTCCGAGTGACGAGGGTGACGGTGTTTCCGTCGCTGTATCGGGACAAGAGCTGCATGCTTTGCAAGAACTGGATGCATTGGGACACGAACTACATGCATTGGGACACGAACTACATGCATTGGGACAAGAACTGCATGCATTGGGAATGAACATGCCACCGGCGCATGCAGCCAGCGCTTTGGGACCCAATGTGACCGCATTGGAACACAGCAGCTCCACACTTGGACACGAAAGCGACCGTTCAGGCCAGGGCTTGCATGCACATGAGCAGCCGCAGGCAGCCGGGCCCAATGCAGCGAATTCACCGCCCAAAACAGATTATGATTTGCTCGATTTGCACACGCCGGCGTTTGACATGCATATGGGCGAGTTCGGCACCGAATCCCGCAGTGTCTCCCTCACCAACCTCTTCAGGGCCGCCCAAGACCCGCAGAGCTCGCTGGCTCTCCTCCACTTCCTCAAGGACTTGTCCCACACCGGCACGCCGGAGGTGACTAAACACCCGTACCTCCGGCCGGCAAAAGACGAGCTTCCGTTCAACAACGTGCAGCTTTTCGACATTGCGTCCGGTTTCATGTCGTCGTACTTGCCGTCGCCACGGCCGTCGCTCTCGCTTCTTCCCGAGCTCGACTCGCAGGGCTTGTACCTCTACAACTACTACTGTGAGACGCTTTCCCGCAAAATCTCCATTGCGCCGTCCATCAACGAGGACCTGAATCTGTACCAGAGGGTGTTTCTTCCGCTAGCGCACCGAGACCGGGGGGTTTTGTATGGGATTTTGGCGTGGGCCGGGTTTCATTTGGGCGGAAAGTGGATGGCCGAGGGCTCTCAGTATGCCCGACTCGCTGCCAATCAGCTCAACGACGACAAAGCCGAGGAATTGGACGAGGCCGACGAATGGCAGAGGAATGAGGGTTTTTCAGGTGAAAACGGCGAAAAAGAGCCCGTGTTCTCCGCCCAGCCCGACGGAAACCGCAGGGCCATCATCAACAAACTCGCCACGCTTCTCATTCTCTGCGGCGCCGAAATCTGCAGAGGTGATATCAAATACTGGTCAGTGTTTCTCAAGTGGGGCGCCAATCTCCTCAAAATGAACGGCGGAATCATGAACTTCAACAACAACAAAGAAGAGCACTGGCTCATTTCCAATTTCGCCTACCACGATCTTCTCGCCAGCTCTACGGTGGAACGGGGCACCTACTTCCCCAACGAGGTGTACTCCGAGATCTTCCGGGACAAACCGGGCATTTCCCGGGGCAACCTCAACCCGTTACTAGGCGTGTCCAAGTGGCTATTCAAGATGATAGGCGATATCAGTAAGCTCCTGCGCGAGGCCAAGCACGCCATCACCTTTTCTGACATGGGCGGCGACGACGCTGTGGAAATGGGCAGCTTGGACACGGAGATGGCGCCGGACTCCGCCGGGTCACGTGCCGCGCATCTCGGCCAGTTGTCGGAGGTGGCGGAGAAGGCGCTGCTTTTGGAAGGCGAGATCTCGGCCCTCAGCCCCGAATCGGAGGACTTGGAAAACCTCTCGGAGCCCGACTGGGAACTCCAGCTCACCACGTTCGAGGCGCTAAAGTTGTCCTGCATCTTGTACCTCCGCCAGGCCGTTTTCCGAGTCAATCCGCTGGCGCTTCAGAGCCGCCTCTTGTGCAGCAGGCTCATTGAACGCATCAACGTCTTGCTTCCCACCTCCGTGCAGGCCACGCTAGTGTTTCCCATATTCATGGCGGGCATCCACTGTGTTTCTGTGCAGGAGCGCCAACGGATGCGGCTTCGTTTCGACGACTTCATGAAGTCTTATGGTCCCTGGAACATTGTGAGGGTGAAGGCCGTGGTGGAGAAGGTTTGGATGGAGAATCCGGCCGGCGACCTTGTGGTGGACTGGAACGACATGTTGAACGAGATGGGCTGGGAGGTGAATTTTGCCTGAGCACACACCGGAGCACACTCGGCTTGAGTACCGCACACTCTGGAGAGCGTGGCCGCATTGGGAGACTCGTCCTTTCGCCGCCCGTTTGTGCTGTTCCTTTGTGAACGCAGCACAGAGTGCCTGTGTGCAGTCGCGCCGTCCCTGTCTCGATTCTGTGTTGTCTCCTTTCTGTCTCGATTCTTTCTGTCGATTCTTTGTCTCGGTTTTTTTTGTTCGACTACTTCTGTTCCACTACTTCTGTCTCGACTTTCTATCTCCATTGCTAATGACGAGAACGCCCTCCATTGCTACCTCCACTGCCTACACCGATATATTGGCTCAGAACTATGAGAGCTATATGCAGTTGAAACGCCAGCACCACACCATCTTGAGTCTGGCCCGGCCGACGCGGAGGCGCCGGGAAGTGGCAGCCATTCTGCCGTCGTTCACCAGCCGCTTCAAAACCCGTTACGTGCCCCTCTCCCGGAGACTTGTGGTGCACAATGTTCTGCCCCGCTCCCACTTGGGAAGACACGCGCTTTACAAGGCGTTGTCGGCGCCGGAGCCCCGTCTCCAGAGCCGTCGCTGTGTGCAGGGCAACCGCTACGAGTTCCGCTACAAGACTCTCCGTGCACGGAAGCGGGCGGCGGAGTTGCTTCCAAGGCCACGTGCGTCTGCTTCTGCTTTGGGAACGGTTTCTGAGGGCCCGGTGGATGTGGCCGTGCCTGGTTCCATGGGCGGGAGAGTCGAGAGCGAGATTTCGAGGACTCTCCTGATGTGCTCGCCCGAACCTTCGGTTGGCGACGTCGGCTGCTCGGAGGCCGTGGCTCTCTGCATTGCTGATCTTTCCTGCACGCCGGCCGAGGTTTCGCCGGAGAAAACGTCCCGAATCTTGTCGTTTGCCGAATACTGGCTTGATGTGTCCAAAACCGAGCTCAAGAAGTTGAAAGAGCCCTTGAAAAAGCAGACGGCGGCCTTGGAAAACGTGGCCTACAGAATGGCCCGCCCATCGTCCTCGGGCTATCGGAAGGTCCGGGGCTACATGCAGCGGGACACTCATAGACCCCATTTCCCCCACGTTTTCGCCCGGGGCTTTCGCCATGGCGTGCAGGATGCCGTGCCGGATGCGGTCCCCCGCGGTGGTTCCGATTCTGGTGCTGCCGGGCTAGATGGGCTGGACGCCGGGGTTTCGATGGGCGCTTCTCTGCAGGACGCCGCTGCTGTGCGGGCTGCTTCCGCCTCCATCTCCGGCTCCGTGCCCGATTCGGACTCGCTGACGGCGCCAGCGGCTCCTCCCGCCAGCGGCGTCAGCTCGGCACAATTGTGCTTGTTGCAGAAAGTCCGTAACTCCAGAAACCTGGGCCTGGCGTGTACCGGGGACTGCATGGTGTGCCGCTTCTTGGAGCGCGCTTATATGCAGCGCCAGCTTGACTCCGAGTCCGACTTCTATGTGGAGACGGCGCCGGGCCGCATGCTCGTGGACTTTGCCATTCCAACGCGTGAGCAGGGCGTGATGCTCATCCAGCACGTGCTTGACCGTTTGAGCGATTCGGCCAGCCCACACCACCACGTTTCCCGAACCGGCGAACTCCGCTCCGACTCGTCCAAATCGGCTGATCTCCGTGACTTCTGCGTGTCTCCCGGCCTGGCCCACGCTAACACGGCGTTGGCTGGTGCCCTTACAGCGCTCCTTGTGGCTCTCCAGGCGCTTCCCAGAGCGGCAACATTGCCTAAAGCGGTAACCACGCCGGTTTTGGGGCCCGATTCGCCTGCCCCCGTCCTCTCGGCCTCTCTAAGCCCCATTTGCGCCGCCGAAACGAGCTCCGAGGCAATCTTCATCAACCAGCTTGTTCCGTCCACTTTTAGGCAAGACTACCTAGTTTTGTCACCTATTCTGTCGTTCGACGGCTCGTTCCGCGAAAAACCGGTGGAAAACGACTGTGGGTTTTTGGATTTGGGGCCTTCTCGCCTCTTGAAGCAGGTTCGCTTCATTGTCGATGACGAGTTCAACGCACGTGACCTGCGCGTCACGTGGTCGCCTCTGCTGAGGTATGCCACTTTGGGCCTGCTCCGCAATCTGGGCTTGCAGGGCTACTTGATGGAGCTTGGAGGCTCGGAGGAGACGCTTGTGTTGCAAAGTGCAGGAATACTGCCCGATTCGGCAGATCACGATGATTTTGCCGAGTTCAGCTACCAGGTGCTCGCCACGGGTGCGGTTTTTGCCAGTACCGATCTGCTTGATTCCGGCTACTATACTGCACAGTCCTCCTAAAATGCCGCTGCTGACTTTGCTGACGGTGTGTCCTGCATATACCCTGCATATACCCATGTATCTGCAAACAATGCTTGGTTCGGAAACCGGGAAGGCCTCTGTCTGTGCAGAGACTGCTACGCTAGCTAGAACCTTACATATAATGCTATACAATGACCTTAGTCCTTGGACTTCTTTTTCTTCTTCTTGGAAGACTCATCGTCGTCGTCGGCCTTGCGCTTCTTGTCCTTCTTCTCTTTCTTTTCTTTCTTTTCCTTCTTCTCCTTCTTGTCCTTCTTGTCCTTCTTGTCCTTCTTGTCCTTCTTGTCCTTCTTCTCCTTCTTCTCCTCCTTCACCTCCTTCTCCTCTTGCTCCTCATCGTCCTTTTGCTCGTCAGCAGCGGCGTCCTCCTCAATGTCCATGGCATCACCAACCAAGGCCAAAGCCTCCTTGATGGCATCAGAGTTCTTCATTGGTGCGGAACCAGTGTCGTAAAAGCTCAACCTGTCCTCGACCTGCTTCTTCAATATCTGACCAAAAGCAGTGGTGGGCTCGTCCGAGTAGTTGTCGATTCTGGAAGCAATCGAACACTTGTTGGCCAAGTATCTGGAGATTCTTCCCTTGTTCTTGGTGGAGGCCTTACCGATGAACGAGGAGTGGTAGATCAACCCGTATTTTGGCGTGTTACCCTTGGTCTTCAAGGCTCTGAACAAAGCCTTTTCGGCACCCAAGATTTGCACGGTGGAAGCAGCTTGCTTGGACAAGTTGGTCAACGAACCGGCGTGCAGGATCAATCTGGCACCCACAACCTCGCCAATCAAGGTGGACAAGTTGGGTGCGACAGTGTGCATCTTGTCGGTCAAGTACTGGTACAATCTGGTTCTGTACTCGGTGATAGAAACCACTCTCTCGGCAAAGGTGGACACGTTAAGCATATCTAGCTCAGAGATGTCTTGGCCCATGGAGATCTTGGCGTTGTCGATGATTCTTTGGGCAATGGCCGAGTCATCGTTGAATAAAGCGGCAACATCGTGCACATCCTCGTCGGTCAAGTTGGACTTGTCCTTAATCAAGAGTGCAAGTCTGGCGTAGGTGTAGTTGTCTGGCACGAGCTTGGCCAACTCGGGGAAGTGCCATCCGTACCACTCCTTGACTCTCATGGAGAAAGTGTTGATGTCCTTGTCCAACTGGTCCAAGAGAGCAATGGCCTGGATGATGTGGTTGTCGTTTTTCTGCACGGAAAACTTGACCTTGGCTCTGGAAAAGGCGTGACCCAATCCCAACTGAGCTCTTTCAATGTCACCCTCTTGCAAGTCCTTGAACAAACGGGATCCGTGAACACGGATTCCTCTCAAGAAATCCTGAGCAATCTCGCTGGAGATACAGTCAACATAGGGGAAGTGCTCCTTGATGGAAGGTCCCAAGTTCTTATCGGAAACACCCAAGGTAACTCTTTCCTTCTTGGAAGGCTTTGGGAGGTTCAACTCCAACACAGACTTCAAGTAGTCCGACACCAAACCCTCGGAGATGTCGTTGGCGTTCTCCAAAGCTTGAGCGGCACCCTTGAATGGAGCAAATGAGACAAGCTCCACCATCTTGGAAAACTTGGAAAAGTCCTGCGAAGCCTCCTGAACCTCCTTCAGTCTGACAGAGATGTCATCCTGCTGGATCAAGACTTTGAAAATGGCGAAACCAGTAGCTTCTTCGAAAAGAAGATAGTCAAGACCGCCCATGGTAGTTAGTAGAGACTGAGAAGAGTTGCGAAGTTTTTTTCTGAGGGCATCATCGGGGCGTGCACACTACCCATCGCTGGATTGGGCACGGCACGCCCTTCTATTCCGAAAGTGAAAGCCAGAACGCAAGCCCAGGTCAATCCCACGGGGGTTTCACATCCTAGGCAAAAAAGCCGGCACCAGTAGCACAGATCAAAATCACCGCCAAAATAAAACCTGAAAAGTTGATGATATATATCATGGCCTGCATAACGACTGCCCAACCCTATGGAGTCGATTCAGTGTTGCTGATTTTGTAAACGGAATTCAGCCAAGTATTTGAAATTCAGCCATGTATTTTTCAGGGGCGGGAGCGGCTTTATATAGACCTTGTTGAGCGTGGCTGCAAAAGCGAAAGGGGGAGTGATATTTCTATATAAGGCGCGAATTCCTACCCCAAATTACTGCCATCCCATAAATTACCTGAATATCTGACGCATACAAAGCACAAAGAAGCATCTCGGGAAACACACAAAGGAAGCATCAATTTCGGGAAAACAAAAGCTCCTTCCTTTCTAAATTGCCATGTTTCGAAGAGTCGCCTGGATGCCAAAGAGGGGCGTCAAAACCCTCAACATGGACTGGAAACCCATCAAGTCGTCGGTGACCAACCTTGCCAAATCGGAGAATCAGGCCAAGGCTCCCGTTTTCCGCAAGTTTATGCTCGGGCTCATGGTAGCCATGCCCGTGATCAGTTTTGGTTTGGGATGCTGGCAAGTCAAGCGGTTGCGGTGGAAAGTCAACCTCATCAAGCGCTCAGAACACATGCTTGCAGAAGAGCCCCTAGACGGGCTTCCGGCGGTTATCGACCCCGAGGTGGTGAAAGACTTTGAGTTTCGGCGCTTCCGCGTACGTGGCCGCTTCGACTACGACCAGGAGATGTTTCTTGGGCCCCGCATGCGCCAAGGCGAACTCGGATACTTGGTTGTGACGCCTTTTGAGCGCAGCGACGGCGGAAAACCCATTTTGGTGGAGCGTGGCTGGATCCAGAAAGATAGGGTCATCCCACACACCCGAAGCAAAGGCTACTTGTCCCACTTGGCCATGCCTCAGGGCGAGATTACCATTGAGGGCATGCTCCGGTGTATGCCGGCCAAGTCGTACCTTCAGTATGACCACGAGGAAGGCTCCAAGCTCTTCTTCGTGCCCGATGTG
Source organism: Metschnikowia aberdeeniae (assembly GCA_002370615.1). NCBI lineage: Eukaryota > Fungi > Ascomycota > Pichiomycetes > Serinales > Metschnikowiaceae > Metschnikowia > Metschnikowia aberdeeniae. The sequence goes on from NKZB01000126.1 coordinate 253,340, forward strand.
GAGGCCATGGCCAAGCAGTCCGGCACGTTGCCGGTATACACGCAGATGATGTACTCGTTGAAGGATCAGCCGGATTGGGTGGGACCCGAGGAGTACGGTAAAAAGGCCAAAAGTCTGTGGTTTTTTGGCGGCTCTAAGGTCGACCACTTGCCGCAGTCTGACGAGGACACCACGCTTGAGTGGCAGGAGTCGGAGTTTATACGCCGTGGTGTGCCCATTGCGGCAGTGGCTAAGGTAAACTTTACCAACAACCACTTCCAATACTTGATCACATGGTTTGGCGTATCGCTTGCCAGTTCTGTGCTTCTAGCACTTTCGTTTTACAAGAGAAGAGGGCTTGGAAGTGCCGAGAAAATCATTGCTGCAAAGAAAAAGGACATGGCCAAACACACATAGTCGGGCCAACATACGGACCTGAACATACATTGGGCATGAGTGTACATTCGGGCATGCGTCTTTATATTTGAGACGGTTTGTATATAGGATTCGGGCCGAAAGCCAGTATATAAGTAAATTACCATAGCCCACTGGTTCCAGTGTATTTTTCTGGATTCGGCCATAGTAATGGAGTCAGTTCAGCTATGCAAAGATGCTGGCAAGTCCAAACATCACCACCACAAGCAGAAGGTCACCGATGATGATGGAAACGCCGCCCCAGTACACCAAAAGATTGTTCAAGATAGGCTGGTATGCAGTAGCCTGGGGATACACCGCCGATGCCAACGACAACAACTTCGTAATGGGGTTGTTTTCAGAAGCCTGCAGAAGAAGACCCTTGGCCGATAACAGATAGTAGTAAGCGGAAATAAAAGCAATTTCCGCCAGCATAAAGAACATACCATAAGAGCTGGTCGCATGCATCCGGTTCCGGATATAGGAGTACGCCGATGAGCGGAAAAAGTCCTCGGTCCGGTAATGGTAGACGAAACCAGCCACGTGGACAATGAGCCGCAAAATGGCGAAGCGTGCAGTAAGCTGCTTCTGCTGGTAGTGCCTGTATGCAGACATCTTTGAGTGGAACGACGCGTCGACGCTAGACTTGGGCATGTCCGTTCCGTCTTCCGACATGGTTTTCATCATATTGGCGAAGAAGTCGGCGGTGTCTTTCTGAGGGGCGGACGCCCCATTGGGCCCTGCGAAAATCTGCTGTAAAAGCGAGTCCATGTCCAAATTCTCCGGTTGCAGGGGGCCAAGCGACAGGATGTCGGGTCCATCCGGATCGGCGAAGGCGTCGACGGCTGTTTCTCTTCTGGCACTTGCTTGTGGTTTTGCGGGTGTTTCAAGCCCGGAATCGGCATTCTCTCGGGCTGAGCCGCTGCCTGAAACTCCTGAAACTCCGGATGCATTTCCTGAACCGGTCTCTGAAGCTTTCGTGGCCGTGCTCAATTCAGGGGTATTTGTCGCCGTGGCAAACTGTGTGGTGGTTTCTGGAACCCCCTGGACTGCGCCTGAAACTGCCTCTGCAGACTGGGCGCCTGCAGGAACCAGCAGACCACTCAAAATCTGGTTCAAGCGATTTGTGGCGTTTCCCTGTCCCAATTTGGCTTGCCGCCGCTCCCTCAAAAGCCGCCGCTTTTCTTCGGCCAGAAGTTCACTCATGGTGTTGTGCGTTGGTGGAGCGCGCGCCTATGGTGCGCCGTACTGCACAAATATCTGTGTCCTGCACATAGCCGCCCGCGATGTCTCCACCGCCAGCTTCCTTAGCTCCACCTGCTCTGGCTCGTTTGTCACTTTCCGGCCCGCTGTTTGCTTTGTTGACGTCCTGCATATGAATCCGCCTTTGGGGTACCACCAGGAGCTCCGCAGAGACCAGATCATGAACCTGCTTTTGAACAGGGACTATCTTTTGGTCATGGCTTCTCAGCAGCAGAAGCCAGTGCTGCAGATAAAGTACGAGCTACTACAGAAGCTCAAGGAGTGTTAGCGCTGACGTGGGGCCTCTCTTGTATGCAGGAGAGACACCGGCGGCTCCAGAAGCACGGAGCCGCTGGCTCAGATCGGGTCACATGACCACATCCGTACACCAGCCCTCCAGCGGTGACGTGGACCTTCCAAGCACAATAAAGGCTTTTAACGGTTCTTTCCGACCCTACCTTTTCTGAAACAGGCAATATGGCCGATTCCTTTCAACTGAAACAGGTAAACTCGCCGATTCCTTTGAACATTTTCGTCACCGAAATGGAGGCCTGGTCTTGAGTCGACTCTCGCGTGCCCGTTGAGCCCGCTGAGCCGCCAAGCCTCTCGGTTTCGTGACCCGATTGGGTTTATTTGCCGGCGGCCGCCTGACATTGGCCGTCCCGGTCTTGTCAAAAAGGCCCTGCATGTAACGTGGTGCCTGGTTGAGGTTGGGGTTTTCACTGGGCGTTTCCAAAAAGGAGTCGTTGCTGGTATAGGTGTCATCGTGGGCCACGGTTATACGCAGGGCGGACTTTTCCGAGCCAAGCGCCAACGGAGTCCGTTTCTGGTTGTGGCTGAAGGCACTTTGGCCATGATTCTGCTTTTGGGTCTGCGGCTGAATTGCCTGGCCCCGAACTGCTTGCTTCCGGCTCTGGAATAGTGGGTTCCGGGCCCGGGTCCGCGTTGGGGTCTCGAACCGAGCTTCTCGGCTTTGCGCCCGAATCCGGGCTTCCGGCCGCTCTCTCCGTCGTTCCACCTCCGCCCGGAGCTGCTGGTTTTTTGCCTTGGCCATTCGGACCCGATCCTGGAGCGTTTCTATGCGCAGACTGAGTCCGATGATGCTCTTGTGCTCATATGATTCTTTATTGGGCGATTCCGGGAAGTTGTTGCAAAACATGGTGATGAGCAAGCCATAGAGAAAACTTGCAAATGACTCGTTGAAGTTGTTTCCGAGCGATTTGTGGATCTGGGACAATTGTTGGATGTTTTGCGCTAGCAGGCTCATGCCGTGGGCCAAATTGGTCCAGCGTTCTAGACTTTCTGGCGCCTCTAGGGGATTTGTATCTCTGGGGTAGTGCACAGAGGGGGCGAACGCCTTGAAAATGCCCGACGACCGGTGCAGTTTTCGCCTCTCTGACATGAAGTGATGGGTTTGTTTTGACGAGCGTGTTTTGTTTATATTGTGTGTTCCTGTATACAAGCGCGTCGCGGTCCGCTTGCGAAACCGCCGGGGACGACTGGCTTTTCGTGCCCGTCTGACGCAGCATGGGGCACTGCGGCCGTGGAGGCTTCTGAATCTGTTCTGTTCTTGTCAACATGGTTGTTCTGCATAGTAGCTCATCTAGCGAGTTGATTGTACTGCATACTAGCTAGCAATATGGCTGTACTGCACAGTAGCTCATCTAGTGCCGCTAGTGTACAGCGGTGGCTAAATTGGGCAGCATTAGCTATGTACAGTTCCAGCATCTACTCGGATATAGTTCGGAAGCATCTACTCGGACCCGATGATCTGCTTCCAGGTCTTTCCTTCCTTTTTCAACTCAGCGGCCAACTCGTCCTGGATCTTGGCAGGCAAGCCGGGGCCCTTGTAGGCAAAAGCAGTGTAAACCTGCACAAAGGTGGCGCCGGCCTTTCCAAACTCCAAAGCATCTTTTCCGGAGGAGATGCCGCCGCAGCCCACCAACACCAAGTCCGAGTCCTTGGTATGTTTTCTCAAAGTGCGCAAGGCCTGAAGGGAAATCGGCTTCAAGGGTTTTCCCGAAAGTCCGCCGGTCTCTGTCGAAAGCGGCGCCGCCGAAAGAAGCGTAGGTGGTCTCAGAATGGTCGTGTTGGACACAATGATACCGTCGACGTGGGCATTCTTCGCCGACGCAGCAATCAGCACGAGCTCCGGCTCAGTCAAGTCCGGCGCCACCTTCACCAAAACAGGCACGTGGCGCCCCAAAAGATTCGCTTGCAACGCCGTCCGCTCCTTAACCACCTCGGTTAGGAGTCCGGTGAGTTTCTGCTCATTCTGCAAGTCCCGGAGCCCGGGGGTGTTTGGCGACGACACGTTGATCACAAGCACGTCGGCATAGGGCCCAAGGCGGCGGACACCCTGCACGTAGTCCTGGACCTCGTCGCCAAATTTGTTTTTGCCAAGGTTAATGGCCAAAAGGCGGCCATCACGAAGCGAGTTGTGCGCCGGAGCAGGGTTTTGGGCAGTGTATCCGTGCAAGCGGGCAGCCAAGGTGGCCATAACGCTGAAGTGGCCCAGCGAGTTGAAGCCGTAGCGGTTGATCACCGCGTCGTCACGTGGCAAGCGGAAGAAGCGGGGCTGGGGGTTGCCCGGCTGGGGGTTCGGCGTGATGGAGCCGATTTCAACGTAGGAGAAGCCCACGTCAAAGAGAGACTCAATGGCCTCGCCGTCCTTGTCCAAGCCTGCAGCCAAGCCCACCGGCGAATCCAACGTGGTACCAAACACGTCCACCGAAAGGGCGTTGTCGGGCGAATAGCCACGTGGCAACGTCGGCACGAGCCCGTACTTCATGAGCGTCACTCCAACCCGGTGGCCTGTTTCGGCGTCGGTAAACACACGCAAAAGGGGGCAGAGAAGGAACTCATGAATTGCAGCCCTGGGATCCGAGGCGTAGAGAGCGGCGGCGGCGGCGCCGACAACGAGCGCCGAGCGAGGAAGAAACGAGCTCTGGAGGCGTGGCACGGGTTTGCCGCGGGGAACGGCTTTTTGGCGAAGGAGTCTCCACATGAGGAGGAGCGCTTTTCTGGAGCGCGGAGATGTAGGCTGCACACCCGTACACCACGGGGAAACATCAGGGGTGGAGGGTTGGCAGAGCAGCGGGATATTCCGGTTCTGACGAGATATTCCGGTTCTGACGAGATATTTCGGTTCTGACGAGATATTTCGGTTCTGAGCGGAGAAGGTGGGGAGATTTAGGGGGAGGCGGTGAGTGGCTGGGTGCAGGATGGGATTGAATGGTGGGTGTGTAGTATAAAGAGAGTAATTTGCAAACGATGCGAAAATGGTCCAAGTTGCAAACCAGAGCGGAGTCAGGAAAAAAATAAAGCTGAAAAAGGTAAAAGGTCCGGAAAACGAAGGCGAAAGAAAATAAAGAAAATGAAGGCGAAAGAAAATAAAAAAATGAAGGTGAAAGAAAATAAAGAAAATGAAGAAAATGAAGAAAATGAAGGGAAACTTGATACTACGGAGATTCCGCTAAAGGGCAGCTTCATTCCACGGCGACTCAAAGAACGACTCAGAAAGAACATAGCTTGGAAACCGGCTCTTCCAGCCGAAAAATCCCGAAAACCCCAGTTTCGGAGTCAAAAAATGGGCTTCTGTGGTGAGGCTGAAGAAAGCTTATACATTGTGGAAGCGAAATTGAGACCTTCAATTGGAGCCATCTTACTCAGCTAATCTATTTTCATAGACGGAAATGTCCCTTTAGCGATTGGCCTGGTATTCCGAGTTTCCACAGAATTTGGACCTGGTTGAAAGAATCTGGAAGAGAAGAAGGTCTGGGTGAAACTTCAAGGGATTCGGGATTGAGCCGACTCTGAAGAATCGGATTGGATGGCTGTTGATCGGATGAATAACAGAATTACAGTGTGAACCAACAACAGAATTACAGTGTGAATCAACAACAGAATTACAGTGTGAATCGGATGAATTACAGGATTACAGTGTGAATCGGATGAATAACAGAATTACAGTGATGCATGCAGAATCAGTGAAAATACAGAACACGGCGAAATCTTCAATGAACCGGGCAAATGTTATCGCCACCAAACTACACTGTCCAAAGGCAAAGCAAAAGAAGCCTTCAAAAGAACTTACCCAATGAGATGTACAGATCTCTTCAACCCAGCCCTATTCGGCACATTAGTGATGCCCGCATCGTGATATTCCACCAGCACGCTAAAAGCACATATTCATACTGCTGACAGGAAAAGTACCAGTGGGCCCTCCTGAGAATCCGAAACAAAGTGGCGACATGACTAGACTATAAGGAATGCTGGCACAGAAGTGGGTTAGCTAGCGGGGCCCCTCCAAAAACCCGTGCACCAGGATTTGGAGTGCACACAGGCGCAGCATCGCATCGCATCCCAACTTCTTCACCATCCTCCACACCCATGTCCAAATACGAAAGAGGAGATTCCAAAGTCACCAAAGCAAAGCTGAACTATGTGCGGCGCAACATCAAAAAGTTGAACAAGGACTACTCCGACTTTGTCAAAAATGCAGAAGCAACCGACCTCTTGCTCCAGGAGGAAGCAGGGTTTCTAGAGGCAGAAAATGACATGGAAAAAACCCACAAGTTCCAGCAAGACGACATCGCTAACGCCGTCGACATCGGAACCGCTAACAAGAAATTCGACCTCAAACTCACCGAGTTCGGCCCCTACAACTTGGATTTCACGCGAAACGGCCGCCAACTCCTTATTGGTGGCAGAAAGGGCCACGTGGCGTCCATGGACTGGCAAAAAGGCACCATCGACTGTGAGCTCTTCCTCAACGAAACCGTCCACGCCGTGCAGTACTTCCAGCGGGAGCTGTTTTTCGCCGTGGCCCAGAAAAGATACACCTTTGTTTATGACAAGCAGGGAACCGAGGTGCACCGTATGGAGAGCCACGAGGGCAACACGCATCTCCAGTTTTTGCCCTACCACTACCTTCTTGTGGGGGCGGGTTTTTCCGGCCGCTTACGCTATCACGATGTGTCGACGGGAGAAGCAGTCAGTGATGTGGCCACCAAACTCGGCCCCACGCAGGCCATGAAGCAAAACCCCTGGAATGCCATCATGCATTTGGGCCACGGAAACGGAACGGTGTCGCTCTGGAGCCCCAGCCAGAACCAGCCGTTGGTCAAAATCCAGTCGAACCGAGGCCCGATTCGGGATTTGGCCGTGGACAGAGAAGGAAAGTACATGGCGGTTTCGGGGCTGGACAAGGCGCTCCGTATCTGGGACTTGCGCATGTACAAGCAGTTGGACCTGTACACAGTGCCCACGCCGGGCCGCTCCGTGGATATCTCCGACTCGGGGCTTGTCTCGGTGGCGTGGGGGCCTCACGTGACCGTGTGGAAGGACCTTTTCAAGGGCCTGCACCAGACCGAGCCCTACATGAGTCACATGATACCCGGCTCGCGCCTCGAGAAGATCCGCTATGTGCCGTTTGAGGATATCTTGGGAATGGGCCACTCCAAGGGCTTGCTGACGATGATCGTGCCTGGTGCAGGAGAGGCGAACTTTGACGCTACTGAAGTCAACCCCTACGAGTCCACCAAGCAGCGCCAGGAGGCCGAGGTGCACTCCTTGCTCAACAAGCTCCACCCAGACACCATTTCCTTGGACCCATCCTTCATCGGAACCGTGGCTTCACGTGACACCTCACGTGACGGTGCACGTGACGGCGCGCACGTGACATCGGCCCCCCGGGGCAACGTCATGGACGAGCGCCGCATGCGGACCGAGCGCAACATCCAGCGGGAGGCCGAGCTCAAGGAGCGCCGCCGGCTCAAGGCAATGGGCGTGCCCGACGAGAAGGACAAAATGGGCCCTGCCCTCGGCCGGTTTGTTTAGGTGCAGGAGCGTACCTGCACACTAGACAATCTGGCTCCGCCCGCTGCACTCTGCCATGGCTCCAAAGTCGTGCCCGGCGGGCAGGTATGTACAGGAACACGAAGCGGGTTTCTGCATTGCAGTCTACGAGATGGGATACAAGCGATTAGGTAATGCGCATAACTATAGATGTATACAATACTGCAGGTAGGCTTCAGTAAGCCACAGGGGCCAAAACCGTAGGTACCAAGACCGGAATATCGCTTGTGATGCAGAAGGAAGTAAGTCGCTTGTGTGCAGGTAGACCTCGCTTGTGTGCAGGTTCAGGACATTGCAGCAGTAAGTAGGAGAAAATCGGATCCGACGAGACAGAAAGCACGGAGTGGCCAAATGGCACTCAGTTACCCATGGTGCCGAGAGCCCGCATGAGTAGAGCCAAGTCCCAGCGCAAAAGCAGAAGCTCTGAGTCCAGATGCAGGGCCACCACGTGATCAAAATAGGCACAGAGGCGGGCATTTTTGGCCACAACCTCAGCAACAAGCTCCTCTCCCACCCGCATCTCGTCCTGCATCCGCTTCAGCTCGTGGATCATTTGCATGCGCAAGTGTCGTTGCATCTCCTCGATCTGCACCAAATGGAAGTCCTCCTTGTAGCTTTCCTTGATGCGAGCCTCCATGTGCATGTGGATCACTTCACGTGAGTACTCATGCAAATTTTCAAAACATTCCATGGCGGAGTTGCCCCAGGCAATTTGCGTGAGGCTGCGGAAGAGAAATTCAAGCACCTCCTCGGCAGCAACCGGGTCTTGAAAAAGAGCAAGCCGCTCCAAATTCACCACTCGCCGGATGGTGGCAAGCCGCTGGAGAACAAGGGGGTGGGCGCCCCGGGCCCTTCCCTGCAGGATGTGAAAGAACATTGCCTTTTTGAGCAGCGAACTTTGTTCTCCAAGCCGCTCGCTGACCCTGTAGATATGCTCATTGGAGTCAGGACTCTTGACCACGGCGATTCCCGAGTCAGTGGCGGCGCTAGCGCCGGCAGAAACAGACGGAGAAGCACAGAAACTGTGGAGTTCCGTGCCTGGGGTCAATTCCACAAAGACGTGGTGCACGAATTCGAGCAGAGCCAAGTCATCGACGGTGACGGTTCTGGTGCCCATGACTGACGAGAGCCAGAGGGTGCACGCCCGGGAAAAAGAGCTCATGTTCACAGAAGGGAGCGTGGTGCACCATGGAGTAGGGCACGTGATGGATGTAGGACACGTGACCAAGTATCGCACGTGACCAGGTATCGCACGTGACCAAGTATCGCACGTGACCAAAGAAATCCGAGTCCTCAGAACAAGGCACTAGTGGGAGGTGCGTGCAACGGAGTAGCTCGAGTAGTCCACGGTGATGAGCTCGCTGAAAATGGAAGGCGGCTGGGCACGTGACAACTCGGCCACCGCCTCCATTTCCGCCGCCAAGTACTCCACCACAGCAGCAAATTTGCCCAGCGACTGCTTATCGTGGGAGCGGAGTTTTTCGAGCAACGCCAACTCGTCCACGGTCTTGGCAAACTCCACGCGTTTATCCAGAGAGAGCTGTGCATCGTCGTCGGCTTCGTCTCGATGCTGCAACAAAATGAGCCACGAATGAGCAAGCTGCTCGTAAGCCATGGACCGCGTGTACAAGAACTCCTTGTTCCGGAACAGCGGGAGCTCATGGAGCGTGTTTGTGATGGCATGGAGCACGGAACTCAGATCCCGGAGTTGCAGCCCGCTCGGCGGGAGCAAGTCGAGCACAAAGTCCAGAATGCAGTGCAAAAACTCCGTCAACTGGGGCTTGATCCGAGTGTACAGATAGTCACCTTCGGCATCGCATTTATATGGCAAGGCCTGGCGAATGGCGTGAGCCTTGGCGCTTATTAGCTTGATGGATTCGCTGACGCCGGGCCGAGGAGCTAGTTGCGCCACAGTGCTGGCGACTTCGGGAAAATGGCCCATGACGGACTGGAAAAGGTCCTGGAGAGACCGGTGGTCCAAGGTCTCCACGAGGCGGTTGACAGGGAGGCGTTGGCCGACGATGTTGGGGTTTCTGCTGCGTTTTGGTTTGGGGTTGGGTGTTTCGGGTGCAGGATCGTGCTGCCGCTTTCTGCAGGACACCTCGGGCATTTTGTGAATCGTAGATTGGTGGGGCTCCGGAAAGAAAAAGAAAGGGTTTCCGAATGTGATGGTGGCGAAGAAAAGTAGGAGAAGAGAAAAGTGAAACGCTGATACCGCGCGCGTGTGTGCAGGACGCTAAGGTCCACCCACTGTACTGGCACAACCCATATGTGCCGTATTTGGTTCTGAATGGTATACACGTGTGCAGGCGGAGATTCTGGCCTGCACATTGACAGCCATTGTCACGGCTTGTCATTTGTAGTAGTCAATGAGTAAGAGTCAATAAGAGGTCAAACAGCTCAAACAGCTCAAACAGCTCAAACGGCTCAAACAACTCAATATTGTCGATATTGTTGTCATTATCAAAAGTCAATGAAACAACTCAATAGCCATGGTGCCAATAAAAATGTTCCCGTTCAATAGTAATCATTGCTCTCAAACTCAGAGTCAGACTCCGAAAGCTCGCTCTCGCTGACAACATCGTAGTCGGCCTCGTTGAAGCCAGCATACCGATTTCTCTTGAGCTCAACCTCATCGTCGGACCCCTTGTCCTCATCATCGGTAATCTCTTCGTCGTCCGCCAGCAACCCGTCCTCCTTCGCCTCCAACTCGATTTTCAACTCGTACACAATATCAAAGCACTCAGCCAATAGAGCATTGAGCGTGCCCTGCCCCTCGGGTACCTGGTTGTTGACAATGAACTTTCCGTCGTGCCTTAGGTTATCGAGCGATGCCAACTTGAATTGGAACGGAAACAACTCGCGTAAGTTGTTGAGCCCGTCCACACGCTTGATTTCAAGAAGGCACCGGCGCACCGTCGTCAACTGGTTGTGGATCGGCTGCAAGGATTCGGATACCGGCTCCGAACTCTCCAAAAGCTTGTATATGGACGCGTAGTTGCGCCGCAAAAGGTACAACACCAAGAGCTGGATCTTCTTCATGCTCCGGCCGCTGCCGGCGCCCCGATTGAGCTGCATGCGCCGGTCGTCGATATCTTTGAGCGCCTTCTGGTACGTGTAGAGATCGGTTTCACGGAGCGTCCAGCGGCGCGTGACCAAGAGATTCTCCAACGTCTGTTTGATGGCAAGGAGCTCGGTGTAGAGCTGTTTGAACGCAGCCACAACCTCTCCTTGCTCCTCCACACACAACGTCTCAAACTGCGACGAGATGCCGTTGTCCTGCTGGATGTCGAGATCGTTCAAAAGGTTGTGGCAGTCGTCGAGAAGCCCGTTGAGCACCACTTGGGCGCTCTCCGTCTGCTCCTCGCTTCCTCCCGAAACAAACGTCCCCGCCGCGTCTCTGTTGCGGGCAATCAGCCGGAGCTCTTTCTTGATGTCGCCAATGCGCTCACCCATGGCCTGCTTGGCGTCCGCGTCGTCCTTGGCCTTGTCGCCCTTGTTGTCGGTCAAGTAGTTGAAGAGGCTTTTTCTCACGGAAAGCAACCGCAAGTAAACCGGCTCCAAGTCTGCCGGGATCTTCTGGAACGTGGCCTCGAGCTCCCGGTAGATCCGCAAGCACTTGGCCAACTTGTTGCGCAAGAGAAGCGTCTCCTCGCGGCGGTGGTCCACAGAGCCCTCGAAGTCGTCTTCCTGCGCCTCGTTCAGCTTCTCGACAATCAGCTCGATTTCCTGGAGCCGGGCACTGATTGGACCGAGGTCCTCGGCACTGTAAACCCGACACTCCTTCAAATGCGTCAAGAGCTTGTACACCGTCGACAACGACGAGTATGTGGCCGGTGCAAACTTGGTGAGCCCACACGTGATGAACAGGAGCGAGAGGAGCTGCCAGACATCGTCCACAAGAAGGTCCACTTGGTTTGGGAGTGCCAAAGTGATGCCCTTGAGTTCTTCATCCTTGCGCACGATGCTGAGCTCGTGGAGATCCCGCAAAAACTGGTCGTAGATGCGGTAAACCTGCGCCAGGCTGATGTAGGCGTTGCGGTTGTTTTTGAGCGCCAGGAGCGTCTGGTATGTGTTTTGTACGGATTCGTAGAGGGGTTTTTCGAAAGACGGGACGGATTTCATGGTGGAGGAAAAGTGTGCGCGCAGTAGCTTGATATCGCCACAAATTTACGCCAGTTCGTTTATTTCCGTTTTGGACAGTCGGGCAACGTAGCCGGTCGGGGCCCGGGCCGGGTCTCACGTGACCTCAGCCACCCGTGCATCCTGCCCCGCTCCATTTACGTGCTGTTGCCAGCGTCTACCCGATTACGTCGTCAGACAACTATGGATTGGCCACGCCTAGAATCTTCCGTGAGTAGTCTGCTTCGTCAGCCAAAGAGCCCTCGGAGAGCCGGCGCCGCCCCATCATGGCCGGGTTGAGGCGAGGGTCCGAAAGCTCCGAGCCGGCGCTAGCATTGGATTTTTCGGCAAATTCGTCCGACGGGTGCACGAACGGATTGGCCATGGGCATGTCGAAGACCGAGTTGAACTTCTGCGATTTGCCCGAGACGCCGCGGTTGAGCGTGGCACCCGTGGCGCCCTTCTTGTAGAAGTCCTCTTCGTCATCCTCGTCACGTGCGTTGTGGCGCCGGAGAAGGAAGAAGGCCGCAAGCCCCAATATTAGCACGCCGGCAATTCCACCCACCACTCCGCCAACAATCGGAGCCACGTTGGTCTTTTTTCTCGTTGGATGCAGGGAGGCCAGGGCCAGGGCCAGGGCCAGGGTCAGGGCCAGGGTCAGGGCCAGGGCCAGACTCTGGGCCAGACTCTGGCTTTTCAGCGCCAGCGTCTGCGTCACCGTCCGGTACATGACCGACTTCGAGCTGCTTTCGCTTCCGCTTACCGTTGCCACGGAAGTGACGGAACTGACTGCGCCGTCCTGCGAACTTGTGGATGCAAGCTCCAGAGAAGTTTCTTTCGTAGAAGCTTGTGTAGACGAAGCCTGAGAAGACTTTGCTTGCTGCAGAGATGACGTTGCAGCCGCCAGGGACGAGCGCTGCACCTGCGCCAGCGACAGAGCGCTGGAATCGGAGCCTGTATCGGTTCCTTGCCCAGAAAACACAGTAAAAGTTGTGGATCCGCCACAGTTGACTTCTCCCCAGCCATTACACTTGACATTACACTGTGACTCTGACACCTGGTTCAGAGATGGCATCAGCGTAAGGCAGTAGCAGTATGCGCCGTCTCTCATGGCCACGTAAGGATATTCATCTCCACAAGCCTTGCTGCAACTGCTCTGGCTTCCGTAAGTTTGGTATCCCTTTGCGTTGCTGGTATCCACGGACGAGAAGCAGCCAAGCGAGCCATCTGCCCACGCGCTGGCGAAAAGAAGGGGTAGCAAGAACATGCTAATATGGAATGAGATCATGCTGATATGGAATGAGATGGAGGTATAATGTGGACAGAAAGGGAAATGTGGGGGAATGGCTGGATGTGATGACTAGGATCAATAGTCTTTCACGAGTGGAGTGTAGATGGATAGATTTGCTGCTTTCTGTGGTTCAGTCTATTTCAGCAAGTATCTGCGATTAGTTTCGTTTCAGCTGGATTCCAAATTCCTTGCTGGTTCGTTTCCGATACTTTGATTTCGACTGGTCTTGTTTCAGCTGGTTTTCGACTGTTTCCTTCAAACAAGTTTCAAACAAGTCTCGTTTCAACTGGTTTCAAATTGTCAGCTATTTGCGGGCTAATATTCGAATCCTTGATTTGACAATGAGGGATCGGAAAAGGCCCGTAAAAGTAATAAGGAACCTTGATTTGGATTCCGGGTTAGCGAAAGTGGAAGAATTGAAAAGAGCCTGAAGAACAAGGGCGAATATTGAGGCCAGTGCGATTAAAAAATTGATAATAGAAAAGTAAATTGGAGTAAAAAATCGCACAAAAAGAAACGACCCCAGGCACTACGTGCGACACTGCAGAAAACGAATCCGGAAAACAATGCGCAGAACGCTCCTACATGGAGGGTTCCGAGGGCTACCCCCGGAATGGGATCCCACTCTGATTTGGCGGCATATCCCGGCTTTCTGGGTCGATTCAAGCCGCGTTGTGGGAAGGCGCCGTTTCGGTGCAGGACACATATACTAACATAGCATATATTTTGTCCTTCTCTAAAACGGAAGCTAGCGGGATCGCCTAGAACCGAGAACCACCAGATTCGGTCACGGGAGGAGCGGCTGCCACGCTCTGCATCTGCATGCAAGACGCGCGATCCGCAGGCACGCGACCACGCGCGCCCTGTCTCACCTGAGTCTTTTCGAAACGGCCCGCATCTGCCTGCTGCATGTTGGTAACTGGTAGCAGATAGAGAATGTTTCAGCGTGGTTTCAGCTGCAGAAGATGTCTTTTCTGAGTGCCTGCTTTCGCGGTGCAGACTGCTGCGCCAAGCGTGCCGATTGTGCCGCCCGAAAGAGGCGAATTCGCGCTCGATTCGTGCCTGCCGCAGTTGGGTCTAGATCTCGCCCGGCGCGAGCGCGATGCCGCGCACACCCGTACATCCCGTATCACACGTACACCAGTACACCAGTACACCAGTACACGGCCCCATCACCCATACACCAGTACACCTCCCCATCACCCGTACACCAGTACAAGCTGCTAGCCATTTCTTCCGGTCGGTCTCGCACTGCTTTTGCTGATGAAACAAAAGGCTTTAAGCTGGCCAAGGAAGTCCGACATTCGCGTGGCGCATGATCAAGCTGCCGACAGCTAGACATGCCAAAAGCGGCATCCAGCGCTGCTTTGCGTGCCGGTGCTTCATCTTCTCATTGTGGGTTGCCGGAATAGGCAATTCGTGCAGTACTCTCTTTGCCCGTTTGGGAATGGCCATGCACATACAGTCCAAATAGTAGGCGAGGGTGATGAACGCGGTGGCGGGCTGTGTGCAGATCACACTAATATGCAGGAATACTCAATGCTCCCCAGGGTTCCAAGGAGCAAGCCTGGGCAGCACGGCGACGGTCGGCTAAAGCGGACCACGTGCAAAATAAACAATTCCCGTCTTCTTCCTGCATACAGAACGTCCTAAAGTTGCATCCCCTCTTCACCTCATGTGTATTGTTCAGAATGAAAGCATTTGTTTCGAATTTGAAGATTTGTTTATTCTCCATTTTAGTTGAGTAGCTCTATTGTTTAGATTTAACTCCCTTTGTGTTTCATTTGTATGCAGTCAAACAACCTGCAACTCTGTTTCATCAATGTTTCAAGTATCAGTCACCCATACAAAATGGGTGACATCTTGCAGCATTATGATCTCTTCCTTATTTCTTCAGAACTAAAGTGACCCTCTAATTCTGCATCAATCGGATTCCTTTTTAGCATTTTTAGGCACATCTGTTTCAGATTCATGACTCTTTTAGGTAATATGTCCGAGCCCCAAATCTCGACTTGGTTCAACATGCAGTCACCAATTTATTCAAGATTCTTCTTTACTCATCTTTACATGCACCAGAGTAATATTTCCTGATTCCGCTATTCTCATCATTCTGTTGATCCTTTCATTAAAAATTGAAGTTCTACTTTATCAATTCAAGTAGACTACTTTATGCAAATGTCCTTTAAATGCAAGTGCTCATTTTTCTTCTTTAAATGCAAGTGCTTATTTTTCTTCTTTAAACGCAAGTGCTTATTTTTCTTCTTTAAACGCAAGTGTTTATTTTTCTTCTTTAAATGCAATTGTTTAGATGCAACTGTTGACCTTCTTCTAAATGCAAAAGTTATTACCTGTCTTCGTTCACGTCTTCACTTAATCGTCTTCTCTTTGAGGGGTGTGCATGGATGGGTCTCCTCGTCTGGACTACTTCTCCCACTAGCCTACTCAATACTCGTTCTATTCCTGTCTATAAGGGCTACTCCATGGAAAAAGCCTCATGTGCTTTTCAAGCCTAGCCTTCTATTCGTCGTCCAAAGCCAACACGTCATAAACAGACTTCTGCGGCTTGTTCTCATTCAGCTCTTCTGTAGGCTTATTAATGTTTTTGGGTGCTTTTGCAGGCAAGGCCTGGCCACGCTTCCAGTCAAACTCCTTCTCTTCCTTTTTGTCGTCTCTGCGGCGCATTCCCGAGCCACGGGCACTCGACCAGTCCAAATCGTCCTCTTTTTTGGCCTCTCTGAACTCTCTAGGACGCGAGTTTCTCTCTCTGTTGGGCAATGGAGCTCCGCTACGTGCAGAACCCCAGTCCAACTCCACCTCTTCACGCTTTGGGCGATCAAATCTCTCTGCTCTCTCTCTGTCAGATCTCTCGGGGCGGTTGAAGCCTCTGTCCTCGCCCTTTGGCTGCTCAAAAGTCGATCTGGCCAGGCTCCAGTCCAAATCGGGCTCTTCTCTTCTGGGTCTTCTCTCACGGTCGCCACGGTCACCACGGTCGGCTCTTGGACCGCCGGATCTAGCAGCACCCCAGTCCAACTCAACTTCGTTCTCAAAGCGGTCTCTGCCGCCCATTGGTCCAGTTCTGGACGATCTCCAGTCGTTGTCAAAGACATCGGCCTTTTGTGGAGCAGCCACATTGACAAAGATCTTTCTGCCCGTGAATTCAGACATGGTCAACTTCAAAGCCTCCTCCAAGGCCTCTCTCTCGGTGAAAGTCACAAAGGCAAATCCTTTGGGGCGACCGGACATTTGGTCCATTGGCAACTTGACATCCTCCACGATGTCTGGCGCCTGCAATCTGTCCTCGAAGAACCGCGTTAATCCGGCCTCCGTGGCATCGTACGGCAAGTTGGCCACCCGGGCCTTATATGGCGGAGCATCTGGAACAGGGAACTCCGTGCGTTCTTTTCTGGGCTCGCTGGCGGCAAAGCCTTCAGGACGCGTGTATCCGGTGGAGATTGGGGCGGCGGTGCTAGAGGGCACGCCCACCGACGAGAAATCCACATCACCGTCGGCCCAAGATCCGAGACTGTCGTCGGCCAAGAAGGCCCCGAGGTCCATCTTTTTTCCTCCTTTCTTTGGTGCTGCTGTTAGTAAAACTGGAAATTGATGTCGGGGTACTTTGATTGGTTGCCACGGCCACCGCTTGGAATCTGCCCTCGGACTGCCCTCGAACAGCCACGCTGTTCCGCCGCCCGTGAACTTCCCGGATTGGCGTTGATCGTTATTCATGCTCCGGGTGACCCATGTTAGGGGTGGGCGGCTAATCGTCGCCATGCGAAAAGTGGTCGGATTTGCATGGCGATTTCACCAAAAGGCTCCAAATCCCCTGCCCGTCACT
Organism: Metschnikowia aberdeeniae; assembly: GCA_002370615.1. Taxonomy (NCBI): domain Eukaryota; kingdom Fungi; phylum Ascomycota; class Pichiomycetes; order Serinales; family Metschnikowiaceae; genus Metschnikowia; species Metschnikowia aberdeeniae. Next base: position 270,082 of record NKZB01000126.1, read on the forward strand.
CTGCCGCCAATCTCGTCCGCTAAAGTCTGTACGTACGCATCCTGTGTTGTATCAAGTGTTGCTTGGTGTAGTAGGAAAATTTTCATCTTTTTTCCTCTTCGCGCCCGCGTTACTACTCACACCCTAATGGGGAAGCGTCAATCTGCTATTTAGCCGTGTGGATATCCGCCGCCGCCAAGAAATCCGTGTCGCTGCCAAACACCCCTACACCATGGCGTTGGTCCGGTCACGTGGCCCCGTCGTTGGCGCGTCGTAGAATTCCGTTTCCGAGGCCGGCGGGAGTGACAACGCGCTCCCATTCGCCTCCCGGCTTGGATCCTGCCGGGGAGCTCCGGAGGTCACGTGGTCCAAGCCAGATGCTTCAGACATCACGTGGGCCAAGCCAGATGCATTGGCTTGGTCTGTTTCGGGGCTGGCCGTGTCTGTTTCGGGATGGACCGGGTCCGTTTCGGGGTTGGCACCATCAGCAGAGGTACTGGCCCGTTCCCGGTTCAGAGTCGAGTCGGCGTGAAACGTACGGAGCACGGCCCAGTAGTAGATATCATCACGGCTGATGCCCATGACCCGCCAGAAAACCCGCCGAAACACTGACCCATACTTGCGCAGGGCAATGTCACGTGCGCGGGCATCGAGGTCCAAGTCCGGGTTCTCGTCCAAAATCACCCGGACGCGTTCGGAAATCGGCACCAACTCGTTGAAAAGTGCCTGCATGTTGCTGTCGCCGCGAATGTAGTCGTAGTTGAGATCGCCGATGGAATCGTGGTCCAGGTTCACTTCTGGAGCAGCTTGAGTTGTTGGTATATGCAGGCGCGGGTTTTGGTTCGTTTCCTGGGTTTCCTGCGCTTGGTTTCCGTCGGTTTCCTGAGCTTGGTTTCCGTCGGTTTCCTGAGCTTGGTTTCCGATTTCCCGGTTTTCCCCACTTTCTCCCCTGATCTCTCCCCCATCGTCGCCACCACCGTTTCCTCCATTCTCTTCGTTCTCGTCCCCTGATTCATCTTGCTCCTGTATGATCGGTACTGCACCAGGCAGCCCCGCATCATTGGAGTAGTAGTCCCGCTTGCAGATCGGACAGCATGCACGACGCCGGATTAACCAAGGATCAACGCACTCCACGTGGTACACGTGTCCACATATAAGACCCCGGACTCCGTCCTCGGGCTCGAAAACCTCAAGACAAATCGAGCACATTCCTGAGTCAAAGTGTAGTTCCTTCACACCGTTCTTCTCGTCCGCACCATGCAGGTGGGCCGCCAAGTCGTCTAGGCGGATATCTCCCGAATCCATGGCGGAAACCGATGCCGAATCCGTCACCGCCCCTTCGCCCGGCGCATCCTTGGAGGCAAGTGAATCTGCATCCGCCCGGAGCCAGGTTGCATACAGGCACGGCGGGAACAACTTCTCCACCTCGTCTGCAGTCAACTTTTTCATTTTGGAGAAGCGGCCCCGGCGCCCATTGCGGCGTCTTCTCCGGCGTCTCCTCCGGGCATTCTGCGTGTATATTCTCCGCTCCAAAAAATCCTCCCGGAGAAAATGATGGGTTCGGAGATAGTCCAAGTGCTCGTAGATCTCTCGGTCCAGGTATGCCACCATAGTCAAGCGAGAGGCGGCTCGAGGGGCAAAAAGCATGCCTCGGTTGGAGAGCGAGTAGATGTGGAGCCCGTATCTCAGCCGTACAAAGTAACGGGCCGTGAAGAACACAAAAAGGCCTGCAATCGCCACTCCCACCGCCATAGCTAGGAAAAAAAGAACCGCTGAGGGCGTGCTTCCCAGAAACGTGGAGGGGTTGGGTATCACCGTTGGCGTGCTGGATGCAGAGCTAGACATCTGGTTCTGCTGTTGTGCTGCTGAATATTTCTTCACGATCGAGTAGTTTCGGACGTTTCAGATGTCTCTGATGTTCTGATGTTCTGATGTTCTGATGTTCTGATGTTCTGATGTTCTGATGTTTCAAACGTGGCTGTTTGGTGTTTCAGATGGCTGTTTCTGATGTTTCAGATGCGTTTCACGCGTGGCTGTTTCAGGTTCCAGACGTTTCACGTGGCTGCTTCACACGTGGCCGTTTTAGGTTTCAGAGCTGGTTCTGTCGTTGCTCAACAGCGGACCCCTGTAGTTCCGTCACTTCTTGAAGCGCTTCTCAATCAGCCCTTCTTGGCGGGTCAGACTCGGTGCAGGATGTGCGATTGTATGCAGGCGTCCTTCGGTAAATGTAGCCCGCTGTAAAGGTCTTCCTCCAGAAAAGGCTGTGTGGGCGGGGAAACGGGGTGGAGCACGCGGCTTGTGTGCAGTCCAGACAGCCTACAACTACGTCTCGATCTTATTCGCGTATATTGCCAACAGGCTACAAACAAGAACCTCGGGCACTTAAGCCTTGGAGGACTCCTTGAAGGAAATGGCAGCCTCCTCACCCATGGCAGAGATGACGGTGATGACCAAGTCCTTACCTTCGTCAAACTCGGATTGGATCTTGTCACCAATCTCACCCTCTGGGATCTTGACATCGTCCTTGGTGTCACCGTCGTTGGTCATCAAAGACAAGAAACCATCGTCAATGTCCAACAATTGGTACTCGTTTCTGCGAACGTTTGGCACCTCCATGTTGTGGGTGGATGGAGACAAGTCCTCCAACTTCTTACCGGTGAAGATGTCGATGGCCACCAAGTGGACCTTGGCGTGTCCGTGCTTTCCGGTCTTGGAAGTGGACATGTCGACGATCTTACAAGGTCTGGACTTGATACAAACGTGACCGTTCTTTCTCAAAGCAGAACATTGCATTGGGAAGGTCAAAGCGGCTCCGGCATCGGCGGTCTCAAAAGTGTGCTGACGTTAGTATTGCGGCCCAGGCGTGTTTCACGTGCTGATGCTTGGAATTCCGTTTCATTGGTTTCATGCCTTCTTTTCCTCTTTGGGCTTCTCTTGGTGAGCCACCAATTGACCGCCACCTGAAACCCAATGAGCCAGATTGCGACGCCAACCCGAATCCTGTCGTTGCCCTGAATCCCAGTCTTTCACTGTTTCAAGCAATCTCTGACTGCCAAGCAAAGATTTACTGCCTTTTACCGCAAGCGGCAGAAGGGACTGATTCGGGCAACTAAAGCACCCAGAAAAGCTAGAAACTCGGCAAAAAAAAAAAAACAGCAGCACACAAGATTTGCTCCAGTGATGGTGTGGAACTTTGAATGAATCAACATACGTCTTCGTCAGCCATTTTAGTGAATTCTATGGTATAAGGAGAAAAAAAAGATGAGGAAAGAAAAAAATTCAGAGCTGAGAGAGCGCGCGCCAGAGGATTTTTTGCTGTGCGCACACCGACTGCAAAAGAGGGGCAAACGCCGTACGCGTGTGCCGCCCCCAAAAAAAAATACTTACGGTGTTATGGCCTCTTTTATACATTAACATCTTACGCCGATGCCGCTATGGCCGTCGAAGCCGCCCCAGACAGAGACCAGGGTGCGCGGCGCAAAGGTTACCCGGCGTGGTCGTGCGCCAACCATATGTGCGTGGGAATCGGTCGTGTGCGCACCGGGTGTGCCCTTTGCCGGCGCTGCGACTGGCCAGGGCTCAACGGCATACCAGCCGTGATAAACCTGTACACCTCAATAAGCCAGTACACCATAAAGTACCATACAGTACCAGTAACCATACAGTACCATACAGTACCATACAGTACCATACAGTACCAGTAACCATACAGTACCAGTAACCATACAGTACCATACAGTACCATACAGTACCATAGGGGAATAGTCACCGGAACGGAGTACTAGCACCGTCACACCTCCACCTTTCCCAAGTCCTTCTTCACGTCGAGCGCCGAAACCTCCGAGTCCTCGGGAGCCAGACTGCCCACACGTGACCGGTTCTGTTTCTCTAGTTTGAGGCTTCCGATCAAATCCAGCCACTTCTCCAAAAGCTCCTCACACTTCTCGTGGAGCCGAAAACTGTCAGGGTACTCCAAGTCATCGTACTTGAGTATACATCGCAACACCTTGTGGATTTTGGTTTCTTTGAGAAGCTCCACATTCACAGGAAAATCCGCAAGCCGGTGAAGAATGATCCGTGCCACCAGCAACTCGTCGACGGTGGGTGCAGGAAAATCCTTTGGGTCTTTGGGCGTCACGGGTTGGTTTCGCTGGATCAATGATCGCTGTAGCTTAATTCGACAAAGCCAGAGCTGATGCTGTCGGTCCTTTTCCGACATGGTCCGGGGATTGTCCGAGGATTTCTTGCCGTTTTTGGACTCGAGCTTGCTCACGTCGCTGTCGCCGTCTTCGGTGTCGGTACCGCTTCGGGCCCGCTTGGACCGTAGGGGCCTTTCCTGCAGGCGGCGGTTTCCGTTTTCATTTGACTCCGTCGACTCGTCGATTGTGGCCCGCGTCTTCTGTTTTCGAGCCTCGGTATCGGTGTCAGCGTGAGCGTCGACATTCTCATCACCAGCCTCGCCATCGAGTTCGTCGTCGTTTGGCGCCTCCATATCTTTGACCTCACTTTCGTTTTCATCCGAGTCCTTGGAGTCTTCGTCTTCGAGCTCATCGTTTTCGTTGTTCTTGTTCAACTCGTCCATGAAATCGTCAAAATCCAAGTTTTCTGCAGCCACAAGCGCCTCCACCACATTGTTGGTGCGGCCGGATTTGTTTTTGGGTTTTGCTTTCAATTTGTCTTTCGGAATCTTGCTGATTTTGGTTCTAAGCTTCTCGGCAGTCAACGGCTCGAGAGACTTTTCGTTCATCCAGTTGAAATCACCATCGGGGATGAAAATCACACACGTATTCGTGCTTTTTTTCTTGGCTTTCATGATGGGCCCGGGGATCATCTCACCTGGCATCACAAACGACGGCCATGCAGGGAACCCCGTCATTTTGGCTAGCACCATTTCTTTCGGAGCAAATCCGCCCGTTTTGCTTTTTTTGGGGGGCATTTTGTGTTTTTCTTTGGCTCGATATTATCCTGAGCTTTCTCTTCAAAATCGGCTTATTGTTTTGGTGCCGATTGGAAATCTGGTTGTGTAGGCGTTGATCTCTTGCACCTTGGTATTCTGTGCGGGGTATTCGGAGTATTTGCAATGTGTAGTATCCTGTGTAGTATCCTGTGCTAGTATCTGTGCTAGTATCTGTGCTAGTATCTGTGCTAGTGTCCGGATGTGTTATCCTGTGTCGTATCCTGGATATCTCTGGATGTCCTGCGTACTATCTTATGTTCTGGGTGACCTCGTGTTGATCTGACCAGCAATAAAGCCTCTGTGGTTCTTTGATCGTGTCTGAGACAGGTGGATTCTCGGTTCGGAAATGTGGACTTCACCGAACTCTGCCGTATTTGGTCAATCGTCCTTTGAGTTGCCACCAGTGAAAACTTCGCTTGCCTTTTTGGTTCACAATCAAAGATGCAGGCTGTTATCTCTGGTAGTGGCTAGTGTCCGGAATTGAAGGTCAGGCTTTGTGTTGTTATCCTATACTCGGCTACACAGTAGCTTCACTGCAGGAGTAAGAGCACAATGATAGGGGTGGGCGGGTAATCGGGAAGGATTCTTTTATGCCGGAAAGCGGTGGATTATAAATCTCGATGCCGGCGGCTGGCGGGAGATTGTGGAGTATGGATTGAGTATGGAGTATTCGGATGTTGTTTTTGCTACTGCGCGCGAGTGTGCCGGACACGCCGCGCGGCTCGGGGCGGCGCCGATCGCTCGCTTCCACTTTGGGTAGTTTCGGCCGGGCGGTGTGTTTCAGCCCGGTTACAGCCCGGTTTCAGCCCGGTTTCAGCTCGGTTTCAGTTGTGTTTTATCTCTGTTTCATCTCTGTTTAGCTCTGTTTAGCTGTTTCACCGTCTCTCCACGTCTCTCCACGTTTCGGTATTCACTTTTGTGCACTCCACTTCCCCTATCGTGCCTCTACAAATCCCCTCTGCACAACCCTTTCACCCAGCGAAAAATCCCTATCTCATACTTGTTCCGTGCCCGCTGACGTCCTCGGTTTCCTGCAGGACTGCGAATGGGGCGCGCACGCCTTTTTTCCCTACCATTTTTGCACCCATTATTTCACGCTTCTCACTACTGCCGTCTTCATCCCAGCACTCGCTGTATAACTGCAGGCAGTTTACCGGCTTCCGACACACAGAATCCAAACCCTCCGAAACATTTCTGAAACATTTCTGAAACATTTCTGAACCATTTCTGAAACGAGCTGCCTTCCCGCCGTCCTCTCATCCGCCCCCTTTCCCGCCATTTTCCCCAAAAACACAAGCCCCTTTCCACACTCCTTCCATCCGATACCCCCTCCTTCCATCCCTATTACTTCTCCTTTGCCGCCATCCTGCGTTTGCTCATGTTATCGCTGTCTCAGTCACAAAAACGGCGCTTGCCGGCTCACATTCCAACCCCCCACGAATTAGCCCGTCTTTTCAAGCGCCCCCGTGTCGAGCCCCTGACTCAGAATTACGCCCATGCGTCCCTTCTTCATAGCATTCCCCAAGGTGCAGTTCCGATCCTTGAAGCTCCCTACACTGTGGCTGACTTTTTCAGTGACGTGGCGGTTCCTGGCGACCAGGTGGCGTCCCAGCATTTGCGGTCTGCCAGGGCGTTTCCGCCTCCCATGCCGCCGCCGGTGTCGCTTGTGGACGGCATCAATTCCGAGTTGCCGGGCGTCATGGTTCCCTTCATTTACCCCGCTCTTCCAGCGCTTCAGTTTGACCCCTGGACGGTTTATCCTGACGGCACTTTTCCCGACAAACCCAAGGTGAAAAAAGAGCACAAACGCAAACGGCGCCACGTGGACGTGGAAGAAACTGACGGCAAACAACACACCGACTTGCCCTCTTCTGTGGCTCACCCTGCAATGGCGCCCTTGCCCTTTCCCCCTGCCAATTACATGCCATATCCTCTCATAGCGGACCGGGCACCGCTCACACCACACGATGTCTTCTCGTCCTTTCTCGACGCCTCTAGAAACCTCCCCCGGGTGGACATGGTTCTTGCCAGTGCCGCTGGCTCGATCTTCGATTTGCACTCGCAAGCGGTAGCGGAAGAGCTCAACACTTCTAAACTTGACGAGTTACTTCGGCTTGGGCGCCTCGACCGCCTGGATGCTCGTACTCAATTCTCCGACGATGATGACTCGTTTAATGAGTACTTGGCGTATGCCAGCAATGTGGACACCACTACCGTGACGGACCCCTACGCTGAGCCGAAGAAGAATATCGTGGTTGTGAATTTAGACCGCCGCATCAAGGCGCTCCTTGTGCAGCCTCAAACATCGAAAAATGGAGAGATTGAAAAGAAAACACATCACGTGCTTGAGAATGACGACGTGGATATAGATTCGAACGTCGGCCTTGAAGAGAGTGAAAACGCTTCGGTCGCTTCAAGCGCTTCTTCGATTCCCAGCTTCGAATTCGAGAACAAAAAGGACCTCATCTTGCAGAACGGTGTGCAGAAAGCAAAAAGAAGACAGGCGTTGGCCAGAATGGCGGCAGATCTCGAGAATCACGCAGATGAGCATCGTGCGCAGATCTACGCCCGCAAAAAGCAGCAGCTCCGGGCCAGGCTTCGTGCTCTTCGGGAATGCAAAGTATCGTTCGACAATGATCCGGCCAGTATCTCTGATGCTGAACTTCGAGACTACGTCGAACAGAGACAGGTGCAACGAGATGATGAGTTGGTGCAGCTCCGAGTGGCTTACAACTATGAGAAGTTGAAGAATGTGCTCAATTTCTACCAGACTTCCCACCGGCTGTACAAGACTATGAACGGAACCATGGTCAACAAGCTCCAGAAACTTCGCCACTTCTTTGAGCACCAAAGACAGGTCTTGGACTCCGCTGCACGCACAGCCGACGCTGATGCTAAAAACATGCGTTCAAGGGAAAGTGAAAAGTTGTACGGCGGATTTGTTGAGCAGGAGTATGGCAACGAGATCAAAGAAGAGTTTCGACTGGTACTTGCTAGCGAGGATGGCACGCCCCTAGATCAAAACAAGTCATTTGATGCATCACTCTTCCACAAAGTCTACAAGGGCCATGAACACCCCGCCACTGTGGAAGACTACATGCCTCTTGTTACCAAGGACGAGTTCAAACTCATCACCGGAGATGCGCCCGCCAAAACGGTCAACAAGGATGCAGGAAACAAGAACAAAAGCGCTAGGCACCAGATTTTCCAGAGCTTACTCTACGATCGTGTCACCTCCGGCTCCGACTCAGAGGCCCCTGTTGTGAAACGGAGACCAGGACGGCGTGCCGCTCCCAAGCCTACATATGGCGAAGAGGCCAAAGCCTCCAACGATGCAGCTCTAGTGGCCAAGATTATGAAGCAGTTTGTGGGGCCAGGAAGCGCCAACACCGATGAGCTTGCGCAGGATCTACAGTCCATCGGAATTGATAGCAAGTGGCCGGTGAAGTGAGGCTCCAAGAGAAGTCACGCTTGAATCGAAATATCATCCGCCTTTTCAGCATGATTTCTACCATGAATTTTGCAGTCAATGCTTTCCTTTTGGATGCGACTACATTCAATGCTTTCTTCTTGAATCCATTTCATTGGTTACTCATAACTTTCGGAGCGTGACCACATGCGTGGTGTGGATAATCGACTCTTCCCACCGGGAGTCTCTACGACTAGCCATTATCTATTCTGGACAAGCTACTAACTATAGAACAGCTTTGCCATGTTTGTTATGCAATATATTCACGGTACAGTATTCGATACAGATAGTATACAGTATTCGATGCAGATATACATTATTCGATACAGATAATATACAGTATTCGATGCAGATATACATTATTCTACTATACACCGCCACACCACCAACGCCAAACTCTCATCCCAAACTCACACTAACATCCCAACAAAGTACACACACGTAAAATAGAACATTGATACAGAAACATTATATTAACAGCGGAATCCGCTTAGCAGTCCTCAAATTGGGAGTAAAGTCCAACAATCACATTGGCAGCACCCACCACAAGTGGAAAGTTGCCCAAGCTAACAACAAACGTGTGATAGATGCCCAATTGGATGAACAAATGGTTGCGCAAGGCTTGGAAAATGCCTTTATAGCTGTCAATGGAGGTCAAGGCTCCGTTCTTGAAGATGAAGTAGAAAATCAACACCTTGGCCAAGGCGAAAATGAAAGGGTCGTACTTGTGCACACGCGCAACAAACTGCAACTCCTCCTCGTCGTCGTCAAGATTCTCAATAACAACCACTCTTCTGGAGAAGTTGATGTAGTAAGCAACCAAGAGCGGCAAGCCCACGGCATAAACAAGCCAGTTGGCGAAAATGGACATAACGCCGTAGTTCCACAACGCAGTCACGTCCGGAAGCGGGAAGTCCATCGAGTTCAATTGCGGAATGTTGTCACGGAGCACTTGGTGCACGGAGCGGTTGTCCTTGATAGCCACCAATGGCACGTAGTAGTACAAGAAGTAGGAGACCTCCACGGCGGCCTCGGCCCAGTTCAACGTGACGGTTTTCAGCAATGCGTCCCTCAAGTCGTCGTTGGCAGCGGCCGTGGTCATTCCCACCTTGTCGGTGAGCAGCAACACCAGAGCGTAGCCCAGCTCAAACGCCTCAATGGCGGGGTCCACGAGCCACTCCTTCAAGTTGATAGGGGGAGGCGCGTCGTAATCCTTGTCGTCTTCATCATCCTCAGGCAAATCGGCAACAACCGACTCTTCGGAGGAATCCAGCTCGGACTCCGACTCGGATTCGTTGGTTTCCTCCACCAACGTGATCACCTCCTCTTCATCCCCTAAAAAGAGATCCTTGGCCTGCTCGGGGCTTTCCTCGATGAACTGTTCCAATTTCTCAAGCAACGACTGCTTTGTATCTTTTGTGCGGACCGAAAGGCCGACCTTTTTGGCCACTCTGGCAAGATCGGCTTTTTTGAAGCTTCGGAATTCGGACATGCGAAAGAGTGTGGTATGAAGTTGTTGTTTTGTGGAGTGCGACGTTGATTGCTCGCGGTGCGCCTATTGCGGCTGACTTGTAAACACACTGTGTGCAGGCACAAACAGGCTGCCCGCACACCCGTACACCACACAACACCCGTGCCTCCGGGGCTGGCGTGCCGAAGCGGCCTGGTGTGTGTGTGTGCAGGATAGCTCCCACGGGTTTTTATTTTCCTTTTGGCGTCTTTCTGCTCCTGCTTCCCCACCTGGGTTTTCCTGCTCTTTTCGACGACAATTTTTAATTAACTTCATTTTTTCCTGGCTCTTCTTTCACTCTTCCTGTCTCTTGCTGCGCAATTTGCAGGAAATAGCATCTCTGCGGAAACAGTGCAAAACATAAACCTGTACACCAACGTAAATTCTCCCCGCCACCTTCTCGCCAGCTCGCCCGAGGCGCTAGGCCCGCAGTGCCGGCTCCTTGCAAAACGCCCGCGTCTGCAGCAAGGCGTAGGGACGGCTTTGGGAACGGCGGCGGAGGTACGGGTGCGGAGGTACGGGTGCGGGTGTTGACAAAATGGCCGCATCGGGCAAGTCACGTGCGCCGCGCACACACCACATCGCAACAACAACCCCCCAATACTTCTGCATGCTAACACGGGTCTCATCCTCTGCCATGTGGACGTCACGTGTGGCACTTTACCGGCACGGACCCAAGCTGCCCGGCACAAGGCAGCTTTATCCCGCGCAAAATGCCGCTTTTCGAACCAGCTTTTTGCGCCACAACTCCGTCAAGGAACAACCGCGAGTCAACCCCTTTGGCATCCAATACCTATCACATGATTTGCACCGCAAGGTGTTCCCAAAAGTGTCGTCGGAAAACTACCTTCTTCCTGACAAAAATGGGTTGGTGGACCTAGCGAAAGAACACTTGGACCAATCCGGGCTCCTTGGCAAAAAGACCCAGATCTCCGAGCCCATCAGCATTCCGAACTTCCCCGATCTCGTGGGTAAGTCGTCGCTCAACGAGCATTTTACCCGAATCGGCGCCAAATACTCGGAACCTTATTTGTCCATGGCAAAACGCCTCTTCCTGCAGACGCAGCTACCGCCTCAACCGTCATCCTGGCAACTTGTACCTGGCTGGACCAGATACGCCCCGGGAGAGATACCGCAGCCGGTTCCCTACCCCACGGAACACGAGTTGGTGTTTGATGTTGAGGTTTTATACAAAGTGGCACCATATGCGGTTTTGGCCACGGCGGCATCGCCCAAGGCGTGGTACGGCTGGGTGAGTCCCGTTTTGGCTGCTGCCGCCAACGGAGCAACCCCTGGAGTGCCGGAGTTCCTGCACCTTATTCCGTTGGACACCCAGAACACACCCAAACTCTTGGTCGGCTACAACGTCAGCTACGACCGTGCACGTGTGCTCGAGGAGTACAACATCAAGCAATCACAAGCGTTTTTCTTGGATATAATGGCCCTTCACATCGCCATCAGCGGGTTTTGCTCGCGCCAGCGTCCTTTATACCTCAAGCACCGCAAAAACAAGGCGGCAGCAAACCAAGACTCAGAGGAAGAAGGCGAGTACCCGCAGGAGCCATCGGATGTTGCGCAGGAGCTCATGGACGACCCGTGGCTCGACAAAGGCTCTCCCAATTCGTTGGCCAATGTAGCCGAGTTTCACTGCGGCATCAACATGGACAAGAGCACTCGGGACCTCTTTGGCAGCGAAGATATCGGCGACATTGTGGCCAACTTTCAGGACCTAATGACATATTGCGCCAAAGACGTGGATGTTACGTTTCAGGTGGGCCAGAAAGTGTTTCCGGAATTCCAGAGGCGGGCTCCGCATCCCGTGTCGTTTTCGGCGTTGAAGCAGATGGGCCAGCTTTTTTTGCCAGTGACGAAAAAGTGGGAGCAGTATCTCCAGAAGTCCGAGCAGGTTTACCAGGAAAACAGGAACGCCGTGACGCAGATTTTGGTTCAGCGCGTGCAAGAATTGGTGGATGCGCTGAAAACCATTGACTACGAGCTGGACCCCTGGTTGCGCCAGATGAACTGGACCATCAAGAGTCCTCGGCTCCGGAAAGACGGAACGCCCTATGCAAAACAGGCCTTCATGACGGGGCTTCCCGAATGGTACCGGGAGTTGTTCAAGACGAAGGATCCCGAGACTGGCGACAAAAAAATCACGTTGACGGTGCGTACACGCATTACGCCGCTCCTTCTCAAGCTCAAATGGGAAGGATATCCGCTTATTTGGACCAATTCGTGTGGCTGGTGCTTCAAAATTCCATACGAAGAGCACCTCATCGAGGAGATGCTTGCCAAGAACTACACCAAGGCCAAGTTGAGTGAGGAGGACATGGAGGTGATGCTTCCAGAGCTTCGCGACGATGGAAACGTCTATGAGCTCTTCAAGGTGCCGCACCCAGAAGGCCCTAGCAAGCGGTGCACGCTCATCATGAGCAAGTCGTACCAGCGGTTTTTCGAAAGCGGCGTTTTGACGTCAGAGTACGGAGATGCCGCCCGAATCCTTGGGTTGAATGCCACAGCGTCCTACTGGATGGGCAGCCGGGCACGGATCCAGGACCAGTTTGTGGTTTATCTGGATGCAGAGGGGAAAAAGAATCAGTTTTTCAAAACAAAGAAGGAGGCGGAAAAACACCGTGGGATGGGCATGATCATCCCCAAATTGTGCACCATGGGAACAGTGACCAGGAGAGCCACCGAAAACACGTGGCTCACCGCTTCCAACAGCAAAAAAAACCGAATTGGCTCGGAACTCAAGGCAATGGTGCAGGCGCCAAAAGGCTACGTTTTTGTGGGAGCAGATGTGGATTCCGAGGAGTTGTGGATTGCCTCGTTGATTGGAGACTCGCTCTTTAAAACACACGGAGCCACGGCGCTCGGGTGGATGACGTTGGAGGGCGACAAAAACGAAAAAACAGACCTCCATTCCAAAACGGCTTCCATCATGGGAATTCTGCGCAATGACGCCAAGGTGTTCAACTATGGGCGCATTTATGGAGCCGGAGTCAAGTTCGCTACGCAACTCCTCAAACAATGCAACGCCTCGCTCAGCGACGGCGAGGCAGAGAAAAAGGCCCAGCAACTTTACTTGCAGACAAAGGGAATGGTGGGCATCTTCAATAAAAAGAAGGTGTACTATGGGGGCACGGAGCTGGTGATGTTCAACACACTTGAGGCTATCGCACACGAAGAATCGCCACGAACTCCAGTCTTGGGAGCCGCCATCACAGACGCGTTGACGCTGAAGCACTTGAACAAAAACGCCTACTTGACGTCACGTGTCAACTGGACCATCCAGTCTTCGGGAGTGGACTACCTCCACCTTTTGGTGGTTTCCATGCAGTACTTGACCGAGAAGTTCCTGGTGGACGCCCGTCTCATGATCACCGTGCACGACGAGCTCCGATACATGGTTCGAGAGGACCAGAAGTTGTTGTGCCTGCTTTTGCTTCAGATCAGCAATGTGTGGACGCGGGCCATGTTCTGCGAGCAGTTGGGTCTCCAGGAGCTTCCACAGCTGTGTGCATTTTTCAGTGAAGTTGACGTGGATCATGTGCTCCGCAAGGAGGTGACGCTCGATTGTGTGACGCCGTCACACGAGGAGGCAATTCCGGTGGGCGAGTCGTATGACATTCAGAAGCTCTTGGGTGCATTTGACCTGGACCAGATTCTCCGGGAAAAATCCGGCATTTTGACCAAGCTTCCGGCACAGAAACCGAAGCCGGCAGCCAGCCGCTTGGACGCGGACTTGAGCGATGCCTTGAAGCTACTCAAGTTGAAGATGCAGACGTCGATGAGCCGGACGGAGTGGACGCGCCATATGCAGGCATACTACAAGCAAAGCAAGAAAGGCACGGGAAAATCGCATTCACTGGAACCTCCGGGGCAAGCAAGGCCCCGGAAACGGCCGTTAACAGAGCACACTTTGGGCGAGGAGGGAGATGCTTTGTTGAAAGAACAAATTGAGCAAGACTCCATCACCAAAAGAAGTCAAAAGGTCCAGACACAGGAAAAGGGGCGTGTCGGCAGCCAGACTCTGACTTCCAGAAAAGGTGGGTCAAAACTGGCACAAGCTCCCGGCAAGCCGGCCAAGAATGGCCAGTCTATCGCAGGTGGACAATCTCAGTCACGTGCGAGCCACCACCCAAGTCCATGCAGTACAGGCAAATCCATTGGGGTGGACCTTTCGGGCAGCCCAGAAGGTTTGGGGAGCTCGGCAGCAAGAAGCTCGGCAGAGAAATCCCGATACGGCTCAAACTCCATGAACCAGCATGCAAAATTCGCCCAGGCAAAAGTGGCCAAACGACCTTTTTCGGGCCAGAGCTTCACAGGTTTTGTACCCCGGTTCTCCGCCCCCTTCGGCGTCCGAGATAACAAAACGGGGCCCAAAACCCGACGACGAAGTGGTCCGTGAGCCACTGCCGTGATTGTGTGCACTCCCGCCCTCTATGGATCGCCAAGCGTCCTGCTATGCCAGAATCAGAGAAGTTAGGATGAGAAGATGAGAAGATCAAATTCAAAGAAGATCAGAAGATGAGAAGATCAAATTCAAAGAAGATCAAAGACCAAAGAAGATCAAAGACCCATACATCTCAAAATCACCAAGTGGTCCAGCATCACGTGGACACATTGCACCATACGCTCCCGCGAAGCTTCCGGCAAGTCTTTACCCGGAGCGGGTGCCAGCTTAGCACGACGCAACAGATTCCTGACCAGCGCATCAGCCACCATCACCAATAAATCAAAGCAAAGGATCATTCACATTCTGTGCAGTACCGTAGAGTGTAGCGGAATAGTAACGCCAAACCGAGGGCACCCAGCTTTGGCCCAATAGGGCACAAAACCAAAGCGGCCCTTTTCTGGCGGCCGCGCCGGGTTGGAACTGCACATAGACCGGAAGAGCCGGTCACGTGCAGACGGTCACGTGAGCCCGTCTGGCTGGCTGTGCTGAAGGGTCCAGCAGGCCCTACATTACGGCAGCCACCCTGGCTCAGGATTAAGGTCGTGCCGCTGCTTTATGGTCGTGCCGCTCGCCGCTGCTTTTGAGCCACGCACGACCGCGTACATCTTCGGCGCTGCGCATACATCACCACATGTCTCTTGACCACATTGTCCGGGTGCAGATTCCGTTTGAAAACGAGCGCCAGGCGCAGATTGCACAGCGTACCATTGCGGTCGATCCCGTGCTCAAAAAACAGGAGATTTCAGTGTCTTTTTCCGCATCAAAAAACGTTCTCTGTGCCGATTTTGCTGGCGTCAGCGACAGGGTCATCCGTGTGGCCATCAGCAGTTGCATCGACAACATAAAGACGATTATCGAGACGATGGAACAATTCGACGGCCAGGAAGAGGTTTTTTTTGAAAGTTAGGCTGGAAGCGACGGGTCACGTGACTCTTTTCTGGCACCGGAGCATAAACAGGAAGAAGGCGCCATGCCCAGACGCATGAGCAGGATATCATAGTATAACAGAGGAACAGAGGTTCGTAGTGCATGGAATAGTAAGTCGTCGTGCGCCGCACAAAACCTGGGGACTAGAGCATCGCGGGCGTCTCTACACCCGCATGCTCCGACCACTCCGATTCCAGCGCACGCTATTCAAGAAGGCCGTGCCAAAACCATTCAAAGAAGAAATCTCCTCGGAGGCGCATGAATACTCCATCAGTCCCGAAACCTTTGCCTTCAAGGTGGGTCACGTGAGTGAGGAACAAGCACCAAAGCCAAAACGCCTCAACTTCATTGACTATGTGTACCGGAACGCCACCAACTACCCGTTCCAGGAGCAGACGCCGCAGCTGGTTTTTAACAAGTTTCCCCAGACAAATTCGGCCCGGTTGGCGCGGTCCAAAACCCGGCCTCGCAAGTGCAAGATGTTGGTTTCCGACTTTATCGAGGACTCGTTGTATAATCCCCAGTATGGGTACTTTTCCAAGGAGGTTGAAATTTTTCACAACGACAAGCCCTTCGACTATAAGAACATCGACGACATTGACCAGTTCATGGCTGCATGGGAAGCTGCATACATGCGCTATGATGAAGGAGACAGGGAAACCAAAAAGGACAGCGCAAGTTCTGACCAACAAGCACAGCCAGTGGAAAACCAAAGCAAAGCAAAAGGAGTCGAAAACCAAAGCAAAGCACAGCCAGTGGAAAACCAAAGCAAAGCAAAAGGAGTCGAAAACCAAAGCAAACCAAAAGGAGTCAATAATTCCATGGTGCGGACATTCCCAGCCGGAAAAACTCTTTCAAAAAAACATGTCTCAAGCCCGGAAAACCTTTTCAAAAATGCAAGTTTGGGAAAATCCACCAAAAACCCCAAGTTAGCTGGACTCGCCCACAAGATCCATGCTCAGGACCAGGCGGCGGTGCCCTTCACCGAAACCCGCAAATCCACCCAGTTATGGCACACTCCCACAGAGCTTTTCCTGCCCCACTATGGAGAAGCGCTTGCACGCTATATCCTCGTCAACTATAAGCTCAACCACTACCCCTATGAGGATTTGGTGATTTATGAGATGGGAGGTGGAAATGGAACCCTCATGTGCAACATCCTCAACCACATCCAAAAACACGAGCCTGACATTTATGCTCGTACGCAGTACAAGATCATTGAAATCTCCTCGCAGTTGGCTCTAAAGCAATACTCCCAGGCGCTTGAGGCAAAACTCGTGGCCAGTGGTTTGGACTCGTGCAAACTTCAAATCATCAACAAATCCATTTTTGCCTGGGACTCCACCGTCGACGCACACTGCTATTTCATCGCCTTGGAGGTTTTTGATAATTTCGCCCACGATTTGGTTCGTTACGACAACGCAACCGGCCAGCCCCACGAAGGCCACGTTTTGGTGGACGAGAAAGGCGACTTTTATCAATTCTTCACTCCCCAATTGAGCCAATACACCGATGCCCTTCTCCGCATGCGGGAGCACGGAAATCACCCAGTCTTGAGCCGTCTTGATACTCTTCATGGCCAGTTCGAGCGCCTCAAAAGTGTTGTGCCCTTTGTCACCGACAAGGACCAAATCCACCCGTTGCTCCACTCTTCAACCAAAATGCACTGGGCCAACAAACTCAATCCATTGAAGGATAATCTCTCGCATGGCGAGTTCATTCCCACCCGCCTATTGCACTTTTTCCAGGTCTTGAAGCACCGGTTCCCAAACCACTCGCTCATCAGCTCGGATTTCCACAGTCTTTCCAATACCATGCCTGGGTATTATAACGCCCCGGTCGTGCAAACCATCATCCAAGACAAGATGGTTGACGTTTCCACGTACATGTGTCACCAGGGCTTCTTTGATATCATGTTTCCCACAGATTTCAAGCTTGCTAGCGACTTGTACTTCCAATCCACCAACAAGCACGCCAAGGTGGAGCTGCATAGAGACTTTTTGGAACAGTGGGCTGACATCGATGCCATCACCACCAAAAAGGGTGACCATCCCATGCTAGACTTCTACAAGAACGTCAGCTTCATGACCAGCTCCAGCTAATCCGCATAATCAGCATCACACATTCCACGAGCTAGATAAATATCATGAGTGTATTCTGAGGATTCCCGGTAGAAAGTGTTGGTCAGTGTTGGTGAAGCAGAATAAGCTTACGCTTGCTTTTCAAAGCTTCACAGAAATTATTTCCCAAAAATACACCATTGGTGGAGCTCGAGGTAAGCTGTCGAATTGGTTCTGGTATCACCAGTAACTCAATCACCTGGTATCCACACATATAAAAGAAGAAATCATTTTCAGGCCCGAAGAAACGCCACTTTCAATCAAATCATGCGTAGCAGCTGCCCGAGCTTGAAGCTGAACCTTCATATCGCTCAAGTCCTCCAGAAAAAAAACTTTGAGCGATTCCACCAACCGGTGATGAAAGGATTTAACATGATCTGCCAACAACGCCGAAATTTGTCTTCTTGGAATGACTTTTGCAACCACTGTATGCTTGGGAGGGCCCAACACCGCCACTTTCATGCTTCCAAAAGATTTGAAGATGTTTACAGCAACACCTAAGCCAATTCCCGCCGCGAAGCTCAAAGCAAGCCATGAATTGCCGTCAAATAAACCATTTTGGAAGAGGCACTGCTTGAGACCACTACACCAAGTTTCTAGGCGGCCCAAAGCGCCCGTAATCTTGAACGGATCAATAGTTTCATGGTAGGACGAAACAAAATCAGACCTCCACAGCTTTTCAAGCTGCCGATACGCCTGTTTCTTTCGTTTCTCGCACTTTTCATCCCAGGGAGCTCCAGAGCTTTTATGATTGTAGGTGGTCATTTCTCGGGTAATCAAGTCGTGGATTTTGTCAAGAACCTTGCCGGTTGTCAAAGAAGACGTTCTGAAGATTTTCTGTGGCGTAGACACGTTGATTATATCCAACAAGTTGATAAAGTAATTGCAGTTGATCATATTGATCACAACAAAGCGGGGAACAGCGCTGCAGTCTTTGAGCACCTTCAAGAGCTCGGGAATTTTCAACGACCCGTCGTTGATAATCAAAATAAGATCCGAGGCCTTCGTCATTTGAACATCCAAAGCCAGCGCCGCACCTTCCGGCCTCTCCAAACAAACTTGCAGCAATTTGAGGCTCGAGCGCACCGAATCTTGTAGGCTCTCGATGCGTTGCTTCAAGAAATCCGCCTCTTGCAAAACAAGAGAGCAATTGGAGCTAACGATAGTCAACTTGAAATACTGCACAGTGTCCGTGAAAGAGAGACGCGGCATAATGAATGACTGCAGATTTTTGGCCAAAAAGGCCGGTTTGACCTCTGCGCTGGGGTGAATGAGGGTACTGGTATCTTTGCCAAAATCACCGGTTTTTCTCTCAGGCTCGTCCTCCTCATCCGTTTCAAATAGCAAAATTTGCGAGGGTGTTTTGAATGACGGAACAATCACCATGGACTCGGTGCGCTCATCATCGGTGGAGTTGGATAGAATAGAGGCACTTGAGGGGCGCAGATTGGCAGCTGATTTGGGAATGTTGATTACCAGGAAGTCGTTGAAGACGCTGCTCATCATCTCAATTGTCGGATTCTTCAACTCATTTTCGGGGGTTTTGTTGTCAATGGCCAGCCATGATGCGGAAAGCAGAAATGAATCTTCAAAAGGTGCAACGGGCGAGCCAAAACACAATTCAGGTGATTTGGAAAGAGCCAGATTTTGTTTTATGACTGGGGAAAATGAGTGGAACGGCTCCGCATGTGAGACAGGAAACGAGCCAAGCTGTGTTTCATCTGCATCGAGAAAAATGCCGAGATTTTTCTGATTTGTGCCCGAAGTAGAGGGCAAATCAAGTATCGGGTCACTGAGTGTATCACCCACTGATTGGTGGCATGAAAGCCTGTTCAGATCTGAAGACATGGTGGATTTGCGCTCAGGGGTAACTGTGGCGCCGACGCGGCTGAATATCTCCCGGGCTTCGGGTGGCATGTATGCAGGGTGGCGGGTTTTGAGGATGAAGATTTTCCAGCGCAACAGGCGAAGACGGAAACAGTCGGTGGTGTTAAAATGAGGGTGCAAATAGGGAGTCGCAACAGGGGCGATAAGCGTTATCGCGGCACGCGATGTAGGTGCGTGGCGCATCGAAACCCAATGCGGAAGGATAAGACCCGTACCTTCCAGGAGCTTCATGGTGGCCATAAAAATATCGCAGAGGCGAATCTGCCTTCAGGCTGCAGGCCTGCTTATCAGTCGGCCGGCATATAACCATCCAGGCGCAGCACCGTCGCAGTTGACCTTCCCCACCATAAACATTCGAATTGAACCTCGTTGTTTTCCGAAACTTCGACATTGAGATTTGCATGAGCAAACAATAAAAAGCTCAAGCCAAAAACGCAAGCCAAAAACGCAAGCCAAAAACGCAAGCCAAAAACGCAAGCCAAAAACGCAAGCCAAAAACGCAAGCCAAAAACGCAAGCCAAAAACGCAAGCCAAAAACGCAAGCCAAAAACGCAAGCCAAAAACGCAAGCCAAAAACGCAAGCCAAAAACGCAAGCCAAAAACGCAAGCCAAAAACGCAAGCCAAAAACGCAAGCCAAAAACGCAAGCCAAAAACGCAAGCCAAAAACGCAAGCCAAAAACGCAAGCCAAAAACGCAAGCCAAAAACGCAAGCCAAAAACGCAAGCCAAAAACGCAAGCCAAAAACGCAAGCCAAAAACGCAAGCCAAAAACGCAAGCCAAAAACGCAAGCCAAAAACGCAAGCCAAAAACGCAAGCCAAAAACGCAAGCCAAAAACGCAAGCCAAAAACGCAAGCCAAAAACGCAAGCCAAAAACGCAAGCCAAAAACGCAAGCCAAAAACGCAAGCCAAAAACGCAAGCCAAAAACGCAAGCCAAAAACGCAAGCCAAAAACGCAAGCCAAAAACGCAAGCCAAAAACGCAAGCCAAAAACGCAAGCCAAAAACGCAAGCCAAAAACGCAAGCCAAAAACGCAAGCCAAAAACGCAAGCCAAAAACGCAAGCCAAAAACGCAAGCCAAAAACGCAAGCCAAAAACGCAAGCCAAAAACGCAAGCCAAAAACGCAAGCCAAAAACGCAAGCCAAAAACTCAAGCCAAAAACTCAAGTCAAAAACTCAAGCCATAACAAACGTGACCTGAACCCACAAGCCAATGAGTGCTCCTCCTCCGTACACGCAGACAAACAATAAGGCGACGCCGCCCCGGGAAGAAACCTTTGGTCTGATGGAGGATTCCGAACTCGCTGCCCTCAAGGGCTACGATGTGTTGTATCTTGTTGACGATAGTTCGTCGATGTCCTGGACAGAGGAGTACAGTGGCATCATTCCGTGGCCGCAGGCCCGCAACGCCCTTGTTTCCTTCAGTAACCTTTGTTCAGAATGGGACCCCGATGGACAGGATCTTTACTTCATCAACAGAAAGGAGGAATACCTCAATGCCAGCCCATCGCAGATTGCTCAGGCTTTTGATGCCGTACAGCCATATGGCAGCACTAATATGGGCCGCAAGTTACAGCAAATTGCCTTGAAATACTTTGCAGATTTTGATCCCATCAACACAAAACCGCTCAATATTATTGCCATCACCGACGGAGAGTTCACCGACGATGTTGTTTCTGTGGTCACGTGGATCGTCAAGACGATGGACCAAAAGGGAGCGTTGCCCAATTCATTTGCCGTGCAATTCATCCAGATCGGCGCAGATCCCAAAGCAAAAAAGCACTTGGAGTATTTGGACGATAAGCTAGGCCACTTATCCCGTGACATCATCGACACCGTGCCTTGGATTCCCAGCAAAGTCGACGGCAGGGGCTTTGACGCCCGGTATCTCGCCAAGGTAGTTTGTGGAGCCATTAATAAGCGCTTGGATGAACAAAAAGTGGGCTCAAAAACCAGGTCTTCCAGTGGCACAGCCAGCACCAAAAAGAGGGGATTTTTGAGGAAGATGTTTGGTGCCTGATAGAACCATGGTTGGCACATTTGATAAATAATAATTAATGTATTATGATCATGAAGCCTGCTATACCAGTAATGAATCAGCATGTATCAGAGCAAGTTTGTTCACACCTAGATCAATTGGAGTTTCTTAACCCTCGAGTCCCTGCACGTTAGTACAAATGATGGAATTGTAGGTCGCTGGTCGAGAGTAGCGATGCAAAATCAGGTTATCCATTTATTTGATCAATATCATAGATGATTCCCAAGAAACTAGAATGATGCGGTGAACATGGTTGATGTTATAAATGTTTGATGTTATAATGATTGGTGCTATAATGATTGATGCAAATGATTGATGCAAATGATTGATGCAAATGATTGATATTATAATGATTGATATTATATTGATTGATTTTATATTGATTGATTTTATAAATGCCACAAATGATTGATGCAAAATTTTGATGCTATAATGATTTATGTTGCGGGATTGGCTCTTTTATACCACTCTGTTGCAGCAAATCTGAAACATGCACCCCCTAATGCATATCTTTTTGTGTTCGCCGGCGCAACATAAATAGCCAGCGAAAATCCCAGGCTCAAAATTCTTTTTTTTGCCACCTCTCTGCAGACACGTGCATCTTTGGCCCGGCCAGCGGCTTCCCTCGACCGCCAGGGCTTAGCCTCTCAGTCCCGATCTGGTGATTGGCCTGGTGCACGGGTGCGACATTCCCATATACGAGTCAAACGATCACAGGCGCGTTGACCACTTGTTGATTCCTCCAAATCCCGGTTAAAATGGTCGCTGACAAATACATTGGGTTGGGCCTTGCCATGTCTTCGTCGCTAGCAATTGGCACGTCGTTCATCATTACCAAAAAGGGTCTTATGGACACCAGTCAGCGCCTTGGATCCGACAACACCACCGGCCACAAATACTTGCAAAACCCCATCTGGTGGGCGGGGATCTTGACCATGGCTATTGGGGAAATTGCAAATTTTGCCGCATACACGTTTGCGCCGGCAGTCTTGGTGACACCCTTGGGTGCTTTATCGGTGATTATTGGCGCTGTTCTTGCTGCCATCTTCTTGAAGGAAGAGTTGGGTATTTTGGGCAAAATGGGCTGTGCCATTTGTTTGATGGGATCGGTGATTATTTTACTCCATGCCCCTGCTGACAAGGAAATTGAAACTGTGGACGAAATTCTTCAGTACGCCATGCAACCACCGTTTATGTTCTACATTTTCATGGTGGGTGCGTACTCTTTGTTCACAATCTACAAGCTCGTGCCCAGATATGGCCACACCAATCCCATGATTTATCTCTCGATCTGCTCGAGTGTGGGCTCGATTTCCGTGATGTCCATCAAGGCTTTTGGAATCGCTTTGAAATTGACGCTTCTGGGAAACAACCAGTTTTTCCAGGCCTCCACATACATCTTCCTCATTGTTGTGGCGCTCTGCATCATTACGCAGATGAACTATTTCAACAAGGCGTTGGACCAGTTTGACACATCGATCGTCAACCCGTTGTACTACGTGTCGTTCACATCGTTCACGCTATTGGCCTCGTTCATTCTTTTCAAAGGCTTCAATACCACCTCGTCGGTGGATATTATCTCGCTTTTGATCGGATTCTTGGTGATCTTTTCGGGCGTTTACTTGTTGAACATCTCACGTAAGGTCATGGAAAATCTGGACAGAGAAATTTTTGGTGTGCACAACTCCAAAGATATGGCTCCAATGGACAATGGTATTACAGGTTTTTCGTCCGTAAGACGGTCTATGCAGTTGTCTCGTGGTGATTATGAGAATGAAGAAACTGTGGGTCTTCGGAACTTCGACTCATTCGATCTTTCCGACGAGGAAAGCACAGAGTCTCGCCATAGACACTAGCCCCGGAAGATCAGGATGCAGAGATGAAAACTCGGAATCGGTATTGCAATGACAAATCAATGGGGTGAAATCCAAGTTTCAACAAAACAAATATCGAGGATCGATGTTCGATTGCTGGAATCTTGACGTTTGGAGGTTGACTTTTTGGGCCTTGAACTTACGAATCGGGTTTTCGATTTGAGGTTTGGATCTTGGACTTAGAATTAAGTTACTGATTTGACGTTTCGGATCTTGAACTTAGAATTAGTTACTGATTTGACGTTTCGGATCTTGAACTTAGAATTAGTTCCTGGATTTGCGAACAGATGCAGAAATGAGCGCTCTCCAAGCGTGCCGGCCTACAATGAAGCAGTTGTTGATTTGTGAAGCTACAAAAACTCACGCCACATCGCTGAATCGCGAGGAAACACAGAAATTTAGATCAAAAAACACGAATAGCCAGCGTAATCTCCAGTGCCCGCCCAGCCCAGCCCATCTTCAGCACCCAGGATAACGTCCTGCATATCGTCCTGCATATAATGGGGCGTGCACACAAGACATGGCCTTCTCACCTCCCTGCCACCCAAACACTATGGGCGCCACACTACTGCTCCAAGCCCCTCATGCTCAAACAGTGGCCGTCCGCTCGTACGTGGATGTGCTTCAGGAATACCAGTTCCTTGAGATTATCAACAACACCCGGCTCCTCAAGTCCATCAAGGTGTACCACCCGAAAACCAGGACGCTAATGGTGATGAAAGTGTTCATCAAGCCACGACAAACGATTGTCCTAGATGAAGTCATTTTCAAAATCAACCATGAAGCAGAGCTTCTCCAGCCATACGCCAACATTTTGGGCTGGAACAAGACCATCGAAACTGACCTGGCGGGGTATCTAGTTCGGCAATTGGCCCGCACAAACCTATACGACCGAATGTGCATGGCGCCGTTCCCCACGCCTGCAGAGAAGCTCTGGTTTGTGTACCAGCTCCTCCGAATCTTGGCCATTGTGCACGAACAGTGTGGAATTGTGCACGGCGACTTGAAGACGGAGAACTTGCTTGTGACCGGCGGAAACTGGCTCCTTTTGACGGATTTTTCCGACCACATCAAGCCACGCGTGCTTCCGGAAAACAACCCCAGTGAATACGCGTTTTACTTTGATCTGTCCAACCGGCGGACGTGCTATTTGGCGCCGGAACGCTTCTACACGGGCGTGGCGCCGGAACAGGCGCTCCTTCCTGCACAGGACCTCTTTTCCTTTGGGTGTGTGGTGATGGAGTTGTACCGGAACGGGGAGCCAACCTTCACGCTTTCGGATCTCTACAAGTACAAGAAAGGGGAATTTGTGGTGGATGCCCTGGCGCTTCCGCGACCTGTGCAGGACATGGTTCAAGCGTGTTTGCTGTTGGAGGCTGAACACCGTCCGTCGGCCCATTCGCTTTTGCAGAGCCCGGCTTTCCCACCGTGTTTTGACCTGTACCTCTATGGGTTCCTCTATGACGTCAACACGGCGCGGTTCGAGCTGCACGACCCAAACAAGTCTGCCAGCGACCTCCGCATTGAGCATATCTGGGCCGAATTTGGTCACCTTTCTTCCGCTTTGGGCGTCGACTACGCCAAAGACGTGCCTTGCCTGCCGGCTCCGCGTCAGCGCTTTCCACATTACCGCTTGGCGCTTCCCGGTATGCAGGCCTACCGGGTCCGGGCTCAGGCGGTGCCAAATGACGGGTTCTTGATTGTGCTCAACACCGTGCTTTCGCTTGCGTGCACTCTCCGGCGGCCCGACAACAAAATCAAGGCTTGTGAGCTTATTTTGGCGCTTTCGGAGCGCGTTCCCGACGACGCCAAGCTCGACCGCTCTGTGCCGTATCTTTGCCAGTTTTTCGATGATTTCCTTGTGCAAGTGAGCCAAAATGTCGAGAAGCCCGAGGCGGATGCGACCTTTCTCGGACCGTGTCCTGCCTCGTCACGTGTGGCCAGTGTTGCGTTGGTGTGCTTGACCAATCTCTTGGAAACCTGTACCTCCGTGAGTTCTATCAATGGGCACGTTTTCTCCGGGTACATTTTTCCCAAGTTGCGGGCTGTGGCCTTCAGGAACAGCCAGTATTATGAGGAACTTGACCACTTGAAGAAAACATTGGCGCAGTGTTTTCCGTACTTGGTCCTGATTTCCGCCCGCTTTGATGGGCTTTCGAGGAAGGAGAGAAAGGAGAGAAAGGAGCAGCACACGAGGAAAGAAAATGAGCCAAGAAAAGACGGAACGAGAAACAGAGATATCTGCAGAAAAGACGAAACGAAAAACAGAGATCCTTGCAGAAAAGACGAATTGAATAGCAGAGATCCCTGCAGAAAAGACGAAACGCTGGACATCACCCACATCACCGAGGTGTTGTTGACGCTGCCCAATGTGGATATTCGAATTTGCCTTGTCAATAATATTCTTCCGTTGTGCCAGTATCTCGGCGTGGATAAGACAAACGACGTGGTTCTTCCGCATTTGATCACGTATCTCAACGACTCCAGCTACCAGCTTCGCTTGGCGTTTCTACTGTCACTCATTGAAATCGGGAATTTCATTGGGATTCTTGCGTTCGAGCAATACCTTATTCCGCTTCTTCTCCAGACTTTGGGCGACCATGAGGCGCTCGTGGTCCTTAAAGCTCTCGAAATCTTTGTTTTTTTCATTCAAAAAAAGCACATCATGGCCGAATTTAACGCTCTCTCCATCTACAAAGAGCTTCTCAGGCTGTCGCTTCCATTGCTAGTCCAGCCGAACGAGTGGATCCGCCAGTCGGTGCTTTGTTTAGTGTTGGCTGTGGCAGACAACTTGCAGGACGCAGATAAGTTCTGTTTTTTGTATCCGTTGATCAAAACGTACTTACTGTACGACATCTCCGAGATTACATGGGATTCAGTGTATCCATGTTTGGTGAAACCCTTGAGTCTCCAGGTTTTCGAGTTGGCGTTGACGTGGCTCAGCAAACTGACGCCAAAGTCAATGTTTTGGAAGCAGAAAAATGTGCTGATTGTGCAGACAAACGGCAAAAAAAAGCTCGTGTCGTACACCAAAGATATGGGCAAATCCGTCTATATTGGAACCGCCTACGAGAGTGCTAGCACGGATTTGCCACTCTCGAGCGAAGACCGCACGTGGGTACTCAAGCTAAAATCCGTGGGAATGGACGTCAAAGACCTCTGGAAGGTTTTTGCTCTCAAGGATTTTCTCTTGGGAATCTCCCGGCTGAGAAGCTACAGTGAAACAGGACACCAGCGCAACTTTGAGCTTGCTAGTACCATGAATATTGCGCCCAAGACGGTCTTTTTCAATGTGCGCTACAAATCCGAGCCCATTACCAAAAAGGGCAAGGAGATCCACCAGAAAAGCGGGCCGCTGTCGTTAGTCTTGCCCAAAAAAGCAAGTGCCTCGCTCCTGACAAGTGAAGCCAATGCCTTTGGCGAAATCGACTCAGTGCAAGACGCCACAACCCCTCTAGATGAGCGTGGCATCACCAAGATGTTCAGTATCTCCAACGACAAGATCATAACCTCCACTATGAGTCACAATTTTGGTGGGCTGAATCCGTACATCTTGCAATTTCTAGAGAATATGGAGTTCCAGCCGACTTTGGATGATTTTTCCGAGTTTGGGCCTCCGGCAAAGAGCCCCAAGGATTTGCCCACAATCCTGCCGGTGCAGGGTAGATTATTGGCCCGTTTCAAGAACAATGCCAACAGCAATAATATTGAGGCGGTGACTAAAGTGGCCACTGCGCCGTTTTCGGAGTATTTTGTTTCAGGATCCGAAACTGGCATTTTGAGAGTTTGGAATGCTAACAAGGTGGAAAGTCTTTCCTCCAACAGTGCTAAACTTTCGCTAGACCTCGGGAGTTGCATCACCGAAATCGCTTTCATGCTGCAACGAGGTGTTTTTGCTGCTTCCACCATCCGGGGCAAGATCGGCTTGTTCAGAGTGGAGATTTTGCGGGGAAAAAACCGAAAAATCGTGAAATTCTCCAAGATTTTGTCCATCCGTGAATTTTTTGTCCACGGCTACGCCACGGAGTTGCTGTTTGTTGAGTACGAGGAGAAAACGCTTTTGGTGGCCTTGACGACCCAGTGCCATGTGGTGGCTTTTGATGTGGTCACCTCCAAAAAGGAGTTTGAGTTGGAGAACCCGCCGGTGTACGGAATTCCCGAAACACTGGTTTCCACGGCTGATTGGCTCCTCTTGGGCACCAGAGAAGGAGTTCTTTGCTTATGGGATTTGCGATTTCAGATTTTGATCAGTGCCTGGAGGTTGAATGGTGAGAGTGGAGAAAAAGCACCGATCCGGAAGTTGGTTTTGGTTCCAAACGAGAAAAAGGGCCTGAAAGACCCCATGTTTGCCATGATCGGAGGAATCGACGAGCCCGATGTGACACTATGGCAGATTCCCGAATTCGAGTGCCGCCAAGTCTTGAGTTGTGCAGCGCCCAAGATCACCGCATACCGCTTGCAAAAAATCGACAAAGAGCCGCCGCTCTCCGAGCTCTTTGCCGACTTTTCCTTGGATTTGGAGCCTCGTCTTCAAAGCGCAAACACTTGCTTGGTTTCTGCAGGCAAGGAGTTGTGCCATCTTGTGGCTGCGACTGCAGATAGGCGCCTTGTGGTGTGGGACCTTCAAAATGTGCACGATTCGGTGCTGATTCCCCCTAACAGCACGTTTTTCCGGAACCAGGTGCTGAACGTCTTCAGTGTGAGCCACGAGAAGACGGAAAAGGCGGAAAAATCGGAGCCCCCGCCTTTTGAGGACGACATCAGCACCATCGCCGTCTTGACCCGCGGCCACGAAATCGTCGTCGCCGGCGACCGCAGCGGAACCCTCGCCGTCTACGCATAGACTATGCCTGCACACAAGCACAGGAAGGATTCCTGCACAGACATCGCCTCGTCTTCGCGAAGCCCCGCCCAGATGGACCCCATGACTTTCGACGACAAGAAGGGAATGCAGATTGCATTGGCGGAGGCCAAAAAAGGTATGCAGGACAGGGCGTCACGTGCACATAACTAACCGCAGGTCTTGCCGAGGGCGGCATCCCCATTGGCGGTGCCCTTATCCACAAGGATGGACGGGTTTTGGGCCAGGGCCACAACATGAGGATTCAGAAAGACTCCGCCACGTTGCATGGCGAAATCTCCACCTTGGAGAATGCTGGCCGTTTGCCCGGAAGCTTGTACAAGGACTGCACCATGTACACCACGTTGTCGCCGTGTATGATGTGTTCGGGCGCTTGTATGATGTACGGAATCGGGCGGGTTGTGTTGGGAGAGAATTCCAACTTCATGGGTGCCGAAGAGCTTCTCCGGTCTCGTGGCGTGGAAGTTGTCAACATGGACGATTCCGAGTGCAAGACGCTCATGGCCACGTTTATCAAGGAGAGACCCGATCTCTGGTTCGAGGATATCGGGAAGTGAGTGCCATTGGCCTGGTCACGTGGTTCGTTGCGGTAAGTAGTCAAGACTGACTTCACGAGACAGCAGTAGTAGCAGAGCGCACGTGACCTGCTGGTTAGGGTCACGTGATGCGTCACGTGCGCCGCGTATATCGTCCCTCCGCCTCCAACGCGACCCCATGGACAACATCTCGGAGCTGGTGTTCCAGGAGCTTGCACCGGAGCAGGTGGCAGAGACGCCGTCGCTTCTCACGGTGGTGTTTGAAATCACACCCAAGCTGTGGCACGCCATCCGCCACCAGATCACGCTCCAGGAAATCACAAAGGCGCTCTTGGTGTTTCTAAACGCCCACCTTTCTGCAAACAACAGCAACCAGGTGGCGTTTGTGGTTTCGCTGCCCTCGGGGTCCCGTTTCCTCCACCCCAACAAAAAGGACAAGGTCGATGAAAAGAAAGAAGGCGGCAGCGAAAAGCCAGCAGCAGAAACCACCGACGGCTCGGACGGGCCGTTTGCAGGAATGTATCGGCAGTTCCGCATGGTGGACGAAGCCGTGGTGCTGGAACTCAACCAAGAACTTCTCCTGTTGGCGGCTTCAGACGATGACAACAACGTGTCCACGTTGAGTGGCGCACTCTCCATGGCACTCACCTACACCAACCGCATGCTCCACTTTGACCAGAGCATTGAAACCACCGCGGCATCGGCCATCAACAGCACCACCAATACGGTTTCGGCGGCGGACGGAGTGCATACGGCGCAGGCGGCCATGGACCTGCGGGTATTGGTGATCACGGCCAACGACACCTACCACAACAACTACATTGCGGTGATGAACCTGATTTTTGCGGCGCAGAAGATGAAGGTGCCCATAGACATTGTCAAGTTGGGGGCACGTGACTCGGCCTATCTCCAGCAGGCCGCTGATGCCACGTCGGGTGTGTATCTCCATATGCAGCAGCCGGATGGGTTGATCCAGACGCTTGCGACTGCATATTTCATCGAGCCGTGTCTTCGGAGCGTGGTGATCTTGCCCACCAAGGCGAATGTGGATTATAAGGCCAGTTGCTTTTTGACGGGGAAACCGGTGGACATTGGCTATGTTTGTCTGGTGTGCTTGTGTATTATGAGCAAGGTGCCGGCTGACAAGTGTCCCACGTGCCAGAGTGTGTTTGACCCGAAGCTTTTGGAGCGGTTGAAGCGGGGCCCTGTGATTCGGAAGAAGAGGAAGGTTGAGGACGAGAAAGAGAGGGATGGTGGAGTTCAGAGTGGTGGAGCTTAGGGGTGAGAGGATATAGTGCTTGAAAGAAATGAAACAGAATAAACAATCGATGGGCTTTACCGGACGTTGCATGTTGCATCCGGCATATAACCCGGCGCGGCTGAGTTCCGAGGGCCGCGCACGTGCCGGCGTATGTGCAGTCCAGCTCTCGGCCACCGAAGTCGGCAGCAAGAACCGGAAGCCGATCCTCTTTCATCAGATTACAGACCACTAGCAGGTGCATCGTACTCCACAGCCAGTCCGCCAAAAAAAAGAAAAAAATTATTTTTGGTATAAATTGACGTTCTCCAAATTCGCAGTTTTGATGATAGGAAACATCACCTGGCAAAATCACCCTTGTACCACCCAAAAAAGCCAACCAACCCAAAAAAACCGAAACACCAAATAATATACCATCCAATATCCAGCCAATATACCAACCAATAGAATGTGGGGTGCATGCCGAAGAAACGGGTGGTGTAGGGTGTGGGTGGGGTGATGTGGTGTACGGGTGTGTGTGGCTGGGGTGTACGGGTGGCCTTGTGCTCCCTCGCGTACACCTGGCCCCATGAAGCGGAAGCTCTCCCAGACTTATACACAGGGCCCGGCGGACGAGGTTTTCGGGCAGAAACGGGTGCTTCCCTTGGGAGAGGACTCGGTGAGCCAGTACCTCCATGCAGTCCGCCACGAGGCGTTGAGCGACCGAGTCTTCTACTCCACCAAGGACACCGGGGGTTTAAGAGAGGGGCAGGAAAACGAAAGGCAGCTGGAGAAAGAGACAAAACCCCCAGCGGCGAAAACACAGGCATCCAAAAAACACCACTCCGAAATTAATCATCTGTTTTGCGAAGAAATTCTTCAAAAGTTGCTCCTTGCAAAAGAGCCATTCAAAGATGCTTTTCTGGGTGCAATTAGTGTTGATTTGAGTGGTTTTCTGGAAACATCCGATGATGAGCTAGAGAGTGAATCTGGTGCACATAAGGGCACAGCAGCTGACGAAGACGAGGTAGGGACTGGGGTTTTTCAGGAACACGAAAACGGAGAAGACGAAGACAGAGAAATTGAAAACAGAGAAATTGAAAACGGAGAAGACGAAAACAGAGACAAAAACAGAGACAAAAACAGAGACAAAAACAGAGACAAAAACAGAGACAAAAACAGAGACGAAAACAGAGATATGGGAAGAAATGCATATGGAGACACCGAGGAAAACGAAATGGGAAGTGCCACGCATTTATCCAAAAGAGGTTCTAATACAATCGGACTCGGTGGAGACAATGGAAATGAGAATGAACTCAGTCAAGTTTCTGGAATTACAGTCGGTGAAAATGGTCAAGTTCCTGGAAACAAACATGGCGACACTTCCGGAGCCGTGGAAGCAAATGAACCGCCTGCTTTGCACTACCCCATTCCAGAGGCAGCAGCAAAATGGCGAGAGTGGGTCTTCCTGAGCTCGCCTCCTCCCCCAGAATGGTTCTACACCTTGGAACACTCCACGGTGATTCGCCTCATCATCCTCTACACCAAATGGCTTCTGGCGTCGCTGCCGCCTTCGCTTGGCGACTGGATTTTTGCCACGTTTGTTCGCTTGGATAGCGCCATGGACCACACGGACGTGGCCCAGCTCCGGGGCTTGGGGGGCAAGGCCCAGAAAGTCTACGCCAGCACCGGCCCACGTGATCCACCAGCACGTGATCCACCAGCACGTGATCCACCAGCACGTGATCCACCAGCACGTGACCCACCAGCACGTGGCATCGCCGCCATGGTGCTTGCGGCCTTGAGCACATACTACGGGCAAAGGGACATGAGGCGCGTGGAATTGGCGCCTGATCTGGCGCCTTGATGTGTACGCCCCTGTCCCTGAAACCAGGCGCTGGTGTACGGGTGTCCCCTCGTCGCGCGGTGTTGAACCTCGCGCCCACTTTCGTCTATCCCCATGTCTTCCCACAAAAGAGCCGACCTCGTGGTGCCGTATGTTGTTCTTTCCCGGCGGCGTCAATGATGCCTGTATACGACACTGGCCGGTGTCCTGCAGACAGCACATGCCCCTCGTTTCGTTGGACCCGCTCCTTACTAACCCCAGTTACACCCACCAGCCCGCCAAACCTAGAACTGATGCTTCTTCCATGGTGTCGCAAACTTTGCCCATGGCTGCCATGTTCATGAGAAACAAGATCATGTCGTGGTCGTCGGTTTTTTTGGCGCTTCAGGCTTATTTGACCGAGCCAGCCCATAAGCCCGCTGGCGAAGATGCTGGTCAGCCAGCTTTGTTGAGATTGGCCTTTGCTTTCGTTGCTTTGGCCACGTGTTATTTGGAGTACTTTTTCCCCGCCACCAGTCCCACTTTGAGAAGAGCTGCCACTGCTGCCTCGGAGTCCGCTGCCTCGGTCATTTCCCTGGCCACGGCTCTGGCCACGGCTTGAAAAAGATAGAAGCGCTGGAGTGTGCGGAAGCGGAAGCCGGTTCAGAACATACTGGTATGTGTGACGTTGATAAGGTTCACTATATGATTGGGAATCGGCGACAGTGTCAGTTGCTGCTATTCTGGTCTATTCTGGGCCTTTGCTCTGGAGCCAATACTCGCCTCTGCGCTCTTGGTGCAGTTCTTCATGACATTGAGCATTTCCATAATTCTATAATACAGTCTATTTTACACGGAGATCAACTCCATCAGCTCTTCAGCTGCCAGTGGATCATCACGCTGTCGCCACCTTTATAGCCCACACAGAGAAGATCGCCCGTCTTGTTCCAGGCCAAATCGCAGATGCCGCAATCGTCGTCTAGGCGACCCGGCGAGAAAACTCCCAAGCACCGCAAAACCCCAAGTTTCTGGTGGCGAGGCTGAATATCCCAAATACTCACCGCTCCAGAGTCGTCTCCAATCGCTAGATACGCCGAGTCGGGCGACGCGGCGGCGGCATACACCAAAGCATTCTTGGTGGAGATGGTCACGTGCAGCTCGCTTGTGTAGCGGAAGTTTTCCGGATTCTTGAAGATGTTGGCGCTGATAAGTGCATCGCCCGTAAAAGCGTCCCACAAATTGACGGTTCCCTCCATGGAAACCGATAGAAGCAAGTTGCCCTCGATGTCGGTGGCACGCGAAAGCCAGGCCAAGCACACGATGGGCGCTGAATGGTACTCCAAATCAGGAAGCTTCTCTGCTGCCACATTGAGCTCGAGAGCCTCGTGTGACAGCTGGCTGTTCCAGACTCTGATGGCATAGTCGACATCAGAAGACGATGCCAAAAGCTTCAGAACACTGCTGAAGGTCAAACATCCAATCACATGGTCGTGCCCGGCCAATGTACCCGCTGGCACGAGGTCTCCGCCGTTGACAGAGAAGATCTGGATCTGCTTTTTGTCCGTGGTCACGGCAAATTTGTGGTCGCTGATCCAACACGCATGAACCTCGGTGTCGTGGCCCCGCAACTCCAGCACCAACCCAAGAGAAACACCTTCGTAAATGCTCACAGTGTTGGCCATGTCCACAGCGAGCACCAACGAGCCTCGGAAGTTCCACGAGAGCTGCAGCACTGACGCTGGCACCTTCCCCGTCTCAGCCACGTTGACGATGTTTTTGAGTCTTCCATCAGAAGTCCATGCTCGCAACTCACCTGTGCTGCCCGCCGTCAACACCATACTGCCTTGTGGTGCCCACGAAACACACATGATGGAATTGGGCACAGCCAGTTGCCCTTGAAGCACTGGTGGATGCACGAGTTTCACTGCTTCGGAAATGGCGCCGTCTTGAATGGTGAGAATGTCTGCTAGCGAGTCGTCGTGTCCAACCACAACGGCGTTTGTGAAGGGATTCCACAGCAAACAGAGACTGGGGGCTGTGGTGAGCGCTGCAGAAATCTCTCGGGTCTCGAACCCCTGGTCCACTTGCATTTCGTCGGATTCAGCTGCGGTTTCGCCAACTTCAGCGGCGGGACCACCAGCCACTGCCAGTTTGGTGCTGTCGGTCTGAACACTCGCAGAACCGTCCAAAACCCCGTTGGCAGCTACACCACTCGGCGCTAGACCATTGGCACCACGTGACGCATTTGCCGCCAACTCCTCAGTCTCTCTGACCACAGCATCCGCCAAAGACAACCGCGGCAGCTTTCCGTTGCTGACATCTTCCAAAAACGTATAGAGAATCCCTTTTTGCACCAAGCTCACAAGGCTGCCTGGGCCTATCTGTGATACAAGCTTGTTGGACATGTGTTCGTAGTCAAGACACAGCGACTCCTTCTGGAGTGCATAGGCGGCAAGCTCGAGCCCGCCTTCCTGGAGGTATCGCCAGATTAGGTAGTTGAGCTCCACACTGCTGAGCGACATTGCAGCGGCAGAGAAGTTGTAGTATGATTGTAGAAGTAGCGTAGTTGTTTCTGGTGAGGATATTTTCGCGCACCCGTACACCGCTCCTGCAGCCACCCCCTCGCCAACCTAATCTTCAACCGTTACCTTGTCCACATCAGCGTACGCCAGCAATTACTTGCATTATCCAATAATACTTGTTCATTCCTTACACAGTTCAATCGAGCTTCCAAAACACTCCCCTCTCAGCCTGCTGTGAAAGGATCCAAAGCCAAGCTTCGACGCTGATTCCACGGACACAACAAGAAACCACCCCCTAAATGGACTCCCGGGCTAATCGGAAAAGCAAGACGCCGTGGCAATCACAGCCGTCGCGTGCCAGGAACCAATCAAACCCCTATAGCGGTGGTGCCAGTGCCGATACCGCGTCAATTGTGGAGGAGGGATACGATTTTCTTCATCCGGGGCGAACGGCCGCTTCCAACCGCAAGTCCAACCGACGCCTCTCGATCCATGCGTCTGTGAACGCCAAAAAAGGCACTGGCTTTCACCCCACTGCTGCTGACATGAACCAGCTCCCCGGACTTCCCCAGTTGGGCCCGAACCTCCAGCGAATCGCCACAGATACGTCTGACCGCGTCTCTCTCCGAAGCCATCGTCCCCAGGAGAGCATCGTCAGTATAATCAAAAATGAAATGCGCCATAAAGACGCCACAGCCATCGACGACTTCTACAAATCTCTCTGCGAGCAAAAACACTCTGTGGATAAGGATATCAAGGCGCAGATCAACCAGAACCAAAAAAACATTCTCCAGTTGACCGACAACTTGCAGCTTACACAGCAGGAGCTCTTGCTGTTGCGTGTTTCCACCAAGGAGTTATACGGCATCTTGGCGGAGTTCTCCGAGAGTGCACAGCGGCGCCTCGACTTGGAGCTTCAGGAACGAGGCGGCAGTGCGCTGACTTCAGTGTCCCAAAAGAAGCGGGACCGGTCTTCTGTCATGGTGCTCCAGAAAATGTGGGCAACAGAGCTCCAGCTGTTATACAAGCATGTGGATGGTGCACAGAAGTTTGTCAAGCCGTCGGAGGAACGTCACATTCTCTCGGAGAGCGGGCGCTGGCACGAGATCAACGTGGGAACGTGGAAACCCAGCAAGGCCATCCATTTGTTCATTCTCAATGATTGTGTGTTGATAGCGGCCCGGAAACAGAATCTTGATGGTGCCGCCAAGCGGCTCCAGGCAGTGCATTGCTGGCCGCTACACGCTGTGGAATGCACCCAGGTGAATGTGCCCCGCAAGCAGGACGAAGATTCCACGATATACGCCATCAATCTCCGCTCCAGCAATTTGAGCTACGTTTACCAGACCGACCGCTACGACCATTATATGCGGGTGATGACAGCGTTTCAAAAGGGGAAAAGCGAGCTCCTTCAGAAACAGCGGGATTTGGAGGAGCTGGCGGAGCCCAAAAATGGGCATGGCCGCAGCGAAAGTGTTAATTCCATCACCGACGAGGGCCTGGAAAAGCGGCAGTTGCGGGACTCGCTCCGGAATTCCACCCCTGGAGACGACGCCCGAAACTCCAACTCCCACCGCAACAGCGCTGATTATCTTCTCAAAGATATCTCAGCACGGGTGCACCAACGGAATCGGTCACATGACTTCAAGACGCAGATGAGCCGAGACGCCAACCGGCCCTCGCAATTATTCGTGGATCTCAAGACCAACGAAGATAAATTGGACGAGGTGGACGTTCACTTGGCGCACAACGAGTACATGAGCGCCGTGGGGCTCATCAAACACATTGAAAACCGGCTCGGCACAATTTTCGACCGCATTTCCACGTTCCCCGAGTCCAACCAGACAGAGGAACTTCGACTCCTTGTTGACGTGGTCAAGTTGAAGATCAACAACCGAAAAGAGAAGGTTCAGGACGGACTTGCGTTTGACCTCACGCACCAGATCCATGTTCTTTCCGAAGAACAGATCCTGAGCATTGTGGAGTTCTACGTGAGTTTCGGCCGGTTTGAAGATGGATTTCGTGCACTTCTAGACGCATTTTCCTCCTACCTCTCGTGGACCGTTGGAAAACTCATCAGCAGTGCTCATGGGTCCACACGAGTGGACATTGTGAACTATTTGTCCAACATGATCATTGTGTATGTCTCGATTGTCAAACGGGCAGTGAGGATCCACCGCACGTGTATCGAGCCGATTTTCAAGCGAGAGGCGCTGAAATCCGTGGACAGCAGTGGTTTTGTCACGTGGGCCACCCGTGAAATGGAGCTGTTGGTGGACCTTATCAAAAAGCATGCATCCGGCTCGCTTTTGGCTGAAGACGGCGAGTTCTGGACTGTCAAGGACCCGAGGTACTATGCAGACCTTTTGCTAGTGATGGAGCTGCAATTGGATGTTTTGAAGCACGAGGGTTTGAATGTCGATTACCTTTTTGATGACATTCTCATAGATGTGTGAATGGGTCAATCATTTCACCAACTTCAAACACCTGATGATACGCCCAGCATGTTTGCCTATTTCAGATTCTTGGCCCAAATTCAGTTCCACAGTGTATGGAGATTCCCAAAACTGCAGTATGAGCACTAAGCAGAGACTGGGATGGCCTGGCAGGCACGGGAGTGAAGACATGATCACGTGATCCGAGTTCCGAGGGTGTCGGCACCTCTCACGCCACAGAGCCGCTACAGACTGTCCCGCGTGGCATCTGCTTTTCAGCACTTGGATTCATTCATCCACATGAGAAACGTCAATTTTTTCGGTCGATTTTGACGGTTTGAACGACCCCTCTCAATAGGTCGGAACTGGATATAGTGCCCGGAATTGGGGCCAAGTCACGTGCGCGCCCTCGGTGGCAGAAAGAGGCTTCCAAACCTTGCAAATAGTGACTTACAAAAACTGCCCGACTGATTAAGAGAAACCACGTGCAGTGCTGTTCACGGTGTATGGCCAGCCTCATACTGTACCAGCTTTGTTGGTCACTATTGCATGCGAAATGACGTATATCACTTACTGACGGACATCGTTTACTCATTTTGACATTGATAGACCCACAACAGAGAATTTCACTCACAGCTCTGTGGTATGTTGCATTACTGATCATTTATACCCGGATAGTATAGAAATGAAACCATGTCCTATTATACCGGAATAGTATAGAAATGAAACCATGTCCTTTTATACCGGAATAGTATAGAAATGAAACCATGTTCGTTTCCTCATCTTGTCCTGCAGTCTCCCTTCTTCGGCATGACTATAATCGTGCATAGTAATCTGCTATGTCATACTTCTCTCTCAAGTGGGGCCCCTTGTGCTTCAAAAACAACATCAATACCGCAGTGACGGTGATGAGGCCAGCGTAGATGGAAAACAACACCCCCAAGCCCAAGGCACTGGTCAAAGGCTCGGTAACAAAAGTAGCTATGGCCGCGAGAACCTGTCTCACCAAATTGTTAATGGCCACACCCGTAGCTCCTTTGCCTGGCAACAAGTCTATGATGTATGTGACATTGCAGCCAATGATAATCATGGAGGCGAATCCAAAAAGAGCCGTGCCAATCAACGGCGTCACCCAGTGCTCCCCTTTATCCAAACACCAGCCAAAAATCATAGCCCCGGGAAGAAATAGACACGTGGCCACCAAAACGTTCCAGGAAATGCGGGATTCCGGCGTGATAACGCCGTTGTTTCGCTGGGCGTTTTTCTTGGCCAAATAATCGAGCCACCGGCCACCATAAATCGACGCCACAATGTACGTGACCGAGTTGGGAATGTACATAAGACCCACAATCACCGGCGAGAAGTTGTAGGGTCGTTGACTGTAGCGGTTGGAGATGGAGATGTTGAAGAAGTAAATGCCCATAAACACAAGCGCCGCATACGAAATCATGAGCAAAACCGGTGGGTACCCAAGGAGAATGACTGCATGGGTGGGCTTCACGATGTAGCCGTAAAGAAAAGTCCGTCGGGAGTGAGAAGTGTCCTCCATTTGCTCGATTTTTTCCTGATCTGGCCGGGTCACCGATGCGTTGGTGGTGTAGCGTGAGATTGTAGGCACCATGGGGTCGATAGGCAATACTTCGTCGACTATGCGAGAAGATACCGAGTTGTAGCGGGACAATCGGCTGGTTTGTCTGGAAATTGCCGATTTGGGTTTTTTTTGAATGGTGTTGGAAGAGCTGGACTTGGCCAAATCTGGTTGCTCCTGGCGCACATCGGCCAAGTCCTGTTCGTCTTGGTCTTGTCCTGGTTTGTTTCTTTCACGTTCCTGTTGGCTTCTGCTCGCCTTTGGAATGTCTTTATCCTTTTGAGGCCCGTTTTCAGGCGTGTTTTCAGGCGTGTTTTCGGGCGTGTTTTCGGGCGTGTTTTCAGGCGTGTTTTCAGGCGTGTTTTCAGGCGTGTTTTCAGGCGTGTTTTCTTGAGACTTGTTTTCACAGTCTTCGTCCCCTCCCAGTCCGTTGTGGTTCGTTCTTCCAGGAGAATTGTCCGTTTTTGTCCCGTCGTTCCTGTTTCTGTGGGACTCCTCTCCAGTTTCCGGTATCTTCTCATCCATTTCCTCCTCCATATCTTGCTTAACCAAGGCCACAACCTCCCTAGTGAGCGTTTCCGGCAAAAAAAACATGATAGTCACGAGATTGAGCCCACACAAGATCACAATAATCCACATGCATGCCCGCCAGCCCCAGGCTTCTGCAACAGCACCGCCAAGAATGGGCGAAATGAATGGCCCCAAAAGAGGCCCAAGGTAGAATATGCCAATTGCTCCTCCCCGCTCCTCTTGAATGTACATATCGGAAATGGTGCCAGCCCCCACGGCCTGCACGGCGGAGGCACCCACGCCCGAAAGAAGACGTAGCACAATCAAAGACGAGATGGAAGGCGCCAACGCACAGCCAATGGAAAACGCCAAAAACCAGATGTATGACACCACGTACACCGAGCGGCGCCCGTGGCGTTCTGAGAAGTTGGACCACCAGAGCGGGAAGATCCCGAGCGCCAATAAATATATGCCAACAGACACGTTCACGGTGGAGACGCTGGTATGTAGGTCTTCGGACAAGTTGTCAATGGCCGGAAGCAAGATAGACGTGCCCATGGGCCCCGTAAGCGCTGCAAATGCCACAATCAACACAATGCAGTACTTGCGCCGTGACAGGTAGTGTTTGGCGTCGTAGTACTCCGGGAGCAAAACCAACGACGAGAAAAGGCCCCGTCTTTCGGCCAACGACACCTTATTGGCGGAAGAAGTTGCAGATGCTGCAGATGCTTTGTATGTGTGAGTATTTTGGGAGCTTCGGGATGTTCTGGACTCCTCCCTCTGAAAGTGTGGAGTTTCGGAGTAAAGTGGGCGGGGATGATGCTGGGGGTCGATGGACTGGGAATCGAGAGACGAGCCCGTGTCCGTAGGCAGTATACAGGAATGTACGTCTGCCATTGGAATGG
Organism: Metschnikowia aberdeeniae; assembly: GCA_002370615.1. Taxonomy (NCBI): domain Eukaryota; kingdom Fungi; phylum Ascomycota; class Pichiomycetes; order Serinales; family Metschnikowiaceae; genus Metschnikowia; species Metschnikowia aberdeeniae. Next base: position 309,720 of record NKZB01000126.1, read on the forward strand.
GGATTTGATGTAATGCTAGTGAAGGGGGAAGAGAGGGGGTATTTATTGGGAGTTGCATGAGTCGTAGAGGAGCGTCAGTCCCGCGCGCACTCCGGGCGCCGAGCCGAGCGCCGAGTTCCGAGACCAAGCTCCGGGCTCCGAGGATGCCACATTGCACTACGGAAAGGGAGGTTGCGCAGCGGATAATCCTGCTCGGAACCGTGCGCCTGAACCCCGAGACAATAACATTGTGGAGGGCTGCACATAAGCGCCGGGAGATGATCTGGGACACCCGTGCACCATGACTAAGTGCGCACGGTGCAGGACACGGCCGGCCGGCGGTACGGGCCTAGCGCTCTCCTGCAGGCACCACAACCCGCATACCCCCGCCACCTTCAGCTTCCACCTTTCTGTCCCTAGTTCCTCAGCTAAGCACCGACCCAAGGCAATCCGTACCTCCAGCTGTCCTGCACAATGGCTCTTCTAGAGCTCCCCCTTTCCGTCCTCCGCACGCTTTTTGTGCTACTTCTTCTTCCTTTGGGGATTCTCTCCATCAGGTATACTCAATTGGTGGCTCAGTTGCTTTTTGCCAGAAGCCCCCGTTGGTACAATGTCGCTGTGCTGGTGACCAAAGTGCATTTTTTCCAACTCCTTACGTTCATCACCGCCACCGTCAACCCCATGGGGATTCTGGTGACGTTCAAGAAAAGTGAATTGCCCGAAACAACCAATTTCCGGGTTGAAGGCGGAAACCTAGTGCTGGACTTGTCGCCCAATGCAGTTTACATCTCCAACCATCAAATCTATACCGATTGGGTGTTCTTTTGGTACTTGGCCTACTCTGCACGCATGGCGGGCCTGGTGTTCATCCTCTTGAAAGAGAGCTTGAAGAACGTGCCGCTCTTGGGTACTGGAATGCAGACCTTCCGCTTCTTGTTCCTTCTGAGAAAGTGGGAAACCGATAAGGTCAAGTTGACCAACCAGCTCTTGCACATTGACGCCGATGCCCGCGGAATGGGCCCGGCCTCGGGGGTTTCTGTGGTGTCTGCTCATGGTGTTGATGCCGAAAAGGCCTCAATTGTGCAGTGGCCAAAGGGATCGTCCCCGAAACTTGGCGACCACGCTTCTTACCAGCTTGTGATTTTTCCCGAGGGAACGGTGATTGCTGCCAACACGAGAGCACGGTCCAAGGCTTATGCTGACAAAATCGGCAAGCCCGAATTCAAGCACGTGCTTCTCCCTCGGGCACGCGGTCTTTTTCTCATGTTGAGGCTGTTGAGAGATACCGTGGACGTCGTTTACGATGTTGCGTTGGGATTCTCGGGCTTACTGGCCGAAGAATATGGCGAGGAGCTTTTCACCTTGAAGGCTTTGTACTTGCGTGGAAAGGGCCCGAAAAAGGTGAACTTTTATATCCGCGGCTTCCAGATCAAGGATATTCCCTTGGGCGATGATGACAATGTGGACATCGACAATGTGGATCCGGCGGTGTTTCGCCAGTTTGAGGACTGGCTCTACGATGTGTGGGCAGAAAAGGACCTGCATATGGCCTACTTTTTCAAACACGGCTCGTTTCATGATGCCGCCGACGCTTCATTGCAGACCGTGTATGCTGATTTCAAGTTACGCCACTGGCTTGAGGCGTTTTCGCCCGTCGTGCTCCTTGCATCGCTGGTTTTGGTCGTCTACTGGGTGGTCCGGATGGTGAGGACGTTTTAGGCTATATGCAGGCCAGACATTCCCACACGCGTCCAAACACGAGTCTGCAGGTGCAGCCGAGCCAGTTGGTCTAGAGCTGTCACTATGTCATAAAATTTGGCTTTGTGTGACATGAGTTTTGACCCAGTGTGATTGTTATTGTGTCATCACACTTGTGTCTTGCGGTTTGGCTCTCGCAGCCGAAAAAGCACAAAATCCCACAGCGTTTTGGAGAATACTATTTTATTTGTGGAGGTGGGACTGGCCAAAACATTTGCAGCCAGATACTGTCACTTGAAACAGCACGTGAAACAGGTGAAACAGGCGAAACAGGCGAAACAGGCGAAACAGGTGAAACAGGCGAAACAGGTGAAGCAGCACGTGAAACAGCACGTGAAACAGGTGAAACATCTGGTGAACATCAGGTGAAACAGCACGTGAAACAATAGGTGAAACAATAGGTGAATGCCTGAAGCCTTGCTAATTGGAACGCTGCAGGATATACCCACATTTTCTAACGTCACCTGGAGGTCACTCAAACACCACTTGAAACGTCACTTGAAACACCACCGATAATTTCAAAACCAGCTATAAATGTGCGTGCCTGTCCCCTTATGCTGCCCCTCGGTATACCCGCCACTCATGCTTGTCGGATTCATCATGCGGTGCTTTCCGCTTCTCCTCAGCTTCGTGTCGTTTTTCCTTTTGGGATTTCTCCTCATTGGCTGTGCATCTACCAGCTCCACATACTCATCGGTGTACTTGCTCAAAGTGGCCTACAACAGTACGCAGGAAAACTACGGAACCAACAGCACTAGCGGTTCCCTTCGAGTCAACTACATGGCTCTCTGCAGCACCACTTCCGGACCAATGGAGTGCACCACGCTGCGCAACTACACAGCTCTTGCTGCTAGCAGTATGGTGGGCGTTCCTGCAGGCGAACTCAATCTAGCGGATTTGGCCAGTCTGTTGAATGACGTGTGCTCCCCATACGTATTGGTGGCTGTTCTAGCGTTGATCATTCTCATGATCATCTGCGAGCTCTGGCTAGCCATCCCGCTTGTTCCAGGAAAGCCGTTGGTCCGAAAGATTGCTGCTGGAATCGCTTTGCTATGTGCACTCCTCTGGGGTTTGGGTGCGATGCTCCAACACCAGGCAGTCCGCTGCGGCCAGGTGTTTATTGCAGCGGCGACGCTTTCGGCGGTGCTGGCGTCCCGAGGGTCACGTGCAGAGGCCATGTCGTGGACGGCGTTCGCTTTTATGGTGGTGGTGTTTGTTGCGTACATTCCACGCGTCATGAGAGACGCACGTGCCGCCAATCTGAAGCAGTGATCTGCATGGCCGCCGGCCGAAACCGATATAGAAATGAATAGCCGCCAATGCAGTGTAGGGCCTCCAGCAGGCCACGCGGTCACGTGCGCAACAAGTCACGTGCGCAACAAGTCACGTGCGCGAATGATCACGTGCGCGGCGGATCACGTGTGCACCACGTGATAACCACGTGCGCGCGCCTGCTCCAGGTCCAGCGCTTTTCCTCCTCCTGTGTTTCACAACATGGACTACATGGCGCAGATCGACGCCTTTGTGCGGCGCCTCCAGGCCGCCGAAGCCGACTACAAGGAAACGCAGTTTATCTTCTCCGAGCTCCTTGATATGATCGAAGCCTTCAACGGTGCCGCCGAATACGCGTACTTTCTCAAGACGCTAGTGCCGGTGTTTCTTGCCAAATTGGACACGGTGCCCATTTCCTTCCAAAGCAATGCCCCTGAAAACAAGGTGCGTAACTCCGTGCTCGAAATCATCCACCGGCTGATCATGACCGATACTTTCCAGCCGTACGCCGAGGAGATCTTGGGGTGTTTGACCCGCATCTTGCAGACGGAAAACGAGGACAACGGCGTTTTGTGTATGAAGATCATCACCAGCCTCCACAAGGCGTACAAGGCCATTTTGGCCGACCAGACCGAGCCGTTTATCGGCATCATGAACAAAGTCTACGACAACATGGACAACGCGGTTGAGGAGGTTTTTGACCGCGACTTGGGCTCCACCACGCCTGAGGAGCAGCCGGACTTGGAGGCCGATGGCGAAGAGCCCGCGGCCGTTTTGTGTCCCGCCATGAAATCCTTCAAGGTGCTTGCCGAGTGCCCGATCACCATGGTGTCGCTCTACTCCTCCTACAAGCAGTTGGTGCAAACGCTGCTTCCGAGTTTCTTACCCAAGATCCTCCACATTCTCAATCTTCAGGTCAGGCAGCAGCGGGAGTTCCGCCAGGAGCAGCTCCAGCATGCAGATTCCGTGGTGGCTATTTCGCCCAAGATCCACAACCGTCAAGCGTACCTGGATTTCATCTTGGGCCAGGTGAAGGCCGCGTCGTTTTTGGCATACGTCTTTATCCGCAACTACGCCACGCAGTACTTGCTGGCGGACGAAATGAAGACTGTGCCTGACGTCATTCTAAGGTTGTTGCAGGACTGTCCGGCCGAGCTTTCCATTGCACGAAAGGAGCTTTTGCATGCCACGAGACACATTCTCAGCACACCGTTCCGGACGCACTTCATACCCAAAATCGAGTTGCTCTTTGACGAGAAAATCCTCATTGGCCATGGACTCACGTCGTTTGAAACATTGCGTCCATTGGCCTACTCCACCGTGGCCGACTTCATCCACAACGTGCGCAACGAGCTCACTCCCAAACAAATCTGGTCAACGGTTCAGATCTACTGTGATTTGCTCAAAGACGATTCGCTTGCGTTGACGGTGCAGATTATGAGTGCAAAGTTGCTTCTCAATTTGGTGGAGCGTATAATGAAGCTTCCAAACAAGCTTGAGGGCCGCCACTTGTTCATGATGATCATCGACCTGTATGCCAAGCGTTTTCACAGCCTCAACCGCAAATTTCACTACATCATCAAAAAACACAAGGTTTTTGAGGAGACCAAAATGGCCAAGGATAAGGAAATCAAGCTTGCGACCGCTCGTTACTCGTCCAAAACTGATGATCAGCTTGGCCTGAGCGACGACGAGAAAGAAACTGACGATATGGATATCGTGGAAGACGCCGCCCTGGACGAGGTCTTGAAAGATGATATTTTCAGTGTGGAGGAGCTCTCTCCCATTTCTGTTTCTGTGGCCTCCAACAACTCAGATCTCTTGAAAGACGCACGCTACCTTTTCCGGACGTTGATGACGTTTTTGAAGTCTGTGATATTCGGCTTGAAAAACTGCAACCCGCCGGTTCCTCCTCAGCCCGTGCAACAGGATCCAAATTACACCGGCCAGCGCGTCAACTACGACAAGTGGAATGACCTGGCCAAGTTGACGTCGCTTGAGGAAATCAAAATCCTCAAGAGCTTTTTCCGGGGCGGCATAAGCTGTCTCAAGTTTTTCTCGGTGACCAAACCCAAAAAGGCGGTTCAACCGAAGAGCTTCGACTTTTCCACAGGCGGCCCCAATCTCCCTATCACGTCATCCAAAGAAGAGAAGGATTTGATGGAAATTTTCGCCACCATTTTCATCCACATCGACCCTGCGTCGTTCAACGAGATTGTTACGGACGAGTTGCCGTTCATGTTCGAAGCCATGCTAGATAACGCCGCATTGCTCCATTTGCCGCAATTCTTTCTTGCCAGCGAAATCACCAGCTCGAACTTTTCTGGCATTTTGATCTCGTTTTTACGCTCGAAGCTCGATCAGCTTGACAAGGTGGACCTCGTCAAGTCCAACATCCTCATTCGCTTGTTTAAGCTTTGCTTCATGTCAGTCAATCTCTTTCCTGCAGCGAATGAAAAGATCATCCTTCCGCATTTGAACTTTCTCATTTTGGAGTCTTTGAGATTGGCCACCAAGGCCGAGGAGCCCATTCTCTATTCTTATCTCGTGAGAACATTGTTCCGGAGCATTTCCGGTGGTCGCTTTGAGAGCTTATACAAGGAGATCCTACACATTCTACCCATGCTCTTAGAAAGCTTGAACAAGTTGATTGCCAACTCCAAGAGACCCTTCGAGCGAGACATTTACGTGGAATTGTGTCTTACGGTCCCCGTGCGGCTCTCAGTTTTGGTGCCTCACCTTAACTATTTGACTACTCCGTTGGTTTTTGCATTGAACGGCACACAGGAACTTGTGAGCCAGGGCTTGAGAACGTTTGAGCTTTGTGTGGACAACTTGACTGCAGAGTACTTTGATCCGATGATTGCGCCGGTCATTGACGAAATCATGGCTGCTCTTTGGAAACACTTGGAGCCCGTTCCTTACCACCATCAACACTCCCATACCGCCATTCGAATTCTAGGCAAATTGGGCGGCAGAAACCACAAGCACTTGAAGCCGTGTGATACTTTGCGGCCCAAATCTGAGCTTGATCAGGAAATCAACGCTCTCTTCACAATTCACGGATTTGCGGGCCAGGTCCCCATGTCCATCACACCCGGTGTGGAGTCTGCTATCCTGCTTATAGAGGACCCTCGGTTGAAGGTGCACTACCGCATCAGTGCCTACAACTACTTGACCAGCATTTTGAAATTATTCATCGATACGAACCCAATTCCAAGTGACTATGCAGGCTACATCCGGGACCAAGTCAAGTTTCTCAAGTCCAACGGCGAAAGCGGCCCGTTTCCGCAGTTGGAGAGCTCCGACATCAAGGACAGCGCCAAGTTGAGCCACCAGCAAGAGCTCTTTTCCCGTCTCTTGGAGATTCTCTTCTTCTCGCTCTCTGTTCCGGAATTGCACGATGACGCCAGTCTGCTTATTGATAACATCACCACGCACTTTACTTTGATTCATTTGGGCAGCTCCAGCATCCAAAAGGTCAAAAAAGACCGGCCCTTTTCCGTGCAAGACGAAGAGGGCCACGCTTACATATGCGAGACGGTGTTTTTCAATGCCTTGACTTATTCCCTCAGTTTTTGGGACAAAAAGGTGCGGCAGAAGGGAATCGAGACAGTCAAGCGTATCTTCAAGACCTCGGTGGTGCTTTTTGGCTCAGAGGAAGACGCCTTAGTGTTCCCGCTTTTCCGGACAATGTTCTACAAGTTCACCCACAATTGCTACAACGAGTTCTACCATACCAAACTCGGTGGCATTTTGGGATTGCGCACGATGTTTTCCGACCTTAACATTCCTCCTTCCTGGTTTTTCAAGCGTCAGTTCGAGCTTGTGCGGGCAATTTTCTTCATTCTCAGAGATACTCCCGAAACTGCACCCCATGAAGTCCGAGTTTTGGCGCAAGAGCTTGTGTTGCAAATCTTGAAGAACTGCAATGCTGAAGTCACCAAGGAGGTGATCTTGGAAAAGTCGTTCCAGACGCTCGTGGGTGCTTTGGTCTACGATCTCGCCAGCGCTGTTCCCATTGTCAGAGAAGTGTCTCAGCAGTCGTTGAAGGTGTTGTCAGAATCCACGGGAGTTGCTGTGGCTACAATCATTGGTCCTTCGAAGCATTTGCTCTTGACTCCCATTTTTGGCAAGCCTTTGAGAGCATTGCCTTTCCCAATGCAAATCGGAAATATCGACGCCATCACTTATTGTTTGGGTTTGGAGGATACATTCTTGACATTTAACGAGGAACTCAACCGCCTTCTCCTCGAAGCATTGGCTCTTGTGGACGCCGATGACGAATCTTTGGCGAACGTCCACCGTTTATTTGAGCACCGCACGTCCAAGCAGTTGATTGAGTTACGTGTGGTTTGCATCAAATTACTCTCGCTTGCATTGAACAAGCCGGGATTTTCGCTTGGTACGTTGTCCGAGGCCCGGATCCGGATTCTTGGAGTTTTCTTCAAGGCGCTCTGCAACAAGTCCACAGAAATCATTAACGCTGCGCATTTGGGACTTAAATCCAGTCTTGATGAAAGTGCCAAGCTTCCAAAAGAGCTTTTGCAAAATGGATTGCGGCCCATGCTCATGAACTTGTCGGACCACAAAAAATTGACGGTTTCAGGACTCGAGGCGCTTGCTCGTCTTTTAGAGCTTTTGATTTCGTACTTCCGTGTCGAAATTGGCCGCAAATTGCTCGACCACTTGATGGCCTGGGCTCAGATAAACACTTTACGGTCCATTGCAGGTCAGGATTTGGACAACAACCACACAGTGCAAATTGTCATGGCAATTTTGAACATCTTCCACCTTTTGCCCGCTAAAGCGTTCACTTTCATGGAGGAAATCATCAACACTTTGCAGTATTTGGAGGGTCACTTGGACCGGCACCAGAACTCGCCTTTCCGTTTGCCAGTTCTTAAGTTTTTGAATCGTTTCGCTGAAAACTGCTTGGAATACTACTTGAACAACTTCAAAAACAGAAAATTGGGCAATATGTTGGCGTACTTTGCCGGCGCTCAAGATGGGCCACGGATCCGAGAAGTGTCCAAGACCAAAATCAGTGGTATCATTGAGGATATCAAAGCCGAGGCCCTGGACGAGGTGAAAATCACCAAGTTTGCAAATACCATCGATTTGGTCGATGCAATTGCCCAGCACGACCTGGAGTGGTTCAGTGAACAAGCCCCATTGTTGCAGACATTGACGGAGTTGGTGGAGGAGGTGACGGAGATCCGGCACAAATTGCCTCTCATTTCCAGCGCCCATCTCCAGGCCGAGCAGGCGATTCTGAAGCTTCAACTTATCGGAATTCACTTCATGAGAACGGCAAACACCGAAAACAGCCTCATTTTCTTCATTGTCAATTTCCTTTGCAAATTGAACATCAAGTTAAACCCGGATATCGAAGACTTCATTTTCTCGGACATCGTGTTGTCTGAGGACGTCGAGAAGAAGCTCGACTACATGACCAAGTGCGTTGACTTCATTGCCCAAGATGGCACACACCTCAAGGCCAAGACTTTCTTCTTGAAAAAGTTGTTCGGATGCATCTACCTCCGTGAAATCGAAAAGTTCGGCTCTGCTGATGCTCTTTTCCAGAAGACCAACTGGTTGGACAAGTTCTCCGACAGTATCTGGAAATCCACAAACGACATCATCACAGACCGTACGTCGGGCAAAATCGATACTTACCGCTTTGCTCTTCTTGAAACTACTTCTATTTTGCTCAAGTGGTCTGCAGATAAGTTGGCAAACTACAAGAAGGAAATTATCAAGTTCAGCTGGAACTACATTAAGCTCGAGGACAACATCACTAAACAGGTGGCGTATGTGACGACATCATACTTTATTTCCGCTTTTGAAACGCCTCCCCAGCTTGCGACTCAGGTGTTTGTGGCTCTTTTGAGAACCCACCAAAACGATTCTCGCCATTTGGTCAGACAAGCCCTCGATATCATCGCTCCGGTTATGTCTTTGCGCATGGTTCAGGGAGAATCACCAAACAGCTGGTTGAAATGGCCCAGGAGAGTGTTGTCGGAGGATGGTTTCAATATCACGCAGGTGTTGAACGTCTATCAATTCATCAACCACCACCCCGACTTGTTCTTCGTGGCTCGGGAGCACTTTGTGTCGAATATTATTACTGCCATGGGCAAGTTGACGATCTTGGCTAATACAGCGATTGAAAACCAGGTGCTAGCCATTGATTTGGCGGAGTTAATTTTGAGTTGGGAGGTGAAATCAAACGAGCTCAAGAAGTCCCGGGCCGATGACGACATGTCCGACGACGACAACAAAACTTTGGTGGAGTCTATTTCCGAAAAGGCCGACTATGACTTCACCACGCTGGAAAACTACACCATTCCTTTTGGCCAGCGCGAGGCGTGTGTCACGTTCTTGGTGAGATATGTGTGTATTTCGCCGCAGAGAGCTTCGGAAAGTGAGTTGGGCCAGAAGGCGTTGGGTATCCTATACGACCTTTTGAGCCCTGCACACTGGCCCGAGGTTTCGGTGAAGATTACCTTTTTCGAGAAGTTCCTCCTCTCCAACGACTTGAATCTGCCCAATCTTCTTGGCTACTGCTTGAATGCGTTGGAGGTCTTGGGCGTTGTTTTGGAGTGGAAGGATGACGAGTGGATCATCAACAATCTCGAGTACCTCCGCAAGCTTTTGGAAAAATGCGTCAAATCCGAGAATCACGATATCCAGGAAGTTCTTCAGAGAGTTTTACGCATCATCTTGAAGGCCATCAACGCCAAGGCGCCGGAGGAAGTGGAGGAGGAAGAGTCCGAAGTCAAGTCGTTTATTCATTTGCTCACCAGCACCGTTTCGGAAAATTTGAGTGATACAACGTCTCTTGCGGCTGGCGTAACATTGTCGTGGACTTTAGCCAACTACAAACCTGCTACGCTTGATCCGTTGATACCCATGATTATGCGGACCTTCAACAAGTTGTGCACCGATCACATTGCCATCACACACCAAGGTGTGCAGTCCAAGGAGTCTTCGTCGTCAGGTGACGAGGCCAAGGTCACCACCAAGTTGTTGGAGAAGGTGTTGAATTTGTGTGCCATGCGTATTTCCAGTCTTGGCGATCAGAGGCGGATTTTCTTGTCTCTTCTTGCGCAGCTCATAGAACGTTCCTTGGATAAGGAAACGTTGGAGAAGATCATCAAGATCTCGAAGTCGTGGGTGTTTTCTCGCACGGACTTGTTCCCCACCACCAAAGAGAAAGCAGCCATTCTCTCCAAAATGATGGTTTTTGAGATCCGTGGAGAACCCACACTTTCCAAGGAGTTTTACCAGATCATCATCGACATTTTCGAGGACGAGAGCTTCAGCTGCACGGAATTAACCGTTCGAATGGAGCAGCCCTTCTTGGTGGGAACCCGCTCCACGGAAGTTCCTATTCGGCGCAAGCTCATGTCGCTTTTGAGCAACAGTTTGGAAAGGGACATCTCTAAGCGGCTTTACTACGTGATTCGTGAACAAAATTGGGAGTATTTGGCCGACTACTCCTGGCTCAACCAGGCGTTGCAAATTCTCTTTGGTGCCTTTGACCTTGATGAAAAGGTGTCTTTCGTTGCGGGAGAAAACAAGTTGGCTCCATTGACTGCGTTCCCGTACGAGAAGAGAGACGAAGACATGGATAAGGACACGGAGGATCCAGAAACAGAACTTGACGCTTTATTGGCATCGCATAACGAGTTCCTCCAGTCCATCAACGTCACCGCAGCGTCGCTTCTCGAACCACTCATGGATATTTTCTATCAGAGCAACGAAACCGTGCACCGTGTGTGGTCGCATGTTTTCCCTATTGCATTCCGACTGTTGCCGAAATCGGAGCATCTTGACTTCACCCGATTCTTGGTGGTGTTGATTTCCAAAGACTACCACACTAAGCAGGTGGACATGAGACCCAACATCATGCAGTCTCTTTTGGAGGGAGTATCTCGGTGCCCCGAGCTCCAGCTTCCGCCTTTTGCAGTCGAATGTCTTGCTAGCAACTTCGACGCGTGGTTCCAGGGAATGCACATTCTTGAAAACATCGACAATGCGTCCGTCAATAGCGCCGACGTGCGTGAAGTGACCCATGACGCCATGTGCAAGATTTACGCCACTTTGAAGGAAGACGACTTGTTTTACGGGCTCTGGAGGCGCCGGGCCAAGTACTCAGAAACCATTTCTGCTCTCTCCTACGAACAAATTGGTCTTTGGGACAAAGCCCAGCAACTTTACGAAACGGCGCAAATCAAGGCCCGTTCCGGAGCCCTCCCTTACTCACAATCCGAATACTCGCTCTGGGAAGACCACTGGATCTTGTGTGCAGAAAAACTCCAGCAATGGGACGTTCTCACGGAGCTCGCCAAACACGAGGGCTTCTCAGATCTTCTTTTGGAATGTGGCTGGAGAGTCGCTGACTGGAACGCTGACAGAGAAACTTTGGAGCAAACAGTCAAGAGCGTCATGGATGTGCCCACGCCCAGACGCCAGGTGTTTGAGACTTTCTTGTGCTTGCAAGGATTTGGCCAGGAAAAAGAAACACTACAGGAACTTTCCCGCTTGTGTGACGAGGGTATTCAGTTGTCGTTGAAGAAGTGGCACGGCTTGCCTCACAAGTTGGGCAACGCTCATATCCCACTACTTCACACATTCCAGCAGTTTGTGGAGTTTATGGAGGCCAGCCAGGTGTACTCGTCACTAGTGTCCACCAACGCCCAGAATTTGGACGTGAAATCGCAGGACTTGAAGCGTGTTCTCCAAGTCTGGAGAGAAAGGTTGCCCAACGTTTGGGATGACATCAACATCTGGAACGACTTGGTCACGTGGCGCCAGCACGCATTCCAGGTGATCAACAAGGTGTATATGCCGTTCATTCCAATTCTCCAGCAGAGCAACTCCGATGGAAACGCCAACTCTTATGCCTACAGAGGGTTCCACGAAATTGCATGGGTGATCAACCGGTTTGCTCACGTGAGCAGAAAGCACAATATGCCGGAGGTGTGTATCAGCCAGCTCACCAAGATCTACCAGCTCCCAAACATCGAGATCCAGGAGGCGTTCTTGAAGCTAAAGGAGCAGGTCAAGTGCCACTACCTGAACAACAACGAACTCAATACCGGGCTTGATGTGATCCGCAACACAAATTTGGTGTACTTTGCCACGCAGCAAAAGGCGGAGTTTTTCACGTTGAAGGGAATGTTTTTGAGCAAGTTGAACCAGAAAGACGAAGCCAACAAGGCGTTTGCGACGTCGGTGCAGATCGACCTCAATTTGCCCAAAGCCTGGGCCGAATGGGGTATCTTCAATGACACTCGCTTCAAGGAAAGTCCAAATGATTTGGTCTACGCCAACAACGCCATTTCCTGCTACTTGCAGGCAGCAGGACTCTACAAAAACGGCAAGACACGCAAGCTCTTGGCCCGGATTTTATGGTTGATCAGTTTGGACGACTCCACAGGAACTTTGGCACAAGCCTTTGAGAACTTCAAGGGCGAGGTGCCAGTGTGGTATTGGATCACGTTCATCCCACAGCTCTTGACGTCACTTTCTTACAAGGAGGCGAAGTTGGTGCGGCAGATTCTCGTTCGGATCGCCAAGAGTTATCCTCAAGCGTTGCAATTCCAGTTACGGACTACCAAGGAGGATTTTGCGGCCAAACAGCGGCAGTTTTTGGAGCTCTCGCGCCAGAAGTCGAAGTCCGACCAGGAAAAGGAAAAGGAAGAGAAGGATGTGACCGAAAAGGACGAAAAGGACGAGAAGGATGTGCCGGACGAAAAAGATGAAAAACAGGAAAAAGACGAGAAGGACGAAAAAGATGAGAAAGACGACAAGGAAAAGGAAAAGTCCGAGGAAAAGGACGCAGAAACGCCCGAAGCCATGCGCCGGTCGTGGGAGTACGTGGAGGAAATCATGGGCATATTGAAAACAGCCTATCCTCTTCTTGCTCTCTCATTGGAGTCGCTAGTGGACCAGATCAACCAGCGCTTCAAGTGCACTGCAGATGAAGACGCGTACCGTTTGGGAGTGGCGTTGTTGAACGACGGAGTGCAGTACCTCAACCGACTCGGCAATCCCCGGGAAGACGCCAAGTTGCCGCCAGTAACGGAGGTGAATATCACGCGTTTCGCCGAAACTGTGCTTCCCAAGCAAATCCGGGCGGAGTTCGAAAAGGATTTGGTGATTGGAAAACCAAACCTCGAATCCTACATCAACAAGTTGAGGAAGTGGAGAGACCGGCTCGAGGACAAGTTGGACCGGCGCTTCACGCAGGTGAATCTCGAGAACCTCTGTCCTCATTTGAGCGAGTTCCACCACCAGAAATTCGAGGACATCGAGGTGCCAGGCCAGTACCTCTTGAACAAAGACAACAACACCCATTTTGTCAAAATCGAGCGGTTTCTTCCCACCATTGACTTGGCGCGTGGCACCAACGCCTGCTACAAGCGGCTCAAAATCCGTGGCCACGACGGCAGCTTGCACAGTTTTGCAGTGCAGTTTCCTGCGGCTCGCCACTGCCGTCGGGAGGAGTGTCTTTTCCAGTTGTTCCGGATTTTCGACGATACCTTGCTGAAAAAGGTGGAGACCAGAAGACGCAACATTCTGTTCACGTTGCCGATTGCAGTGCCGTTGTCACCACACATCCGCATCATCAACGATGACTCGAGGGATATCTCCATGCAGAAGATCTACGAGGATTTCTGCTTCAAAAACGGTAAAAACAGAGACGAGCCGTTTGTCTACACCATCGAGAAGTTGCGTGCGGCGTTCGACCCCCGCTTGCCCAAGCCAGACATTATGAGTATCCGAGTGGAGATTCTCAGCGCCATCCAAACGTTGCTTGTTCCACTGACGGTTCTCAAAAACTACTTTGTGGAGCTCTACTCCAATTTCGAGGATTTCTGGATCTTCAGAAAGCAATTCTCCGCTCAGTTTGCCTCCTTCATCTTCTCCACCTACATGATGTGTGTCAACACCCGTCAGCCGCAAAAGATTCACGTTAACCGTGGCTCTGGAAGTGTGTGGACCTCAGATATGCTTCCCTGCAAAATCGCCAGCAAGAGTGCTTCTTTGGATGGCGTGAATGGCGGCCGGCCGGCTCCACTCTTCTACAACGCGGAGATGGTGCCGTTCCGCTTAACTCCGAACATCCAAAAGTTGATTGGAGAAGCCGGCATCGAGGGCGTGCTTGCCATCAACGTTTTGGCCATTGCACGTGCTCTCACCGAGCCCAAGTCGGATTTGGACCAGTACTTGACCATCTTTGTTCGTGATGAGGTGGTTTCCTGGTGCACTCAGCAAGATCCCCCCAGACCCGTGCCTCAGGATAGCAAGCTACGTGAAATTGTCATGATCAACGTGGAGCTTATAATTAAGCGAGTTCTTTCCATGGCTCACAGTTCGGCTGGTTCTACTGTTTCCACGCAGAGTGTGCTTGAGTTGATTGCACAGGCGGTGAATCCACACAATTTGGCTGCCGCCGATACTCTCTGGATGGCGTATCTCTAGGGAGACAGAAGGCCAGGTTTGAAGAAAGAAGCCAGATTTGAAGAAAGAAGACCAGATTTGAGGAAAGAAGACCAGGTTTGAAGAAAGAAGGCCAGATTTGATTCCAGGGTTTGTACACTCGAAGTGGGCTCGGTAGGAACACATTATATGAAGCATAGTTCTACCAGGAATAAGATTATCATGAAGCATAGTTCTACCAGGAATAAGATTATCATGAAGCGGTCTTCCGTAGCACAAGTGTAGAAATAACCAGCACAACTTTCAGCACGTAAGAATGTTTCAGAGCATCCAAAACCAGCAACCTAAAGAAACAGCGCTAGCAACAGAAATTTTATCCCCTTTTATCCCATCCACCTTTTTCCAGCTCTGGTCGCACGTGCACACAGTGATACACGTACATGAGCAACGCCATCGCCATGGAAACCGATGCGGCCGCCAACATAAGAATACTAACAACCTGGATATATGCAGTGATATCCAGCGGCACGAAAACATGCGTGTGGCGCTCAAGATGGTGCTCTAGCATGGGAACTTCCGCATTGAGACACACCACCACCAGAAACACGTTTGAAGCCACATCAATGGTCTTCAAGCCAAGGGTGGCCGCCAGGCACGTGAGCAGTAACCGGGTCGGCGTATGAACGAGTCCTGCAGGCAACAAAAGCGCCAGGAGCACAAACGAAAGCAGACCCAAGAGACACAGAAGCACGAAGCCGGCTGGCCGGTTATCCACTTCGCTGAAAGGCACCGCCACGAAAATAAGAAGGTACTGCATGATATTCACAGCAATGAAGCTTCGAAAGAGCCAAGCGTAGCTGGATGGGCCGGGGGTGGGCCATTTGGGGCGATTTCCGAGGGCCGCTTCCGTTTTGGGATCCGCCGCTGCCGCATCCGGCAACTTGGTTTCCCTTTCGGGAAGCGGGTCGCTTTCCACACGGCCGGATTCGCTCGCTGGGTCTCCAGGCGTCCAGTTGTCCGGTCCAAAAAGAAGCAGTTTCATGGGTATTTTGCACCCACCGGGGCTTGGGATGCGCCTCCGTACACCGGGGGGTGTCCTGCACATATGCCGGCCTGCACGCCGGCCACAGACATCGCCGTCTCGTCACATGATCTTCCGTCAGACCCCACTGTGGTGCGCGCGGCACACACACCCGTACACCACACCTCCTTCACCGGCAGTTGATCCACAGTTGCATCATTCTGCAGAAGCCACTGCAGTGGCAGTTTGCAGGTATAAATACCTCAAGCTCCAGGCATGGCTGATAATGGTCATGGAAGAAAAATCGGACAAATCCGAAAAAGGACACGTCCGCACGGATTCGGTATCGGGCGTCTCGCTTTCGTCTCAGTATTCAACGGTATATGTGGATGAATACAACCCAAACGGGCTCCGGGAGCCCACCGAGGCCGAGGCGAAGAGTCTCCGGCGCGTGCTAGGAAGAGCGCCGTATTTTGCATACCTTATATGCCTCACGGAACTCGCCGAGAGAGCATCTTACTACTCCACCTCCAACGTCCTTGCCAACTTCATCCAAAGACCGTTGCCCGCAGGAAGCACCAGTGGAGCGCCGGTTTCCCATTCCAGCAGCGAATCTGCAGGAGCACTTGGGTTGGGCATCCGTACCTCCCTGGCCCTCAAGCTTCTTCTTAGCTTTTTGGCGTATGTGGTGCCGCTTTTTGGCGGGTTTATCGCCGACACCCGGATCGGGAAGTTGCAGGCCATCTGGGTGGGTGTTTTTGTAGGACTCTTTGCGCATGTGTTTTTCATCATTGCCGGAATCCCCAAAGTCATCGCCGGTGGCCACGCCATTGTGCCCACGGTGCTTGGAATCTTGACCTTGGCCTTGAGTTCGGGTCTCATCAAGCCCAATCTCTTGCCTCTTCTTTTGGACCAATTTCCCTTGAAAAACGACGCCGTGAAGGTGCTCCGGTCCGGAGAGCTGGTCATTGTGGACCGGCAAAAATCGCTCCAGAGAATGACGCTTCTCTTTTACTGGGCCATCAACATCGGGGCATTTTTCCAGCTTGCAACGTCGTATTCGGCCCGGCGCATCGGCTTCTGGCTAGCCTTTTTCGTCCCCATGTGTCTTTACTTGGTCTTGCCGTTTGTCATGTGGTTTCTCCACGGAAAATTGGCCAACGAGAAGCCACAGGGCTCGGTTTTGACCAATGCGCTCAAGATCCTCCGGGTCTCGTTCCGGAAAAACTGGTTTTTCCGTGCCCGACACGGCTCTTTCTGGGAATACGCTCGGCCCTCCAACATGCGCTTGCGTGGAGACCAATTGTACCGGAAAAAGCCCATTTCCTGGGATGACCAGTGGGTCCTCGACGTCAAGAAAACAGTGCATTCCTGCAGCATCTTCGTCTTCTTCCCCATTTTTCACTTGACCGACGGAGGAATCGGAAACGTTCAGAATGCGCAGGCCGGAGCTATGATTCTCAACGGTGTACCCAACGACCTCTTCGAGAACTTCAATCCATTGACGATTATTGTTCTCATTCCAATTCTCGACAACATTGTGTATCCCCTCTTGCGGAGACTCCGAATCGAGTTTCCGCCCGTTTGGCGCATATTTGTCGGCTTTTGCTTGGGCGCCACGTCACAGACGGCCGGGGCCATTCTTCAGCACTATGTATACGCCACATCGCCGTGTGGCAATCGGGCGTCAACATGCGACGATGTTTCGGGGGTCAGCGGCTGGCTTGAGGTCATCCTTTATGTTTTGCAGGCGCTGGGCGAATGTTTTGCTGTCATCACCGCTTATGAGCTTGCATATACCCGATCTCCTGCACATTTGAAGGGCTTGGTGATGGCGTTGTTCTTGTTCACCTACGCCATTTCGGCGGCGGTGGGCGAGGCCTTGACGGCCACGTTGGTGGATCCGTTATTGGTGGGGACTTTCACGGGCACTGCGATTGCTGGGTACGTGGTGGCGGTGGCATTTCTCGTGACGTTCCGCAATTTGGGTGCAAAAATGGAGCAAGAAAGGCTCGAGTCCGAAGAATTGGCCACGAAACAAGAGACTCCTTGAGAGAGCTTTGTGCACCACTGCACCCGTGGAGCCTCTCCAACTTTGGCTGTTCTGATGGATCCAGTCGACTACTCCGACGGAGTTGGCGGCGTATAGGGTCCCTCACGTGACACCAAACACCCATACAAGTACCGTTCGAGTCGGGGAAACGGTTTCTGGCTGAGCTCCACACCCTCGGAAAGCCACACGCCCCACGCGCCCATCATGTTCGCCATCAACATATCGGTAAAAAGGCGGTCGCCAATGACGGCAATTTGAGCCGCCAGCGCAATACCCTGGGCCCGGAAGTAGTCCATAATTTCACCATGACACCCTGGTTTTTTCGTAGGATGCCGGAGCACCGTGACGCCGAGTTCTGCCTCTAGTTTGAGCGCTTGTTTGTAGTCCACATCATCATTTGTTCCGGCGGAATTGCTGACAATCAAGAGATGCGCTTTGGGGTAATGTGCCGCCAAAGCGGCCCACACGTCCTTGTAGGCCGGCCAGAGTTTGTCGTCGTGGTCCTTTGCAAAACAGTTGTCCTTATCGATAACAAGACCTTTGATGAGGGTGTTTTTGCCGGGAATTTTGACCGGAACAGGAAGCTGGTCGAACGAGGCGACGGCGAGATGGGGGAGACAGAGTGCGGGGTTGTACGCCAACCGGGAAACGTTGGAAACGGCGCTGGCGTTGAAGAGTTGCATGGGTCACGTGGGAGTGTTGAGGAGTCACTTTGGGGACAGTGTCCGTGTGCAGGACAAAACATCATGTACAGGACAGTGATTCATGTGCAGGAACAGGCCCTCGCCCCCACTTGAGCACGTCCGCCGCCGCCACCCGGCACGCTGGCCCGTGGAGGAAGAGCCCCGCTACCCACGTGCAGGAGCAAGCCCCTGCCTCCAGCGTCGCTGTGCAGGACCCGGTCGTGCGCGGCCCAATCTGCTCGCTCCATTTTCTCCACCAGAAGCATGTCGACCCGTACATCCCAACCCACCCAAAGCATGTCGGCCCGTGCATCCCAAGCGGGAACGTCGGCTTCCAACGCAGCATCGTGCATCATCTGTGCAGAGAAAATCACCCATTCGGCCATCTCTCCATGCAACAACATCACGTGCCACATCTGTGCCTTCCGCCAGCGAGGCCTCTACCACAAGAAAACCTGTCTCGTGTGCCGTACGGACCATGACGACGTCGTGGTGACGCCGCAGGTGTTGGAGGAGGCCAAGTACTCGGACTACGTGGCAGTTTCCCGGCCTTTCTACGTCAAAGACTACGGAATGCACTTTACCGACGCCCAGCTGAAAGACGAAGCCGTGTCGCTTTTGGAGCTCCACTGTCCGGAATGCCAGCAAACGTTTCCCAGCTTCCGCAAACTCAACGACCACACCAAGACACTCCACTCCAGACAATACTGTGACATCTGTGCGCAGCACAAGAAGCTGTTTCTCTTCGAATTGCAGTTGTACACGCCGAAGCAGTTGCAAAAACACATGAACGGCAACGACGGCAAACTGGACCCGAAAACCGGCTTCACCGGCCACCCCAAGTGCAAGTTCTGCCACCGCCAACGCTTCTACTCAGAAGACGAGATGAACGTGCACATCAGAGACATGCACGAACGCTGTTACATCTGCAACCAGGACCACTTTGTGGCCACCGACTACTACCAAAACTACGACGACTTGTTCCGCCACTTCCAGGACGCCCATTACGTGTGCAACATGCAGGACTGCCTTGACAAGAAGTTTGTGGTGTTTCGAGAAGATTTGGATCTCACGGCGCACATGTTGAAGGAGCACGGCGGGCTCGTGGGCCAGAATAACCGGGTGGTGATTGGGCTGTCGGCGCCGTTCCGGTCTCGGTTGTCGACGTTTGAGAAGCCCAAAAACGGCCCGGACGAGCTGCAAATCCAGCTCAAACGGCTCCGCTTCACTGAGCGGGCCAAACACTACCTCAAAAACGACCCGGCCAAGATGCTGGCTTTCCACGACTGCAACGCCGCATACAAATCCCGCAAAATCTCCGCATCCGACTTGTTGGCCAAATACAACTCGCTTTTTGCTGGTTCCGAGCAGAGCGACATTGCCCTCCTCATCTACGAGCATGTGGAGCTTCTTCCGGAGCACACGGACCAGCGAAAAGCGCTCCAGGCGGTATTTGACCGAATCAGCAATGCATCGATGGCAACGCTGGGGGCCTCCAACACCAAATTGTTTCCGTTGCTCTCCGGAACCGGCGACTCCAGTTTCCGGGCCTCAACCTGGGGCGCCTCCGGCGCGTCCAGGGGCACACGTGACGAGATGTTTCCCACCTTGGCCAAGCCAAAGAAGGCGGTCAGCGTGCCCAAAAATACACCCATCCGCTACACGACGGTGAAGTTGGCGCCCGCGAAACCCAAGCCCAAGGTCTCCACCTTCCAGGAAAACAAGACCTACAAGCCCACGTACCTTGAGTCGACGCCCAGCCTGTCGGGTGCTTCTGTGCAGTCGCGGCTCCTGGAGTCCCGGTTTCCAGCTTTGGAGCAGAAGAAGAAGAAACCCGCACCTCCGCCCGTGAAACCCGTGCAGCCGAGCCTGACCACGTGGGGAAATGGAATTGTCCAGAGTCCGGTGGTCGAAGCTACCTTGAACTTTGGCGGCATTCCGATCACCGATAAGCGGGCAGGCAAGAAACAGCGGGGTAAAGGCGCCAATTAGGCAGCAAACTGCCCGCACCCAACAGCCCCGAACAGCCTACACAGCCTGCACCGACAGCAGCCCGTCTAGTGTTCTTGGATGACTGGCTTGGTGTTTATCTGCAGGAGTGTTTATCTGCAGTACCGCCTGTCTGCAGTACCGCGATCTTAGTCAAGTCTGACTAATATCGGTGCGACTACTAAATCGGTCCGTCTACTTAAGGTCAGTGTGAGTACCAAGGTGCGGAGCCCGCCCCTTTCCGCCATGATGTTCGTGCTTTTCGTCCTGGCCATTTTGCTGATTTTCGCCATCGGGGCGTTCCGCCACCCAATGGAACCAACCGACTCTCCCACGCACCCAGCGGCCATGTCCTCGAATCTACGGACAATCCACACCATTCTTCCCGCCTCCGAGCAGGCCGAGGGCGCCGGAGCCCGTGTGCGGCGTTCCATCGGCACCAACAACATGCGGAAGTTCTCGCCGTTCCTAATGTTCGACCACTTCTCGTCCAGCGGTGTTTCAGGCTTTCCTCAGCATCCCCATCTCGGCCAAGAAACAATCACGCTTATGTTGCACGGCGCCTTTGCACATGAAGACTTCACCGGGTCCAGGGGCGTCTTGAGAGAAGGCGATTTGCAGTTTATGACTGCAGGCAGAGGCACGGTGCACAGTGAAATGCCCGTGGCGCATGAGGACGGCTCCGACAACATTGGGTTGCAATTATGGGTGGATTTGCCGGAGCACTTGAAAGAAGTGGAGCCGAGGTACCGGGATCTCAAAGCCTGGGAGGTTCCTGAGGTGCAGGACGGCAAGGTTACGGTTCGGATCATTTCCGGAAAGAGCCATGGCGTCGAGTCCATGAAGGAGTTGGCCTACACGCCTGTGCAATTCTACCACTACATTCTCGAACCCGGCGCCGAGTTTTTCCAGGAGGTGCCGGAAAACTACAACTTCTTCCTCTACGTGATGAGCGGAAACAACCTCGTGCTCCAGAACTCCACTGAGGTGAGCCAGCACCACAATGTTTTTTTCGAGCCCGACGGAACGCTCATACAGGGCAAATACCCCGAAACGGAAACGACCCCGCTTGAATTTGTGCTTGTTGGTGGCGAGATCTTGCACCAGGAGACTGTGCAGTACGGGCCCTTCGTGGCCACGTCACGTGCGCGCATCCAGCAGGCGCTCCAGGACTACCAAATGGGGCGCAACGGCTTTGAACGCATGCGCACGTGGCAGTCGTTGATTTCGGGAGGGGTCGATGACGACATGGTCAACGAGTTGGGCGGCTCGCTTGAGGCCCGGGAAAAACAGCGCCAAGCGTACTTGGCCGCAATGGCAACATAAACCCGTACACCAGTGAATAAAACCCGTACATCAGGATATAAAACCCGTACACCAGTGAATAAAACCCGTCCACCATTGCCACTGTAAATATCCGGTTGGATGCAGGAGTGCGAGCGATTAAGAATTGCGCGCAGCCCATTGGCCAGCGCAACGTTTCAAGAGTGCACGCATGTGCATGTTTCAGGATTGCACGCATGCAAATCCGCCGAAAACCTACATTATTGTTAAACAAGACCTTGTATTGCTATATAAATAACCAGACCCACAAGTAAGCGTTAAACCGCTTACAAAGCCAACAAAGCACCAGCAGCCAAGGCAACGGCACCAGCGGCGTATTGCTTGGAAGCACCAGCCTCGTAAGAAGAGACGTTGGCGGTGGCGGTCCAGTTAGATGGAGCAACGGAGGAAGAGTGCTTGGCTGGGCAGTCGGTGACGGTGGAAGCACAGGAGGTGATGGTAACCAAGGTGGAGGCAACGTCAGTCTCAGTGACGGCAGCAGCAGAAGCAGCAGCAACGAAAAGGGCGACAGTGGAGAATTGCATTGTAGATATGAGCGAAAGACTTAGTAGTTAGAGGATCGAATGATGGAGAAAAAAAACTTCAGTGCGGATCGAGGGATTTATATACTTTTTGGTTGGTGCTGGATACACTCCGCGCGAGTGGTCTGATGATTACGCACCTGGCGTGGATTTTGACATATGTTTGTTTTGCTGCAAACTGCTGCGCTGCGCATGCACCTACCGCGAATATCTGCCCGAATTGGGCGCGAAGAACACAAAATCGCGAAATCCACGTCTGTGTGCAGTGCCTTGCCATCTGTATGCCCGTCGGAGAGGGTGTGTGCGTTTCGTGTCGAAACATCTGCCTGCATGAATGTACTCCTTCGGCCGTAATCTATGATAGTCCTGCAGACTAGCAGCAATCCAATTGCTTTTTTGCTGGCGTGTTGCGGTCCGAAGCCTGGCCCGGCGGGAATTTCAAGCTGAAACACATTTTCGTTGGCTGTGCGAGACTTGCAGAAACTGAAACGGGGCTGTGAAAATTCCCTGCTGCAGCAGCAGTAGCACCGATGCATTGCTCTGGTCTGAAATCTGCACCTGGACCGCGTAATTCACCTCCCAGATGCGCTTGCCATCGACCGCATTTAGCCACACCCCGCTGTATGCAGGCATATGTTGGGTCACGTGCAATCAGCCTACCAGCAGCGATAGTTGCAAATTGAAGAGATGGTTAATTGGAAGATAGTTGATTAAAAAGAGATGGTTAATTGGAAGAGATGGTTAATTGGAAGAGATTATAAGCGTCGCTACAAATCTATTACAACTATGACTGTGTTGCCCCAGCAGTGAGCAATAGTAAAACATAGCGCAAATGTAGCTAGAAACCGCGAGTATCAGAGCCCGAATATTCATCATATCGCCAAAATGTCGCCAGTCAGACGGTCCAAAATGCAGTTTCGAAAGTCCCATTCTCAAAGCTCGAAACGGAGCCTCCACAGCATGTGGCGGCTAAACGGCTTCTCAAATCCGAACTCTGTCCAAAGTGGGCATTTCGTCCAAACGACGCCCCAACCGCACCACCCACACAAGAGTGAGGTATAGCATAAGCTTCTCTCGAACCAGGCCAGAAACCGCCGTGTCAATGGGCACGGGGAGATGTTCCTGCACAGAGCGCCGGACCGCCTCGTCGCCATCGTCCAAGCGCTTCAAGTAGCCCGAAGTAAGGCGGGTGAGCTCGGCCTCGTCGTCGTGCATCAACTTGTTCCGGAACTCCGCCGTCAGGTGCTCCAATGCAGGGAGAATGGTGGCCGAGCTCATGAGTATGCAGGAGCAGCTCTCTCGAAGCATATTTTTGACTGCAAACTCTGCTGACAGCCCAAAAACTCGGTGTTCCAAGACCAAAAGGCGGGGCGTGTGCAATCGGAGCAACATCGCTAGGTATGTGTTGTTGATGAAGCCCACAATTACCAGGTTTAGCTGATGAGCCATCCTAAACCCGTCTGCCACGAGCCGTACTGCATTGTATCCCACGGTATTTGGTGTAGACTGTTCCAATATGTTCAGATGAATCCAGGAGCTGATATCCTCGCCAAAAGAAAAGTAAGCCACGCCAACGACCAAGAAAAGAAGCGGGCCCAAAATGGACGGTTTGACGAGTATTACTATCGACTCACCAATCATGAGAAACATAGCAAAAAGCAACTGGGCTAGCAGTCTAAAAATAGGAGCTCGGTTCTGGACGAGTATGTTGACGGATGTTTGGAACACGCCATGAAGTTCTTGGTTTGGAGCGGGCTGTGCATCCGGTTGGAGACTTTGAGCGGGTTGTTGAAATGGGGCTGAACCTGGAACTGCCACGTTTTGAGCTTCTTGAATCTGAATTGGATTTGGGATCTGACTCCTGAGTTCCACCCGTGCAGCGGAATTGGCAATGTTTTCATTAGGCTCGGAATTCTGGGTCTCACCAGACGCAGCAGTATCAAATTCTTGAGTCTGGGTCGCAGTAGAAGCGTTTTGGCGAAGTTGCTCCGAGTCTGGAAAACTATCTTCGGTATGCGTCTGATCTGAAACGTGTTGCGCTGCGTTTTGATGGGCTGCACTTTGAGCTTCAACAGGACTTTCGGTTGGTTCAACAGGACTTTGAGCTTGTTCATTTCCTCTTCCAGCTTGTTCGTTTCCCCTTTCAGGTTGTTCAATTCCACTTTGAGCTTGTTCGTTTCCACTCTGAGCTTGTTCATTTCCACTTTCAGTTTCTTCATTTCCACTTTCAGCTTGTGCGTTTCCACTTTCAGGTTGTTCGTTTCCACCTTCAGCCTGTTCATTTCCTCTTTCAGCCTCCATATCTTGCACTTCAGTCGGCCCCGGAATAGACACGTTAACGTCAAAATACGCATTCACCTTGCCCACAGCCGCAGGACTCAATATAACCGAAGTACCATCGATCCTGCACTCATCCAGAGACAACTGCACAATCGTGCCGTTGACTTCGAGCTCATAAAACGTCACTTCAGGCCCCACATGATTCTGCTCACCGCCTGAGCCGCCAGCTTCCAATGGCGCAGCAGCCGCAGTTTCTGTCACAGTTTCTGCCGTCACGCCAGCTTCCTTAAATCCAATAGAATAAGGCGCATGCGAGGAGTAATCAGCAAAACTAAAAAGTTCCAGAAGTTTCTGCTGTGACGGAGGTGAAGTTGACTTGGAAAAGCAGTGGGCACGGAAAAAGAGGTTGAGTTGGTGAGAGTTTTTCCCAAATACTTCCGCAACCTCGTCACGCAACTCACACACCGTGGTGGACGCGTAGATCGACGTGTTGACAGCTTTCCGCTCGTCGCCAATAGGAAATAGCCGGATCGGGAACCGGGGGACTTTTTTGGTGGCTTCAAGCGTGGCTGTATGGAGAGGTGGCACATCTAGCCCAAAAGCTTCGTTGAGGAGGACTTCGTCGGCAAGATTGACGCCGGAATTGCCGCTTTCCCCTGAGGCATTTGCGGCTTCGCCATTTGGGCGTTTGAGTTCGATTTCGTCCTCCTCAAGCCCAAGACTGCTAATCTTGGCCTTGACTTTGCCAACGGTGTCCACGAGCGTGAGCAAGCACAGCGCCGTCTTTTCGCCATTCTCGGCCAAATACTTCACCTCGATTGGGAAAGCGTCCGCTTCGGGCGGCCTCTGGGGGATGAACGCAGCGCCAAAGAGCGTGTAGTCAATGACCAACGAAAGCAGGAGGTCTTCAGTGGGAGCTTCGACGCCTAGGATTTCCGAAAGCGGCAGTGACAGCGGGAGCGAGCTTCTTCTCCGGGAATCATCCACTTGGTAGAGCTTGAGGAAAAGGGGCTTGAGTTCGTGGTTGTCGCTGAAAAGCCAGATCAGGTGGGTGAGATGTGTTGGCGTGTGCAGGAGCGTCGTTCTGACGCTCATCTCCAGGAGCTCCTGCACAGACGCCGGCCGGTTCACCTGCTCTATTTGTAGACGGAGCGAAAAGGGGATGTCCATGGTGAAGCGGTGAGTCTGTGGGGTGTTGCAACGTGTGCGGGAAGTTAGTTATATGCAGGCGCGCGCAAATTCGGCGGCACCTTAGTGTGGACGCCTGGTTGCGTTAGGCGGATAACTTACTAGTGAGACGCCTGTCCGGAGTGAGGCAGGAAAACTTGGGTTCTTGCACGTGCTGGGTCTGACAACGTGCCAAGCTCTACTTCCACGAGATCCGATATGGTGTAATGGCTAGCACAGTTCGCTCTCACCGAGCAGATCGGGGTTCGATTCCCCGTATCGGAGTTACTTTTTTAGATTTTTCAGCCCTAAATGTCCAGTATAGGACAAGCGCGGTAAAATTGAAACCAGTGTTCCTGGATCATGAAGAGATTTTTTAGTAAAGAGACGCGGTACGCCGCCATAGTGTCTTCTTGGCTACCCACCATCACTAATTTGTATAAAGCGGGCGTGTGGCGCAGTTGGTAGCGCGTTCCCTTAGCATGGGAAAGGTCTCCGGTTCGAATCCGGACTCGTCCATTTTTTTCTTGTGTCTTGAAATTTTCCCTAGTTTGGATATGACTATTTAATGGGGAACCGAGGAGTGAGAAAGCGGGCGTTTGGCAACTCCAGACTCGTCCATTTTTCCCTTCTGGCTAGAAAGTTTCCCAGCTTTGGAAATGACTATTTATTAGAGTTTCGAAAACAGCATAAACAGGGCGTGTGGCGCAGTTGGTAGCGCGTTCCCTTAGCATGGGAAAGGTCTCCGGTTCGAATCCGGACTCGTCCATTTTTTTCCTTTCGTTAGAATGTTTACGGAGCTTCGAGGACTGTAGCAATGTGATCAGAGGCCAGAGCGCAAGTCATAGCAGTACTACGGCAGAATGTTATAGCCAATATATTACTTAAAGAAGGGACAATATGCAGTGCTGCAGTGGTACTTGACATGGCCAGGCAGTACCAAACTTCAGCCACGTGACCGTGACTAGATTCTGGCAACGGCGCCACCAGGAGAGTCCGATTTCCGCCCAGTAAGAAGCTCACAGCCCGTTTCGGTCACAAGCATCATATGTTCAAATTGGGCAGAGTATCTACCATCGGTGGTGGAGGCGGTCCAGTTGTCGGGCCACGTGACATCGTTGTAAGTGCCCAAGCAAAGCATGGGCTCGATGGTAAACACCATTCCCGGTTTGGCCACGCCCACCGCCTTATTTTTGGCGTAGTGGGGAATGTCCGGCTGACAGTGGAACAACGAGTTGATACCGTGGCCACAGTAGGTTCTCACCACGGAACATCCGTTTTTGGTGGCGTGGTCCTCGATGATCTGGCCCAACGTCCGGAAAACCAAACCAGGCTTCACAGCAGCAATGGCCAAATCCAAACATTCACGAGTGGTTTCCACTAACCGCACGGTATCGGGGTCGGCCTTGGCCTTATCGCCCACGTAGTAGGTTTCATTCAAATCCGAGTGGTAACCGTCCTGGAAGATGGAAACATCCAAGTTGACAATATCCCCGTCTTTAAGCACGTACTGGTCGGGGATTCCATGACAAATGACCTCGTTGACCGACGTGCACACAGACTTGGGGAAATTGAAGTAGTTGAGCGGCGAGGGGTACACTTCATGTTTGATACACTCCTCGTGCAAGATCTCGTCGAGGCGGTCGGTGGTGATTCCCGGAGCCACATGCGCAGCAACGGTGTCCAAGATCTGACGGCCCACATCACCAACCTTTCTCATTCTCTCGATCTCCTCCTCCGTCAAAATGGTGATTTTGCCCTTGCGGTCGTTTTTGAACTCGCTGATGGGCTTGCCGTTGCGGGCGTAGTCAGGACGTTTGATGTGTGCAGGGAGACGTCTCATTGGCGTCAAGGGGTAGGCGGCCCGCAAGTCTCCGGCGTACTTGAACTTGGGGAACGGATCGAAGACTTGGTTATCGGCGGCTGGGTGCGTTGCTTTGTGAGTGGCCCAGCCGGAGCGGAAGCAAGACTGGTTGCAAAACACACTGGTGTTACCATTTTTGAGACACACGGGACACTTGAGAACGGAGTCAGTTCGGAGCCCACACTGGGGGGAAGAACACAAGGTACTCATTGGCGCTGAGAAATGCGGCGCTTCGCTGATGAGGGTGCGCGCGTCACGTGCCGCTCCACCAGTACACCAAGCCGCCAACACTGCCTATAAGAAGGCCAACGCAGCCTATAAAAGGTTGTCAGGCCCGAAACTCATGGGCAACAATTCGCGCAAGGTGCGCTGCACGACGGCGCCCGAGGCCGAAACCATGATCACGGGAATCTCGGTTCCAAACTCCCGAATGAACTGCCTGCATATACCACACGGCGTGATCGGCTCATTCTGATCGCCTGCCACCGCCAACGCCCGGAACCGGCGGTGGCCCTGCATGATGGCTCGGGTGATTGCGGTTCTTTCGGCGCAAATAGCTGCACCATACGACGCGTTCTCGACGTTGGCGCCCAAAACTATCTCTCCATTTTCCAAGAGTACTGCACATCCGACGCTAAAGTTAGTAAAGATTTTCTGGGAGCCATGGGAACCGGAGAGATTTCATATCAGGTCACTGAAATGCCAACCTGGTGTGGAAGTTGGTATTCTCTATTCCAATTGACGGATTGTCTTAGACGGGTTGGATGGTTTCAGATGGTTTCAGATGGTTTCAGATGGTTTCAGATGGTTTCAGATGGTTTCAGATGGTTTCAGATGGTTTCAAATAGTTTCAGATGGTTTCAAATAGTTTCAGATGGCTTCATATGGCTTCAAATCGATCGGGAGTTTGACACATACCGGAACTTCGAGTAGGGACTGTATGATAAGTCACGTGCTGCAGTTAGTATCGGCTATGCTTGCCTAAAACAGACATACCTGCAAGGGCCAGGGCGGCCAAGTTGCTGATCTGCTCAGGAGTTGGCGGATCCATGGGGAACCGGGGGCGGGCAGGCGCACATAAACACATGCCACGTGACATCCCAACACGTGATAACGGTTTTCATGCAGTCCCCACTCAGAGCCGCGGTCAGAGGGGGTATGTGTGCAGGACACTACGTCACACCATCTGGCACATTCTCGTATGCGAGTAAGCCAGCGGGTTCTCAGTACGAACCGACGTGGAACAGACAGCCGTGCACCCCGGAACTGGCGGGGCCTCGGAAGTAGAATCGCCAGACTAGCTGTGCCCTCGGAGCACCCTGCGCCCCCGGAAATCGCCCACCCTCGGATCTGGCGGCCACTCACGTTCTCGCTCATTCCGGTCCTGCGCTGACGCACCGGTACATTCTCATCAACACCTTTTTTCTTTGCCCCCGCTTTGAATCAGTACATTTAGCATCAGGCCAATCCAGCTGGCCACGGATACAAACAGAAGGAGTTCAGCTGAGTTGAAACTAAACTGAAACCGATCGAAAACCCGCCTGAAACCCATCGAAAACTGACCTGAAACCCATCCAAAACCCGCTGTACTGAGTGCAAAGCTGAATCACAAACACATTCACGCCCTTCATCGACGGCTCTTCTAATCTCACATCTCCCCAGCACCAGAATAGCTCCAGATCTGTGTCAATTCCGTCCATTTTTGTGTTCACACTTGTCACCCCTCTCAGTGATTGAGGCACTCCATACAACACCCCTGCATCAACATGGCGGAGCTTTTTTTCTTACGCCACGGGCACCGTGCAGACCACCTGAAAACAAACGAGAATCCGCTACATTCCCCCTACAAAGTGTACGATCTGTCGCTCACCATCGGCGCCGACAAAGACATAGCGGAGACGTGCAAGCAGATCATCGAGCTAGCCCAAACCAAGGACATTGCCAAAAAGAACATCATCATCCACTTCTCGCCATACTTGCGGTGCTGTGAAACGGCGGACTTGATGGTGAGCCACATGCAGGAGCAGCTAGGGGCCCAAGCGCCCGAGCTCAAGCCCAAGTTCCAGCTACTAGGCGACTTTGCCCTTTCTGAGTGGTGCCACGACAAGATGGAGCACAAGCCGCCGTTTTACGACTCCAACGAGGCGTACCAGATGTACACGCCAAACATCCAGATGATGAAGAACCGCAAGTTTGTGCTGAACTTCCGGCCCACCACCAAGCTCGGGCCCTGGAACGAGCCCGATATCTCCTACAAGGAGTTCCAGGAGCGGTGCAAAGTGTACTTCCAAAAACTCTTGGCCACGTATCAGAAGGCGAAAAACGACACCATGGTGGTGGTGGTTTCTCACGGCTACGTGATCTCCAGCTTTCTCCTGCATTTCATCAGCCACCCGGTTTTCGAGGAGATTCCGGAGTTGGGCATTAATTTCGCCATCAAGAATGACGACAACTGGGTCCTCAAAAAAGACTGCCTAGATATTCTCTCCAAGGACCCTTCCACCAACTCCATCTTGAACCTCGAGTCCGACATTGTCTACTACAAAACCAATTTTATCAAGAAGGGCGACTTGGAAAAGCAACAAGACTTCCCGGCCATGGGCTTTGGCGGGCTCTCGAGGCCTGCAGACGAAAACAAGGAAAGGCCGTCTTTCCGTGTGGATAACAGGGCGCCAGATAAAGGCGACGGCTATCCCAATCGGCCGCCACCCACGCCCTTGTGTCCGTCGGCCAAAAACTGGACGCCTCTGGAAGCAAACAGACACCGCATCGCGTCGGAATTTCGCCTCAAGGTGATGAATGATGAAGCGTTCAAGAAGACATTTTCCCTTTTGCATGCGCCACAGCACCAGATTTCTCCGGATGTTTCTCCGACCTCTGAACCCAGCGGCTTCAACTCTACCATTGACTTGTCGAAATTGACCTCCAACGAGGAGATCTACCACCCGTTGAAATTGAGATACTCGTCGACCTCCAGCATCCCGATCCATCACCTCAACTCCAAGGTCAACAGTCATGCCAACTTGGTCAATATGCGCCACGACGACGACCGCAGCCTGGAGCTGGGCAGAATCCACATTTTCCCCGGTCTTTCCTCCAATGGATCCATGTCGCCACGTGACCAGCTGGAGGAGGCCGAGCAGCTGCCTAACATGAACGACGTGATTCTGCGGCTCAACCGTGTTCGGTCTCTCCAACGCAGACGCCCTCATACATCGACGCCCAAATTCGGCGCCATCTCCGAGAACGAGCGGAGTCCGCCGGACGAATCCGGAAACAGCCCGGACGAAAAGGGATTCATGCACTTTGACGAGCCACCCGCAGAACCCAGCCTGCCCCATCCTGCACGCACCCTCACCAGGCCCCGGCGCTCCAGCTCCATCAAGTTTGTGCCATCTGTTCTCTCGAACGAGAAGGAAAAGAAGAAGAAATCCATTTTCTACCAGCTCAATTCGAGTTCAGGCGACGACTCTTCGGACGAGGAGTCTGCGGACCAGAAATACATGTGGTTTGGGCAGAATGTTCGCTCCGATAAGAGCTAGCAGGAGCTTTGGGATTTACGAGGATCTCAGATGATTGAATAGGGCTTGCAAATTTGAAAGTGGCCGAATCCGGTATCCAGCCGGATGTGTATAATCATAGCATCAAAAAAAGCATCGTATACATCGTGTTCTGGGCGGCTGCCAAGTAGTAAAGAAGATGGCCTCTGCTTGTATGCAGGACACATCTGTTGAAGGCGGTATGGATCCCACAACATGAGTTTTATGAAGCTAAAGTTTTTATGAAGCTATAAGTATGAAGCTGTCAGAAACGTGAAATTTCAACTTTTAAAGGACAATGCATGAATTCATGATTGTCGGAAATATCCTGAAATGTGGTGAAACTATGAAGTATCGTGAAATGTGGTGAATCTATGAAATGTCAGGAAACGACTGCACATGAAGACCCGAATGACAGCCATCCTGCTATCTTTTCTCCACAAGCAAAGTCCAATGCTTTTGCGATGCAACCAGCCCAGTTTTGGCAATGGGAACCTGCACACAGGCCCAACCCCAAATCTTTGCCGCCAGCGGCTACATTTCCTCATTCGTTACCGGAAACACATCTCAGACTGTTTCAAAGGATGTGCATCAATGCACCCCCCCACTCCCGAGTATATAAAGCCAATAGATTTCCCTATTCCCACAAATTCCAGTTCCCAAGACTCCCAAATTTCACCGATCTAGAATCCGTTTCCAGTCTGATCAAGCATCCATGCTACAACTCTACATTCGTTGAATTTGTTGCACCAACCCAAACCTCATAGCAATCTCTGTTTGATAGTCCAGACTGTACCGGATTTCTCTGGTGAACTTTGCAATTCAACGCATAGAACGACGCCGGAGTTTTGACAAGCCCAAACTTGATTCACGGTTTCTGCCCGCCTCAAATGGTCAGTGGCGGTCTTGCATCACGTGACCCCACCTCCGAGGGCTCCGCGTGCCATTCTTATCGATCACTATATTAACAGGGCGTCGGAGATCCTCATGTTGGAACTGCACATGGTCCCGATTGTGGGTCACGTGCGCACCAAATGGTCTTGCAGCGCACGAGGCACGGATCTGCCACGCACAATATCCCTAGACACCGCTGGATGGACAAACGCCAGATTGCCGCCAACTTTGGTTTGGCGCCCGCGCTCAATATCCCAATCTACATCAAGATCCGGTCGCTCCAGGGCCAAAATCCGTGCCTCTCGCCAGCGCTGCAGAAGTTCCTCAGCGCCAACACCTTCAAGACGCTA
This sequence comes from Metschnikowia aberdeeniae, assembly GCA_002370615.1. Taxonomy (NCBI): domain Eukaryota; kingdom Fungi; phylum Ascomycota; class Pichiomycetes; order Serinales; family Metschnikowiaceae; genus Metschnikowia; species Metschnikowia aberdeeniae. The sequence continues at coordinate 341,888 of NKZB01000126.1, forward strand.
AGCAACGTCTCCTCCAACTCCAGCCTCTTTGTGCGTGTGCAGGCATACGATAAAAACCATAATGCGGTGAGCCAGGAAGTGCAGACCCCGTATCGGGTGTTTTCGGGCAATAAGCGGGTGTGGGACCTGCACGTACGCGTTCCCATCAACTACAACCAGCTCGACTATCACAGCTACTTTTTGATATCGATTTACGAGCTAGTCGAAGCTACCCCGGTTCTTTTTGGCCTGGGCACGCTTTCCGTTTTTGACCATACTGACTGCACGCTACGAAAGGGCGTTTGCCGAGTGGAGATCGAGAGGGTGCAGGAGGGTCAAGATCAAGATGGAGAGAAACAAGAGAAAGTGTTGTATGGGTCTCAGCATTTGGGCGCCTTGGAAGAGCGCATCACCCGCTATGAAAACGGAGATATGCGTCGAATCTCGTGGCTCGATACGCAGGCGTTGGCAGCCATTGAAACGGAAAAGAAACCGGGGGAAAACCGGGATCAAGACCCCGGAGAAGTCGGCAAGAAGAACGCCCTGCCGTGGTCGCTTCTCGTGGAACTCCCCAATTTCTCCTTGCCGATAGTGTATGCAGACATTACTGGTCAATTGACAGAAGAGGCACCGCAAACGACGGCAGAAGAGGCGCCCAAAACTCGGATTTTGACTTGTCGAGAAATTCCAGCAACACCAATCGCTGATCCAGATTTCGCTGCGGCCGAAATCGCTGCTTACAATGCTCTGTCGGAGCAAAAATCCGCCGAGATTGTCGACCCCATTGAGCTAAAGTTCCAGAAGCTCTCATCCAACATCAATATCAACAGTGACTTGGACAGGGAAATCAAGCCGTCGCCGCAAATGCGAGACGAGCTCATACGCATCTTGAACCGCCCTTCCAGCGCCATTCTCAGCGACTACGAGAAGAAGACGCTCTGGAAATTTCGCTTCTTCTTCTCCAAAATCCTGACGGACGACCTGCAGACAGCACCGCTGCAGAGCACCCGGCAGTTTCTTACCAAGTTCCTCAAAAGCTTCAATTGGGAGAACGAGGCCGAGTTGGATCACGTGTTCTCCGAAATCTTGCCCTTCTGGTCCGTCGACCGCATCGACATCGGCGACGCCTTGGAGCTTCTTTCCAACAACTTCAACGCGCACGTGATGTCTGCATCTCTCCGCCATCATTCCATCAACGCCGACGTTTCTACGGCCGACGTGGCGAAAATCTCCAAAATCCACCTTTGCTGTCGCCGTCTTCGCGATTTCGCCGTGGAGCGCCTCACTCTAGCCAGTGCCGATGAGCTCCTCCTTTATCTCCTTCAGTTGGTTCAAGGCCTCAAGTATGAGGATTTGCACAAGGAACCGGATTATCTACGCGATTCCCCGTTGGCCCGGTTTCTTGTGGATAAATCCGTGGAAAACGCCCGGTTAGGCAACTTCTTCTATTGGTATGTCAAGGTGGAAAACGAGGACCAGCTCATGCACTCCACCGAGCCCACCCGCTCTATCTATAACGTTGTCATGAACACATACATTGACAAACTCAAAAAGCACTGTGCTCAAACAGGTCTGCCGCAGTATGTGCATTTGAAACGGCAGATTTCTTTTGTCAAAAAACTTACTGGACTCGTGGATCTTTTGCGTGCATCCTTCAAAAAGAACGAAGCCACGGGGAAAAAGGCTCAGTTCTTACAGGAGTATTTGGCCGATCCTGCCAATGGCTTGCTCAAGTTTTCCGAGCCATTTCCGCTTCCGTTGGACCCCAACATCATCATCTGTGGATGTGTTCCTGCAGAGTGCACGGTGTTCAAGAGCTCGCTTGCACCACTCAAAATCACCTTCAAGACCGTGGCCAATTTTGAAGGAGCGTCCAATTCCGGCCGTCCAAAATTCGGAAAGTACCCGCTCATGTTCAAAATCGGCGATGATTTGCGCCAGGACCAGTTGGTCATTCAGATCATCAATCTCATGGACCAGCTCTTGAAAAACGAGAACTTGAACTTGAAATTGACCCCATACAAAATTTTGGCTACTAGTCCCATTGCGGGCTTCATACAATTTGTTGCCAACGAAACTCTTGACTCAGTTCTATCGAAAAACTTGGACAACTCCACAAACGGCATTCTCAAGTATCTTCAGCTCAACAGCCGGTCGCTTTTGAGCGAAGAGCCGGAAGAAAACTCCATTTTGGCAAAAAGTTCGAATCCCTCAGGCCATCAATCAAATGACGTCTCCCAACAGCAGACTATAGTCTCGGATTTGGGCGTGTCTACTGCCATCATGGACAACTATGTCAAGCTGTGTGCAGGATACTGTGTGATCACGTACATCTTGGGCGTTGGAGACCGGCACTTGGACAACTTGCTTCTTTCGCCCAACGGAAAGTTTTGGCACGCCGATTTCGGGTACATCTTGGGCCGCGACCCTAAGCCGTTTCCGCCGTTGATGAAGTTGCCCATTCAGGTCATCGACGGCATGGGCGGCATGAATCACGAGAACTTCAACATCTTCAAAAGCTACTGTTTCATCACGTACACCACGCTCCGCAGAAACAGCAACTTGATCCTCAATCTTTTCCAGCTAATGTTGGACGCAAATATCCCCGATATCCAGATCGACCCCAAAAGAGCAGTGGAAAAAGTCCAGGACAAGTTTGCCTTAGAGATGTCGGAAGAAGAAGCCATCTTGCACTTTCAAAATCTCATCATCGACAGCGTCAATGCGTTTTTGCCCGTGGTCATCGACACGCTCCACAGTTTGGCGCAATATTGGCGAGCCTAACCAGTTCACGCATATACAACTAATCCTCCTTCTTTGAGCGTCTCTGTTTGATGGCCCGGAACGCCATAGTCAACACAGCGTTCAAAATTGCAAACGGCGGAAAGTAGTCCAAGAACGTCCAGATCCGGGCCGGCTGGATTTCCGCCAAAACCAGAGCCACATGTTCATGCAAGTCCGCCAAATCGCCATTGTTCAAAATCACACGATCGGCCCTTCTTTCTCGCTCAGCCATGGAAAGCTGGCTGGAGATTCTCTTTTCGGCGTCTTCCTCCGAAAGCTCCGGATTCCGGGCCAAAAGCCGCTTTTTCTGCAACTTTTCATCGATAGACACCGTCAAAGTGAGACCGCAGATGTAATTGAGCCCAGACTCAAACAAAAGAGGCACGTCCAAAATGACCATGGATTTACCCCGGACATAGTAGCTTAAAATCTGGCGCCCAATTTCCCTCTTCACTGCGCCGTGAACGATTCCATTGAGAGTCCGGAGTCTTGGCTGATTTCCAAAAACGGCCTTGCCCAAAGCAGAACGGTTCAAAGTTCCGTCTTCGGCCACAAGTTCGGGAACGTCGTCAAACGCCTTGACAATGGCAGAATAGGAAGGCGTTCCTGGCTCCACAACCTGTTTAGCAATAAGATCAGCATCGACGATGGGCACATTTTTTTCGGAAATCTGCAGAGAAACGGTCAGCTTGCCTGCAGCGATTCCACCTGTAAGTCCAACAACGAGCATGGCGTTGTTGATCTCAGACCCCACGGTTAAGTGTCTTGCACGTGACGCGCGCCATCACCATCTCACCACAGAATCACCACAGCTACCCGACACGGTTCTCAGATCGGATCATCAGTTGTTCAAAACAGATTGATTGTCTTTTTTCATTCGTATCCTCAGGATCTTTTTGGGCCATTCCATTAATTTTATCACCTGACTCGCTCATTTCATTCATTTTACCTGACTCGCTCATTTCATCGTGGCCTCAGTTGGATCGCCTTCTTCTCATTGAAAGTCTCGGTCCATCATGTCGGTGCACATTCTTGGACCCGGTGCCATGGGTTCGCTATTGGCGCATGAGTTGGCGCTTGGCTCAAAACTCGTACCCCGTCTCATCTTCAAGACCCCATCAGCTCTTGAAGCATACAATTCCCGCGGATCGTCAATCACTCTCACACGTCCCAATGGTACAGACCAGGTCTCCACCACGGTGTCGATTCCTGGAATTTGCAGACCCAAAGACGTGGACAGAATCGAAAACTTAGTGGTGGCAACCAAGAACTATTCCACAGTGCAAGCACTAGCGCGATATCTCCCAGTCATTGACTCGAACACAAACATCTTGTTCGTGCAAAACGGAATGGGTGTCATTCCAAAACTCCAGCAAGATTTCTGGCCCAATTCTCAGAAGATGCCCAACATCTTCAAGGCCATCAGTACTCATGGTGCATATAAAACAAGTGTTAACACCGTACACCATGTGGGATTGGGAGAGTTGACCATCGCCATGTTGCCGTCCGGTCTCAAGAAAATACACCGAAGCAAGGATGCAAAATCCAGAAACCCGTTAATTCTGGCCATCTCGGAACGGCCTCCTCTCGCTGCTAGGAACATCCTTCACCACGACTTTCTCCTCAAGGAAATGGAAAAGCTCCTCGTCAACGCCTGCATCAATCCTCTTACTGCTTTGTATGACTGCTTGAACGGGGAGCTTCTTTATGGTGCGGGAGTCAGTCAGACAATGCATAGGATCATTGTGGAGGGTGTCTCGTGCCTCCGCCAGGAATACCCTGTGTTGGATACAATTCCTGAGGCTAGCACATTTTTAGCCACAGACAGACTTCTCTCTTCCGTGCTCTCCATTTGCAAAAGCACTGCAAAAAACAGTTCTTCCATGAGGGAGGACGTGAAGCGCATGAATCATACCGAAATCGATTCCATCAATGGCTATATTTCATTTTTGGGCCGCAAACACCACATTTCCACCTCCACCAATAGTCTTATGGTCACGTTAGTGAAAAATAAGCTAGGCATTGAGAGAGCCAGGGACCAAATTATATTGAATCAATTCTAAGTTCATGTGGGCCTCATATTTGATTCAATTCTAAGCCTTCATGGGCCTCATATTTGATTCAAGACCGCCTCGCATATCTCCTTCATATCCTCATACAATTGGCACACGCTTGTAAAGCTGGTCACATCAGGCCGATCCAACTTTGATTTGCAGTCCCCCAATATCTTTTGCAATAGCCGCCGCAATAGCTGATGGGAAGCCTGTGTGTAACAGTCACCATCTGAGAGTCCGGAGACGAGATCGCTGAGTCTCTTGGAAGTTTCAGGTTTTGTTTCCTGTAATGTGGCCAATGCGATCTCCGTTCTAAAAGACATGCCCTCTATGTTGACCGTATAATCGCCATAGTAGGCCAAACTCTTCAAGTATTGCACGTGCGCTGGCCGGAAGAGCGGCTTGATCAAATCAGAAACGTCAAGATAGTTCCATTTGTTCTGTGGCAACACGAAGCCATATTCACAGAAGAGAAACTCGTTGGAATGGGGTCCATAAGAGAAGAACAACTCATCGCTGGCCATGTATTCCGTGGTGGTGTGCACCTGGAACCCAGTAGCATCAATTTTGATTCCACACTCTTCGTGGCTAGTGTGGTTTAGGAAATCCACATATGGTGCCATTGTAAAGTTGTCAGGGCCATCTTTACCACTGATATCCATGTACAAGCAACGGGAGTTGATACACATCCATGCCCATAGAAAGCGGCGCTCGAGATCAATGCTTTGCAACAAAGCGGGGTATATATCGTGGCTCTTCCAAATCTGTAATATGACGTCGTAGTCTTTTTCAAACCTTTCTAGCACTTCTTCAGAGTGCTTCCTCGTAGATCTGGGCAAGACCGCCCACAAAGATGAATCTTTGTTAAGGACTTTTTTCACAATTGGGGCCGCGGACAACTCATCTAATTCCGGAAGCATATCAATGAAGGGAGCCCAGAAAGAAGGTGTTTCTCGCATGGTCTCAAGCACCAAATACATTGATATGAGCTGAAACGACGAAAGCCGCCTGAGAGTCTCGGCTCCAAGCCCTCTGTAAAACACATCTATCGGGTCCTCACATGCAGTGGCATTTGGCTTGGAATGCTGCAAAATATGTTTGGAAACAGACGTATGATTGAGGAGGAACTGGTGAGGAATGTTGATGAGTTTCTCGCCACTCCTGATGCCTTCTTTAGCGTATAAACCACGTCCAGAGGTTTGATTATCTCTGACAATTAGTTTGGACGAGACAACATGTGCATTTGGAGAAGAATCTGGGGCTGTATTGATCCACTTGAGAAGTGTCTCTATTTTTTGGTCAATGTCTTTCATGTTCGGGATCAGCTCCTGCAGGTGTGGCGATATCTCATGAGGTCCTGCAGAAAGTGCACTGTGCCAGATGAATGTGACAGACTCATACACTAGGATAAAAGTCTCATGCAAGAAGTCGTCATAAGCATATTTCTCGCTTCATTGATTCCCTTTTGAAAATTGTCCTGTGTGCTCTTTTTTTGGGAAAAATCCGAAGGCACTGTTCAAGTTCTAGAGATGGCAATCACAAATGACCCAGGTTTTAAACCAGATCTATTTCCATTTCACTAAGGTTTTGTGGATAATATCGGGGCAATATAAATAACATTTGGTGATGGCTCGTAGTGGCGGGGAAGCTGCCCCTTATATACCCCTGAGACGCGGAACACATAAATTTGCAACCACAAACACAAAACTATAAAAGAATCGCCTCTCCCTCAAATTTTGCGAGTACAATCCCACATTTTCTGAGCCACTCTTAGAACACCTGGATGGTATGTGTGTAAAATTGGCTCAGTACCATTCCTCGCCGAGCCAAAAAAGATAGATTTGGAGACTGTCTAGAGAAGCAACCTATCCCAACAAATAAAACCTCCAATCACCAACATGAAGGAAACCTCCAATCACTAATATGAGGTATACAGAATCTTCAGGCTTCCTGGCAATGTTTCAGACTTGAAACCCTCTTTGTCTACCTGCAGTCCCTACATCTCAGCGATAACGACACGTCTTGAGCGTACGTAAACGCACATCTCCCATACACACAGCACATGAAAATCCTTTGTGTGGCGGAAAAAAACTCCATCGCTAAAGAAGTGGCGCAGATCCTCTCTGGAGGCAGCGTCAGGTCCCGAGATCTGCCCTGGAAATACGTCAAAAATTACGACTTTTCCTACAACTTCCCAGGGCTCGGCACGTGTCAGGTCACCATGACTGCCGTTTCTGGCCACATTTTGGCCACAGACTTTGGGCCCGAATATGCATGGGGCAAGTGTTTCCCGGGCCGATTGTTCGATGCCCCTCTCTTGACCAAAGTGGCACAGGAAAAGGACAAGCGACTGATCAAAATCCACGAAAATATCGAACGCGAGGCCCGAAATGCCCAGAAGCTCATGATATGGACGGACTGTGATCGAGAGGGCGAATACATTGGCTGGGAAATCATGCATGTTGCCCAGAAGAAGAACCCCCGTCTCACACTAGATAATACCTGGCGGGCGCAGTTCTCCCACCTAGAGCCAGCGCATATCACACAAGCCACCAACAACCCACAGAAACTCGACATGCGGCTTGTGGAGGCCGTTGAGTGCAGAAAGGAGTTTGATGTCCGGGTGGGATTGGCTTTCACGCGTTTCCTCACCAACCTCTTCAAGTCCAAGAGCTTGATTGGTGAAAAAGACGTGGTGTCTTATGGGACGTGCCAGTTTCCGACGCTAAGCTTCGTTGTGGATCGTTATATACGCGTTAGGGGATTTACACCCGAACCGTTCTGGTTCGTGGACGTTAGCGTCGCCCATGAGACGGAAAAACCCGTGGCGCTCTCGTGGAAAAAGGGCCATCTTTTCGACAAGGCTGTGGTGGCGGTTATTTATCTACAGCTTATGAGGAATCCCGAAGCTGCCACTGTGAGCCACATGGCCACCAAGCCTACGAGCCACTGGAAACCGTTACCGTTGACCACGGTGGAGCTCCAAAAGTGCTGCTCTAAATTCTTCCGAATGTCGGCGAAGCAAGCGCTAGATGCTGCTGAATCACTATACACTTCGGGGTTCATCTCGTACCCGCGTACGGAGACCGATACCTTCCCTGCAAACATGGATTTGAAACTGTACGTGGAAAAGCAGACAAACAGTCCTGTGTGGGGCAACTACGCCCGCAATCTCTTGAGTGGCGCCATGAGTAGGCCACGGAGCGGCAAGCATGACGACAAGGCGCATCCGCCAATTTACCCCGTGAAATTCGCCTCGTTGGAACTGTTGAGCGCAGATCAGAAGAAGGTATACGAGTTTGTGGTGCGGCGATTTTTGGCGTGCTGCTCCGAAGATGCCCGGGGCCTCCAGACCAAAGTGGAAGTCAAGTGGCTTGATGAAATATTCTCCGCCAGCGGTCTTCAGGTCACCGAGAGAAACTTCTTGGATATCTATACCTACTCCGACTGGAAATCCTCTGCCCGGTTGCCGGCTTTCCATGTAGGAGACCCGGTGAAAATACACAGCGCAAAGTTGAAGCAGGGGAAGACGTCAGCGCCTACTTATATGACGGAAACAGAACTCATTGCACTTATGGACGCCAATGGAATCGGTACCGATGCCACGATTGCTGAACATATCGACAAAATCATTCTGAGAAACTACATTGTGCGTCAGAAGTCCGGCAAAACTGAGTTCTTCATCCCGACATCTTTGGGGATTTCGCTCATCCAAGCCTTTGATGCAATACTCCTAGATCGTGTCTCATTGCTGAAGCCTTTTTTACGACGAGCTCTCGAAAACTTTCTCCAGAAAATTTCCCGTGGAGAGATCACCCGACAAGATGTTATCACGCAGCTACTCCCATTGTACAAGGAAGCGTTTTTTGAGAGCAACCAGAAGAGTCACATGGTGGTGGCCAAGTTCCATGCGGTGAACTCGTTTTGATTTGCTCCGGTGGTTATTTTACGAGTCCTGCCCTGACTTGCTGTCGGTTTTTCGGCTGACTTCCTGTCGGTTTTTCGGTTCAATGGGTGCAAATGGACACGCACCCGTGCACCAGGCGCGACCATTTTCAAGCGCGTGCGATGAACTTCCACCACAATATCGGGCCATGAAACAGCCGTGCAAATTCTACGCCAAGGGTCTGTGCCGGATGGGCAACCAGTGCCGTTTTGCGCACATTGACTCCAACAACAGCAACATGAACAATAACAGCAATAACACCCAAGCCATCTCTCTGACACAGGCTTTCTTGAATGCTAACCCAGAAACCTTAGCATCGGTGATTCAAGAGGATATGAAAGAATACAAGAATATGATACCACACCCTGCTTTCACTGCATACGGGCTCGCGTCTTTTCCTGTGAACAGCATCATTGAAGGAAGGGATATATCTCCCGAGGAGCTTCGTCTCCAGTATATGGAGGCCGTGGCCAATAACACTTTAGCTCAACATGATCAGAACCTAGAGTTGCGCAAGCGAGACATGGAGTACTGCATTGGCGAGGTGGAGAAAAACCGTGCTTTGGCCGCCAGGTATCAGCAGGTTGGAATTTCCAATCCGTCGAGTTTGAAACCTTTCATCAAGAAGACGTTTGCAGAGAGTGTGGCTGATCTACAGAAAGGGCCCGGCTTTGGAGCTGGAGGTTTCGGAAATGCTTTTGGTTCTCAAGCGGCAAATGCCTTTGGTTCTCAGGCGGCAAATCCTTTTGGGTCTCAAGCAACAAATCCTTTTGGGTCTCAAGCAGCAAATCCTTTTGGATCTCAAGCCGCAAATTCCACCACATCTCAAGCAAATCCTTTTGGGTCTCAGGCAAGAGGTACATTTGGTACTCTGAATGGGACGAGTGCGTTTGGATCTACTGGATCAAATGCGTTTGGATCTGCTGGAACGAATGCGTTTGGATCTGCTGGAACGAATGCCCTGGGGGCAAAGGGCACCAGTGCGTTTGGTAATTCCAGCTTCGGAAGTACAAATAGTGGGAACGCAGGCTTAGGGAGCTCGGGCTTTGGGGGCGCGGGCTTTGGGTCTGGAGGAAACACTTCTAGTAATTCCAAATCAGGATTTGGGGGTACTGGCTTCGGAACATCTGGCTTCGGCACATCGGGCTTCGGGACATCGGGCTTCGGCACATCTGGCTTCGGAACATCGAACAGCAATACTTCATCTGCTTTTGGTCAGCAATCATCTGCATTTGGCCAACAAAACTCTGCCTTCGGACAACAATCTGCTTTTGGACAGTCAAGCGCTTCTGGCTCGAGTTCTGGAACAGGGGCAAACTCAGGGTCAAACTCAGGGTCAAATGGATTCGGCACTTCTGCTTTTGGAACCGCCGGTTTTGGCCAAGCAGCGGGGTCTGGAACCTCTCCTGCTACAGGAAACAGCGGTTTTGGAAACAGCGGTTTTGGCTCTAGTGGATTTGGTGCGCTGGGTGCGGCAAAGTCTGGATTCGGGACCCTGGCATTTGGCAATTCTGGATTTGGCCTGAACTCCAACGGCACAACTCAGTCCACAGGTGCTACTTCAGCATTCGGGAATAACTCCGCTTTCGGAACCACGCCATCGGCTGCTTCAACCTCGTCTACTTTTGGTAGTGGAACTGCCACATCGGGGAACGGGGCCTCTGCTTTCGGAAATGGAGCCTCTGCTTTCGGTGGTGGGACCGCAGCATCAGGGAAAGGAGCATCTGCCTTTGCTACGGGACCCTCCTCATTTGGCAGTGGATCATCCACTGGCAATGGAGCCGGGACTTTTGGTCAAGATGCAACCACCGCTTTCGGCAACTCGTCGTCAGGCCAGGCACAGGGCTCGAAACCTACCAATATTTCACTAAAAGAGTTTTTTGCCGAGCTCAGCCCAGAAGTGGAAAAAGCATTCATGGCGCCCGCCTTCAAACTCGGCACAGTGCCCGAAGTAGCGCCGCCGGCGCAGATCTGCTGAGTGTATATAGAACCAAACCTGCATATAGACGAGTTGTATTCCTGCACCGCGCGATACACACGCGCCGAAACCAGTCCACCCCATGATCTGCATCGAGTGCTCCAGCCCAGACATCCGGTGCCTCTACTCGGACTTCAAGAGCAACTTCATCCGGTTGACTATCTGCAGGACGTGCGGCAGTGTGGCCGACAAGTACATCGAGTATGACAAGGTGATTCTCTTTCTCGACGTGCTCCTATTGAAGCCGCTGGCGTACCGCCACGCCGCCTATAATCTCGTGGAAGAGGAGATTTTCTCGGATATCAAAAACGGAAACAAGCAGGTTACCGAAAACAGCAAAAACCTGCCCACAACGGAAGGTCTCGGCGGCCAAACCAAACCGGAAAGCTTCAGCGACTTCAACCCCGCCAGGTACAACAAACTCCGACGCTTCCTCGTGCTCTCGATCCTATTTGAGGTGTACCTCGAGTGGGCGTACGAAGAAAAAAGCGCCTGGAACAGCCAGATGATTAGTCTCGTGCTCCAGGCCCCTCCGCTCTGGCAGTATGCGTTCTTCATTGTGCAGCAGTGCATTGCAAAAGTTTCGCTCTGTTTGGTGATGGTGTTTCTTTTCACCGACGTTTTGCAGTTTGGTTCTATCAGAAACACCAATCTCCCACCGCAATGGAACGTCAGCTACCACCGGTGTGTGCTTATAGTGACGATTCTCATGGCACTCGCGGTCAAATCGCTTCCCATTATCATGCTCATCTGGCCATACGATAATGCCACGGTGGCCAATTCTGTGGTGAGCATTCTTGGCTTATTCAATACTATTGAGGGCTTGAAAGTGGTGACCAATCGCCGCTATGTGCCGATTGTGGCGGTGACGTTGGCTTCCAACTTGTTGCTGGTTCTCGCCCTGCAGATAGCCATGTGTGCTGTTGTTGGGCTGGTATCCAGCGGCACTTCCGTGGCGGATTTGTTACGGGACGAATTTTGGGTGGCTACGGCGAAGGTGTGGCGTTTATACGAGCTTGTGTGGAGGTGAGGTGGTGATGTTGATGAGACTATGAACATATGGATTGAGGAGCTTCAACATCCACTTCGAACTAAACTGGAACGGAAACTGAGAGTTGGGCTGAGATGATCAACTGATTTCTTATGTCCGTTTCGTCAGAAGACGTGCTGATCATCGGTCCAAGATATCAGAGTTGGAACGGTCTTGCCATCGCTGGATCGGTCTTGTCATCGCTGGATCGGTCTTGTCATCGCTGGATCTTGTGATGATAAGCAAAAACGGGAAACGTCCCCGGACTCTTCACTCACTGAGAACCCGGAAAAGGCTTTCGTGTAATGGTGCCGTCCTGTTCGATATACGATGCCTCGTTCAAGTCGACCGCTATCAAAGGCCTCTCGATTTCCGCCACCAAGTTCGGATACTCGTATGTCTGATTAAGCTCTCTTCTCTCGTCCAACGTCCGCGTGCGTTCCTCTACCTGGCCGGCATGGAAGGGAAGACTGTTGGACTCGATGGACCGCAAAGCAATGAAGTTTGAAAGAGGAAGGTAATTGCGGTGGAAGTACCAGAAAAGGTAAATGGTGAAAATGGGCAACGGGATAATAAATGACGCACACGCATACGCCTTCTCCGATGCAAGCGTTCCAAACATCATGGTGTGAAAAATGAGTAATCCCATCATCACCCGCCTAACAATCAATGGCCAGATCTTGCCAGTGTTGTGGGGTGGGTGCACGCATGCATATAAGAGCTGGTACTTGAAGACAAAGTAGCCAATAATGAAATAAACAAGTCCCGCAGTTAAGATCTTGGTGGAGATCACCGAGTAGGTGACGATAATAATCAAGATGAGAATCGGCTGCGGAAGCTGCAAGCCAAAGTTGAACACCGGCGGTTTGTATAAATCAAGGTAATTTCTGGGCGTCTTGCACCAAAAGAAATTCTTGATCGGGTACTTGATGAGGTTTCCCAAAAGAAGCAACTTGTAAGGGAAGATGCCGAGGCCTTGGAGGATAATCAAGTCCACGTAGAACAAACTGAGTTTTTGGAGCGAGTCCGCCAACTGGTACGCCAATTGGGCGGTGTCGGTGAGGATGGCCGTTCCAAAAAGCGTAAACACCAAAAACAAGTTGACGAAGGTGTAAAAGAAGTTCTTGGAAATTGCCGAAAGCTCTTCGTCGCCTCGTGAAGTGTAGCCCTGGCGCTTGGTGATCCAGATGTAAAAGTATGGCATGACAATGTTGAAGATGGTGAAAACATATGGAGGCAAGATTCCGGTGATGAGGTTCTCTGCCCATTTGTGGGCCTTTAAAAACCGGGCCAACTGCGGCGCTATCTTGGAAATAGACTTTATGTTGAGGAAGTTGGACAAGAAACGCACCGGAAACACAAGTAGCACTGAAACAAGCCCAATGAACATCATGACCATCACTATACGCGTGTTGCGCTCCTGCCGCGATAAGCAAAGGTTTTGCCAGATGATGTCGTGCGGCGACGGGGCCAAACTGGTGATGAGGTGGTTGATTTTGGGATCTAGAACCGCCTGTGCTAGCATTTGCGCCTGTGCCACGGACTTCATGGTAACAAACGCGGTGGAGCTGGGAGGATACTCTTTTTGGCGAGCCCTGCGGATCTCCTTGTCGATGGTTTCAAGCTGGGCGTTGTAGTAGTCAATGGAATCAACTTTGGGGCCAAATAGCCCAAAAAGACCTTTCCTGATTTGCGGTCTCTGGGGTAAGACGGGAGACGCTGCCGTAACGGATGCCAGGTAGTTTGAAGTGGAGCCTGTGCCAAGCAGAGTTTGACTCAGACTCAAAGAGTCTTGGGAGTTGCTGATGAGATTCAGCTCCCGCTCCTCCACCTCGTCTCTTTCTGCATCTGAATACCGCTGAACGTGGCGCTTGAGTCCCAAAACATCCCCGACCAGCCCGCTCAACTGCAGTCTGGATAGCGCAGCTAGATCCGCCACACCGGACTCACGGAGGTACTGCACCCAGGCCGTCTCGAGGTGGTGAAGCACGGTTTTCCGGGTCTGGAAGAGAGTGTTGAGCACATTCCACTCCTTCACAATACAAACCGAGTCCACGTCGCCAACTCCAAGCGAGTTGATATGGCGGCGAAGCGTCTCATCCTCGCGAAGCACCGGCGGAATGCCCAGAAGCTTGATCGTGCGGTCGGTGATGGATGCTTGCTTCCCCAAGTAGTGCTGGCGCATGGCAATGATCTTGGTGGTCTGGCGGTGGAGGAAAAACAACACCACAAAAGAGAAGACGTATGTGAACACCGTGTACATCCAGATAAACAGCTCGTAGTCGTCGCTAGCCGCCGCCATGTCGCCCGGGTCGGGATAGTCCACCCGCCCCGTGAACCAGTACCTGACTGGCGAAATCACCGTCAATGCAAAAACAACACACACGCCCAACGCCCGGATGGCCATTTTGAAGAATCCCAAGAACACCACAGCGTCAAGGCCTGCATGTTCAAGCACCTGATCCTCGGTGATGCGGTATACTGTGGGAATCCAGCCGAATAATGTCCGAGGCAACCGGGGTAAGCGCCTTCTGCTGACGCTGTGGATGTAGTTCTCGTTGTGATGGTTGAAGTTGGCCACGTAGATTCGGGGGTACTTTTGGCGGAGCACACAGAAAAGGCTGAATGCTGAGACCCCTAGAAACAGCGCAATGAGGATTTGCACACGGGCAATTCGGGCCCCGGCTCTGTATCCGTTTCCGCCGCGGATGGGGTCATATATGGGCGCAGACGTGTTTTGGGCGGAAAACAGGGGGTTCATATGTGGAATTTAGAGCGCTGGCGCTGAGCGCCTTATCGGTGTGTGCAGGATTCCTAGCAACCTGTGGCCGCTTCTGGCCGTGGCACCTTCCCAGGATAGCGAGCTCGGATCATCATGCATAAATGGGCAGCGGTTATTTTTGAACGGGAATACCAGCCCACCGCCGTTGGGTATGCTTGTACTGCATATAAGCGACCAGGTCGGAAACACTCTCGTCCACACGTAGGCGGCGGAAACATACATTTTGTGGCAGCGAAGACCCACTGCTGCGCTCCCTGACTCCACCGCCGCTCGTGCCGAAATGGAGGAAAATATAATCGGAGGTACGGGTGCTGAAGCGGGTCATCACGTGACACGCATTACTAGGGTCTACCTCTCATCAGACACCACTAAGTTGGTGTACGGATGTGTCACTGGTGAACTGTGTTATTCTGGAGGTGTTTTGCTGGTCTTGCTTTAGGCTTCTTTTGATTTGGGATTGTTCTTTTTTTAATTTTTATCACCAGTTGCTTCTTTGAGTTTCGACAAGTTGTGGTGAAATTGCACAGATTAGGAAATATTCAGAAGGACAGAATTGAAAATCCAGAACTTCGAATCCCCGAAACCAAACGTCTTTTGAACTACCATAAACACACAGTGTTCCCTAAGAACACTTCGAATATTTAAGATCGGAGGAAGACAGCGTACTATATGCAAGACACAGTACAACATGCATTCCAGGCATGCCCTGTACTCAATTTGGAGCCTCTGTCGACTTGAATAGATCCAGTCGGGCTTCAAGAAGTAGGGCCGCCCATTAGGGAAGAAAAAATCAGGGCTGGTGGCCGAAATCGCTGGAGTCATGGCCGAGAAATTGCCGTATTGGGAAGTTCCCGAGCGGCGCCGACCAATCGACGGCACCGCCCGTAAAGCACTCCCCAGCCACAATAAACCAAGACAAATTCCACAGCGCTTACCGACTCAGACTACAGAAACGGCGAACGCCGTCTTGGTCTCGATACAAATATTTCTGGTGTACGGGTGCAGGGGCATATACGCGTCCCTCAGCATTCGCATCACGACATGTCATATCTCCAGATCAAGCGGCTAGTGGATGAGCACATAAAAAGCCTCAATGCGCCGATCGTGTTGGACGAGGAGATGCGGGGTTTTGCCGAAAAAAATCATATCTCCGAGAAAACCATGGCTTCCGTTCTCCTCAAATGCAATCTCGCCATCAAGCGCCGCAACAGAAGTGTCTATAGCAAGCAGGTTGTGCACCAGATTGTACAGCAGATTTTGAAAAGTGAAGAGGAAAAACTCAAGCAAGTGAGCCTGCAGCTAGCCCGACTATACCAGATGATTGAGCCAATCACAAACTGCGGCGGCGGGGCCGAGAGAGTCGGCGCCGTTAATGCCATCGGCCGCTTGGCCCGAGAATTGCCCGAAAGTAGGCATCTTTTTGCAATCTCCGAGCTTCCCCAATCGGGAGCGGCAGTGGCTGGGCGGTCGTCGGACTTATCGGAAATGTCGGTATCGGGAATACCACATGAAGCAGGTGCCCATGCAGATACCCACGAAACACCCGGGCCAGAAGCAGACCCCGAACACACCGCAGGCCCGGGAACAGAGCTCCTCCACGGCGAAACACCGGCGGAAGAAGATGGGGTCCTGCATATAACCACCGAGGTCGTCCTGGTGTTGGGGAGCACGGAGGCACACCGGCGGCGAGCCGAGCTCCGTGAGCAGTACGAAGAGCTCCGGGCACAGCTTGTGGCGCTCAGCGATGAAATCGCCTACAATCAAGACAAGGGCCTGTATATAAGGCGGTTGGCCCTGCAGGTCCAGCTAAACGCCGCCACAGCACCATCGGCCATCGACCTCCAGTCGCAGATCAGCCGATTCAACATCCTCGTGGAGAAGCTCGCTTTACAGTCGACGTGAGAGAGGCAGCATATAATTAATACTACAGCAAAGAAGTTCAAGGACCCCCAGTCTACACAGTATTGGTTGAGGTGGATTAACTATGCACATTTAATCGAACAAACCGAAACCCATGTCGTCATCAGACTCCTCCTTGGCCTCTTCCTCCTTCTCCTCGGCAGCCTCTGGAGCAGCACCACCGGCAGCAGCAGCAGAACCGGAGGCAGCAGCAGCACCACCAGATGGGACAGAAGCCAACTTGGTGTTACCCTCGGCAACCAAGTCCTCGACGGTCTTGCCCTCCAACTCGGACAACAAGGAGGAGATTCTGGATTGTTCAGCCTCAACGCCAACAGTCTCCAACAAAGCGGAGATGTCTGCGGCAGATGGGGAGGCGTTTCCACCTTGGACCAACAACAAGTAAGCGGCTAAGTACTTCATTTCAGAATAATCAATTTAAGCGGAGAAAGCGGACTATCCTTTTGATATGAAAGAAAAGATGATGGGAAAATTTTTCACGCACTTGCGCGATAGCTACTGGGTGTACGGGTGCGCATGTATGTAGGACTGCGCATATGCAGGAGGAACCCTGCTCTGACTTGTTGTCTGGGGCGGCGAAGGGGTCGGGTTCAGCCTATGCTTTTGGGAGGCTTGAGTGAAGACGTGTAGGCGTCTGCTATTCTTGTGGTTTTCTGTCGGTGTGTCTATATGCAGTACCAGTTCTGGTGTGGCTGGATAAGTAGTTAGAAATTAGCAATTTTCGAATTTGCAATCGGGCTATTGCTACAGCTGGTAGCGTGTTTTGTTGAGTTCTTTTGATTATTATTGATTATTATTGATTATTATTGATTATTATTGATTATTATTGATTAATATTGATTATTATTGATTATTATTGATTAATATTGATTAATATTAATGTATTACTGTGTTTGTAGTGCTGTTTCGTGATTAATCTAACAGCTTTGTAATTTATCTGATTCTGCAAGTTTTATCGTAACAGTCAGGTTTCGACCAGGTAAATAAGCTGAAACTCACTATTCTGGTCCTGTAAATAAGCTTTTTGCACCCATTCACTACAATAGAAACATCGATTTTTCCCCAAAGAGTACTCCAAAGCTAAATCGCCTATAAGGTCTATCTAATGTCAAACAGGCCGCATTAGGAAACCGCTGTACCATTTTGGGCATACGCCCGGTAAAATCGGCTCCTGCATCTAGCAGACACTCCTTTGGCAATTTGTTTCAGCAGCCACATCCTTCAAACCCATTCAACTTTATCACCGCCACAAGTATAGATTGGAGGCCCAGGTCAGGGTGTGGATTTGCCTGGTCAGCATGGTGTTCCTGCACATAATCCTCGATGGCCATGTTCACTGGCATCACCGGAAGTGCTGAGTCGGAAACTGGAATTCTTGGTAACAAGAACTCACCGGCACCGGAAATATGGGATACCGACAACCAGACCCGGAAATCCGGGAATCACCGACAAAGTGCACCCGTACACCAGGAGCGGTTCGCAGTCACCACACCCACGTGACACCGCACCGCCGCGCACCCGCACTACAGGACGCGCCTGCACTCCCACCCTCTCAGTGCGCACGTGATGCCGCGCGCACCAGCCCTTCCTCACGCAAAATTTTCATCACCTTCCTCATTTTTCTCTCACACTCTTACAACAACCACATCGATATTCATCATGGCTGAGACTAGTATGTGACCTTTGATGCCAATCAATTCCAGCTTACAGATACATGAACCGATCATCACGAGCCATACCAAGATTCAGAAACACAATATAGCCAGAGCAACTTTCTCAAGAACGACCATGACCCCAATTGACACAGAACGCAATCCCTCCTTTGAACCCAAATGTCGCAGTGGGCTTATCCACTAGAAGCTTCATACAGTTGCAGGTGTTCTGCAGTTCCCTTTTTGCCAGGCGTGCCCAGCTCTCTTCTACCTACCCGTATAGATCGGTTCATGTCGACTTTTTTGTTCATTCATACTAACGTGCAGCTAACCAGAGGAAGAGAACCTTCAAGACCTTCTCCTTCAAGGGTGTTGACCTTACCAAGTTGGTCGAAATGGAGACCGAGGAGTTCACCAAGCTCTGCGGAGCCAGAGTCAGAAGAAGATTCTCCAGAGGTTTGGGATCTAAGCCAATGGGCTTGATCGCCAAGTTGAGAGCCGCTAAGTTGGCCACCCCAGAGAACGAGAAGCCAGCTGTTGTCAAGACCCACTTGAGAAACATGATCATTGTCCCAGAGATGATCGGCTCTGTTGTCGGTGTCTACAACGGTAAGGTTTTCAACACCGTCGAGATCAGACCTGAGATGGTTGGCCACTACTTGGGTGAGTTCTCCATCACTTACACTCCAGTTAGACACGGTAGAGCTGGTAACTCTTCTTCCAGATTCATGCCTTTGAGATAAGTGTATACTATAAATAATATCATCGGTACTCGTACGTACATGTCGTGGTAGATTCACGTGCTGCCCGAGCCGGGCTCTCCGCTTCAGCTTGTTGGGCAGAAAAGCCTGTCTGTATGCAGGTCTCTAGTATTACCTGCAGGAACGCACCATCAACGGTGCACCCGCGCCCACTCACCGCCATGGACGCCAGCAAGGAAATCACATACGGCGCCGTGGCCGGGTGTCTAGCCAAGATCATCGAGTTTCCCTTCGATACCGTCAAGGTCCGGCTCCAGTCCGCCACCAATTCGCCGTCCACACTATCCATTCTCCGCAGCATCTACCGCAACGAGGGCATCTTCAGTTTCTACAAGGGATTCAAGGCCCCGCTCCTCGGCGCTTGTCTTGAAACAGCGGTCATCTTTGGCGCTTACGAGCAGTGCAAAGCTGCGCTTGTACGGTGGGGCGGGTCGGCGTCGGCAATGCTGGTGGTGTGTGCGTCGGGGGCGTTTTCGGGGCTTGCGGCCTCTTTCGTGTTGACGCCCGTGGAATTGGTCAAGTGCAATCTTCAAATCGCCAACACCGTGGCGCATAAGACCATGCCCAGCTACACGCTGGTGACGGCGCAGATCATCCGGAAAAATGGCGTTTTGGGGCTCTGGCTGGGGCTTTCGCTGACGGTGCTCCGAGAACTGGTGGGAACCGCCATTTGGTTTGCCACTTACGAACAGGCCAACCGGGCACTTACGGCGGCGTTTCCACACTCGAAAAATTCAAATAACCTAGCCAGCGGCGCCGCGGCCGGGTTGCTCTTCAACTTCTCCATCTACCCAGTTGACACCATCAAGTCCAACATCCAGACCTCCCACACCTCGGGGCGGACCTACGCCAGCCTTTCGATCCGCTCAGTGTTGAAGTCTATTTTGGCTACGCCGGGCGGCGCCCGAAACTTGTACAACGGATTGGGCATTACGCTTTTGCGCTGTGTGCCGGCCAACGCTACCATTTTCTACGTCTACGAGTGGTTGAAGGAGAATGTGTAGCGGTTGGACTGCGCAGTGCTGCGGTACTGTATATCGTGCCTTACCTGGTTAATAAAGAGTCCACGGGCCATTCTGATACCACAGTGTATTCCTGTACACAATCGGCCCGGTACCTCCATGGTAACAGAACCTAGCAATGGAACGGCTCCGTTATTCGGTGCTATATGGTGGAGGGACCCATACACTCCTTATAATACAATCACCGTTTCCAACACGCACCCATACTTTAAATTCATAAGAACGTAAGCACTGCATATGGCACCAGCATTCTGGCCAAAAGACGGTTCATTCTGGCCGAACTGTCTCCGAGTCGCTCTCGCAACGATGCTGAATTTCTGCTCATGGTTCCGGAATTCTCATCTTGGTTCAATCAAAACTCTCTGGCGGCATACTCAATATGATCAGTGTTGATGAGATCGTAGCCCAGCGAAAGAATATCGTTCCAGTACTGAGTCTGTTGTCTTCGAGGCCATTCAGGCCCGCCCCAGATTCTAGCCTTGATTCCGTTTTCGTGAGCCACCTCCGCAGGTGAAATTATCGAACCACGAAGAATCCGCCCATCTGCCACCTCTCGTTGGTACGAGGTGCTGGCATATCGGCACAACTTCCTGTATTGGGCCAAAGTCGATTTCGACGCCTCAAGAAAGTCGTAAAGAGGGCAGTCAAGAAACAAATGACGCATGGCGGCATTTTCCGACTGGATGAGCTCCCATGGCACGTTTCCCGTGAGTGTCACCGTGATCGGGCCCTGCACAAAACCCTTTTCCTCCGTGTACGACGACAAGTACCCCTTTTGAATGAGCGGCTGGAGCTGCGTAAGCAAGAAACGATATGTATCGTTTGCATCTGTTTTTATGTCCAACCAGAAATCGAGAGTCTGTCCCGGATCGTCGTAGAACACCCCATGCACAAAGTCCTCTCCCAAAAGTACTTTTTTCCCGTTTTTCCCGTTTTTCTCCCGGAAATGCTTATTGGCTGATTCCAAAAATCCCACGAGCGGCTCCAAGTACATCTCTTGCAAGGTACCTTGTTCCTCCAAGTGCATCTGATTATGCCCCACATAAAGCTCGTTTTCCCTGAACTTGGCTGTGGTCTGCGTATAAGTGTCTGTGACAGCATAGGGCTCTGGGAATTTCCAAATATCGGCCTCAACCGAGATACACCCGAGCAGAAGGGCGTCCACGAGCGGGCGCTTGCGCCAGTAGTCATTGTGCAGGTGCACTGCCTTGGGAGTGACGTCTCTGTTGAGCGCCTCCACTGATGGGAACCGCGGGCACTCCTGTTGCCGGAAGATGCTGATCATGGCGGTGTCGTCGGCGGGAGTGTGGGGTGAGGTGCGCGTCACGTGCGGAATTGTCACGTGGCCACCCCCCGCGCCAACGTGCGGAACTGCTCGAGGTTCTGCTCGAGTCGCCTCATTCCTGCATGCAGCCCCACCTCCATGAGCTCCCGGACGGTGCCGAGCCAGTCCTGGAGCTGCGCGTCGCCAAAGGTCTCGCCCAGAGTTTCCTGGTAGAGAATCAAAAACGGAATCGCCCGCGCAAGCGAGTGGATGCACGTGCGTGCCTGAAGCGGAAGTGCCTCCGCATCGTCGAGCGGCTTCTCCAGGCCCAAGAGAAAAACGCCAAGCCGCCCGCTTGCCGTGAGGCCCTGACACAGACGCAAGAGCGAAACGGTTTTCCTGCATGTGGCCGCCAAGCCGGTCACGTGCTCCGCGTCCAGACGCTGGATGCGGCGGAGGTCTGCTGCGTTGTATGCAGGCACTGACATTTCGTCGACGCTGTGAAAGAACGAGCCGAAGACGTCCATGTCCAAGAGGCCGCCGTACTGGAAGAGGTCAGTGGCGAGCTTGATGAACTGCGCCGTGGCCACGAAAGAGTCGACGACCACGTGGTCCCGCTCCACCCTGGGTGTGTGCAGGACAAAGTATTGTTCGAGGTCTTCACACTGGAGAAAACGATCCAGTTTCCCGATTTGATCGAGAACCTTCAGGCCGTGGTCCACGGCACGGAGGACGCAGATGGTGGAATCAAGCTTGCCGCTGTTGTAGTCGTCCAACGAGATTCGGGCACCTTTATCGGACGGAAAAGGGAGGCGGCTTTTCAAATAGTCCACCGTCATCGGATCCAGCCCCGTGATTTGCGGGTGCAGGAACAGAGGGCCACAGGAAAAGCGGTAGAAGAGGCTGCCCACGCTCAACCACCAAATGATGCGAAGCAACGACTCCCGCTCGTACAGCTTGCGTGCATTCAAGGTGCAGTCTTTGTTCAAGGCTTCGATGGTTTTGTTTTCCTGCACAATGTTCCAGCATTTGGCCATGTTGGCCATGAGCGCCAGCGGAACATTCGAAATGGTGGACGTGTGGCTGGCCAAGAAATAGCAGAGGACCATGCCGTAATCCGAGAGATTGTCCCACAACTTCTCCATTTTGGCGATCCAGTGCTGGGGATTTCTGCTAATTCGCCAAGGCTTTTTGTCACAAATTGTGGCAATCATCGCATGATAGACGGAACTGTCTGAGCTGAGCGGAACCCACTTGAGAAAAAGCTGTTTTGGCGGGAGCACCATCTGCTGCGGGTGCAAGACGTCATAATAGTAGTCTAGGAGCTCCTGCATCTGTGCCGGAGTCGGCAAGTCGTTTTCCTCGAGCTCGTAGCCGTTCAAGTGGAAATTTTGCCGGTCACGTTCATCTGACGTCAGCGAAGCCGATCCACATGTATTGCTCCTGTCATTGACAGAAAGCCTTTGGATGCCGATTTGCCTATCGATGCCCAGCGACTGCATGGGGGCGGTATCACGCGAGTCCCACTTCCTCGGGTCCAGAAATGCCATATCGGGGTCCTTGGCCGTTTCGGAAGTGTAACTGTATACGCTTTCGGCTGGGCCCTTGGCGTAGATGTGGCCGGGCTCGAAATCCGGCCCCATGTAGCTGCCCGGTCCTGCACCGTGGCCAAACGGTCTCTTGAACAGGCTTTTTGGCCCGTGGGGGTGTTCGGGGCCCGGCGACAGGCGGTACTCCGAACCTGGTCTGGAGTGTGGCGGAGGAAGCCAGTGTGGCCCGTGGAACCCGTGGAACCCGTGTTTTCCGGGTGTTCCCGGCCGGTCCATCCCGCGAATGTCCATTCCACGGACTCCGTCCTGGATATGTGGAGGGGGGCCGTAAGGTGGGGGGCCGTGGGGTCCGTGGGGTGGAGGAGGACCGTGTGGGGGGCCTCGGTAGTCGTATGGCGGAAGCCCATATCCGTAATCGTAGCCTCTGGCAAACTCTTTCTTTCGCCAGTACTCTCCGTCGTACTGAGGCTCGCTGGCGGTGTCCAGTCCTCGGGCCCGACTCTCGTTTCGCTGGTCGGCAGAGCTGTCTGCAGACAGAGACCCAAACGGGTCAGGAGCTAGGGCGGGTTCAAGCGCAGGATCCCGTTCCCGGCGGTCGTGGCCGTACGCCATTGGATGAGGAAAGGCGTAGTAAGGAAATGGCGGGTAGGGGCCGTGATGAGGATGAGGGAACGGCGGAGGCGGCGGCGGAAAAGCCGGGCCGAACTCGTGGTGTTTCCAGTGGGGTCGGTGCCCCTTGAAGTGGTGGGGCTCGTGGCGCCAGTGGCCATATTTCTCATTGTGGTAGCCCTTCCAGCGATGGCCCTTGTGGCGGCGAAAAGAGCCCCGAAGCTCCAGCTCCACCAGTGGAGTGGTATCCCCCGACGGAAAATCGTAGTAGGTCGAAGCGTACAGGAGAGTGGGCGACGGGAGCTTGAGGTTGGCGAGATCGCCAAACGAAGAACGCTGCGAGAACGACATGGACGGTGTTGCTGCTGAAGCTTCGGCCATTTGGTCGTCCTTGCGTACGTCGCTTGCCACGGCACTCTGCTTCGCTTCGTCCTTGTATGCGTAGAACTGCAGACCCTCCTGGCCGGTGAGCTTGATGAATTTGGGGTCTGTTTCTGCCGGCACGTCCAGGTGCCGTTTTCGGCGCCGCCCGCCCCGCATGCTCTGCACAAACACGCAGTCGATGCCAAAGAACTTGCAGTTGGAGCACGTGGGAACCTTGCCTGCCTCTGGCTGGGTGAGCGCTTCACCGTCACACTTGATTTTCTTCTCCCGACACAGGAGACAAGCACGGCGGGCCACGGCCCGTTTTGTGGCGGTTTCGGCCTCGCCGACGACCTGCATCCGCATGCCATTTCTCTGTGGCCACTGGAGCTGCGGGCCGTCTTCGGGGACTTGGTACTGAGTTTCTGCTGCGGTCTGTGAAACATTGTGTGGCTTTTCATGCGTTTCTGTATGCGTTTCTGTTCCAGTTTCTGTTCCATACATCTCTGTACCTTGTTTTCTATGCATCTCTGTTCCATGTCTTCTATGCATTTCTGTTCCGTTCTCCTCGTCATCCTGGCGTTCGTGTGCTTGCAGCTCCGCTTCTTTTTCCTGTCCTTGTCGATGTTCGTGGTTCTCCTGCACATGGAATCGTTCGCTGCCGGAACCACTCCCGCTTTGGAAGGGGGTGTGCATGGGAGACGGGAGAGGGTGTCCTGTATCCTCGACGCCCGGGGTCTTTCGTAGTGCTGACATCGCCGCAGCTCACAGAGGTATGGTTATGAAAACTGCGCACTACCCCAGCTTCGACTGACTGCGCTGGTGTACGGGTGCGCTGCTGCCTCGTTGCACGCGTCTACACGTGGGCATAATCCATGTGGTTAAGGCATTTATTCGGCTTTTTGCTCCATAACAAGGTGCTTATTCGGCTGGGGGCTCGTGGTTTGCGCCTGAGGCTGCTTTGACCCAGGGACCGGCAAAAAATCATGCGTCCTGTATATAGCCGCAGACGGTCCTCCGCCTAAGCCGTGGCCCTGACGGCCCGCTTTAGGCGGGCGCCACGGAGAAGACTGACCAAGCCAATGCTGCCCGTCAACAACTCCTCCTTGAAGTAGAACAAAAATGCAGCGGTGGTGATGGACTGGAACAACTTGATGGCCAAGCCGCGGTACAACCCCTCCAAGCCTTCCTCGGTGATGATCTTGCGGATCTCCTGGTACATGGAGAGTTGCTTCCCGGACTCCTTCTTCTTCACGTGCATGCGAGACTTGAGCGTGATGTACGGGTAGGTGAGCGTCGTGGCCACCAACTTTCCAAACGCACCAATAAAAAACGCCTTGGCGGCATTGAAGCTCTGCACGCCTCCACCGGCCACAATCACGTTCTTGGCCTGCTCAAAGATCGTGTACTGGATGATCGGGTTGATCACAAGCACAAGCGCCGGCAACACCCCCGCAAAAAGCGTGCCGGGGCCGTCGGTTTCTATGATCTCCACAATGGACTTGACGGTGGAGTGCGAGCGTTCGCCGTTCTCTTTGGCCCGAGTCATCATCCGGGTGTTGGCCACCCAGAACGGGTTGGTGCCAATGACTGTTATGGCTCCGGCAACAGCCCCCGTCACTATGGACTGCATCGTGGACAAGCCCTTTTTTCTTCTGCTTGCAATATTGGCCCGCACAAACACGTTGGTGGTGAACTCATAGAAGTAGTAGTAGATGAAGTTCAGCAACGTGATCCCGTATAGCGCACTTTCGAGCCCGGAGTAGAGCCCCGACACGCCCTTTTTGCGGACAATGTCCCGCAACGCTTCCACTGTCGACAGCTCGTGTTCGACCGCCAGATCCTTGGTGCGGGCGGGTAAATCCGCCTTGGCGGTGGCATCCTTTTTCTTCTTGGTTGTTTGGGCTAGCGTGGACAAAGTAACGAGCGGATACGTCACGATCATCGAGAGAGCTCCGCCCCCGGCGCCAGCGAGTGCATGGGCAAATTCGTTATCGGAAGACATGTTGTTGTTGAAAGTGGGAGAAATCACATGTGTGGGGAACGCGCGTGCGGCGCGTGGTGTACGGGTGCGCGGCATGACGGAGAAGCGGCTGTGCATCCGGCCTGTGTGCAGGACAACCGTGCCGGTCTGGTTCCGGCACTTTGGAAATTGTGTCGCATGAGGCGTCTCCGGAATGCAGAATGCGTGGGTGCTGGCTCGCATACTGCATAGAAGGGTGGCGATCTATCTTCTCGTTTTGCCAGGTCTAAATGAGAGTTTTGGTTCCATTCTGTCTGCAGTCCTTGGGATATTCGATGATCGATAATTCATTGTTGGTCTCAATTCGGCTTTTCTATATTCATAACTCGGTTTACTCTGTAATTTAGTTACTCGATAACTTTGAATTTCGATTCTATATTTCTAGTTTCGGCCATAATCATTTCGTCTTATAAGCTCTGTTTAAACAATTACGTTCAATCTATTTTGCAATTACACTTCTATTATAGTCCTCGGTTACTCAACCATATAATTCTTTTATGTCAATTCCTGATTTATCGTCCCATTCAAATCTCTTGGTTTTCTATCGATTACCGGAGCAGGATCTTAAATGGGCTTCGCTGAGGCATGTTTCTGCATGCAGGAAAGAGGACATCTACTTCTGAAAAACACTAGTGACCAAAGTGTGGTCTACTACGACCACGAGTCATGTGCTGCTACAGCCGTCGGCTCTAGATGTTGATCTATCGTCATTTGTAGAAGCTCCCTGGAACCACCTGGTCTATGTACATGTCACGTGACTACCCGAGGTATGCGGCGGCAAGCGACTCGAGCCCATCTGCCCCCATCAACTTCTCCTTCACAAACGTCTCGGCGTGCTGCTTCCCGTGCACAAACGTCACTGCCCCGACCAACGCATACATCATCTGTGCGCTGACCTTCAACTCTCCGCTGGCCTCAAATCCCAACAGGTGGTTGTACGACGTCCAGAACATGGTGTCGTTCAACTTGTGGTTCTTGGCAAAGACGCCGAGCGCCATGCGCCCGCCCAACTCCTTGGCCATGGGCAGGCCCAAAACGTCCATGTTTTTGCCGTTTATGGTGAGTTCTCCCTGGCAGTTTTCACCCACCACGTGCTTGGCGGAAAATAGGTTGAGCAACTTGGATCCCATCACGCTCAACTTCTCGTTGTACGGCTTGATTCCGTTGGCGAACGACTTGTGTGTGAGCACCTGTAGTGCCATTTCGTCGGGGATGGCGTATTTGTCGGCCAAAAATGCTTTGACGGGCTGTAAGTTGGCGGCGCTGAGTTCGTACTTTTTGCCGCTTGCTGTTGTGAGCACCTGGCTGGCGTCTTTGCGGATTCCTGCCTTCGCCTGGACGAAAATGCTCCTGCTGAATATTCTGGACATGCTGGCTCGAGGACTTTAGGATGCTGAAACTGTTGTGGCTGTGCGGCTTGCTTTCTTTTCGGACTCGCTGTTTTGCTGGTTCTCCCACACTCTTTTCGGCTCGAGGACTCCTAATTTGGACTGTGTGTCAGTGTGGAGAATTGCCAGGAATGGCGGTTGGTGTGGTGTGATGAGAGTTTTTTCACCGCTTTTCGCGTGCCACAAACACCCGTACACCCGCCCCGTCCTTGGCTCCCTTTTCGGCTCCTCCGGCCGGCAGCGATCAGCTTCTCCAGCCGGCGGCAATGCCGCTCTCGGCCGGGCCGCCGGCGGGTCGCCGGCGTGGCCAAAGTGGGTGTCCTGCATACAGCGCACCTACTCCATCGGCGCATCGCATCGCAACTGCACCGCCATGGACATCTTCAGGATCCTCTCCAGAGGCGCAGCGCTCAAAAACAGCAAGAAGGCGTCGGCCGACTTCACTCTTCCGAAGGAAAAGAAGCCGTCAGTGCGCTCGGTGCAGGACGAGGTCGATCGGGAGACCGATTTCTTCAGGACCCACAAGCGAGCCGCTGAGCCCCTTCCAGAAAGCGACCACGACAGCGACGAAGACGAACACGCCCCCACGGAAGTGATCAAAACCCAGCAGGATGCAGACAATTTCAGGGAAAGAAGCAACACGAGGGTCAGCGGCGAAGATGTGCCGTTGCCCATCGGGTCGTTCCAGGATCTCGTGGGCCGGTTTGATCTCAGCAAAAAACTCCGCCAGAACTTGCTTGACGCCGAATTCGTGGAGCCCACGCCCATCCAGTGTGAGGCCATTCCGGCGGCACTCAACCATCGTGATTTGATTGCAGTGGCACCCACCGGATCCGGAAAAACGCTTGCTTTCCTCATTCCTTTGATTCAGACGTTGCTAGATCTGGGCGACAAGAAAAACACCGCTATCCGCGGGCTCATCATCGCTCCCACCAACGAGTTGGCGCTGCAGATCCACCAGCAGCTTGAGGTGCTCACACGGGGTCTTAAGGCGGTGCCAACCGCCATTTTATCGCGTCAGCTTGCGTCCAAAATTCAGCAAGAGGTTGTCAACGCGTCCAAGTACGCTATTTTGGTATCGACGCCGCTCCGGCTTCTCGAATTGGTCAAAAGTGGCCATGTGGACTTGGCGCATGTGCAGGAGCTCGTGATTGACGAGGCGGACCGGCTCTTCGACCGTGGGTTCGTGGAACAAACCGACGCCATTTTGGCAGAGCTCAAGCACCCCCGCTTGAGAAAATCCATTTTCTCCGCCACCATTCCCTCCAGCGTCGAAGATCTTGCGCACTCCATCATGAAGGACAACTTGCGGATTATCGTGGGTCTCAAAGACTCGGCATCGTCGACCATCGACCAAAAATTGGTGTTCACCGGATCAGAAGAGGGAAAACTTGTTGCTATAAGACAGATGATGCAGCAAGGCGAGTTCAAGCCGCCGGTGATTATCTTCATGCAGCTGATCATCAGAGCAAAGGCGCTTTTCCACGAGTTGCTCTACGACAAGTTGAACGTGGATGTCATCCACGCGGAGAAAACACCCAAGCAGCGAGACGAAGTCATCAAGCGCTTCAAGAACGGAGATATCTGGGTTTTGATCACCACCGATGTTCTTGCCAGAGGTGTGGACTTCAAGGGAGTCAACCTTGTGATCAACTACGACGTGCCCCAGACTGCACAGGCGTACGTGCACCGCATTGGAAGAACGGGCCGTGGCGGCAAGACCGGAAAAGCCGTGACCTTTTTCACCAAGGAGGACTCTGTGGGAGTGAAGCCCATTGTCAATGTCATGAAGCAGTCGGGCTCGGACGGCTACAGTCTGTGGATGGAAAACACTTCCAACATCAGCAAGACGCAGAGGAAACTTCTCCGGAAAAGGGAGGTTGAGCGTAAGCAGATCAGCACGGTTCCGAAGGTGATGAAGCAGAAACGGAAGCAGAGGCAGGAAATGATCGAGGCCTCCAAGCGCAGAAAGGAGAAGAAGGAGAAGAAGGAGCGGGAAGCGAACGACGCTTAGCACCGTTTTCCATGTGTGCATCATGGAATCACCTATAACGTGTACTGTCTCATTGGGCTCTGTAAGCCTATAGTTCATACCGGACTTGAAAACACCGGCAATAATGCAATAGTAGAAATGGAGAGGCAGTCTTTACCGACTCACGTGATTTCCAGCAACGGGGTCACAGCTCAAGAGGGCCTTTATAGTTTCTGAAAGCATCATGACAGGATTACTTTCAACTTGCTTCAACTTGACTTTGGCAGGTTTCAGCTTGGTTTCAGCTTGGTTTCAGCTTGGTTTCAGCTTATTTTCAGCTTATAGATGGTTGTAGCGATTATACCTGATTTCATCTTGCTTCAGTATCCTCCATCTTTCCTGTATTTGCTAGAACACACTACTCATGTCTAGCACGTGACTCAAAAGCCCTAAAGCCACCAATTCCCTGACTCTGACATTTCTTTATTCTCCATCAATTTCAATAATAACAATAAAAGAAAAATGGGTACTTCGGTGATGTTGACTGCACACGATTAGAGCTGTGCAAAACAATAAGACCAACGTTTTTAAAGCTTTTGCAGCTTTTGCATAACAAAGCCAGAATTAAAGAGGAGGAAATCAAGGGCTCAATAAAGATTCTTTTTCGAGGCGTCCCAAGTTGAAGAGGCGATGAGATCTGAACATATGAAGAATCAGTAAGTTGTAGGCTTCAAAACTTCAAAACTTCACTAGGTTCTCGATTACACAAAGTGTCATTGGGGAAACAATTTAAGTTTCAAGTTTCAAGTTTCAAGTTTCAAGTTTCAAGTTTCAAATTTCAAGTTTCAAATTTCAAGAATTCAAGTTTTAAGTTTCAAGTTTCAAGTTTCAGCATTCAACTTTCAATCTTCAAGTTTCAAGTTTCAAGTTTCAAGTTTCAAGTTTCAAGTTTCAAGTTTCAAGTTTCAAGTTTCAAGTTTCAAGTTTCAAGTTTCAGGTTTCGACTTTCGACTTTCATATTTCAAGTTTCAAGTTTCAAGTTTCAAGTTTCAGCATTCAACTTTCAAGTTTCAAGTTTCAAATTTTAAGAATTCAAATTTCAAGTTTCAAATTTCAAGTTTCAAGTTTCAAGTTTCAAGTTTCAAGTTTCAAGTTTCAAGTTTCAGCATTCAACTTTCAATCTTCAAGATCTCACTGTCAACCTACAATGGTCACCTTTCCCATACTCCCATATTTAAAATCTGACCAAGGCTATAAAGTGAACATCAGCTATACTGCATAAACTGCGCACCTGCGCTTATCCAAATACCATACTGGTTCATAATTGGAAATTACATCTTCTGTGACCGTCCGTGGCCAGGGTCACGTGACACACCTCTGCACCCCCGTCCACGTTCTGTGTGCAGTATGGTCTATATGCCGGCTGGTTCCGGAAGTGGCAAGCATCTACGTCGTTTCACGTGACCGAAGCGGCTCAACATCCATTACTTTCTAGATACTCTCCTAGGTCTGGTCTACACCACTTCTAGTGGTGGGCGTGGCCAACAGAGGGGTAGCCGAAGAACGATCTTCTGCCGATAATCTCTCCAACAGAGAAGAAAGCCAAACCATGGATTCCGTAAACGGCAGCCTTGGCGGCAGCCTCCTTGGAAGGCTGGAAAGACGTGACCTTTTGCATCAAAGCCTTCTGCTCAGCAGGCGACTGCACAAGCTTCAAGCACTGCTCGTAGACTTGTTTGAACTGAGCCTGAGAAGGAGGAGCCAAACCCTCGCTCTTGTAAACGGTTTTTCCGATCTCGGCACCAACCTTACCCCAGTAAATGGCACAGTGGGTAAGTTGGGTGGACTTGGCAACGGCTTCGTTGACGAGGCTGGTGGCCTTGGTAATGATTGCAGACATTGTGGTGAAGGAGATGAATTTTCAGGTGCGGTTTTTCGGGAGCCAATCCGAGGGCGCGCTGTATGCAGGCGCAGACTCCCGCTCCCGTGCGGCTGGGTGCAGAACTGGCGAAGGAGACATGAGCAGAGGGTCGCTTGAGGGGTGGCTTGAGGTAAGGAGCTTGGGAGCAGACTCTATCGTTCTATTCGTACTGCATGCGTGGTGCATGCGTATTGCTGAATGTCAGCACTATGTGAGAATAGGCTGAGAATAGAGACGACTGCGAAGCGATAGGCGTATCCATTCATGATCGTATCATCAACATGGACATGATTTTGTGAACATCGTCGATCGTGAACTTGTATTATCGATCGTGATTTTGTGAACATCGTCGATCGTGAACTTGTATCATCGATCGTGAACTTGTATCATCGATCGTAGACATTGTATCGTCATATACCACGAATATCAGCATCATATCACAAAGGGCTCGATGACCATGACACTGTTTGTCAACACTACCAGATCCAAAGACCAAAGGGTCGATCACCAGAGTTAAAGCGTCACAGTGAAGCGGTCGGGCCAGATCATGGGCGCCACCAAACTCCAGCCATAGAGCAAAAAACACACCCACGAGCTGATGATCTTGACCCAGCTCGAGAAGTACGTGCGCCCCACCGGAATAAAGTCCCCCACATTGTCCTGGGTCACGTTGATGGTAAGAAGCGTCGAAATGTACTGCGTGGCCAAGAAGAAAATCACGTGGAACATGGTGTAGTTGTAGCCGACCGGCGTGCCCGTCTCCACCTCCTCGTCATAGATATCCGCCTGTTCAAGAGCACTTTCGGGTAGCGCTCCTTCATTGACTGCCTGCCTGATTGCCTCGTATCTCATCTGCGCCCGCTCGTTTGGCTGTGACGTCACCGGGGCGGGCGTGGTTTCGTAGAATGACAGGTTTGCTGCCCTGGTGGTTGTGTATGCCAACGCAAGAAACGTGAACAAGGCCCCCAAAATCACCAGCAACGTCCGCGTGCCTTTGGAGCGCACGAGCGGATTGCACATCTTATCGTCTGGCTCGGAAACGACGGCACTAAGCACTAGGTATGTGCAGTAGAAGACCACCATGGATGCCTGCGCAAGGCCTGCGTTTGGGTTGAATTCCTGGATGTTTTGGTTGATGGAAACAACCGAAATTACCACCGACAACACCACATTGACGGTAATGGCTGTCTGGTTCATGCTGCAGCCGGAGCCGGCAAAAAAGCAGTACATCACCACCGTCAACACGATACTGCACACGTACATGGCCAAGGTGCCGCCAATCAAGAGCTTTTTCCAGAACCCGGCGTTGTACTCGTCCTCACCGGTCAACTCCTCGAGCTCGATCTTCTCTAGGCATTTTTCGGCCCACGCGTGGGCAAAATCCACCAAAAGAATCAACCCAATACCCAAGAAGATGGTGGAGAACACAATGGCTATGTGATTGCCGTAAAACACGAAAAAATCGTCAGGGATAACCACAAAATTCACCGTCAACAACGTAAGCCACGCCACAAGCTTCAACTTCCACCCGCCGTTCTGGATCACGTGGCGCGGGTTCTGCGTCAGCTTGACGTTCACTAGCAACCCCGCCAAAATCAAGTGCAACACCCCAAGCGCCAAGTTGATCCGGTACACTGACGAGAAACTTATGCACTCTTTGCCGTCGGGGCCACATCGGTTGTTGACGTAGCCAAAAGTGATTTTCTCGAGTCGGTGGATGACAAATGGCGAAAGCGCTATCCACGAGATGAGTGAGTTGATGAGAAGGAGCACGGCATACGCAACACGGGTCATGGTGGATGACTGGAACGTTCCGCCGATGGACGAGCAGAACGCCAGGCACGTGACTGCGCCACAGCATGAAGCGCCGGTGCTGACAAGCGTCAAAGGCAAAGACGCCACGATTCCCATATTATGATGATGGACTGGTTTCAGTGGGTTTTAGTCGTCACTGCTGCTTAGTGTGCCTGATTCTGCACTGAAATATCGTGGTGCTGATGGGAGTTGGATGGTATCACTGGAACGCAGGGACTGCAGGGTCGGGTGTTTCAGGTGTGTTTCAGGTCTGCTCAGGTGTTTCAGGTCTGCTCGGGTGTTTCAGGTCTGTTCAAATCTGCTCAGGTGTTTCAGGTGTGTTTCAGGGATCCAGCCGATTCAGTTATCTCGCGTGCTGTCTGCGGCTTGGTGAACTCCTGGAGTCATGTCGCGCAGTGCACCCGTACACCAAACATCGCATCTCTGTTTACACCCTTGACATAGACACTTACACCTCTCAAAGAACTCCATACATCAAACACTCATAGACACGAACCGGATGTCGTTCAGAAAAAGAAACGAGCCGCTCTCTGCAGGCATCGGCCGGGTGCCGCCAGGAGCACCCAGGAACCCGCTCAGCGGCCGGACCAGCGCCAGTCCCGCCAGCATCCGTCCAGCTCCGCTGAAACCAACGCCATCGGACGCAGCGGAATCCGGGGACCCCGAAACACCCCCTATTTTCCAAAATAAAGCGGTGCGGCCTTCACTGGTCACATCGCAGCCCACGGTTTCAACAGGAACCGCCGATCTTGACCGCATTTTGGTGCATCAGGGATTGCCGCTCGGTCAGTCGCTTCTAGTGGAAGAATCGGGAACAACCGACTTCTCGCTGGTGCTTATGCGGGCGTTTGCCGCCCAGGGAGTGCTCCATAACCGGCGGGAAAAGAAGATCACGTGCCATGTGGTGGTGGTGGGCCCTTCGGCCGCCTGGGCCAAGGATCTTCCCGGCGAGTACAAAGGAAACAGCAAGGAGCAGAAGAAGGCGCAGTTGGCCAAGGATCAGCAGAAAGTGAATGTCTCGAACGTGGTGGAGCAGGATATGAAAATCGCTTGGAGGTACGGGCTTCGAGCCAATGAGCGCCCGCAAGACGCACTGGGCCTGGAGTACTCGGCCCAGTTCGATATCACGCAGCGCTTGGTGCCGGGGGCCAGTGCCCAGGAGATGACGTTCGTGCCTGTGCTGTATGCAGGAGCGGGTCCTACCCGGGCCATCGAGGCCGTTTCCAAGGCCGTGGCCACCCAAGCACAGCTCGGGCGGCTCGTGCGGGTGGTGGTTCCCGGGCTCCTCAATCCCTCCATGTATGGGTACGAGTGGACTGCACACACGCACATTGTGCCGTTTCTCCACGGGCTCAAGGGCATCCTCAGCAAACACCCCACGGCCACGCTCATGGCTTCGTTGCCTGTGGAATTGTACCCCCGTGAGTCGTTCACCACGCACATGGCGGAGCAGTTGATGGACGGAGTTTTGCATTTGCAGCCCTTCAACGCTGCCATGACGGCGCTCATCGAGAAAGCATACAAGAACGAGCCCGCCAAGATCCAGCAGGGTTTCGTGAACATCATCAAAATCCCCGTTCTTTCCGAGCGTGGAATGATGATGGTGGCACAGGGCGAGTATGCCTTCAAAAACGGACGGAAGAAGTTTGAAATCGAGGAATGGGGGATCCCAGTAGAGGACGAGGATGAGGAGAAGCTGACCACCAAGGACATTGATTTTTAGCGCATGGCATTGACTTCTAGCGCATGGCATTGACTTCTAGCGCATGGCGCTATGTGCAGGCCGGGGATGGTGCGCCGTCTCCGTTCCTGCAGGCACGCGCACCATTTGTTCCCGAAACAGAAAGCTAATTACGCGCTCTTTTTTCTCCCGTACTCCAAGCGTCTTCTACCGACTACTGTCATCAATTCCCATAACCGGAAAAGCCGTCGTTCCGCACGTGACCGTGTCCATATCCCCGCTCTTCCTGTTCAACCGCCATGTCGCTGTCCCCAGTCAGAAGCCTGAACCAGGCCACGGATCCCAGAAACAAATCCTCCCACAGCCAGGGCCAATCACAATCACAGGGCGCCGTCCCTTCTTCGCCCCTTTTCTTCGCCTCCAGCTCGTCAAATCCGGCCTCAGACAACAACCCCTCCTCCCAGCGCAGAGATGTTTCTTCGCCGCTCCACTACACGTCGTCCAGCCGCCATCAGCCCTCAGACAATTTGACATCGGAAGTTGACCGCATTGTGCGCCGGCCCATTCGCTCCGATATCAATGCCGACGTGACTTCGTCGCCCATGAAACGCCGTATGTTCGACGACCGGCTTTCGTCGTCCGCAGCCCACAATCTCTCGCTGGACAGCTCCCAGCCGCAAAGCGACGCGCTGGCATCCAGTGAGCCGGTTCGTGTGATCTGGGGCACAAATGTGTCGATTCAAGAGTGTACCAACGCGTTTCGGGACTTTTTGATGCTGTTCAAGATGAAGTACCGCAAGATGGCCGACAACCAGCCCGTGGAGCCGGAGGATCTGCAGCTTTACTACGTGGGCCAGTTGAACCTTATGAAGGACTTGGGCACCACCAACCTCAATTTGGATGCCAGCAATCTCTTGGCCTATGGCGGAACCCGCAAGTTGTACTACCAGCTCATCAACTATCCGCAGGAAGTGATCCCCATCATGGACCAAACCGTCAAAGACTGCTTGGTGTCGTTGTTCTCTGACTCTGCTGCTGTTCCAGCGTCAATTGACGATATCGAAACCAACATCTACACCATCCGCCCCTACAACATCAACGCCGTCAGGAAGGGTATGCGTGAGTTGAACCCCAACGACATCGACAAATTGGTGTCGGTTAAAGGCCTTGTTTTGCGGGCCAGTGCTATCATTCCAGACATGAAGGTGGCGTTTTTCAAGTGCAGTGCGTGTGACCACACTATTGCGGTTGAAATCGACCGAGGCGTGATTTCCGAACCCACAAAATGTCCTCGGCAGGTGTGTGGCCAGCTCAATTCGATGGTGATTGTGCACAACCGCTCTTCTTTCGCTGACAAACAAGTGATAAAGTTGCAGGAAACTCCCGACTTGGTTCCTGACGGACAGACGCCACACTCTATCAATCTCTGTGTCTACGACGAGTTAGTGGACACATGCCGTGCGGGAGACCGTGTGGAAGTTTGCGGAATCTTCCGGTCTCTTCCTGTTCGGGTGAATGCTCGGCAAAGAGCGCTCAAGAACTTGTACAAGACGTACTTGGATGTGGTGCACATCAAGAAAATCGATGTCAAACGCTTGGGTGCAGACCCATCCACGCTCGAACAACTGGCCACAGAAGCTGAAGAGGTCGAGCAGACCAGAAAGCTTACAGCAGAAACCATTGCCAAGGTAAAGGAGGTTTCCCAGCGAGACGACTTGTACGAGGTGTTGGCGCGGTCGTTGGCGCCCTCCATTTACGAGATGGACGACGTCAAAAAGGGTATTCTTTTGCAGCTTTTCGGTGGAACCAACAAGCAGTTCAAGAAGGGTGGCCGTTACAGAGGAGATGTCAACATTCTTCTTTGCGGAGATCCGTCCACGTCCAAATCGCAGATTTTGCAATATGTGCACAAGATAGCGCCTCGTGGAGTGTACACTTCTGGAAAAGGTTCTTCTGCCGTGGGTTTGACGGCATACATCACCCGTGATATGGACACCAAGCAATTAGTTTTGGAGTCGGGTGCCTTGGTGCTTTCCGATGGCGGTGTGTGTTGTATCGATGAATTCGACAAGATGAGTGATACTACGCGTTCAGTGTTGCACGAAGTGATGGAGCAGCAGACCATCTCCATCGCCAAAGCAGGAATTATCACCACTTTGAACGCTCGAACCTCCATTTTGGCATCGGCGAATCCCATCAACTCTCGGTATGACCCCAATCTCCCCGTCACCTCCAATATCGATTTGCCTCCGCCATTGCTTTCCCGTTTTGACCTTGTCTACTTGATTTTGGACAAGGTCGACGAAACCATCGACCGCCAGTTGGCCAGCCACATCACTGACATGTACTTGGAAGACATACCTGAGTCTGTGTCTGCATACACAATTCTCCCCGTGGAGCTCTTGAGCGCCTATATCCAGTACGCCAAGGAGAACATGAACCCGGTGCTCACTAATGAGAGTAAAAGTGAGTTGGTTCGTGCATACGTGGACATGAGGAAGTTGGGTGATGATCTGAGGGTTTCGGAGAAGAGAATCACGGCCACGACCAGACAGCTTGAGTCGATGATCCGGTTGGCCGAGGCGCATGCCAAAATGAGACTCAGTCAACACGTTGAGCTCATTGACGTCAAGGAAGCTGTTCGGCTTATCAAGTCGGCAATCAAGGACTACGCCACAGACCCGATCACAGGCAGAATCGACATGGATATGGTGCAAACAGGAACCACTTCTGCACAGAGAAGAATGCGGGAGGATTTGGACCAAGAGATTTTGTCGCTTCTTGAAAACGGCGTGTCGGTGCGTTTCACGGACTTGATGACGCGGATAAACGAAAAGCTGAGTGTGAGAGTGGAAAACCAAGAGTTGAGTGAAAGTATCAGACGCTTGGTGGTCGAGGGCAAGGTGCAGGAGAGTGGTGACCTACACCGTAGAATGGTCAAGAAGGTGGCCCTTGTTTAATGTATTATATCTATCCGATCCATTTTCACTATTCTGTATTATATCTATCCGATCCATTGCTTACTATTCTGTAGTCCTATCGCGGTCGCCTCGAATCCTATCCGATACACTGGTAGCTGTGTACTATGGGCGCATGATATCGGAGCGCTTGCCGATGGGTTTTGTTCCCACGGCTATCGAGAGCCCAGTATCGTTTGCCAAGAGCTGTTTCCAAATCGCCAAATTAGAGAAACTTTGAAGTATCTCTTCTCTCCAGAGGCAGTGCCCGGTTCACTTCGGCAGCAGGCTCAAGTGTCAAGTCCAAATCCTCATCGGCCATCTTCAAAAAGCTCTCAAAACTTTCGTCGAGGTGCACATCCGTCACGGAGTGATACTTATTTCTGGTCATGGAGTTGGCCACATTCACCTCCAGCGCCACATCCACCGGCTCCTTATTGATTATTCGCTGAGTCACATCTCGGAGCACGTTATTCTTGGCCCTGTATGTCGCCTGCAACCCTTCAATCTCCTTTCTGTTTTTGGTGCACTCCACCACTGCCGACCCGAAAACAAGCGTGAGGAGAAGCGTCTTGAACACAGGCGTGCGGAACAAGTCGGCGAATCTCGGGTTTTTCCGGATGGCCACGGAATAGAGCCGTCTCGAGGTGTACCGACTGGCGTGCAGAAACATGTGTGGCGGAAACAACTGCAAGAAAGTTGTAGTGCACCGAAAATACACTGAGGCCGTAGACGCTGAGTTGCTATGTGCAGGCCGCCACCCCAGCGCCGTTAGTCCAGCGCCACTTCCGCCATGTGGCGCAACCTGGCCAAAATGAGGTCTTGCCGCTTGAACCACGTGTTGTCGAGACTCCAGTCGTATATGATTTTGGTGCTGTCGACCAACCTCCGTACCTCCGCCACATTGCCTAAGCTGGCCCACTCGCTCATGGAGAAGATGTACCACAAGGCGCTTTTGCGGAGGCGCGTCAAGCCTTGCACGGCAGTGTCATTTCTGGGGAGTAGCTTGTTGACGTTTTTGTAGCAGCCCTCGTCCACGTCAGATAATGGAGCATTAACAAGGCCTCGTTGGAAGATGTCGCGCGTATGCAGGATGTATGGGGTAGGGACGGTGTTGCTATGGAGTTTGGCGAAGCCAAGCCGCTCGTAGAGAATGGCCCGCGTTGCCTTGGGCTCGGACCCATAAGAGGCGTGGATGTCCATTTCGTAGATGATTTTCAAGAGATAGGTCTCGATTAAGTCGCTCCACCACCACGGAATGTTGAACATGATGCTCATGTGCATGAGGAGTTCGGCCACGATGAGATAGGTGCGGATGGCATAGGTCTTGATGTTGTATCGCAGCTTGAATGTATACGACAAGTTGTCGATGTAGGGCTCGATGATATCGTGGCGGATCTTGCGAAGCATGTTCTTGTCTGGGCGAGGTGGAAGAGAGTCCGAGGCTAGCTGCTGCGTTTGAGCTAAGAGAAGCGACACGATGCACATTTCCTGGCATGCCGCCACATATACCCACGCCTTATCATTGGTGAGGTCTTTCTTGATGAAATCGTAGGTGGAGTACGCGTACTTGAAGTCTTTGAGCATCAACGACCAGTCTGCAAGTTTGCGCATGGTCTGCTCTGGCGCTGACCGGTGGTAGTAGTTGCCCGAGGTGTTGTAGGAGCCTGGAGTAGTTGAGTTTTGTGGCTTGTGGTCGTTGTTGAAGAGCTTGCGGGACACCGAAAAGAAGCGGCCGGTGATGGATTTGCGTGGGGAAAGCACCTGGTCATCCCAGGCACGGATCTTGCGCTCCATATGAGGGATCAAGTGGAGCGAGAGAAACTCGTGGATTTTGGCTCTGATTGCGGCGTCCAGCTCTTTGGGGAGCTCGAGGTATTGCGGCTCGTGCTGGCTGAGCTGGAGCGTGATAGCCTGTACCTCTTGCTCGATGGTCTGGTTTTCGTGCTGAGGCAAGCGGAAGAACGCTTCTCTTTGAGACGACCCTAAATTTTCCCCCTCCTCTTCCCCGGCCTCTTTTCCCGAGCTCCTGCTCTCGAGGGGAATCGCCGTGGACTGCACAGAAAGCTCTGTCCGGAGCAGGTCTTGAAACTCCGCCACCTGGGCCAGCGGAACGCTCGCATCGTGCAACACAAACACGTGCATCAACAAGTCCAGGATCTGGAAGTATTTGGGAAATTGGTAATTGCGGAACTCAACAATCAACGAGCGTACCGCGTCAACGGAGTCAGAGCTGTAGTCCACCACAAATATCTGCAGCACCGGGTGGTTGAAAGTATCAAACAGCACAATTCGGTTGGAGGAGATGATCTTCTGAAACATATTTCCGTAGAGCCCGCTACCGCCACTGCTAATTGACTGCATCACCACCTCGAGCGCAGAGATGCTGAAGAGCGACTTGATTTTGTCATCATTCTGGCTGTAGAGCGCCAAAAGATCGGGTAGTGACAGCTCAAACCGAACGGGAAACAGTGTGTAGTTCTTGGTGATCAATGCCGTGTTGGTGATACGGTACGCCTGATGGTGTGCTGGGTAGTTGGCGTTGTTGCCGTAGGGACGGAGAATCTGGAGACACGACGCCAGGGGGTTTTGGCTCTGTGCCTGCATACACCGGTCGGCATTATGTGTGGACTGCACTGACACTAGCGGCAGGAACGAATGCTGGAGAAGGAGTTGCCGACTAGCTGACGGATCGAGACCGTCAATATTCATGGTGTAGTTGGAGTGCGCACCGTTGTAGTGCGATAACACTTACTGTCACCTGTACATAACTACTGACTAGTAATAAATAATAGGGAAATATTCTAGTGGATCATTACTGTCGGATAGCGCTGCTAAACTAATACTAGGTTGCTGCTGGTACTAACACTAGACTAATCAATACTAGACTATTTAATACACTAATTAATATTACAAGTAACAGTTACTCTTTCTAGTAAGATAGACCCTATACCCCTACACCAATATGGGTCCCACGCAACTGGCCCGGCCGCCCAGATTCTGGCCTCTGATGGCCTTCGCTGTTCCTGTATATAATCGCCCTCGGAAGTAACGCTGTGGTGTGCATATACGCCCGCTAGCCACGACCAGGCGGGCACATCTCCTCCTGACAGCAGTATTTTCTCGTGCAAAAAAGACTGAGCGTTTCTCAAGTGCCTGCCATTCTACCCGCAAATTTTCGCCCCCTCTTCTGTCGTTTTGGAGAAGGGGACGGGAGGGGGATATAATGGGAGGTACGGGTGTGTGCTGTTCCGAGGGCATGATCTCCGGGGGTCGCTAACGAAGGATACAATAAACACCAATATTTCCTCTCCGACCTTTGCCTTTAGCTGTGGGGTAGGAAATCAAGAAAGCAGAGCAGAAAATTTGGATCCTGAAATTTCGGTAGCGGCCCGAACGTCATTAGGAAATCAAAGATTATGGGAGCTTTGTTTCATTCTGCAGTTTGTTGAAATTTACCATTTATTGTAGAGGTTTGGAAACTACAGGGACATTGGAAAAATCACTTTGTTGCTGGTATTTTTGATTCATCTTTACATTACTCAGGACTGTGTAGGGAGCCTAATACCACTAATACTAGACTAATATAAACCAATCCTAGACTACTGCTGTTAAAATAATAGAATGATGCTACTACAAACATAATAGATACTACAAAAAAATAGGATACTACAAACATAATAGATACCACTGCGTCATCCTCATTCTATCAGTCTACATAAGCCTTCAGCCAAGTGGCGCTTGACGTCCTCTGTCTGCAGGACACGCTTTATGTTGTGCTTGTAATGCTTCCATTTCTGTCCTTTCTTGGTTTTCCCTCATTTGAGAAGTAAGCTGTTCATACTTTCTCCCGCATTCGGCAATAGCGTATATAAACACGTATGTGCGCAGGAAAATTACCGCCAAAAATCGAAACCAGCCCGGATACCGCCAAAACTCAGCTGCAGCTAACAGCCCAAAGAAGAGCCCAAGAAGAGCCCAAGAAACACGGCCTTTTGGGTTTGGTCACGTGACTCATGCGTCACGTGACATGCACCTGCACG
Organism: Metschnikowia aberdeeniae; assembly: GCA_002370615.1. NCBI lineage: Eukaryota > Fungi > Ascomycota > Pichiomycetes > Serinales > Metschnikowiaceae > Metschnikowia > Metschnikowia aberdeeniae. Next base: position 383,382 of record NKZB01000126.1, read on the forward strand.
CCCGTGTTGGTGTCTGGCCGCATGCACCTAGACGTTGTTACACGCCCGCTTCTGCCCCAGAGATGCCAAAACCCCAGCATACCGCACTGAAACCGCCAGCTGCAGGCATCTTTGAAATTTGCCAAATTGGGCGTGGGCGCCTGCCATGTGCAGTGTGCTGGGGCGCATGGGTTTTTCGCGGCTATTTTTTCTGTTTACCTTTTTTCCTCCACTACCCGTGTTTCATTTACCCAGAATTCTACGCCTGGCACATTAAGACCGCCCAGCTACTCCTGCACTGCCTACTTGTTCTACACTCGTTTCACCCTCGTTTCACCCTCGTTTCACCCTCGTTTCATCCCGCTTCAGCTCCACTATGATTCACGCCATGTTACGCATACTACTAGCCCAGCTGCTACTACTACTGGCAGCTCTTGCCGCCTCCAAGATCACTCACCCAGGCATCGATTTCAAGCTGGTGGGCGGCAGCATTGCTCTTTTCGGAAATTACGACGCCTTGTCCTTCTACAACTACGCTAACGACTCCTCGTTCGTGGGCCTGTCGCTGTCCAACTCGCTGTACCTCTATCTTCGGAACTCGTCAACCGGCTCCAGCCAGAAAATTGCCACTTTAACTGGCGGCTCCGTCTCCTCGTTGCAGCAGCTCAACGACGAAAGCGTCTTGGTGTCTGGAAGCTTCTCCTCGCTCAATGGCGAGGACTACCAGCCACCGGTCATCTACAACGTCACCTCGGATGACTTTTACTCGCTTTTCTCCACAAAGAGAGAAGACTACAATGTCGAGGGTAACGTGCTCACCACGTTCGTGGACAACGATCTCATTTATCTTGGCGGAGACTTTCAATTCAATGATACCACGGGCGCAGCCGTGTACAACATCACGTCACGTTCGCTACGGTCGTTACCGTTTCAGGGATTCGGTGATAATGCAACAGTGAACGCCATCACAAAGCTCTCAGCCAACAGCAATGACGACTCCGATGCATCCATTGTTTTCGGCGGCTCCTTCCATTCCTTGGGGTTGCCAGAATTGCTCACCCACAATATTCTGCACCTGTACAAACATCACAACTCGTCCAACTCCACCAACACTACCTTTATATCTGCAGAGCAGATGGTGTCACTCAAACATGCCACTTTCAGCAGCGTGAACGGCATCTCATCCAACCAGGACTCCAGTGTCATTTGCCCGCAGTCCAGTGGCACGTGGTCCCTACAGGACAATTCAGGTGGCCAATGGAGCGTGCAATTACCCTTGGAAATGCAGGGAATTGTGCCCACAAAAGTCCGCATCTATGTGCCCGAAAACAGCCAAGATGGAATCAAAACCTTCCGGATTTATTCGTATCCCAACAATGGTATCATGAACTTGACTTACATTGACCCAAACACAAATGAATTGGCGTATTGTGATGCCGCATGCCCTTTGCAATTAGGTTCTACTTTGAGCTCCAGCACCCAGTCGAACATCGATGAAGAAGACCTGTATCTAGACGAGGACCTGGTTTACGTGGACAAAGATGGGTCTTTCTTCATGTATTACATGGACACAAAAACAAGAAATCTTGGCTACGGAAAAAACTATCAAGAATTTGCCCTCATCAACCTGATCAGTCTGGAGAGAATTGGGCTCACGGCTACTTCTTGGTACGGCTCCAAAGCAGAGTTTTCCGGCTTTGAGATGTACCTGAACAGCATTGCCGTTTACGGAAATGACACTTTGAACGAGTCGAACTGTGGTTCCGAATCCAACCAAGACTCCAACCTGGCCGTGATTAATAGTGGCAATTGGCAGCCGGTTACTGAGGTCAGTGACATTACCTCAAACAACTACATTGTTTCTCTGGGAAATGGCTCCTCCATCACTCTCTACCCAAACATTTCCTACGCTGGTGACTACTCTCTTTTGTTTTACACTCCAGGCTGCTCTGCTGACAACTCGTGTTCCAAGAGATCCATTGTCAATGTTTCGGTCTTTGATACTGACAACAACACCGTTTCAAGCGTCCAAATTCATCAGAATAATCTTGAGGACAAGTTCGATTACTTGTTTTACGGGCATTTGAATGGGTCTTCTGAAGAAAAAGGCAGAAACAGAGTGACGATCGACTTTGATTCTGCAATTGATTCATCTGTGAATGAACCCTGGGTTGTGGTGGATAAGGTGGTTGCTAACATCGTCTCCTTGGACAACTACAACTCCAAAAACCTGTCGAATTCCACCTCTAGTCTGAACAGGAAAAATTTCACTCTCACCAATACAAAACTCAACGGTTTGTTTGAGTACTCTTTGGCCAATTTTTCCCTGTTTGATTTGAACCAAGTCTATGAATCTGAAGGTGATAATAAGATCATCAAACTGACAAATACTTACGTTGGAAGTTCTTCGATTAACATGCTCAGTGGCGAGTTATCAAAGTCTTCTGTGGTGAAACAGGTCACGTATAACCTGGTGTCGAAGCAGCTTCTTCTTCTTGGAGAGTTCGAATCTTCCAACCTCACCATATCCAACAACAATTTGTTAACGTTGAAGATCTCGGACTATAACACCACATCCAATGAGACTATTTCAAGTCTTCAAACGAGAACCCTTCTCAAACGTGCTGATTTCCAAGGTCTCAGCTTTAACAACTCCATCACATCTATTATGAATGTTGAAAATGGCTTCGTTGCTCTAGGTCAATTTTCAGCCACCGGTGAGGATATCAAGGATCTTTCCAACGACAACAGCACTGCTTCTTCGGCCAATAATTTTGCTCTTAATGCAGGCGGTGAGTGGTATTCTTTCGGAAACTCTTATCGCGATGATGACTATTCTCAGTTTGCATCCATCGTTTTAGACGAAACAGAGTATTTCATCTTTTCAACGTCAGATGGCGACTTTCAGGCTTGGGATAATACAAACAAGAGGTGGTCGACGCTGAAGAACAACATGGATATCACCGCGAGTGTTGACCTCGGTAAAAGAGACCAGCAAATCATTGGAGGTCCCTCGTTTGGTACTATGCAGTTTTTCGAAAAGGACCAGGCCTTCTTTTCGAATGCTAGCAGCTTTGATGCCTATGACTTGCAAGTCATGAACGGAAGTATTACAAACTCCTTCTTTGTGAACTCTTCCCTCAGTGTTATTGGGGGAAAGTTCCAGGACAACACCACCATGCAAAATATTGCGCTCGTCAGAAACAAGAAGGCCACATCTCTTGACCTGAACATGTTGTGGGGAAATGACACGTTCGTGACATCTTTATATGTGGACTCCAAGGCCGAGAATTTGTTCATTGGAAGCAACGGCTCCGTTAGTATCTCTGGCTCGGACACCACTGGACTCGTCATCTACAATTTGCAAAACGGTAGTTTCACGTCTGTGCAACCAGCAGATCTTTCAAATTCGGATGGCTCCGCGATATCCGTGAATGCTTTGGCCTTCAATGATGATTCTCAGCAGTTGCTTGTGGGTGGAAAGTTTGACAATGCCGGCTCTTTGTCCTGCTCTTCGTTGTGTTTCTTTGATATTGCTGCAACAAGATGGACTAGCCCAATGACCGGATCTGACTCCACCACTATCGAAGGTGAAGTAACAGATGCTAAATTTCTTGACTCCAACGCCGTTTTGGTTAGTGGAAATTTGACTCTCAACGGTACAAGTTCCGCTTTTGTCGTCTATGACTTTTCCAGTGGCACTTTTGCTTCTGCCGGAAACAGCATCAACGAGATTGGTGACAATGGATACATCACCAGATTTATTATCAACCAGGAGGCCAAGGGACAGGTCAATAACAAAATGGCGGCGCTTACAAATCAGTCTGTCATTGCATACAATACGTCTTCTTGGGCCAGAATTGATGGCAGTATCGAATACAGCGAGGAAACTCAATTGTTGGATCTCAAACTTATCAAGCTCTCAAAGTCAAGCTCGTCTAACCCTCTGCAGGAATACTTCAGCAACGATAATGTGCTTATGTTATCAGGAAGATTCAACTTGTCCAACTACGGATTGGTCAACACAGCGATGTATGACGGCTCAGCTTGGATTCCTTACGTGTTTGCCACGGAGGGATCATATGCAGGTTCAATTTACTCTACCTTGTTTGAGGATGTCTACAGATATCAATCATCCGACGACCTCAAAAGTTCGAGTCATAAAATGACTACCGGCCAAGTGGTGGGAGTATCTTTCGCGTGTGCTCTTGGCTCCACTGCGTTGCTTGGACTTTTGTTCATTATTCCATTCTTTTTCTTGTTTAAGAGGAAAAAAGCCCAATTGAATCGCAGAACTCACGAAGATGAGATGTTGAATGCCGTCAACCCTGGCGACTTATTCCATGAGATGGATGCACAAAGAAAAATGTAAGTACATAGAGTGACGAACGCTCCAAGAATTTTGCATATAAGGCACACTAATATAAATTTTCGAAATACTTAAATGCATGTACAGTGCAAGCTAATCTAGGTGCAGCTTAGATAGAAATAGGAGATACAATGTTGACTGCGCAATGGCAGATGCGCTTAAATTTGTGGGTACTAGTAATCGCTCTAGAGAAGTGCTCTACATGTAAACCAATATAAAGAATCGTATTGTTATAGAAATCTACAATCATTACCTTTCAGTTAGAGATGCGGTGGCTCAATGGCAGAGCTTTTGATTCCAAATCAAAGGGTTGCAGGTTCGATTCCTGTCCGTGTCAACTTTTTTATTTTTTCCAAACACATTTTTTTACCTATCATATTTCCATCACATTCAAATAGACATATTGCTACACGATTTACCCCGTAAACTGTATCATTTCTAGTAATCAAACTCGCTCTGAGTCAGAAGTGCCCGATTCAGCCGCAGTTTCATCGTCTATATCGAAGAGATTGTCATCTGCAGGAGCAGAAAACTCGTTCAAATCCGTGGGGTCTTCATCGACACTGAAGTCCACATCACCTAAGTCCTCATCGTTGTAATTTTCATCGTAATCTCCAAACAACTCATCCTCGTCGTCCGGCACACGAACATAGTTCCTGCGCCCGGGCCGGCGGCCAAAAAGAAGGCCAGTGACGTTTTCAAACAATTTCCGGTCCAATTTCCGGATCATTTTGACCGAGGCGATTGTTCCGGCCATCACAAAAATCCCGCCCTTGACAATCCCGTTGACCACCTTATCAACAGAATTTTCCTCGATTGGGTCAAAGTCACTTGCATCTTCCAAGCGAATCTGACCGAGTCTCTGGAGTCCTCCATTTCTCTTGACACCCCGCTCATAAACAAACCATGTGGCACCGAAGAAAGCAGCGAGAGGAACAAATAAAAGCACCAAGAACTTGGAGAAGCTGATGTTGCGCCCGTGTTTCTCGTTAAACTCCTTCTCGTGACCGGGACATGCTTTTGGATCGAATGAATCAAGCTCTTTTCCGCCCACACACGTGGACGAGGGCAACTTCCTGTATCCAGTGGGCTCGAAATACTCGAAGGTGTCGGGCTTGCTGCACATCTGCTTCTTATGATCCTGGGGACTGAGTCCCGTGACCAACTTGCACGTGCCGTCGGTATCACGGTAGAAGTTGTAGTCACACTCGTAGTCCTTGACTGTGCAGGCACAGTTCTGGGTCCTGGAGATACCATTTTTCAACGGAGCTGCACCAATGAAGCAATCGTAATGTCCCTCTGCCCGGCGCAAGTATTGCGAGACATGCCCGAATATGCAGTTGTCGGAGGAGCCTGGAAGTTTGGGGGTCCAGTACTCATAGTCATCATCATTAGGATGGTCCAAGTCAAGCTGGCACTGTCTGGGGAAGTAGTTGGCAAAGTCAATGGAAACCACCACGGTGTTGGGGCTTTCCTTGGTGTTGCCCAAAATCATGAATTTTCGGGAGGTGTCGGACGGAACTGTGGCCAAGTCGAGCACGCGCATGGGAACTTCGCTGAACTGAAACGTCTTCCAGGAATTTCCGTTGTCGGTCGAATACAACATTTCGTTGGTGAGTTCTTTTTCCTTGACCATCACCAAAATCGTGCCTCGGTCGCCAAACTCCCACATGTATGCGCCCTTGGCCACTTCCTTCCACGTGACTCCTCCATCCGACGACATAAACGTGGCAGGCTCTTTATCGTCAAGAATCTCGCCCACATTTCCCACACCAAAAAAGTATCCGACGGCAGAAGCAGACGAGAAGGTATCCTTGTAATCAGATCTTTCAGTGAAACTGCGCAAGTTCAACGAGCACTTGTTCAAAGCATTTTTCTGGCCCTTGGTGCGCTTGACACACTCATACTCTTTTCCAGTAGAATCTTTGGAGGGCGGCACCAAAAACTCCCATAACCCACCGTCGTTGTGGGATATTCTGGTCCTGAGTTTCTTTGCTCCCGGAGTTTTGGCCTCCGAAACTGTGTTGGCAATGTATGTTCCTTCCAAAATGTCAAGGCGGTCGAAGTCCACGAACCCAAACCCGTTTCGGTTGACGTCCTCCAACGCCAAAACATAAGACGTGCCGTTCGAATTGGACTTAAGAAGAGCGCCTTTTTCCAAGCCACGCCTACGGTCGGTGGTCACATGCATAAGAATGGAGTGCGAAGCAGAGTCCAAAATCGTATAGGCAGTTTGCTGGTCAATTTGGAAATTCGACGGGAAGTCTGCGTCGGCAAAAAGCACACCGTCCACCGTGACTTTGGCCTTCAATGATTGCGTACCCTCCACTAATGCCACAAAGACGAATCCGGGCTTCAAGGCGAAAGCGAGCACATTGTCAAAAAGCTCGATTTTCTCTTTGAAGTAGTTTTTGGACGAAACAAGTTTTCTTTTGTTGCCTTCAGCCACTGTGCAGTAGAGGAGATTTTCCTTCAAGCCAAGCGATTCGTCCACATACCCACAAGTGTGCACATTGTTGAGGAGTTTGTTGAAAGTAAGTCCTGCATCCTCGGTATAATAAGCTTGAGATCCTGACAAACCCCCAGTCGTTTCGTCGTGAGTTATGTAAACGAATTTGTTGGCATCTGTAGGATCAAACACTATAGGCAATCCTCTTGCGTTGGGCCGGCCAGGAATGTCCAACGGCTGGAACGTATTACCTCCATTTTGCGAGTAGTAGAGGTGTTTTTCCGTGACGATCATGGCAGTAGAGTCAACAGCTCCGACCAAGAAAAAAAGCACGTCTTCCGGTAAAGGAACACTCACAAACGATTGGCCGCCGTTGTTGGATGCATAAATCGATCTGTCGCTGGTAAGAAGCAAAATGTTGTCGGAGAAGTTTGTACTCTTCACGTAAGAGTACTGCTCCATTTGGCCCTCGAGCTTGGACACATCCACAGCAATCTTGGGCTTATCTTCATCGTTCTTGTGGTCTTTTTTGATATCCTTGCAATTGAATTCATGTTGTTGCACAAAATCTGATTCCTTCTTTTTCATCTGACATTGGTTACCGGCAATTTTCTGTTGCGCCGGCAACTTGATCTTTTTGTTAGAGTCCTTACAAACCTCAGCAATCTTTGCCAACACGGGAACGCAAACTTGTTTTGCTGAAAGCTCGAAATTCACCGAACATTCATAGTCTGCTGCTGTACATTCACAGGGCACCTCTTCCATAGTAAACGCCTCGGATGGGTGATTGTAGAGACAGAAAGCGTCTTGTTTCCTGCGCGTAATGATGTCCCTGTGTCCATTGTAGCAATAGTCTTCTGGTGAAGTCGCTGACACGGTCTCAAGGTCAGCAGCTGAGCACACTTTTCCTTCGTAAATATCGGAGAAATCAAGCACAATCAACTCATACTTTTCTTCCTCGTACATTCCCGCAATGTAGGCCTTAGTGCCCGAATAGTCCTTCTTGGTAAAAACCCATGGGCCGACAATGCTGTGTTCCAAATTCCCAGTGATCCAAGTTTTTCCTTGGTCTAGCGAATATTGGAAGTTCAGTATCGGAAAGCTAGTTCTGGCTTTGATGGCCACGATAATGTTGCCCTGATCAAGGTATGCCACGTCGTGATAGCCCTCTAGGGCAAACTTCCAGCTGGCGCCACCATCTCTGGAAACATACAAGTCACTGTACAGCTTGTCCAAGAAATCGCCCTCTTGGCCTTTAAATCCATTGCACGCAAGAAGGTTGGGAGTCTCTTCGACAAATAAATGAAGAAAATGGAAAGAGCAGCCCGACTTTAGCTCACACTCGGGATCGTCGAGCACTTCCAATTTCTGCCACGTAGCTCCATTATCGTAAGTCATCTTGCTGCGGAATTTAGGTTGTTCAACCATGCTCTTGGAAGTCTGCTCAAGGGCATAAATAACCGAGTCCGACACTGGAGATACGTAGTACAGGCCAGCGCTGGTCAGCGGCATGCGAGACACTTTGAGTCCAGTGGAGTCCGACATGTACAACTCCATTCCAAAGATTTCGTTTCCAGTGGAAGGCATGGCGAAGACGAGTCGCACCGGGCTGGCGGAAGAAACCCACAAACCACCGCTGCTGAACTCCATATTGGCCAAACCGAAAGACTTAAGATCTTTGCTGACCACCAATTTGTTTTTGGCCTTGCCGAACTTGTCGCCTCTCAAGTATACCAAGAAAAACGCCAGCTCTAAGGCAATAGAATCAATTACCAAGTCCTTTAGTCCAGGAAGCTCCACCACCTCGTCTGATTTCGTGAAAAGGTCGTCACTTTTATGGAGCGACGATTTCAACACATCTCCCTTGGAGTTTCTCTCCTCTTTAACACAGTAAAGCGTTTCTGGCTTGACTGACTTGTTGAAGTCTTTGTTGTTCCGCGGAAGGATACACTGCTTGAAATACTCAGGCATCCTCTTGATGGTTTTGAGCCCGTCTAATGATATAAAAGTCACCGTCAAACAACTTTTTTGGCCACAAATCCCCATTTCGATCTCCACGATATCCGCAGACGCACTGCTAAACGTCACTTCAACAAAGGAAAACTCAAGCAACGGCTTCTCGTCGAAAAAAAAGAGCTCGAAGCTCCTCCACGTTTTTCCCGAGTCCGGTGTCAAAAAATGCTTGTTGCCGTTCATGATGGCCACGGCCACGCCGGGGAAATGGGGATTCACGTTCATCTGATTGATACTGAGCCCTTTCAAAGCATCAATTGAAGCCCAGGAATAGCCGCCATCGGTTGAAAGTTGGGGGTCTGTGCCCCCGGATATGATTGTGTCGAGGTCCAAAAATTCCAACTCGTAGGTGGGTTCGGAGAACTTGATCGACTTCATTTTTAGAAGCGAGTCTGAGGCGAGCGCCTGGATAAATAGACATGCCAAGAAAAGCACATATTTTACGGAGGCTAGCATGGCACCTGGAGTTGTTGGTGCTTTAATCCGTTAGGGGCGAGAGATTGAAATCGGGGTCGTTGAATAAGGCGCGGATTATGTGCAGGTGTGAGCATATCGATTATGACGATGAACCGGAAGATAATGATAGATGAGCGGGGAAGCTGTGATTAGACATGGCCAGGCGGCAAGGGCAATGGGTTGCCATGATACATGGGAAGGCGATGGGTTGCGCAGAGGCATGGTGGCTGAGTTCATGGTCAGACAGAACGTGGTATGATGGTCAGACAGAAAGTGGTATGATTATCAGACAGAACGTGGTATGATGGTCAGATCTCGAACGGGCACGTGAATGGTCGATGATCGAGAGTAGACATGCCCGACACTCGTCGCCCTGTCAGCTGTTCGGCTATTGCGTTCATTGTGCAGATTCACCTTCATCTGCTGAGCCCTTTTAGGCTTGACACGTTAGCGTGGAGACTCCACAATGAGACTCTCATCGGAAAGTGCCCCCAAAAACGGCAGAGAGTCAACCACCTGCACGTAGAAGCCAAAATCGTATTCCTGGCCAATGTATTCGCTCAAAGAGCCACTGGTGTTGGCAAAGCACCTCTCGAATAGCGGTACATCGTCAGCACAGACGCGGAGGATGGCCTCGATAGCAGGCATTTGCGTTTGCTTGACTAGGACGTCGAAGTGGCGAGCAGCTCCGGAGATTCCATAGAGCTCGTTCAAGCTTTTGAGGATGATGGTTCGCCACGTGAGATATCCGATTTCGACGCTGGCATACTTGGCGCTGTGAGCGTCCAAAAAGATGGGATCAGTGAGTAGTTTGATCCGAAGGTAGTGCCAGTCCATTTCTTTTGTTCGAGTCGCCGCTAGTTGTAAGTGTGGGTGTGGGTGCAGGTCTGGGGTGATGAGTTAGTCTTTGAGTATGTACCGCGATGGAGCGCGATGCCCACTCATACACACTCGTCACACTAGCACAGAGACGTCATACTAGCACGTCACACTCGTCACATTATGAGATAATCCCGGCTTGCATGCCGGAACTTCAGTCCCGAAGCATCTCCGGTCCATATCAAAACTGAGAGTGGCTCGCTCCGCAAATAACTCAATCGCCATAACTGAGGCCCACTCACTATCCCACCCGAAGTGTCTCGCCGAACCCACAGGCCCCCTTTGACATTCAAATCACATGCCCCATTGACTGTCACACCCGCAAGTCCGGAAGCTGGATCTGCACATTGGAGCTATCGCTGGAGTCCTCCGCGAAACTCTCCGAATCGTAGCTCTGTGCTTCCTCCGTCCTCTCCTCCACACGCTCTCTTCGAATATATTGTTCAAAGAAGGGCGCGTAGTAGCCAGTGGGCGGGACTTTTGCACTCGTAGCTTGTCCCATTTCCGGCATTTCGCCCGCCATTTCCGATTCCATCAACGCCTCCTCGGAAAACTCCCAAAACACCTCATCAAAACCATACTTATATTGGTCATGGTATACCTCCGGGTCCCGGAACCTGACCAGATCACGTGGCGGCGTCATGTTCTCGTCAAAATGCTTCTCGTTAAACGAAACCCTGACTGCGTTGAAAGGTAACGGGGTTCCTGGAGCTGCCTTGATGATCTTGGACCCAATAGGTAAGTCCAGAATTCCAATTGGGGCCGCCATAAGTGAGACTTTGGAGTCGGGCCTGTTTTCCCGCTCCAGCTGCCGGTTGCGGTCCGAACGCCCCTTGAGGCTTAGTGCCAATTTGGCGTAGTTGCGGTTAGCTGGAACTGGATACGCCCATAAACTGCTGTGGGGCTTCGACTGCGGGGATCCCAAGAAAAGCGACTTGCGGTGGAAATTGAGTTTGACCTCGCTGTTCTGCCTTTCGTGTCTGAGCTCCAAGAGCTGCTTGTGTGAGTATACTTGTTTCATAATGGCTGCGAACACGCGCGGGATCGTGGTATTTATGTTCACGCAGAATTTGTGCACAAGTCACAAATACATAAAGTCGGGTAGAGATGAAAAAGTATTTCTTTGCAAAAAGATTGGAAATTATGGCTTCAAAATTGATAAAAAAGTGTAGAAAAAAATATCGACAACTGCAGGACTCGAACCTGCGAGGGCAGAGCCCAAAAGATTTCAAGTCTTTCTCCTTAACCGCTCGGACAAGTTGCCTCCTTCTTATAAATGCTTACGATTGATATAATATACGGGACAATTTGAACAACTTTAGGTGCAAGGGAGGGCCCACCACGTGACTCCAAGCCACTCCTCTATTGGAACAGACAAGTGAAAAAGGTCTAGGCAATAGAGTGGGGGAGAAAAAAATAAAACTTTGGTGGAAAAAGTGGCAAAATCAGTCACCATTCTACGCTTTTTGCTATTTCAAGCGCCCACTCCTATCATGTTTTCCCTTTAGTAACTTGTTTCAAGTTTTGCCATCTGAAACAAAAATGTGGGAGGCTAACACTAAAGTCAAGAGACAACAAACATGCTTTTGAAAATCAGAAACACTTTTGATACAACTAATTTTGATGAATAATGATCAATTTGCCTCTTCTTTTTCATAGCCAGCAATTTCAAGCAAAGTCATGGATCCAAATAAGCCTACAGATGCAATTCATCAAAAATTACCAAACATGATAGAATTCATATCAAACATGGCACCTTCAAGTCTAATACTCAAAATGATGATCTTGCCCTGATCCCTTCAGAAAACATTGTTATAGAAGATTCAGAAAAAAACATTGTGATAGAAGATCCAGAAGAAAACATTGTGATAGAAGATCCAGATGAGGACGCAGGAGGATGCAGTTTATGAGGGAGAGGATGAAAGAAGATCTTCAAGTGACAATGACTCTGATCTGGAAGGAGAAAGATGGTAGTTCCAGCACTGACGAAAGCACTGATGAAAGCAGTGATGGTAATGAATCAGGAATTTATGAATACTTGGATACAGGATGTTATCAGCTGCTCATAATTGAGAATGGAAATATCAGACAATTCTAGATTTGACCTCAGCAGATTCTTTTAGATGCTTTTTGATTATATCAACAGTCTTGCAATATCCACCATGCATTCTATGCCAAACTCAAGGACAAGACTCAAGAATTCCGACGCAATTGATGGCTATTTGATTTTATGGCAAAACAAGGTGTTACCTCAAACATTGTGACGGTGTCCTCATCTTCATGCGGATGTGTGAATGGTCAAAGATAGAGTGGAGAACAAGGAAAGCTGACCTTAATTCCCATTCTACCATACAATGGCTGCTCTGTTACTTCTTCAACCAATAGCTATATAGCTTGTGATTGTGTTGAGGAGAGAATTTTATATAAGGAATTGGAGGAGAGCATTTACTATAAGGAATTGGAGGAGAGCATTTACTATAAGGAATTGGAGAAGAGGAACAAGATCGAGAACATGATCAAGGTCACACTATATGAAAGAGCAATTGAGTAAGAAGCACTCCAATCCAAAAAGCTTTTTCATAAAGCCAAATTGAGACAACAGATACACATACCAAAAACTATGAAGACCGAGATGACACTATTCTCGTGTTCTTGAAAAGCTCAAAGACTCAGAAGTATCATCCCCAAGACTTGGCCGTGATGGATGATTCGATGTTTTTGATGCACACCAAAAATGCAATGCTTATCAGATTCAAGAGCTGATGAAAGAAATCCAGGAATTGAAAGCTCACAAGAGGATGAAAAAAATCCAGGACTTAAAAGTTCACAAGAGGATGAAAGAAACCCAGGACTTAAAAGTTCACAAGAGGAATTCAATTCGAAGAGTATTCCTTTTCTTTTGCCTGTACTTACCTAAAAATTAAAGGCAGTCAGGGAGGTTGAAAAACATGAACACAACAGGAAAGCAGACTATCATGAAATATTTAGTCATCGTCGTCAAACAGAAATCAAACAGCAACAGACTATAGAGTCTTTCCAGAGGTGCATGAAAACCACTATGGCCGATGCTATTTTGTCTTGAAGATCAGAGAGAGACGACAGAATGATGAATGAGTTTCATTTAGAGGTTGATGGCGGAGTTAACGCAAAATGTTGATCAGATAAGTCTTCAATGAGTGAGCTAAACCCCAAGGTCACAGGGGGTTTGCAGCTAAACCCCAAGGTCACAGAGAATTTGCAGCTAAACCTCTGGGACTAAGCACCAGTGCCAATAATAATGGCCTGCCAGAGAAGACAAGGAACCACCAAGTATTTTGGCATCGCATATCCCATCGGATCAACCTCTCACTAACCAATAAAAAAGTCACAGCCCAAATAAAAAGTCAAAGATGTTGAGCAAAAGTCAAAACAGTTCTGGAGGTGTACAATGAATGGTACTTTCCACGCGAAGGAGTTCCAGAGATCGCTAATTGGGAGAGTTGGTGTTGAGATGTTTGGACCATACCCATTGGATGGCACTAAGATGAATGCTTTTTGAGTTACCCCGAAAAGGCCGTTCACACTTTGTCTTGTATGTTTTTGGTGAGGGCTGATGGCTGCAAAACAGAGAAGCAGGGAATGCGGCCGGTTTACATGCAGTACGCATATCCGAATGTGGTCAACTTGTGCAGTACCACCCTACAACCATGATGTCATGTTTAAATCCATGAGACTTGGTATGTGTGTGTCACATAATCACGAACACGGAGGGCCCATGGACTCGCATTACCAAAGTTCCAGTTAACCACTTGAAAAAACAAAAAACGACAACTGCAGGACTCGAACCTGCGCGGGCAAAGCCCAAAAGATTTCGAGTCTTTCTCCTTAACCGCTCGGACAAGTTGCCGTTATACTAAAGTTGCAAATTTGAATACACTAACAATTCAGAGCCAACGCAAAAGGTTTTTTAGCTCCAGACTGTAGAAATTGTGATCCCTCAATTCGTGCCTCATGATTTTGCGAAAGCTTGGTTGCACGCGATCCGCAGCCAGTTTGCATGCACACCGCGCACATCGCATCTCCACAACACCGCTACCCAACCACAAGAACCATGAGCTGGCAGCAGGTACAGGACGACCAGGGCAGGACCTACTACTATAACCCCAGCACACAGGAAACCAGCTGGAACAACCCAGAAGAAACCGGACAATGGAAGACTTTTACCACCGATGACGGAAAGGAGTACTACTACAATGAGAGCACCGGTGAAACAACTTGGGACAAGCCGGTGGAGAACAAAGTGGAAGAGCCCAAGCCCCAAAAGCACGAAACAACCAACAAGGTGGTTTTAAGTGATCTAGACAACGAGCTAGCGAAGCAGCCTATCAAGCAATTTGCACCAGTCACAACAGTAAAGGAGAAGAAGAATGGAGAAGAGGTTGAAGAAAAGTCCAGTGAATTAGTAACCAATGAAGTCAAAAAAGAAGAAACAAGCGAGGACAGTGAAGATGAAGCCGACGCAAGCAAGGACAAAGCAAAAGAAAAGGCATTCACCCAGATGCTTCAGCAAGCAGGCGTGGACGCTACGTGGTCGTTTGAAAAAGTGATCCAGACATTCATCCAGAATCCAGGTTACTGGGAGATTGGCGATTCGGTGGCCCGCAAAAACCTCTATGAGGAGTATCTTGTCAAAAAGCTCGAAACTGAGTCGTCCAACGAAGTGGAAATGATCGATACGTTCAAAAGCAACTTCCGGCGGGAGATCAACCGATACTACACTGGAAACCAGATCAAGGAGACAACGCGGTGGAGCAGCTTCAAGAACAAGCTTATCCAGGAAGAAAACGCCGTGTTCAAGAACTCCATTCTTCCGGACTCCGAACTTGAGGGCATTTACTCGGGGTTTTTGGAAGAAATCCGCCGCCAGAAACACGAGCATTTGCATGCAGAAAAAGCCCAGGCTTTGGAGGAGTTGAAGGGCTATCTTCTCCAGATCACCAGCGGAGACGACCACAACGATACGCAGTGGGCGCAACTCTACGAAAAACTCCAGAACGACGCCCGTTTCAAAGCCAACAAGCATTTTCGTGTGCTTACCAAGGTAGACATGGTGCAGCTCTACAGCAGCCAGGTTTTTCCGGAAATCATGAGTCGGGTCAAGAGCAAAGTCACCGCTGCACAGGCCAAAAACAGGCGTCTGGACATGAGGGCACGAGACCAGTTCCGGAAGTTGCTACTGCAAAGAAGCATCAAGGCCAACACAAAGTTCGGCGACTTGGCGGTCGAAAACGACGATTCCTACATGGATTTGTGTGGGCGAAATGGGTCCAATGCACTTCAGCTTTTCTGGGACATTGTGGAGGACCAAAAGCAGCAGTTGAAGGTTAAGAAGGATTTGGTCGAGCAAGCACTCAAGGATGCCATTGAAAAGCACGTCATCAAACAAACCTACGAAGAGGTTTTACTGGGCAACGACATCTTGGCCCTGTTGACTGAAACCAAAGATGAGCGTATTTCCACGATTGTTGCGGACGCCGAAGAAGTCTCTGTCATTCACGATATGCTACGAGCCGATCTTGGGGCTCACCGCAAAAAGGTACTAGCAGCCATTGAAGAGAAGGTGAAGGTGTATCAAAGTGCCTTGGGGGAGTGGATATTGAATCACATTTCCGAATTGGGCGAAATTGTGGCCCTAGAGGGAGCAGAAGATGAAAAGAAAGAAGACGAAAAAGGAAAGGACGAACAAAAAAAAGGCGAAGGAAGAGAAATGGAAAAGAAACGAGTTATCTTGCAATCAGGCAGAAATGCCCGAATAGTGGCCCTGGACATGGATGTTTCAGCTTGGGAGAAAAGATTGAGCCCAGTGGGTCCATTCCAAAGTCTTTCAAACGAACTTGGCAAGCTTTACACCGGCCACGAAAAAGAAGGCTTCTTGAAAACTGCCTTGACTAGAAGTTTGGACTGCACTGTGGACTTGTTGCGTAAGCGGGCATCCAAGAGAAGAGCCCCAGAGCCTTCTGGTGCTGCCAAGAGAGGAAGGACTGAAGAGAAGGCGCCTGTTTTGATGAACTACTAGATTTGGAATTCCGCCAAAAACTACCTTCATCCCACTCACCTTCGAGCGCATCTGCCCACTTCAGGTTGGTACTGGCCGCTGGATAGGCAACTCTTGCCATATGAGTCATTCTCATTCACTGTCAAAATCATACTTGAAATTCCAATGATTAAAGTATATCGACCAGAACTGGTTTTGGAGAAGTCGAATCGGTACATGTATAGTCATTGATTAGATCAGCCACAGAAAATAGAAGCCCAATCAAGAAGAATTAATATATTTTGCGAGCCCAAGTCAAAGTCAAGAATTGACCACGGATTCACAGCCATGCTGCTTTTTTAGTGGTTGCTTCTGTTCCACAATTTTTGCCTTGACTAACGTTTGCAGTATTTCCCTCACTCCAGCATACAATGCGAAAAGCAATTACTTCAATGAGACCTTAAAAATCAGGTTTCTGTCGGAAACTCCAAAAACACCGGCAGCCTGGAAACCCACACTCTCCCTAAACTGCTTCTGGCCGTACTTTCCCAACATCATTTCCCGGCTTAAGCTGCATACATCAGTGTGTCCTGCACACAGCCCACGCACCCTCACCTCAACAATCACTGCTCCATCCAGTCCAACATCAGCCATATGGTATGTCAAGTGAAGCCCATACATCCCTAAGTGAAACCGCAATGGACCAGAAAAATGCAACTTTGAAGGGACCAAATATGCAATCCAAAGACAAGAAGCCAATCTCCAGTGCAAAACTCTCGTCTCAACGGACAGTGCACGAAAACGCATAATCTCGGTCAACACCAATTAAAGCCAGTACTAACGCCAGTCACAATCCCTTAAACCATATTTGACCGCGGTCAGAACATCATTGACGGCCGCTATTTGTCTTGAGGACTTCTCGTCGCAATTGGTGGAGAGACACAATAGACCTGAGATTGAGGTGGACAATTCACACAACCCCGAGCTCTTGTTGAATGCAGTGACCATTGCCAGAAACGAACATGAAAAGGTTTTGATCGAGCCATCGATTAACTCCATCCGAATGTCCATATCCATCAAGCAGGCTGACGAGATCGAGCACATTCTTGTGCGCCAGTTTACCCGGTTTCTAACACAAAGAGCAGAGAGCTTCTTTATCTTGCGTCGTGTGCCGGTCAAGGGCTACGACATTTCGTTTTTGATCACCAACTTCCACACCGAGCAGATGTTGAAGGACAAGTTGGTGGACTTTATTATTGAATTCATGGAGGAGGTCGACAAGGAGATCAGTGAAATGAAGTTGTTTTTGAATGCGCGTGCCAGAGTCATTGCCGAAGCCTTCTTGACGCCTTTTGACTAGCGCACCATGACCAGGTGTCGTGGTGGAGATGTTGATCAGGTGTCATACTTGAGATTATGACCTTTATAGTAGACTGAAGTCTTTATGACATTGTTATAGTCCGACTTTCAAAGCTTTTCGCTCAGACTGTGTAGGTGCTTGTAAAGACGTGTAATGGGCTAAGCACTCCTAAGGCACATGAGGATTGTTGAATTAAGGCCTCGACATGAAAGCATTACCCTAAACCCCATTTCTTCCTGTCATCAACGTATTACCATCTCATCAAAAACCATCACCAGTATCTAAATGCTATTTAGATTGATCCGCTATATTACATCCTTAAAACATCTACACATCTCTTACAGCAAAGCGCATCCACCATCTTATAACACCAATTAGTGTGGCTTCTCTTGCTTTTCCAAGACAGGACTAGCATGGCTACTGGCGTCGCTTTGACTTCCTGCCTGGCTTCCGTTGCAGGTCTGCGGCGCTCCTGACAACACCAGCTTCTTTTTTTGGCCGTTTTTCGGCGAAAAGCCCAGCGAAGATTGCGGCAGATCCACGCTTTTGGCCGAATACATCTGATTTTGGAAACCTTGTGGCGATCCGTATGGAGACTGCGCAGGATTGGTGCTCCGGAATTGCAGGACAGAGCTGGGCCGGCTGGAGTCCTTGGGTATTAAGCCCTGATTCATGTACTTCACCTGACCATTGTACTGGTAGGCACCGTGATCCGACGGAACAGGCAGGTAGTTCACGTGGTTTTGCATAGGCACCTGCGGCAGTCTATGTGGACTGACGACATCGGCAGGAACTGGGTTGGGCACAAAGCTTTTATAGTCGGGAGTGTCTGGAATAATCAATCCCTGATCCGGTGATCTATTGGAGAGACCCGGAATGTGATTGAGCACAAGGTCAAGCTTGCGCAATGAGTCACACACCTGCACAAAGCCTTTGGAGGAGATCTTCAAAATCCACCGGTAGTTGAAGATGTGCTCTTTGTAGAAGTCTGCCTCTTCCTTTGTGGTGGAGGAAACAAAGAGAAGCGTGGCAAAAGTGCCTATGAGCGTGAAGTTGGCCGACGCAGAAGAGTGCCAGAAAGAGTGAATGTGTTCGGGCTTCAAGTCCCGGACAAATTCCATAGATGCTAGTAATCGAGACCGAGCAGCAGACCTGCACACATTGAGAAGCTCGTCCGGCACGTTGGACCCTTTGGTGCCTTGTTGGTACAAGGTGGTGATGATTTTGCGGTGAAGCGTCAACTCCGCGGCAAAATATGCCAACTGAAGGTAGCCGTTGGAGCACAACTTGCGTGGCTGAACTGAGTTCATCTGAAGTTCGGGTGGAAGCGAGTGGTACCAGGTTCGGAGCTTGAGCTGGATAGGTTTGGCAATCCTAAGAACCTCATTGATATCGGTGACTTCTTTCATGGCTCTCATGGAGAAGAGAGAGCTGCTAATTTCAGAGAGAATCTTGGACAACTCGATCAAGTTCATGAAGTTTTTCTTGCCGTTGGTAATATCTGATGAGCCCTCCTTGAGATCACCGTCGCCGTGCTTTTCTGGAAAATCCTCCTCAGCCAAATTAGACACCACCCAGTTGACTTCATGGATGTGAGACGGGCGGGAGTTTTTTAGCAGAAGCCATTTTTCCTCGAGGTAAACCGCCCACGCAAGCCGTTTCCGGAGCCCACGTTCCCATTTGGGCAACTTCCAAGTATCGCAGTCGAGTCCCAACCCCAATTCTTCCGAAAGAGCCACCACCTGAGAGCATAGAACCCAATCGTTGAAATCGGATTCGTTGAATGATGAAGAAAGCGAGGCGGACGCCAGCGAAGATGTCAGATTCTGTGCATCCTTGTGCACACTGATATCGGTGAGAATGTGCTTGCACTGTAGGAGCAACAAACCCGCCTGAACAGCACTGAGTTTGGGCCGCTTGAGAATTTCGAGAATGTAGTTGTTGAGAGCGATTTTGAGAATCAACTCCACATTTGGTTTGGGGAATCGTGATAGCTGGGGGTCGTAATCCCACCACTGGATAGCAAGAACGTAAACTGCGGCGAGCAACGGAGCACTGAATTCACGGTGGGTCCGCGAGTATTTCTCCAAAAACACCTTCTTGTGGAGAATTGGGTATGACGGGTGGATGATGCGGAAGTAGAGATCAATCAAGATCTGGCCGTGCGGCGCAATGAATTTTTCAACAGCATCCACATCGTTGGACATATTCTGAAACAGCAGTTTCGACTGGTCATCTTTCAACACAAACTGAGTCATGTTCTCGACTTTTCGAAGCGAAATAGACTCGCTGAGATTAATTTGCTCAATCTTGTTGATGGGCTTGCCACGCGGAGCCTGCGATTTATCTTCCTGAGACCCAATCACCACATCCAAAAGATTGACGTCAAAGAGGTATGACGTGGGACCCACGTAGAACGACGACCGCGGGTACTGTAAGGAAAGCGTTTTCTTGAGAAGCGACTTGTTCATGGTGGAGTAGTCCTGCACGGGCGCCACGTTCCGGATAGCCACGTTGGGCGGCACCACCTCCTGGCCCATGGGAGGGCCCATATTCATGGGCGGCATATTGTAGTCCACACGCATTCGTTTGGCCTGGCCGTCATCTCGAGGATTGGTCGAAGTGCATGCAATGGACTTGGTTTCACACTGTGCGCAGGTGTTGGTGCCGGGGATGATGACACACTTTGTTTTTCGCCGCCGGCAGTGGTCACAAGGGCGCCTCTTTTCGCCAGGTTTTGGCGCAGATGCCTCCATCGGGCCGCCGTTTGGATGGAGCGGTCGATTGTTGTGGCTGATATGGTTCTGGCTTGGTGCCATTTGCGAGGCCATTGGATTGTGGTTCTGGGCGATGCTTTGATGCTGTGGAATGCGGGTATGGTGGTGGGTCTGGTCTTGGTTTGGAGGACTGGCACTCGCCCCGTTTTTGGGCCGATGTAGGAGCTCGTGTTCCTTATCATCATGGAACGGCACCGAAGACAAAAGCGCCGATGTCTGTAAATCCAAGCCCTCCAGATCATGGAATGGGTCAATCAAGAAGTTCTGCGACCAGTCAAGGTAGTTGGCTGCGCCCTGTGTACTGGCGTTTCCCATGTCTGCATTGATAAGGTTGGAGCCGTCCATTTGGAAAGGCGTGGTTTCGCCGTCGCCGTCGTCGGTTTTGCCCCCCGCTTTTTGGGTTTTTGCCGGTGCCTCTTCCTTGATGAGATTGGGATTGTAGGTGTCTAGGGGGTACTGGCTCAACTTGGCCATTTCCTCAGGGTCCGTGCCAGACGGATATTCATTGTCCATGGCTTAATTGGGCTTTGGATGCAGATGTGCACTCCTGGAAGTAGAAAATGTCGCTCGGCCTTTTGTAGCTTTTCTTGTACGACTGAAGGAAACGATGTCTTTGTTATGGTGGGTGATGGGAGGGAGTAATTTTTCTTGCGCGACATACGATTCTCATCAATGGTGATGATCCCGTCCAGTCCCCGATACGATGTTGTAGGTCTGATATTTAATATGTAGGTCTGATATTTAATATATTGTAGGTCTGATATGGTGTTATGATATTTCGCTTTCCCTAAACGTTTGATTTCGTAACTTGTTTCCGTTTTGGTACTTGTTTCCGTGCTTCTCGAATGAAGCTCTTGATAATGGTACTACTTGGATCCCCACGATAAATGATGGGCACTTTTGGACTGTCGGCCTGGCAATGAGCTGCCTCCAAGGCGACGTCAATGGAAGCCCTGGTGTGTCTGTGGGCTCCGCTTGAGTCCGCCTTGAACGCAACCTGCATACAGCGCAATATCTCCGCTCTCTTCTCAAAGCACCAGCTATGGACGTCTCTGATGCCGATACCGTGAGACGCCGCCGGAAAAGAAAGGTCGTCCTTGACTACCTAGATGATCTCGATCCTCCACTGCGCATAAAATCCAAAAAGAGCGACTCCATGGCGCTCCACCAAAAGGTCTCGGCCATGGAAGAACGCCGGTCGCAGATTCTCGGGCAAGAGGCACCACTGGTCAAGCCAGAAAAAGAAGACCTTCCTGCCGTTGTTTTCGGCGACGATGTCTTGGCAGAAACGGACCTCCGGTCGCCGGATGTACGGGTGCGTTGCCGGCTGGCCATTGCAAGCTACGATCAGCTCCAGCTTCATTTGTTGTTTGACACAACTGAGGAAAACTGTCTTTTCCGGCTCCATCTTTACGCCATTGCCCATGGTCTCGGACCGTGGTGGCCCCAAAATGACGTGCACACAAGAGTCTTGAAAAGAGTGCTTGAACTCAGTGCTCCGCAGAGAAGTCGAAGTCCAGTCTCGGAGAAAACTGAAAAGCCTGTTGAGAGGAAACTCAAAAACGGGGTTGTCGTTGTCACTGAGAAAATCGAAGTGCCTGGCCGCGTCCTTAAGCTCATCAATGGTATTCTCTGAGGATCGGTACTGGAAGCAATCACAGTTTGATATGCAATCAAGGCAGTTATATGCAATCAAGGCAGTTATATGCAATCAAGGCAGTTATATGCAATCCAAAGCATTTTTACCCCGATAAGCGCTCCCGCAAGTTGGCAACGAAGCCGTGATCATAGATGTTGTCCAAATCCTGCATGGAGCGCACCGGCTGCAACCCGCTCCCAGATTCCATCACCAAGGCCTCGTCTTTCAAGGAGATATACACGGGAGTGTATACAGAGCCAGTTTTCACCATCGACTGCTCTAGGTACACGCCCAAATCAGGAGCATAAAAAAGCACGCCCAAACCGACCAAGTGTTCAATCTCGCCCCACTTATCAGCCTCGTTGGTGGTGACGCCAAGATAAATGTACCGTAAGTGGAGAGCGGTAAAAGCAGCAGTGATGACAGAGAAAATGCCCGCCAAAATCATCAAGATGCCAGCTCTTTTGTGGGACTCTGTGGTGCGCGTGATGGTGTGCCAAAGCCCGTCTCCAGAATGCACCAAAACACCATGGCACAAGAAACCTCCGTAAACCATGGTCCAGATGTTGGCTGCCAAGTATAAAAGAAACCAGCGGTAATTGCGCTTGCCGATGCAGTTGTTGACCCAGATGCAGTGGTGGTCGTATAGGGAGATGCACGTGCCGCACACCGAACAGTGCTTGGAGCGAGCGGGCTTCTGCAACCGGCAGGTGCTGCAGAATTTGTCCCAGAAAATGAGGCCGTTTGGCGGGTATTCCGCTAGGGCGTTCTGCACACAGTCGGCGGTCACGGTTCCTGGATCGGAAAAGACCACTAGCTCCGTGGCAATGACCACGGACGCCATGGCCGACACCACGAACGGGGTGTGGTATGCAGGAAGATCGGGAAACACGTGGAGGCAGAACTGCACAAAGCACGTGCCCATCACGCCGGCATAGAAGAGCGGCACCAGCCAGCGGAGCCCGGCGTAGATGCTGGGGTGGGAGCGGAGCACTGCGGAGGCAGCCGTGGAGCACGTGATCAAGCGGATGTGGAGGGCGTGCACACGGGTGTTCCTGAATGCAGGCGAGTCGCCGAAAACAAGAACCGCCACGAGCGTCGCCAAGACGGCCACGGCCCCAAGAAAGAGCATGTGGTCTTGACTTCACTCCGCGTCTCTGGTGCACGGGTGTCGCGCGCGACACCAAACCAAAAAACACCAAAAGAGGGCCAACTCAGAGTCTAGATTGTGTCCGACACCACAGTGACAACAAGAGAGTTTTCCGGAGAACCGTGAAAAAACAGTGCTGAGAATCTCAAGAAACAGTGCTGAGAATCTCAAGAAACAGTGCTGAGAATCTCAAGAAACAGTGCTGAGAATCGCAAGAAACAGTGCTGAAGCTGTTCCCAGAACCCCCCAAATTCAGTCAAGGCGTGTCAGAAGTTTTATTCTGCTGGAATCAAGCGGGACACAATTGAGAGCTTTTTCCAGATTCAAAGAACCATCGCCACTTGAGCTGCTCGACTTCTAGCGACCAGAACCATTTCAGTGTCATGAACATCACACAGGCAGTCCAGGAAGAATTGGACCATATAGCCCACATTCTTACGGCAGTACCTTTCACGCCCGGATCCGAAACACACACGTTTTTCCTCGGCATTTTCAAAATCAGGTACAAGGACATCGCCGATCTCGAGCTTACAGAGTCGTCATGGGAGCTGCATAACCAGGTGGCCGTCAACAAACTCCTCAAGTTCTCCATTTCGCTTGGCAATCTCGTCCGCACGTTCCAGCTAGACAAGGAAGCTTATGACGCCAAAACGGCCCAGCAAGACCTGTACATCAGAAGTCATGGTCCGAAGCAGAGCAGCAATCCCTTCAACGACAACTTTGTGCCGGCAGACAAGAGCACGCTCTCAGTACCGGTGCCGTACGTGACTTTCATCCGAAACTTGGCGCTCATCATGAAGAACTTTGACATTGGCACCGCCATCAACCGCAGCTCTTCCACGTTTGGCAATTACGGGTCGAAAAAGGCAACGGAAAGCGGCTCGCTAAACGGATCGTCATCAACGGTGGCTGGCGTGAGTTCGCCGATTCGGCTCAATTCCAAACAGCTCCTTATCGAGAAGCTTGAGATCAATATCCGGTTGGACCCGCTCTTTACATCCAAAATCGTGTTTAAGTTGTTTATGGAGATATTCGCCATTGTTTCGGAGCTGTTGCAGGATCTTCCACAGGACTTCAACGAGTCTGAGGTCAGCTTGCCCATTGCAGGCAACATGGCGAGTTTTTCTGCGCCAAAACCGCCGTCAGAAACTTCGTCCATCTTCTCGTCTCTTAGCAATGGTCAAGATTCGATTTCCACCACTGACGACTATGTGCGGTGCATCAAGGAGGTGTTGAATCGGGTCAATACGGGAATTGTTTATCCATTTACGCTGTTTGTGCAGCACGAGTTGGTCAATCCTCAGATCATCAACGGCTTTCAGGGCCTTGTCGACACGATATAAATGGGGCGTCGAGATGGACTGGATGCTATGAGTGAAAGTCGAAAATGGATGGATGCTATGAGTGAAAGTCGAAAATGGATGGATGCAATGAGTGGAAAGTCGAAAATGAATTACTAGCAGGTCTCGTGATTTATCTCGGCTACATTGGCAATTAGAGCGAAATAAGATCCGTGAAACGAACTCTTATTTCCGTTTATTGAGTCTTCAGAATCCAACGGTTGTGTGCGCCAAAAGCCACCAGAATCAAGCCCACACATGCTGTGGACAGGAAGTCGCCATGTCAGCAGGCAAGCAGGCAAGCAGGCAAGCAGGCAAGCAGGCAAGCAGGCAAATGCGGCAGCAGCGTTTCGCTGTCGAGTATATCCTCAGTTAGATTGGTCAGATTTGGGTCTTTGTCAGTTTATAGTAGCCTTGGCATCAGAATGCAGTCTGTCGGCCCAGAAATAGGCAGTTCACAGCGAGTCATTCACTTTCAATTTATTCAGTAGTGTCGCCTTTCAATTTATTCAGTAGTGTCGCCTTTCAATTTATTCAGTAGTGTCGCCTTTCAATTTATTCAGTAGTGTCGCCTTCCAGTTTATTCAACAATGTAGCGGCCAACGTATTATGGCAAATTCACCGATATTAGGCAGTGCTTCCCTCATTCCTTAGTAGAGCCACCACCAATCGACAAAGCGGCGCCAGAAAGCGTGGGCGGCCCGGCGCCCCAAGTACTTGCCCAAATAGGGAAAGAACACATAGTTGACGAGTGAAGTGAGCTGGTTGATGCTTTCCTCCCACTGCTGCTGCGCCGTGAGAGCAAAGTCCGAGTCTGAATCCGAGTCTGAATCGGAAAACTCCAAATCCAGAGATGTCGGCAGCGACACCGGCGACTCCACCACCTGGTGTACTGCTTCACCCACGGCGTCCAGGAGAAGCGCTCCCAGAATTGGATCCGACATGGTGAGTGTGAAGTAGTTGTTGGGAGCGCGCACGTGATAGACGGGGCAGGAGAAAGTGCAGCAATAGAAAAACACTACCACGTCCCCTAAAAGCCCTTGAAACAAAATTCACAGATAAGGTCAATTCATAAGTGAAATTCACAAATAGGCCAATTCATAAGTGAAATTCACAGATAATGCCAATTAATAATTCAAATCCACAGATTAGGCCAATTAATAATTCAAATCCACAGATAAGGCCAATGCACAGGTCACAATGCGGCCAAGTCCTCAACCAATACCAAAACCACGTGTCAAAGCGAACCCTAAGGAAAGACGCAAGTGGTGAAAGAAGCCATCAGGGCTGAAATGGCGAAACAAATTGGGTTAATCATTGCCGTTTTGGCGAGTGAAGCCCGTAACATCGGGCAGACAGCGACACATTCAAAGCAGCAAAAGGGAAAGCAGCCAATTGAAAGCAGCAAAAGGGAAAGCAGCCAATTGAAAGCAGCAAAAGCAAAAAGAAATCAAAGAGAAAGCAAAAAGAAAGCAAAAAGAAAGCAAAAAGAAAGCAGTCAGGGACCAAAGGCGCGGAGGTGAGTTTTGCAGTCGGGGAGAGATGTACGGATCTGCGGGCGCATCGTGAAAAAAGCCATGCTCCGGCGGCTCTTCTCCACCAAACCCATGTCAATCGACCCCAGCAAATTCCACGTGGTCAAAGAGGGCAAGGCCACGATCTTGGCCCCTGTGCAGGACAAGGTCTTCTACAACCACATCCAGCAATTCAACCGCGATCTCTCCGTCATGGCGATCAACGCCTGGCTTTCTTACTACACGGCATCCAAGGAGGGCACACGCGAGCTCCGTGCCAAGAGAAGAAAGCTAGCAGAAGCCGAAACACCCAGGAGTGAAGAGACACCGGAAAACGAGCAGATCCCAGACACTCAGCCACTCGACCAAGATGCACCCACTCCAGCCACAGACTCATCAACCGCCGCCGCAGAACCAGCCAAGAGAAGCCACGAAAACCCCCCCTTTGTACGGATTCTCGAAGCTCTCTCCGCCACAGGCCTCAGGGCAATCAGATACGCCCACGAAGTCCCCCAGGTGGCCACAGTCGTCGCCAACGATCTCTTACCCGAGGCAGTGGAGTCAATCAACCGCAGTGCACAGTACAACAACGTGCATCACATTGTTCAGGGCCACCAGGGTGATGCGGTCAAGTACATGGGGCTGGTTAGCGACAGAGAGAGGTTCCACATCGTGGACCTTGACCCCTACGGAACAGCAGCACCATTCATCGAGCAGGCGGTTCTCCTGGTCAGAGACAACGGCATGCTTCTTGTCACGTGCACGGACGCCGGGGTTCTAGCCGGGTCCGGATACCCCGAAAAGTGCTTTGCGCTCTACGGCGGTAACAACTTCGGCAACACGCACATGGGGCTGGAGACCAACCACGAGGCCGGAATCCGGCTCATTCTCGGCACCATTGCCGCCGCCGCCGCCAGGCACAAAAAGACCATTGAGCCGTTGCTTTCGTTGAGTATCGACTACTACTTCCGTGTTTTTGTGCGTGTCACCACCAAGCCCGTGGAGGTGAAGAAGCTTGCGCTGACCATGGCCATTCCGTTTCACTGTGTGGGATGTGGAGACATTGTGGACCAGAGGCTCGGGCGTATCACCGACAAGAAGCACCAGACGCCCAAGTTGGCCCAGATCCCAGGAACCCTGTGCCAATACTGTGAGCTGCCGTTTCACGTGGCGGGGCCCATGTGGGGAGGAAGCCTACACCAGCACGACTTTATCGACGAGATCCTCCGTCTCAACACCCAAGCCTCCCATGAAACATATGGCACGTGTGAAAGAATCAAGGGCATGTTGACGTTGGCTCGCAACGAGTTATCGGAACCGTTTTATTTCAACTTGAACGCGCTCTCCAGCTACATGAAGGCGCCGCCCATTTCCATCGACGAGTTTGCACGTGCGGCAGGCAACTTGGGGCACCTGGTGTCACTTACACATGCCAAGAAGAATTGCGTGAAGACGACGGCGCCTTGGGAGCAGGTGCTTCAGATATTCGTGGCTTGGTTGAGACGGAGCAACGAGAAGTTGGTGCAGGAACTCCAAGCGCTGCTTCTGTCGGCGGAGGGGGAAAAACGGGCCAAGGTGCAGGCCAAGATCGATGCCCTCCAGGCCAATTTGGCCCACAACCCGAAGTTGACCCCGGGAATGGTGGGGTACAAGATTCTCAGTCACGTGTCCGAAAACCCCGCCGTGGACTTTGACTCCGATAACGAACAGAGCATCAAGATCACGCGCTTGCGTCGCTTGAAGATGGTCCGCTTTCAAGAAAACCCGACCAAGGACTGGGGGCCAAAGGCCCGGCCCCT
The DNA here is from genome assembly GCA_002370615.1 of Metschnikowia aberdeeniae. Taxonomy (NCBI): domain Eukaryota; kingdom Fungi; phylum Ascomycota; class Pichiomycetes; order Serinales; family Metschnikowiaceae; genus Metschnikowia; species Metschnikowia aberdeeniae. The sequence goes on from NKZB01000126.1 coordinate 411,119, forward strand.
GAACAAGTGAGGACATTGGAACTGCATGAAGAGGGGTACGTACGGCACAGAAAATACATTAAATAGAAGGTGTCGGAAGAGCACGGAGAGGCCGGGCAGAGTAGGCGGTACTGCATACAGTGACATGTCGGAAGAGCAGGCCGTACTGCATACAGTAATATGTCGGAAGAGCAGGCCGTACTGTATGCAGCGCCAGGTTGGCGGCACAATTATGTAATGGGAGGTACGGATGCAGCGGAGGCGCGCCGGCAGAGGACCCATAGATGTGGCGCCCAAAATTTGCGTCGCGGGGCACGGGTACATCGGGACAAAACATCCTCACGGGCGGTGTCAGCTACAGTACAGTTTTGCTTAGTTATTATTAATTAAATCTATTAATCCACTTACAACAACATGGCAACACCAGCGGCGGCAACAGCACCGAAAACACCAGCACCAACAATTTGAGCACCAGAGTCAGCAGAGCTGGAGGTAGAACCGTTGGTACCGTTGGTACCGTTGGTACCGTTGGTGGCGTTAGCAGCAGAAACGGCAGAGGCAGCGGTCAAGGCAAGGACAACAGTGGTGAATTGCATTTTTGTACTAGAGGAAAAAAAGTTAAGGAAACGGGGCGGTACGGGTATTTATACACGGTAAAAATTCCCGTGCGCGACACAGCCCATGCACGGCGCCCGCCCAATTGGGTCAAGGCGCGTGTACATACAGGAACGCCACTATATTGAGTCACCGAATGTTCTTTGTGCGCCGCCACCTTTTTCCGACAGGACGCCACAATTTTGGCCACACATTTTAGCTGGCGGAGTTTCACTTTGGAATCCAGACCCCAATTCCGAATCCGGTCACAAAAGCCTCTGCCGAACGAACCAGCAACTTTGCTGGCCGCCCATTTTTTTTTTTTTGGGGCGTGAAGCTTTAGCTGCGCATCGCGGAATTGCGCCAGAGTAAACGTATGGCTGGGCAGATTTGCGATGCGCAGAATTCTTCCGTCTTCTCAGGGTCCCCCGCGCGTGCCCCCACTCAGAACAAACATCGGCCAAAAGATACACCTACACGCCATAGTGCCGGTAGCGCTTACACGTAGTGTATTAGGGAGGCTCAAAATTGCGCTGGTGCTTTTTCCGGTGGAAAAAGAAACACAGGAAAATCTTTCGGGGGAATAGGGTGTGTCCTGCACATGACTATTTTTAAACCACGTCCTGCGCCCGAGGGCCCTAAATTGCTTTTTCGCACACAGGATGCGTCAATTGGTTATATTTTGCCGGATTGGGCAGTAGTACATGCCAGAGGATGCAGGATTGTGGGCGCGCCCCCTTCGGCGCGCCAAGGGGCACGGGTGCACGCGTCACACACCCGTACACCCAGACCCGCTGCTCATACCATCTCAATGACCTGCAGACGCGGTTACATGAATACATTGAAGAATGCCTCTTTACAGAAGCTAGCATTGCATTGCGGTTACCGCACAGAGCTGACCAAGGCCGCCAGAATCAAGGCCATTGAACAGTCCATGGCGTTCTATGATAAGCTTCTTGCCATCCCCAAGAAAGAGCCTCTCCGCATCCTTTCCGTGGACGTGGGAATCAAGCACTTTTCCTATAGCAAGATGGCGTACACCAGAAGCAACGCTGAAATCTGCGACTGGAACGTGACCAATCTCCACGACCGATTTGGCGCATCAGACTACGCCGGCTTTGATTCCCTTGTGGATTCAAAGGCGTATTTGGCGTCGTTGGCCCTTGGCGTAGTGGACTCCATCTTGGTAACTCCGGATTGGACGCCACATATCATCACAGTGGAAAACCAGAGAACCAGGTCCAATAATAACCAGGCCACGTTGCCCAATGTGCTTTTGAATTTCTCTTTGGAGCAGATGTTGTACGCGGCTTTCGCTGCTCGCCAGACAACAAATCCCAAGATTGCCCGATCCGTAGTGATTCCCATGAACTCCAACAAGATGGTCAATTTCTGGCTCTCTCGTTTTCTAGCTCGCCTGGCCAAAGCGACATCGGCTCAGTCCAAGGTTCTTCGAACGAATCTTTTGTACGGCTGGCTCCTGCGTACCACGGCGGCGCCGTTTGACTTGGGTTCTTATGTCACACTTTCTTCGGACTTCAACACCCTCAGTTCGCCTAAGAAAAAAGCTGCTTTAACAAGTGCTTTGGATCTTGGTCTGGACATAAAGAAGGTTGATGACTTGGTTGATAGTCTATTGTACAACTTGACTTTGGCCAAACAGCTTGCTCGCCATGAGGAGTTGAAGGCAGCTGACGATATTCCGGCTTTGCTTGCACAGTGGGACCAAGAGCATAGTCTGTATCTCGCTCCTTTCGAAAACTCCACCTTCAAATTTGAGTTTGAATCCCTTTAGTTCAATTCGACACTCTTCAGTTTTGGCTGGATTGTACATCACTTTGCAGTATGATGGCTAGATTATCGACTGAGCTTCCGCACTCAACGGTGTTATGGTTCTTTGTAGCCCGTCGACATCATCCAAAGTGTCTTTTAGAAGCTTTTTTCTAATATCGCCTTTTGTAGAGTCTCGGAGTTCTTCGAAACTAGCATTTCCCAAACGTGCCTCTTTCCTTGAGTTTGTGTCGGTTTTCTCGTGCTTGTCATCGTCATCGCCATCACCATCGTCATCATCGTCATCATCGTCGTCATCGTCATCATCATCGTCATCATCGTCACCATCATCGTCATCTTCATCGTCGTCGTCGTCAAGGTCGGATTTATTCACCATATCTTCGTCCTTCGCCTCATTTTCATCATCACGCTCATCCAAAAGCTCCTTATTCTTTTGCACAATCAAATCCTTGATGCGGATTCTTAAAGTCTCCACAATCGCCAGCCATTCCCGCATACCTCCCATTCCCATGTCTCCACACACCAAAACCTTTTCCATAGGTTTCAAAATCTCGAAGCCAAAACCTTCCTCATTCAGCAGTAAAATCTTGAGCTGCTTGCTGGTCAAGGGATGCGTGTACATGAGCGTGTTCATGGCCGGAGCCACCAAAACAGGTTTTTTGGTTGTGCCCACTCCATTCACAGAGCCCCAGCACCGTAAGATCGATGTAATGAGATTGTCCGACATTCCGTGGGCAAGTTTGGCCAATGTATTGGCACTAAGTGGGGCAATCAATACAATGTCGGCCCACTTGCGCAACTCGTTGTGGAGTATAAGGTTCTCGTGTGCGTTTTTTGGCTTCTTGGTTTGCTCAGACGTCGATACCGTGGTGGTAGTAGAGCCGTTGATGTTAAACTCAGAGAAGTTTGTCCACTCGTCTTCATCCCGCCAGATTTTGACGTCTTTGCGGATCTTAAGACCCTTTAAAAAGTGGCATGCGGATTTGGTAACCACAAGCTGCACAGAAATCTTGCTGGCCCCGAAGATCTGAAAGAGCTTGTCGATAATCAATGGCACCTTGATCGTGGCCACGCTTCCCGTGCATGCCAATAAGATGTGGAACTTTTTGTCGTCCTCTTTCAAGAGATACTGCTGGAAGGGCACAGCAGAATTGTTGAGCGACGAATCCACCAAAGCTTTCTGGCTCTTTTTCACGGAGGAGTTTCGAGACACCGTTGCTAGTGGAGTATCAGAACCCCGACGGGAGAGAGCACCCAGAGCATCAGGCACAAAGGCCGCCAATTTGACACCAAATTTGGGAGACTTGGACAACGGCGGTGAAGGCAGAAAGCGCGAGTCCAGGCCCAAGAATGCGTGGCTGAGTTTGTCTATACTGTTGGGACTACCCACACGTTCACCATCTTGGCGGGGGAAACCAGTGGCGGAGCCGTTGCGGCTGGAGTTCAACAAACTTTCGTTGTTGGACACTTTCCGAGGAATAATTCCAACCACCAGGCCTGTCCGACCCATCGTTGGAAGGTTTGCCGACAGTGGCTGGGCCGAGATGGTGAAACGGCGGCTTTTTTCCAGGTCCGAGTCGCAAAATGACACAGACTGGCCGCGGGACCGATTGTCCAGTTGCAACGAGTTGATGTCTGGGCGGGCAGAAGCAAGCGGGGTGGGATTCTTCAAGTTCCCGTTGGGGCCGGCAGTCGAGCCGCCGGCCGTTGCTGCGGCCTGGCGCTGATCGCCTTGTGACAGCCTCTGGAGGACATTATTGGTCAGAAGCAGAGACGGCATGTTGCGAGATGAATTCTGAGGTGCACTGCTCTGGGGCAGTATGTTGTTTGAGCTAGTTGGCAGCACTCTACCGCCTTTGGCAGCTTTGGCCTGGAGATCGGCTAGCTGTGATGCTGCCAAAAAGAGCAGCAGCGGCGTGGGACTTTGCATGTCGGGTCTTTTCTCCGAGCCTGGTTTTTCTCCCATATTTCTGTTGGGTTGGTCTTATTAGTTGGCTGCTTAAGCGTATTGATGATGGAATTATTAGTTGGCTGCTTAAGCGTTTTGATGTTGGAATTATTCGCTTTCACTGTGCGCCGTTGATCTCTTTAGGGATCGTTAGTGTCTGTTTTCAAGGTTGCCTTTATTAGTCAATTGTTGCTCTTTGTAATGTTCGACAAAAGGGGCGTATGAAAAAAGCGACGAGGCAGATGCGGGCAGACGCTCTTATATGGGCAGATAGTGACACAAAGACACGCCCTCACGAGAGTTTCACTGGTGTTTTAGGTTTGAAGGAAAAGATTTAAATCTGTAGGTGCATCGTGCGGGTTGCATGAAGGACAGTTGGGGAGTTCCGCTCATTAGCGGTGTGCATATGGGACTGTGTGCAGGAAGGAGATAGACTCGTACAGCAAAGCCGGATAATCTGGCATGTAATGACAGGGTCCCGCCGTGTTTACTAATCAGGGCATGCTAGGGTGAATGCACGGTGCAGTCTTGAAACGCCATGTGCCGAAAAGTCGGTAATCCGAAAGCAATACGGTCCAATGGAACAATCTGGTAGAATTAGTACGGCGACAGATAACCACAATCTTATCTCTCACCAAGTTCAGCTATATCGAAACATTTATACACATGGCTCTTTCGTTCAGTTCTTCGCAGAGTCTTCCTTCAAAGTAACCACACGGTTCAACACGATCTTGTCTGGAGTGCTTTCTTTGTCCTTGCAAAAGTAGCCGATTCTCAAAGCTTGGAAACGGACAGTCTGCGGTCCGGGTTTCTCGGCGATGTTGAACTCGGAGCCTGCCACGCCGATGTTGAGTGGCGACTTTCTCTCGATTTCGGCAAATGCTGCCTTCTCAACCACAGCGTTGTGCACCACCTCCTCGGATGCGCTGTTGATATCGCTCAAGTAGCCGTCAGGGTGAGCGCTGGGGTTCTCGCTATTGAACAACTGGTTGTAGATTCTGACCTCCAGCACGGTTTGTGCATCCTTCTCGCCCACCCACTGGATGTAGGTTTTTGGCTTTTGCTTTAGGTCTTTGTCGTAGTTGACCACAATCTTGGTGACCTTGCCCAGCTCGTCTTTTTCCACCTTCTTCACGCTGACGTTGAAAGGAACCTTCATCAAACCCACGGGCTGGCCGGGTGCCAACCGGAAATACTCCTTTCCAGCTTCGTCTCTGTAGTCGTCACGGTCGATGTAGAAACGCTTGGAAAAGACCAACTTTCTGGAGCCAAACTGCGCCTCGGATCCGGGCTTGTAGGCCATTTCCACCGTCTCCTCAAAGTCCTCATCCACATTTTCCACCTCACAGAGAACCGGGTCCAAAACAAGCATTAGACGTGGCGTGGTAGCGTCCAAGTATTGTCTGATGGCGCTCTCGAATCTCACCACCTGGATGTTGGTGGTGGACGTGGTGACGCCCAAAGTGTTGATGAAAGACAAAATGGCTCCAGGAGGCACACCGCGGCGCTTGATGGATTCCAAAGTGAACAACCGTGGGTCGTCCCAGTCTCTGACATGACCATCGGTCACCAACTTGGCGATTTTCCGCTTGGACATGATGGTGCCTGTGATGTTGAGACGACCATACTCGCGTTGGGCAGGTCTGTAGACGTGCAATGCGTCACACAACCACTCGTAGCTCTCGCGGGAAAGACGGAACTCGGTGGTACACAAGGAATGGGAGATGTTTTCAAACGAATCCACCAAACAGTGGGTGAAATCGTAGGTGGGGTAGATTCTCCACTTGTCGCCGGTGCGGTGGTGAGGTGCGTTCAACACACGGTACGCCACCAAATCCCACATTTGCGGCGAAGGCAGCTCGAGGTTTTGCTTCATACGAAGCGTGGCTTTGCCCGGTTCGTACTTGCCGTCCTTCATGCCCCGGAACTCTGCCATGTTCACCTCCACACTGTTATCGCGGTGAGGACACGCAAACCTTTCTCCTCCAAGCGTTCCATCGGCTTTCATTCCTCTTTGGGCCTTGACCTCCTCAGCGGTACAGTGGCACACGTAGGCCTTTTGCACGGAAATCAACTTCTCGGCCAACTCGTACAACTGGTCAAAGTAGTCCGATGAGTAGGTGATCTTCCAGGGCTCGAATCCCAACCACTCCACCATGCTCTTGATGCTGTTGAAGTACACCTCTTCCTCGGCCTCCGGGTTGGTGTCGTCGAAACGCAAGTAGCAGTTGCCGCCATGGTGTTTGGCGTAGCCGAAATTCACCATAATGGCCTTGGAGTGTCCAATGTGCAAGAACCCGTTGGGCTCGGGCGGGAATCTCGTGAAAACCTTACCCTTGGTAACGGCCAAGTGCTCCTTCATCAACTCCGGGAACGCCTGGGGGTTTTCTCCTGCCTTGTGCAAGTCGCCCAAGAATCCCTCCGTGTACATCGACCGCTCGGGCTGCACCACCTCCTCCTTTTTGGCAGGTGCCGCCTTTTTCTTCTTCTCTTTTTTGACCACGTCACGCTCATCCTTGGGGCCAAACAATTCCCCAGCAATCTCATCGATAATAGGCTTGAAGAGCGCAGGTGAGGCCCATTTCAACTCCTCCACTTTCTTGGTGTCTCCCAAGAGAGCCGGCACTCCGGCGTAGCGCTTGGCCATGACACTTTCTTTGTGTTGCTCAATGTAGTGGAGAATTCGCTGCTTGACGTCGTCTCGAGATAACTCGACGCCCACGCCTGCAGCGGAATTCATGTCCTGTTCGGTGCTGGAACTGCCCTCTTTTTTGATGTACTTGACGGCTTCGCTGACCTGCAAGTTTGTTTTGAGGCGGTCGTCCAAAATGGCCTTGGTGACCATTTCACGCTGGGCGGTTGCATCGTCCAAGCCCTTGCTTTCGACGGCCAAAGTTTGCAACAAGTTGAGTTTCTTTTCTTCCACAGGACTGTGCACGTTGCCCTCGGCAAGAATGTCGACAAAGGCGTCGCAGACTTTTTTGTTTTTGGTGAGCTCGGTGGATTTCTTGGCGTTCAAGCCAATGGCTTGGAATTGTGCCACCAATTCTTCTTCGCTGGTCATGATGAGTAGTAGAAGGATTGAGATGCTCTAATATTTGCGCGCTTGCATGCACTCCTGTTGCGGGTGCTCCTCAATGCTAGAAGAAACTGCTTGGGCAAAACTATTGCGTCGAACTGTGATTACCTCTATACTTTGATTTTGCCTCGGTTCACGTTCTCATGCTTATCTATACTTTGATTTTGGTTCACGTTCTCATGAAATCGTAAAAAACTTCCGCAAACTGGTCCACGTTATCAAGATACAAGTGGTGCCCTGCGTTGTCGAGCGCCTTGTAGGTGGCTAGCTTCGGCTTGCCCTGCGACCTTGCCAAGTCGTTGATCTCCTTGGTGATCTCCATTCCTGCATCTCGGCTCATCCAGTCTTTGTCTCCATACATCCATAGAGTGGGAAGTTCCATCTGGACAAACGCTTTGGGGCAACGGTCCAACAACGGCAACCTCGCGAGAGCGCCATACGCCAAGATCCGCGTGATGGCATATTCCCCGCTTCCTCCGGCCTTGAAAACCCGGTAAAAGTAGTTGTGGATGCTCTGGAACTTGTCTGGGTCCGTGTAGTAGATGTGCGAGAACCGGTGTGTGGTCCAATTGGAAATCATCTTGGACCGGATCATTCCAAGTCGCCGAACAATAGCGAATGGCGACACGTGCTTACGCCAGAGAAATTCGATTGTTCTGTTGCGCCGAAGCCCGGGCCGCTGATTCCGGTAGTCTACCTCCTCCTCACTTGTATCTTGTGCTGGGGGGTTGACAATGTCCTCCTGGTTAGCAGATAGTTCTCTCGAGATCTCCACGGTGGGCATCTGAGACTCCTCCCTGAGCTTTTCGGTTTCGGATACCTGGTCCTGTGGCGTTGGCTCGTCTTTTAATAGGGAACTTGCACTTCTCTCCACGCCCACCGGACTCAACAAAATCAACTTCTCTATAAGCAGGTGCTTTTTGCCGCCTTCTTCATCGCGAACCTCTTTCTTGTTGTACTTTCTCGCATAGGCACAGCTGAGATAGCCGCCAAACGAGTGGCCGATCAATACAAATCGCTCGATCCCCCTGCGCTTTCGCCACTCTTCTATGGTGTCAATGAACCAATCCTCATTGGCGTAGATGTCTTCTTTGGTGGCATCTCCTAGCTTGGGGTAAGATGGTCGAGACGAAAACCCAAACCCAAGCATGTCTATGGCGTGAACCCTGACCCCCGGAATCGCAGAGAGCTTTTCGAAGTTATCCAAAAAGAGACCTAGCGAAGCGGCGTAGCCGTGCACCAACACAATGTCTTTGACAGTATCTGTCGTGGCGGGCGAGATATTTAAGGCTCCTGGATCGCCATCTTTCTGGAGATTCTCGATGTAGAATTCATGAATGTGGTTTCCGTTTCCGATGTCTGTATCGATGATCTTGGCCTCTCTTTTGCCGTCTGATTTGGGGAAAAAGGGCAAGAATGAAAGAAGCCTGTGCTCAACATTTTTGTCGGACCATTCACCCGAGATTTCGTGGCGATACCAGTCTGAAACTGAGGTCTTCCACTCGTATGGCGGCCGTTTCCTACCGTCATTGAACTCGTTGACTTGCTGAGTTTCCGTCATTGCACGCCAATTGGAGTAGGATGTAACTGTTGAAGAAGAAAAAGGAGTAGTATCGGCGAAAACCTCGAACCCGGTAAGTGATGGATGGTATGGTGGAGGCGTTACATCAGACGGCCGGAAGATTGCGCGGAGGACGGAGATAATCCTAAACAGGTAACATCAACGCGTGTCGGCAAATGCGCCCAACTTTCAGCAACGGAACAGCCGAAAAGTGAAGCCCGTACATCCCTCATCAGGTCATTAGCTATCAAAAATGAGAGCTGGCCCAGTTGGCCAGGGGTTCACATATCAAGGCGAGATGTCTCATATGCAGGCAGCTTCCTATCAAGTAGCGTCCCTTCAGGCTCCGGGGATGAACCATCGTTTCAAACAGACAAAGACCTGAAACAGACTTGAAACAGTTGGACTTCATGCTTGATTTGTGCGCTGAATAAGCAAACCAAATTGTTTTGAAGGCGGCGTCACATATTTTCACGGCAGATGAGGATAGCAAAGCCTTGTAAATTGGCCAGACTTTATTCCTTTAGCATCATATCCTAATGTATGCAGTACTAATTTTGTACCATGACTAGATATTATGCTTATTCTGGAAAATGTGGTGACAATGGGGGACAAGAAATTGCCAGTGGCCCCTTAAAGTGGTTGCGAAAATGGCTCACGTGCGCATATTGAGGAGGCCACGACTCACCACTCGAAGTTTCGCGTGGGTCGTGTGCGCGCACAAAAAAACTCTTGCAGCCTGTGCGACTTGAAGAAAAAATTTTCCAGCTTCTTTACTCTATCAATATATCAAACAAAAATGGTATGTGCAACCTGTGGCCAAAGTCACGCCATATTGTCTATGAGATGATCCTGAAGAGCGAATCCTGAGCTGGAGAGTGACATGAAGTCATGATGGTCAGTCCATGTTTATACAAACTGCAAGAGGTAGGTCCCACGATGAGACCCACCTCTTCAGCTCAGATGAGCGACAGGCAGAAAAAATACTGTCACAGCAAAGGCCAAGAGAATTGCAGCAACTCAGTACCTCGTTGTCGTCACACCTTGTTCTTTGGCTTTCTTGGTCAAGACCAAGTACCAGTCAACTCAGTCAAAAGCAGATCGATACTAACTATTCAGGACACTAAAACTCCAGTCACTCTTGCTAAGGTTATCAAGGTTTTGGGCAGAACCGGATCCAGAGGTGGTGTCACCCAGGTCAGAGTTGAGTTCTTGGAAGACGCTTCCAGAACCATTGTCAGAAACGTCAAGGGTCCAGTCAGAGAGAACGACATCTTGTGCTTGATGGAGTCTGAGCGTGAGGCCAGAAGATTGCGTTAAGCTATTCACATCATTGTCTTGGCGGCTCAGACCCGCGTCTGTTCGTTAATGTCATAATACACAATTCCGAAAACTACCGCGTGATTCTGCGCGAGCTAAATGTAGAACTAACCTTTCGGTATGCCGCCCGTACATCTAAGTGGAGCCCATCGCAGTTCGCTTCCGCCGACTACACCTATGACACACGTGGTGTACGGGTGTGGATGTACGGGTGTGCGCGGTGAACACACACAGTTTGTGTGGGCGGGTGAGAAAAGAGCATCATGTCTGATTTGGAAGACGACTTGTTGGCGCTTGCCGGCGGAGAGTCCGGCGGCTCTGAAAACGAAATGCTGGATGTTCCGTTAAACAGAGCACGTGCCCGCCAGGCCAACGCTAATTCCGCCAGCGAGCTGGACGACAATGATGGTTACGATGGCGTGGAAGACGACGACGACGATGGTTACAACTCCGAAGAGCTCGTCAGCCCCTACCCCTTGGAAGGAAAGTACAAAGATGAGGCCGACCGGGAAAATCTCCTCGAGATGGATGAAATCGAAAGGGAGCAGTTGCTTTTCGAGCGGTCTCAGGAAATGGATCGCTTCAATGAGAAGCAGTACTTGCAGCAGCGCATGAAGCAGCAGCGTGCACCCACAGAGAAAAAGACCCGCTCATCCAACCGCAAAACAACGGCAGTGTCATCGAAACTGAACAAGCTCAACGAATTGCGCAAGCAGCGGGAGCAGAACCGGCGCAAACGTGACGACTACGAGGACGAGGACGGGGAGGACGAAGACGAGGAAGCCGAGGCCGAGGAGGATTACGATGAAGACGACTACGACAATTATGGCGACAGTTCAGGCGTGGTTTGGGGCAGCGGAAAGAGCAAGTACAAAGCCCGCAGTTTCGAGAGGGCTACGTGTGGCGACATCAACAAGATTCGTCTTGGGCGCAGTTTCTTGAGCAAATACCTCTACCACCCCAACTTCTTGGAGAGCATTGTTAACACGTTTGGGAAAATCAACGTGGGCGTGGACCGCCGGACCCGTCAGCCGATGTATCGGGCAGTACAAATCGAGGAAGCCGTCCATCATCCGTCCAAACAGTACCGTGTGGGAGAGGGGAAAACAGACGTGTACTTAGTGGTGAGTCAGAATCGTACTCAGAAAAAGGAGTTTCCCATCAACGTGTTTAGTGACGCCGACATCACCCCCGAGGAGTTCGATCGGTATGTGGCGGAGTTGGGCAAGACCAACGAAGACGTGGCGTACCGGGACGATGTCAACGAAAAGGCTGAGCAGTTGCACAAGTTGATGAACAGCGGGTTCAGCAACAAGGACATTGATGAGATGGTGATGAAGAAGCAGAAGTTGCAGAAGGGCATCTACGCTTACGACGCGGTGTACCAGAAATCGCGAGTGATGGACGAATTGAAAGTGGCCAAGCAGGATAACGACATGGACAAGGTCAAGGAGTTGTTGGAGAAGTTGAAGGAGCTCGAAAAGGTGCTTTACAAAGACAACGAGCGCACGCTGCAGAGCTCGTCCACGAGTATGTCCAAGGTCAACGAGCGCAACCGGAAGTTGAACCAAATCAACATCCGAAATGCAGAAGTGAAGCTGCAGATTTTGCGGAAGACCGCTGACGCCACGGACGGCGACCCGTTCCTGCGCTTGAAAACAACCACGCGTATATTCTACCAGGACTTGGTCAACGAGGAGAACCAGAAGGCTTTGCAGGATGCACGTGACAACTACGATACCATGCTTGCGGAGAAAAGTGAGGCGGAAGCGCAGATTGCGTCTTCGACATACCGTGTTTTGGGCAATTTGGATCTGCTAATTGCGCTGGTGTCGAACGACTACGTGCCTGCATTGTAGAAAGGGAGAAGAGAGGAGTGAGTGAAAGAATGATTATCATGATATGAGATCCGATTATCCCAGAACGATCGGAATAAAAAATCGATGATCTGAATGATCAGGCTCGAAATATTATTCGAGAATAAACGCATCAGTGGAGTCATAATAACGAACACGTCGATGATCACAGACAGACGGAATGTAATAGAATGTCAGCGCATCCATGACTCTTTTAGACCGCCATGAAACTAAGAGGCCACAGATGCATTTTGGCAGAAAAATTAGACAATAGAAAAGTGAAAATTAGAGAAATTAGACAATAGAGAATAGTGAAAAATAGAGAAATAAGAAAAATAGAGCCGTACACCAGAAATATCCGTATCGTGGCTAAGACGGCGTTCGCCGTTTCTGTAGTCTGAATAGGTAAGCGCTATGGATTTTCGTCTTGGTTTACCGTCTGGCTGGGAAGAGTGCTTTACGGGCGGTGCCGTCGATTGGTCGGCGCCGCTCGGAAACTTCCCAATACGGCAATTTCTCGGCCATGACTCCAGTGATTACGGCCACCAGCCATGATTTTCTGTTCACTCATGGGCGGCCTTACTTCTTAAAGCCCGAATGAATCTATTCAACCCGATAGAGGCTCCAAATTGAGTACAGAGCTTGCACAGCATGCATGTTGTACTGTGTCTTGCACATAGTACGCTGCCCTTCTCCGACCTTACATTTCCGAAGCCTTTTTAAAGAACACTGTGTTTGGGATATTTGCGAAGACATTAGAGACAAATAATGAAAAGTAATGAAAAATAGAGAAAGTAGAGACTTGGTGAAAATAGTGAAAATTCCACCAAGGCGGATCACGTGCATCAGCAAAGAAGCTACAAGCTTTTTACACAGAAACGAACTGGTGCAATTCCCACAATATCACAATATCAACTGAAACAATTTGGCTTGTATAGAAACGTACAGGGTTGAAGTGGGAAAGAAAAGATCTTTATTTTTTGACCCAAACTGGTATTGATAAGCCGACGATTTGTATGTCTTGTGAAGCGCGGCTGAATGTGGGGAAATACCCACAGCATTTTATAAAACGTTACAAAAATCCAAAATCCATATCACGGCAATAGGGAAAGATGCTTCAAGATATCGTGCCTGAAATTCGCCGGCACGTTGTAAGCGAAACACATCATCCCTATGCAGTACCCTATACCACTACCGCTTCTAGACCAGTCGACGCCTGAAGTGGGGGATTTTTTGGAGTGTTCAATGAATCCTTCCAACCCAGTATCCAATATAAAGCGAAATGCAAAGCGGGTGAATTGGGGCCAGCTCCTTCAAGTCACGTGACCCACAGGGTGCTGGCGTATCACGCCACAGGCGGCCACGCTAGGGCTGCTGGGAACACGAACGTGCGTCAAAAACGGCATTTTCGGCGGATTTTTGTGGATTCACCAGAACTGGCCAAGTCAGGCACAGTTTTTGCGACCTGCATACGAGCAACACCTACTCATTTGTCCAATTCCTGTTGCATGCTATATACCTTCTACCAGTCCAGTGTCAGCAGACAGCGCTAGTAGAGTTCACGAATAAACTGCTGCCGGAGCTCGTGGCGCTCAACTTCCCTATTTAAATGGTACACCGAGGAATCGTCATACGTGTCTAGTGGAAGCTCCGAGTAAAAAGACTGGATGGAATCGGCTGACGAAACACTCGACAAGTCGTCTTGATAGGAGCTTAGGTACAGGTCCATTGGGGCGTTCCACTTGTTGTGTTCGGCAAAGTATAAGCCCGAAGTTGTTCTGGCCAATGCAGCGCCGTCAGCCGATTCGCCGTCAGCCGATTCTCCGTCATTGACGAGAGTTTGGGAGCCCATCGAAGACGAGCTTTTTAGACTGGGGCGGCTGTTTCTTCTGAACAAACAGTCACGAGAGTTGGACTTCAGCCGCATTAACGACAATTTGGTCGAGATTTTGTTGAATATGCCACTGGTTTGCATTTTGCGGTTTTGCACTTCACAGGGTAGGTCGAACGAGATGCTGCCATCATCGCTGATGTAATAGGCCTGGTTGAGAATAGGATCAAACTTTGCTTCCCACATTTGAAGTTTGAGTTTGTTTGAGTTTCAAAATAAGCAGGTTTCAGTTCGAGCCAGTAAAGATGACTCAGAGTTGACAGGGAGACGGTGGACAGCAGTGTGACACGATCAGTTCACGTTTGTGGTTGGCAACAGATGTGAGGACCCGAGGTCGTTTTGTGCTCTTTGTGGTGAAGAAAAATCGAATTGGAAAGCAAGTTACGAGATTTGCAGCGGCTTATAAATCATCGATGTGCTTAGAAATGTGGTGCATGCGGAACATGATGCGGAGCAGCCGCACGGAGATTAGCCCGATGCGGAAGTGCCCGAGCGGAGCCACTGTGCGGCGGGCCGGCGGCTCCGCAAAGGACACAACCCAACTGGTACCGGCGGCAAACCCCGTACACCATGACCATGAAGCACCAGGGTTTTCCCGAGAACGCCAGTCCTCCCGTGGCGACCCGCTTTGGGGTAGGCGGCGCCCGCGGCCGACATCACGTGCGCGGCACGTGACAAGCACGTGACCCAAGCACGTGGCCTGAGCGCGCGCCGCTGCCCAACATCACGTGTCGCGGGTGGGTGTATATTCACCTTTTCCAACCCCTCAGTTGCTCACTAAAATGGTCTCCGCTGAATTCACCCAAAAAGTACGTGCCATCCGAGAATGACTCAATTGTACTAACCAAAGGCCGAATCTGTCAACGCTTTGCCTAAGCGTCCTTCCGACGACGAGTTGTTGAGCTTGTATGGCTTGTACAAGCAAGCCACTGTTGGCGACAACACCACCGACAAGCCCAGCTTTTATGACTTGAAGGGCAAGTACAAGTGGCAATCCTGGGAGGACTTGAAGGGAACCTCGCAAGAGGAGGCCGAGACCAAGTACATTGCTTTGGTCGACGAGTTGCTCGAGAAGTACCAGTAAGCCCAGAAGATTGTCCAGATCTGGAAGGAGATATTACTGGATTTGAGAGAGAATTCTGAGTTCGGATCCAGTGCATGTATCGAGTTGCAGATCCAGTATATATCAATGAAGCAGATAGAGAATAGTCGATGCAGGTATATATCAATGAAGCAGATGCAGAAGTCGATGCAGAAGTCGATGAAGCAGATACTGCCTCTATTAACTCACGCCTTCCACTTCTCCACTCCACTTTACTCCAATTTCCTACCCTTGACCCTCATCATGGACATAATTCTCATCGAACAGTCCACCATCATGAGTGCGGGGATCACCAAATATGGAATGTACAAGGCAAACAAATTCCACTTTTCCGAAGCCAGTAGTCCATGCGCTTCAGCCTTGTACACCACATAAGTCAAGCATGCGCCCGTGGTGAACGAGGCATTGAAGCCGTAAATCACAAGAAGAACCAAAACTTCCTGGATATGTTTCCGTAAACAGTAAGCAGCCACAAAAAAAAGCGGCAACTGGAAAAACAACTCGAAAACACCAAAATATTGAAGCCAGAGTGGTGGGTTCTGCAAGAGGAAGTCTTTGTTGGTGGAGATATGGAAATCCACCGCAAGCGTCTGAAGCCAGAACCTGCTTTGCGGAGGAACCACTAGGCACAGGTCAATGATAAGAGTGATTGGAATATGCAGCACAAAGTACCAGAAGTAGAAGGTGTCTCTTTTGGTTCCCGACACAGAACTATTCTTGGATCCTGGCATTTTGGGTTTCAGCCTTGGTGTAATATATTTGAGTCTGTTAGATTCGATTCTGCCAGTTTTTCTGCCAGAATTGCCAGTATTTTTCTTGTTTGATCGACCCTCGCTTTTGTCTTTGTTTTGCTTGTCTTGTTTCCTCCTCTTTTGCTCGTTTGCTTGTCTTGTTGTCTTGTTTCTTTTGCTCGTTCGCTTGTCTTTGTTCGTGCATACTGGTCGTCTGGTGCCATCAGAATACGCGCCCACGGTGCAGGACACCATCACCAAAGATCCCAAAACAAACCTGGACCAAACCACCACACCAACCACATGTTTTCATATGTCAACCGTTTCTTCGGCAAAAAATCGCCCGCCATTCTCGAGGCATCCAAACCCATCAAACGCAAGTACGCATCCGTGTATAAGCCGCTCGTGTGGATAGACTGCGAGATGACTGGGTTAGACATCACCAAAGACCACATCATCGAAATCTGCTGCATCATCACCGATGGCCACCTCAACGTCGTGGATGAAGTCGGATACGAGAGCACGGTGCATGTGCCCAAAAAGGTTTTGGACAAGATGGGCGAGTGGTGCATCAAACAACACGGACAGTCGGGGCTCACGGCCAAGGTGTTGGCCAATCCTCAACAAACTTTGGCCAAAGTTCAAAAGGAGTTGTTGGAATATATCCAAAGTTATGTCAGCGAGCCAAGAACGGCGCTCATGGCGGGCAACTCTATCCATATGGATAAGTTCTTCATGATGCGTGAGTTTCCGCAGGTGATTGACCACTTGCACTATCGCTTGGTGGATGTTTCTTCCATCATGGAGGTTGGCGCCAGGCACAATCCTGCGCTCATGAAGAAGTGTCCCAAGAAGAAAGGCGCCCACACGGCGCGGATGGATATCATGGAGAGCATCGACCAGCTCAGATGGTACCGTGACAATTATTTGCGGGCGGACATTCCAGCTGGTCTCAGAGACGAAACTGCCCTGAGAGTTGAGGGACAGGAGGCTCAGGAGAATGACAAGGACAAGAATGACAAGGAGAATTCCAAGGATGAGAATGACAAGGACAAGAATGACAAGGAGAATTCCAAGGATGAGAATAACGATGACCAGGAAGAACAAGTTCACGAACAAGAAGATGAGCCCGAAAGACCTCGCAAAAAAGCCCGCGTCAGCAATGTTTCCAATTAACCATTAGTCAGATCAAAGCCACGGCCACGCTTATGTCAGCGGAGACAGGTGCCATCATTCAGATTCATAGCCTGAATCTCGGAACTTCGCCAACAAGCTTCGAATGTGCAGGCTTTCCACCGGCTTTTCAAGCACACCATCGAAAACCCCCAGTTCTTGAGCCTCTTTTGCAAATCCCGTGATGGCCACAATCGGCGTTTCTGAATTCACGCCGCTGGTAAACTTGATCAATTTCACCGCGTCAATGGCCTCCACTTTGGTAAGTCGGAGCGCCGTAAAGATAAAGTCAAACTTGACCTGACTGGTGGCTCGCCGCACCAAGTCATCGCCGTCCAGAACTGCCAACACAATACAGCCGTGTTTCTCCAAGAGCTTGGACACTGTATGCCGGACAATGGCAATGGGCTCACAGTATAGAACATCCAAATCCACCACCACCTCCGAAACCTGCGGCAGTTCTCTGCCCGTGCAACTCTGCATCATACTCTCACGCCGCTTCCTAACTCGGTACAAAGCCGACGTGCTATCCTCATTATCGGAACTCGGAGGAGAGTGAATCAGCTCACTAGCGTTCTTCAGGAGCAACCTCTGCGAGAGCGATGGCACGCTGTTGCGAGGCCGGCTCTCGTCGCTTTTCCTGACCCGGTAAACGCTCTTTCCCGGAGATCCCGGGTTCACCAAAAGCGGCGATACCGGCCGCTTGAACGGGCTGCCGAGGTTGGCTTTTCCCGAAGACACTGACAGCCCACGTGACTTGGACATACTGGACTGGCCCAAGGAGTCCGACGACGACGACGAGAAACTGTGGCGATGCCCCAAGTGCTCGGATTTGAGCCGGTTGATCACGTCTTTGTTTGCCTTTTCAAGCACGTTAAGGTTCCGGAAATGGAACGAGCCAAACTCGCTGGCATCCGCCAACTTGCTTCCCCGCCTCTCCCTTTTGGCCGACACTGGAGTGCTGGGAAGCGACAAGTAGTCTTCTGCTTCTTTGCATCTATCCGTGGATTTATCCATGGATCTTGTTCTGTTGGAATTGTCCAATCTGTCCAACTTCTCCATAGATCTGTCTGAAACTGCTTCCTCGTCAGAGTCGTCCTTGGGAAACTGCGACACATCTGCTCCACGTAGGTCGAAGTAGTCGGTAGACTCGGGGCCTTCTAACGTAGGAACGAACGAGTCGGGCACCTCGTCGTAGAGAGTTTCCCAGTTGATATCATGAAAGTATGGGTGCTTCATGATTTCTTCGGCGCCGTTGAAACCCAACCGGTCTTCCACTTCCCGAGTCAAAAGCCGTTTAATCAAGTCTTTAGCTTCGGGGCTGCAGTACTCCCGGTCATCGGCCTCGGAGAGTGGCGGCCAGTCGATATCGCCAGCCAAAATGTTCTTGAACACTTTTTCCGGGGTTTCGGCGTGGAACGGAGGGTATCCGTATAAGAATTCAAAGAAAATGCATCCGATGGACCACCAGTCCGAGTACTCGCCCTGTCCGTCGCCTAGAATTATTTCTGGGGCCAAATAATCGGGGGTGCCACAAAATTTCTCGATTCCGCTGCTTCCTTCGTGTTCTGGGTCGTAGAGCGCAAACGAATGGATATTTTCGTCCTCCTGTGGGGAATTGACCAGAAACTCATCATCAATCATGGCAAACGACGAGTCTGATGGAGTTCTGTGTAGAGTAGGATTCACATTCGGCGACTCGACACCGCTGCTATTGGAACCAGAGCGAGTACTCATAAAGTGCGACCGGGAACGTCTTTTGGCAGCAAAAACAGGGTCCGAACCCGATTTTTCCGGCGTTAATGAAAACGGAGTCACCGACAGCGTGCGCTTATGGGAAAATGGCATCAAATCCGGCGAGTCGATGGTGTTGACCAATGGGCTCTGCACCGTGGAGCCGAAGTTTTTCCGAAAAAGCTCGATTCCATGTTCGGAGGCGCTGCTTTTTCGGTGCTTGTAGGTATGGCGGCCAACGACCCCGATCTTGGAAAGCCCAAAATCCGTAAGTTTCATGTGCCCTTTGGCATCGATCAAGATGTTGTCTGGCTTCAAGTCACGGTGGATGATACTGCGTTTATGAAGGTCGTTGACACCAACAATCACTTCGGCAATGTATCTTTTGGTCCACTTATCGCCTAAAGTACCTAGCATCTTTAGAAGCGTGGCACAGTCGCCACCGTTCAAGTACTCCATCACCAAATACAAGTAGTCCTTAGTCTGGAAGCTGCTGTATAGTTGCGTCACAAACGGCGAGTCTGCCTGAGTCATCAACACCGCTCGCTCGGCTCGAACATTTAAGACCTGGTTCTTGGCAATCATGTCTCTTTTCTTGAGACATTTGATGGCAACATAGTCACCGGTGAGTCTGCGACGAGCCAAGAACACCAGCCCAAAAGCACCCTTGCTGATGGCCTTGATAATCTCGTAGTCTTTGATTCCTCCAGACGAAGGTTTGGGATTGGACTGTTGAGACACGAGAAGCGGCGAGAGCGGCGGTTTCGACGACGACATCGAGTTGCGTGGCCCAGAAACAGGGCCCGAAAGCGGAGTGTTGTAAGTGGAGCCCGAGGAGCTGTTGCTGGCAAAAGAAGACGCTCCTAGCGACGGAAGCGTCAAGCCGGTTGGTGCATTTTCCCGGGAGAAAGGAGTATCTGAGTCGAAACTGGACCGCCGTGAAGGCAGATTGGTGCGTGCCACAGTGTTCTTCTGGAGCGTTGATAGATTTGCCTTTTCCACATATGGCGCTGGCGACAAGTGTCTGCGTGGAGATGACAGCGATGAAGCCCGTTTTAGATTGAGGTTTTCCAACGAGCCTGTGAGCTTAAGAAGGCCTTCGGTTCGCTCTGGGTAGGTGGGGTTGAGAATGTCAATTGGTGTCAATGACGCCGGCGCGTCCATAAAGCCAGCAGCAGCTCTGGAAGGCCGAGGCGACTGAACTCCGTCAAAATTAGGCAGGTTGGGCGAGCTGACCAATAACAGCGGCAGCGAAACCTCGCTGATGCTTCCCTTTTCGGTGCCTCTTTCTCCCTCACACGAACGCCTGTAGAATGCATTCTCCCTGCCGGAATCGGCTCCAATCTCTCTTTCACCTTCGCTTTGCGGTTCCAAGTCTGGCCTGGAAAATCTCCCGAAAGATGTAGCTCTTGATCTCAAAAACGTGCTTTCCTGGACCCTCTCGCGGATCCGGGCCACAGTCGTCTTCACGCTAGCTAGCACCAACTCGTCCACCTCCTGCTTGATTTTGTCCGAGTACTGAAGAAGCGAAATCAAATGCTTCAAGTGATTCACCTTCTCCATTATCAAAGCCCGCGAGTCCTCCACCATAGCACGGATTGCAGGGTCGGACGTCTCCAAGGATTGCCAGTGCACCACGGTCTCTATGGCGCTTTCCGTGGTGGGAGAAAAGTTGAAAACCCCGTCCTCCAGACGCTCGGCCGGGTTTATAACGAGTGCCTCGTCACAGTAATCAAGCAATTTCTGGAGAATGCCAAACGGGAACTTCTTTGTCTGCTTGAGCGACGCCCACATGTGCCGCGGAGGCATGGCTGGCTCCGGAGTTGGCGTAGGCAAGAGTAAGCCCTTATAGTCGTGCATCAGCAGCACGGAAGTCAGAGAAACTGAGCTGGACGACGAGCCAGGAGTCGGCGGGCCGCCACAGTCGAACTGAGCGTACCACAACGACTCGTAGATGTGGCACACGACATCCCGCTGGTCCGAGATGGCGTCATGGTAGAATTGTAAGTCCTCCTCTGCTTTATGCTCCAAGAGACAAAAATCGCTGTGTTTTTCCATAAACCACGCCGGAATGTTGGTCTCGCAGATCCGGCACAAGATGCTTTTGGGCTCCGGCACCAGGTGTTCGTCGATGATGCCGCTTTCCTGAAGGCTGAGGAGGTACCCCTCAAAGATCTCGGACCCGAACCCTAGAAGGTCCACCAACGCAGGCGGGATACTCAAGTCCATCTCAATGCGGACAAACGGCCGGATAGTCCAGATGGAGCGGGTGGGGAGTTTTGTGGACGGCAGGAGAATGAGGATTCCCTGGGCTTCGAGCTCGATGACCCCGCCGTCGTTGGAAAGCTGGCCCACGCTTCCGGAATCCGATCTTAGGCTCCTTGTTTCGATACTTCCGCCATTGAACTCGATACTTCCACCATTGGACTCGATACTTCCGCCCTTGGACTCGCCGCCTTCACCGCCGGAATGAAAAGTCGCCTCGTTTGTGTGCATACTGCCATACTTTCCTTCTGCCTCACCCTGGGCCTCTGAGTCTCCAAATTCCCCGATTTCCTTCTCCTCTTCTTTGTCTCGTAGGTTCGTGGCCGTCACAAACTTCACCTTGTACAGAGCATTGTCTATGATCATTTGCTCCACGGCCTTATTGAAAACATGCAAGTCATCATCCGTGTTGCCGATAAGAATGTTTGAAAGCGGCTTGTGTAGAATCTGGCTGATGCTGGTGCCCACTAAAGTCTCCCAGCTCTTGCTGACGTGGAGAATGTTGCAGTCCAAATCCAATTCCATCACCACCGTCGGATTTTCTGCTGAAGCCAACCGGAGATCGAGCTGCTCTGGGACTAATGACGTGATTGCCGAAACGGGGGCTTTTTGTGTTGTAGAGGCTGGATTTTCGGAGTCGGGGTTTCTGACTGAATATTCGTGCGTTTGGTCCCCTGTTTCACAGGGCGACACAGACCGATCGGCATCTGCACGCGCTTCTCTGCCTTGGAACGCAGGCAGGTGGAAGAAGCTCCTGATTTTCTCCTTCATGCTGGCTCTGAAATTGGCGTGGTGTGGAGTGCTGTTATCTGCGGTATTATATGCAGGACACGTCTTGAGGATCGACTTTGGAGGCGTGCGGGAACCGGCAAGCTGGCAGCCACGGGCAGGCAAAGCGGGTAGGGTCGCCGGCGGCGGTCGGGGCAGCGGCGTGTCTGCACGGCACGTAAACAGAGTACGGCTTGTGGTCACGTGATTGCGTACTGGTGACAGCTGTCACGTGCAGCGTGGTGATGCGCTTAGCGTGGTCCACGTGAGGTGAGGAATGCTGCGTATATATTCAGCTGCCACCGCCAAATTGCTTTCTACAACAATTGCTCAACTGTGTTTCCTATATTGAAATGATATGGATATGAACTGAAATGACACCCTCGCCGGAATGTCCATTAGGCATGCTGAAAAACAGAGTTGGATCTGCCCAGCAGAATTGTCGTAAAAGTTGGATTTTATCAATGCTAATGTCATGAAGAATCTGTTAAAGATCCGACCACGGCGTCTGTTAAAGACTCCGCAGCTTAGAGGACAAGCCTCAGGCCAAATGACCGAATTGGGCAACGATACTTCGCTGCTTATGGAAATGAAAGAGCAGTGGGATTAGCTGCTGAGCTGAAAGAGACAGGGCCGTTGAGAGACCGCTTCTTTATGGTGTCTAGAAGATCAGAGTGCTTCTGTTCATTCTTGTCCAAGATCATCTGCTTCAAGCACTTGTTCTCCATCTCCAACGCACGCACACGCTTCTCATAGGCACTCAATTTCTCTTGAAGTTCCTTAGCGTGCTGCTGCATTTGCATCTCCTTCTGCTTCTTCTTGATGCGGAACCGAGCACTGGCAGCCGTGTTCCGCTTCCTCTTCATCTCGAAAGATTCGAGGCTTTCGCCGGACATTTGAGGCGTATTTTCTACGCTATAGTCCAGCGCCGCCTGGGGCGTGTAACCCAACTGGGCAACGCCACTAGGCGTTTCCTCCTTGACCTGAACAGCCTTCTGTGGAAGGCCCTTGTCGGCACCGTCAAAGAAAACGTCAAAGTCAAAAAACTCAGCGTGTTGGAACACGTCCAAGTCTGCGTTGTTTGTGTTTTCGTCGACGGGCGAGACATCGGCGCTATCGAACACAAGGTTCAAGTTGTTCAAGTAGTCGGAGGGTTGGAATTCCATTTTTTTAGATTTAAAAAACTTTTGTGAAAAAATTAATATCCAGAATCAAAAAAATGGCCGAAAAAAAAGAAGATATGGCGGGTTTGTTGGAACGGGTGAGTCTTTCTTTTAGTGTTGCATGGAAATTGTTGGGGGGCCTATGCTTATATACTACCGCGAAATTTTTGCACGCGCGGTTATTTCTGCGGAATCGGGCAAACGGGCGCACACAGGCGTTCCTGTATACAACCATGCCTCTTTGGGCATATCACCGTGGGCCGCGCCTGCCGCTGCCCTCAATCGCTGGGGCTTGGCTGGAGTTGTGGCTTATATGCAGTCTTCCGGATGACTAATCGTGCGCGCGGGCGCAGGGTCCTGCGGTGTACGGGTTCGCGGTGCTTGCCGCGGAGATACCAAATTCGTTGATGCACGGGTTTCTGGCCCTCTGGTGTAAAAACACGTGGCTGGTGCACTGGTCTTGGGCTAGTCCTGATGTGCCTGCAGGCCGTGCGCCAGCGGAGTGTCCACTCGGTAGCAGTCTATTTGCTTACATAACTGGGCAAACCGCGGCTTGTCCTGCATATAGGGGGGCAACCGGCCCTGTTTCATTGGACGGCCCAATCTAAGCACTGTCTTACTTCCTGCAGACTCTGCTGGCCGGCGCGAGATAGAAAGACGGCATGTGTCGGAGGTACGGGTGGGCACCAGAAGGCACGTGATCGGTGGTGCATGTAGAGTCGAAATGTACACCAGTAATACCATGGCAAATAAAAAACAATCTAAATTCTCAAAAAGTCTAGGTCTACTTCTTTTCTGCCAAACACAGCTTTTTCCGGGAATATGGCTGCCCATTGACTGCACTCATCCAGATGCGGGTCTTGTATACCTTGTAAAGCTCACGCACCAATTCACGGAAATCAATCCGCCGATCGCTCGAGTAGTAGATAATGAGCTTTTTCCGGTCGAACTGATACTCGGCGTCCACCAAAGCCATATGGTACATGCAGTCGTGGGCTTCACGCATGGCGTAGATCTTGCCCAAAAGTGACCTGCACACGCGCTCCTCGTCCTGGCATTTGCTGCCAAGCTGCCTCACTTCCGATAGGCGTGCCAAAGAAATCACCAGCTGCTGTGCCTGGTGCCTGTCCCGTTTCTCGTCTGCTTCCTGCGCAGACTTACCTTTGTCCTGCAGATAAACCTTGCCCCGGGTCTGGCTGAGGTTTTCCCACGCCTCCGCAACAGCAGCACTGTTTCGGTGGAGGAATTCCAGCAGACTCGCACCATCGATGCTGGTGTCGCTGAAGGCTGTGTGCAGCTCCATCAACTGCAAGAGTTTGAGGAAGCGAGCCTTGAGAAGGCTGATGGAAGGCTCCACCACGCGGCCCAAATCTTTGCCCCGATCTGCTCTGACCATAACGTAAGCCCCAGCTTCCATACGGTCCTTCTGTCGGTCATCCACGGAAAAAACGTCCAAGCGGCCGGCTTTGAAAACCACCAATACGAGCCGTCCTGCAGACAAGGACCCCATCTTGTTTATGAGCTTGGTCTTTGCAAACTGCTCTTTTTCACGGGAAAAACGCCGGTTTAGGAAAGCAGCTGTCACCTTGACTCGTCCCAGCGGGTCTTGGCTGAAATACTTGTCTATGATGCGACTATCTTCGTCGCTGATGCGATACTTGGACTCGTCGAAGTCGTGCCGCTGCACAAGCTCCGGTTTGTGCCGGTCCCGCCGAAATGCGTTTGGAATTTTAGCATCTTTGTGAAGCTCGTCAGATTTCAACTCATGGGGCTTGTTTTCAGCCTTCCGGTCGGGCATTTCTTGCTGTCTTGCTTGTTCATGACTCCCGCACGCGTGAACACGCTCTTGATAGTTCGGTACAGCTCCCAAGAATTCCGGAATGCTCATTCTGGGGAATCCGGAATATTGCCTGCGGCTCCAGTCACCATCGCCGGCCTGTTGTGGAAAAGCACCGGGATTTTGGGCGGAGAACGTGTATTCGTGCTCGGGCGGCTCAGCAGGAAATAAATGGGAGAGCGGTCTGGAAGGCTTTCCTGGCCCAGGCCAAAAGCCCTCGTGCAGCTGCAAAAAGTGCCCCGCATGCAGCGCCAGTCCCTCGGGGCGAAGATCCGGTTCTAAGCGTGGGTCACGTGACCGTGGACCGCCTTTCAACTCCCAGCAGGACGGGTTTGCTCGGAGGGTCCGTGAGTAGGGACTCCAGCCGGTGTAGGAATCCTGCATCTGTCCTGTGTTTTGCGGTGCCCATATGTTGTGTCCGGTAGGCTTTTCCTGTAGCTGGTCCAACAGAAAGTCCAGGATGTTCGAGGTGTAATTTCGAAACATATTTCACCTTTTTCTTGCAATCTTGGCCCAGTAGTGCTATACCAAAAAGCTAAATGATGAATCTCAGTATTCAGTGGCAAGAACTCAATCGAACAAAAGTTCTTCAGACAATCAATTCAACGGTTCAAGATATCCTTCAGGACTGAAAATTCGAAATGGCTTATGACTCGGTTGGAATTGAGGCGAGGAGGCACTCTTTATAATCTCGAATCTTTTAGCTTTTGTAATGTCCACAGAAATTGCTATCTCCAGAGGTAATCAGCGATTGACTTATTTATTAATTCAAAGTTCCTCTAGATCCAGAGTTTGGTTTAATTCAAAGTCCCTCTAGATTTAGAGCTTGGTAGGGGTGGGTCGCTCGATTGTAAGCTGTTGGTTAATCAAAGTAGCTCGGTCAAACAAAACTGATATTAAAAGTCGTTCAGTAGCGGTAGATCAGAAGATGTTCCCCAAATCAGAGGTTGAACGATTTTTAGCTAGGTAAATCACTGTCTTAGCCAATCTCCTTCGGCACAATAAATAGCACAATATCGATTTCTGTTCACAAACTCCCCTTTGGTGTTAAGAGTTTTTCTCTGGTAGTCGGTACAGCAGGCAGAAAACAAATTGAAGTTTGTTTTTGTACCCTTGGAAGCGTCTGTTTTGGTAAGTGGCTTTGAACACTTATACTAGAACGTTCGGGTCGTTTTTCAATCCTTTTATTGTACACTGGACCCAGAAATGTTTTCTTGTTTCTATTCAACGATTTCAATCTCTATCACTGCTGGTTTGAATTGCACCAGTTTATCGTAGGATCAATAAGCACAAGAATAGCAGGTGGCCACAAATTACCTTTTATTGTCAGTCGAAGGAGAAAATAAACCTCATGAAGTATATTGTTCTTCGGGGTGTGCATGAAAAGGTGGCGTGCGGCGTTACTAAAATTTAGAACTGCCAGTGAGTGAAAAATTGTCGCTTCACGCTTCATTGAAATGGAGCTTCGGCTAGGCCAAAGGTTTGTGTGTGGCAATTGTTTCTGCTACATTGTGGGGCCTGCAGCCCTGTGCTTGTGTGCAGGCCGCATGAAGACAATGAACACACCATCAGCAAGTGGTAGTAGCCGGAAGGAGGCCCGACTTTTTTATGGGAGTGAGCAAAGGTGTGGCTACAAGTTGAGTGTGTAGCAGGGTGGAGCATAAACGCACTTGAAACGCACTTGAAACACCCTTGCAACACACCTAAAACACACCTGAAACACACTTGAAACACACTTGAAACACTTGAAACACTAACACAAGAAGCGACTCTGTGCAGACACACTTGAAACACTTGAAACACTAACACAAGAAGCGACTCTGTGCAGACACACATCCACCCCTCATAATACACGGGGTAATTTTCGAAGGCTAATTATGAGCAAAATAAATATTACTTTAGCGGCATACAATTAGCATTTCTAGAAGTCGATTTACAAAAATAGTAAGACATTCAATACCTTCAACAAATGCACTAAGAACGGGCAATTTCACCGTACCATACATTGATCTTTATCAATGGAGCAGGTAGAAACGCATGGCATGTACACAGGAGGGATTTGAGTAGAGCAAAAGCGGTAATACTGCGTAGTGTATATAGGGGGTATACACGTTAGCGGTTGAGCCAATTGTGGGTGACACGTCGTCTAATTCCCTGGCAATAGTCGACTCTACAAGATCTTCCAAGCCACTATATCAGCCGCTATATCAGAGGATTCCTAGATGGAGCTGGTGCAGAAAAAGAAATGTTGAACAATAGGTCATGTGATTTAAGTGCTTGTAGCAGTTGCAAGAGCTTTTCTACTATGGATTATTTTATGGTTTATTATTTTGTGATTCGATTATTTTATTATTCTATGACTCTATGATTCTATGACTCTATGACTCTATGATTCTATGACTCTATGATTCTATGATTCTATGATTCTATGACTCTATTGTTTTCTGCCTATTAATGATTTATTCTCGAATAATGAAAAAGAGACTTTTCTGGCTTTGGATGCAATGTTAAATAGACTTCTTGTTTCTAGAAGAATTAGGGAAGAGTTTTTCTGTCTTTGGACGAGATAGTGCCTTCCTGAATTTGTAGACTGTTTCCTGAATTCGAAGTAAGAGTGAGAAGATTGCAAATAGAGTAGAAAATAGAGTAGAAAATAGAGTAGAAAATAGAGTAGAAAAGAGAGTAGAAAAGAGAGTACAAAATAGAGTACAAAATAGAGTACAAGATTGAGTAGATAGTGTAGATAGTGTAGATAGAGTTAAAATAGGGTAGATAGAGTTAAAATAGAGTGGTACCATACCGGCCCAGGACCGATGCGGACCTGGGCCTGTACAGGACCCGAGTCCCTAACTCTATATTGCCGACCTGAATGCAGGATTTAGTCAATCTTTAGCCATCTAGTCAGCTACAGACTTAGAAGCCGGCCCTCGTCTGGGTAAAGGCCCGTCAATAACGAACCTTGTACTATATCAAGCTACTCACCGGAACTAACATCGAATTGTATATGAATTGATATTTTATTGTATACAGAAGCATATTTCATTGTACAGAGCTAGATATCCTACTGGAAGTAGATGTTCTACTGTGCAGGACTAGTAAATCTATTATCCGGAACTAGGTGATCCTACTATACAGCACATAGGCTCGAAAGTCTGCTGAATGCAACTAAATTGTCTATAAGAGGTTTGTCAGCCGGCATATGGTGCCTTGATGGTGCCTTGATGGTGCCTTGATGGGTAATAGGCGCTCCTACACGCTTAGCAGTCCGGTATATACCCAATGTCACATTAAGTGGCTTAAGAAAGCATTGCATACAGGAATGTGTAGTATTACTATCACTCACAATCACATCATCCATCGCCGTAACTTCATAATGAATCTAGAATGGCCAAATTCGAGCCAAGGAATGAAAACAATCAAACTAAAAATCACCTTCTTCACAGGTTCAATGTTGAATTTAACCCTTCAAGTAAATGCAACATAGATGGCAGAATTTCACATGGCTACCGTACACCAACAAAACTTCTTGGCAAAAGGGACTTTTGGCGCCACTGCCCTCCGAATGGATAGGCGTGCTCTGAGACTCTGTCGCTCTGGCTTACCGTCGGCTAGGAAGGAATGCTTGACGGACAGTTCAATGAGTCGGCGCCGCTCGGAAACTTCCCGATGCGGTAATTTCTCGGCCATGACTCGGGCGATTTCGGCCAGCAGTCCTGCTTTCTGACTCCTGGGGAGCGGCCTTACTTCTTGAGCCCCGACTGCACCTATTTACACCGACAGAGGCTCCAAATTGAGTACAGGGCATGCACAGCATGCATGATGTACTGTGTCCTGCACACAGTACTTGCCTCCGACCTCAAGTCTGATGCGTTCTTGGGAAACTGTGCAGACGTACTGCCTTTCTGGCCCTCACTTGCCCGACCTGGTAATGAACAAAGCCTCTATCATATGCAGTACACGGTGTTGCTAGCCCTCGGAACTCTGCGCACCCGTACCTCCCATTATATCCCCCTCCCGTCCCCTTCTTGATTTCGACCCAAGAGGCGGTGAAATTTTGGCAGCGGGACGGCATTTTTGCCCTTACTCTCATATAGTCATTTCTGTAAGAAATTCTGCATACTGACGGAGAAACATGCCCCGTCTGCCCCGGAACTGGCAGTGCCTGCACACTAGCTGATGTAGACATCTGTGATGATACCGTCAGCCAACATATGGTAGTATTTTGAATAGGTGTAGATCACTCGTGTTGTGGGATAGTAGGCATGAACCGAGAAAATGTGCAGGTCTCCAACACACAATTCTGAATGATTAAGAGGTATAGCAACGACTGCACAATAGTAGTAGCCCAGCAGCTTTCGGCGTCATATACAACTCGGCACGTGACGAGGTATTAGGGTAATGTGGAGCGAAATCAGTGGTGCCAAGTAAGGGCATCAGAAGCCAGGTTTCAGAAGAATGTCCCAGAATCACCAGAATCACCAGAATTACTCGGAAAAACTCGGAAAAACTCAGAGTCACTCGGAGGATTCCAATTGAAATAGCTTTGGAGTGGTACACCAGACCACCGTGGAACTAAGGCTAAAAGAGTCAAGCAAATTATTAGCTGGCTGTATTTCAATTCCTATCTGGGAGCCAGTCCGACTACTATATTTAACGCTACATACACTACCTTCAGAAAGCAGCCCGCCAACTTGCAACCTTTCGGGAACTCATGATTTTGCAAGTTTGATGCCTCTTTATGGAGTCCACATGCCCCGAGACATTTTCCACCTGTTCATGAATTTTCACACCCCTCCAAAACTTTGACACTTTTGAAACTCCCCATAATTTCCAAAAGTTGAGTTCCTCTTCAAAACTTGGTGCCTTCAAAGCGCCATCCTTTCTGTTCCCCATACAGGATCTTGGAGTTCAGAGACCGGGCAATTATTGCAATAGCGTTGCAAATGCCTGTTCCTGCACACAGCACTGGTACCCCCACCTTATCTACCAGTACAATCTAAGACTTTGTTTATTACAGCTGGCGTTGTTCCTGTTTTCACTTGAATACTTGCGCCTATGCTACGTCTCTCTAGATCCATCTATATCTGCTCTTTTGCATGACAGAACGCAAATGTTTGCTGTGTAGTCACCAGAGGCCATCAGCTCTGACCATTTAACCAGTTGATTGGCTCCATTGATCAGCGTCAGTTCCACAGCAAGCCAAACCGCCAACACTACAGCCTGCAGCCAGAAAACTCATCAGAAACCGGTGCAAATCCCATCAGCACCCAGCAAATAGTCTACAGCACTAAGTCGCACTAGCAAAACCCCGTTCTTCCATCTCACTGGTATGGTTGCTGGTTGGGAATGTTGCCGTTACCCATGTTGCCAAAATACTGGTAAGGATCGTTGTACCCGCCCGCCTGGGGCATGGGTAACCCGCCCTGCTGAGGCATGCCCTGACCCTGGTACGGCATGCCATGCGGCAAGTGTGCCGGCGGCAATTGCTGATGTGCGGCCGCCTGGTGTGATGGATTAGGCACGGGCTGTTGTGGCGGTGGAGCAGGGCTCTGGTCCGGCGATTCCTGGGAGTTTCCGTCCGACTGCTCTCCCTGCTCGTCACCCAAAGATTCCTCCGGCGCATTCAAACACGCCTGGATCAAGTTCTTGCCCTCGCTCTTGGTCACGAGCGGCTGCAACTTGGGAGTGGTGAAGGTGTACACGAGTCCGGTTTCGCTGACCACAAGCAACAACACCTGTGTGCCGGTCAACACAGATAACTCGTATGCTTTCTTCATGATACCTGCTTTTCTTTTGGAAAAGGTGATGTGTCTTCTGGACTTGTCCTGGATGAATTTGATTTCGATCTTGCGCCGTTCTTTCTGCTGCTTTCCTCCTGCAGGCTCGTCATCGTCGTCATCATCGCCACCGACTCCGCTGACCGATCCACGGCTGAACCCGGACCCGGCTGGTCCGCCCATCACCTCCTCGTTGCTTTCCAATTTGGTTGCATTAGTCACCTCCGACACTGTTGTTAGTAAGCGAGTCTTTCTGTCTCCCGGGCCGAATTGTTTGACAGCGTTGTTTCTCCTGGGTGGTGTTTGAGTCTTGCTCCCTTTGACGAAATCTTTTGGAATCGTTTGACCTGCCATTTCTCATCTGATGGGATGCACCGTCCGTATTAGGAAAGACAATGTGCCCAATTGGGCAACAACTTCTCAAAACACCCGACAACGCCGGCACTTGGACGAAAGCGATGGCGCTGCTTCACGTGGTCGGAGACACGGCTTGGCATGCTCTGGGAGGGTAGGCCGAATACGTACTTTTCTGGGGTATGAGTGTGGATTGGGATGTGACTGTGCTCAATTCTATCAAAACAAACGGGAAGCGTGAGGATTTAATCCCTTTTGGGGTTTTGTGCCGCGCACGCTTGTTCTGCCCTCACGTGCGCCGCGAAATACTGCCTCGCGTCGCTGCATCCTGCGCCAGTGCTGGTCTCGTGAATGCTTTGTATATACATTATGTCCTGAGCTGCGATGGTGCTCTCGGTGGTCCGGAGTTTCGGTCCATAAACTCTACCTTCTGTGCCTTCCATTTCTGCTCCAGCCTGGAACCGGGCTTGAAATGTCACTCTCTTTCTGGCCCATGGGGATTCACGACTCAACTGTCCAGTGAGATGGTCCCGCTTTATGCTCTATATCCTCTTCTCTCCAGAATCGGATTCTCCCAAGGTTTCTCTCCAGAATCGGATTCTCCCAAGGTTTCTCTCCAGAATCGGATTCTCCCAAGGTTTCTCTCCAGAATCGGATTCTACCAAGGTTTCTCTCCAGAATCGGATTCTACCAAGGTTTCTGTACTCACCTCCACTTCCGGTCTCTTGCACGCCTCGGTTTCCGAATCCCACATTTCTTTCTTCACTTCTTTGTCTTGATCTGCCAATTCTCCGTTGTCATTGCTCTCTCCCTCCACTTCCTGCGCGGGCTCGGGCTCGGGCTCCCGTAAATCCTCTTCTGTTATCTCACAGGGCTTCAAAGAAATGTTCCCAAAGATCTTTCCTATGAAAGTCCTCACGCTCTCCGACTTCGAAACCTCCGCGGGCTTGTGCACGGTGAGAAGAAGAACTCGGTATAACGGCGACTTACGAAATGCAATGAGCGGCGTATCGGCCAGCGCCACCAACTTCTCCACCTTTCGAAGTTCCGTCATGACTTTCTTTTCGTCTCCTCCCTCCTGCATGAGTTGCGGCGACACCAGATGGTGAAGCCCTGCAAATTGTTCTTGGTATTCGCTCAAATGATCGGCTAGCTCGGTGGATGTGGGAAAGTTCTCGAAGAATTGTCTCTGCTCTGCTTCGTCTTCGAATATATAGTCTCCGTTCTGAACATCAACCCCCGCCTCTTCAAGCCCCCAGTCTGAGTCAAATCCCTCCACATCACATTCCCCCTCTATTTCCTCCTCGGAATAGTGCGGCGACTCTATTAGCACGGGTGTGTGGGACCTGTGGTTTTTGGCGGGTTTCTTCTGCTTCAAGCTGAGTTTGAGCTTTTTGGTGGGACCTTCACTATCCGGCTCCTGTGTATGCACAGGACTGGGCGGCTCTCCTTTTGAGCCCCATGCAATGAAATTAACCATGTCTGGTGGGCTCTGCGCAAGCAAATACGCATCTGTGAGAGCATCTTTTTTGGAATTGGCTTTTTTGGCCAAATACTTCTCGATGGCTTCTCCATTCAACGGTGAAACATCACTCGACTTCATCCAGATGTAAGTATCGTCGCTGAAAAATCGGACAGGGATCACAATCACGGGCTTTTTCTGCTTCTTGCTTAGTTTGGTCGATTTGGGCTTTAGTGCACGAATGTTTTCTGGAAGTCGGCTTTCGTCGAGAACCATAGCTGGCCATGCCCTATAGCCTTTGACTTTTGCGAGTATGATTCTTGTCGGTTCTAGATCCATTTCTTTCTGCAACTGCTCTAGCTCTGGATCTGAGCTTGACATTTCAGTAAAATCTCTCTTGCTTTCATTTCCTCGTGTGTCGGCATGTTTCAGAAATTCATCGTCGTGAGCCTGTGTTTCTGATATCACCACTTCCTCGCTTAAACTTTCCGTTGCTCGAGGCGTTGACATTTGATCCGGAGAACTGCGCTGCTTATAGTACCTTGTGTTGGCGAGCAAAAATGCAGCGTGCAGGTCTCGGCTCCGCGCATCTATATCCGACAATTGAACAATCCGTTAAAGTCGGCCGTGGACGAGAGGAAGTTGGATAATTGAACATTCCGTTAAATTCGGTCGTGTACGAAAGGAAGTTGGAAGATCTGATCTCCCAGTCCGACGTATAGACCAGAGATACCCCACTTCACTTTTGTACATGGCCCTGAACCCAATTCGATGCGATCAATTTTGCTGGTGTTGCCATTGCCATGACTCAAATAGTTCACGCAGCCCTCTTCACTCCCTATGGCAACGTGTATTTCATTTGAGTACAGTAACGCATCACAGTCGATATGCGTACTATATGTCGTCGCTAGGTTTGTTTTAAACGTAATGTCGACTGCCTCCTTGTCAGAAGTTTCATGCTTCAACGAAAGTAGTTCTCCCGTTTCAAAAAGTGCCACCACATTTTCATTGGCGTAGGATAGTCCTAATACTGCTGGTAAATTGGTGGATTCCGGAAAAAAATTGTACAGCGATTTTCGGCTCTCTCGTAGATCCACTTCATGTAACTGACCATCTGCTCCGCCAGCAAAAATGGTGGTATCTGCTCCACACATTGTGAATAAATTGTCTCGTGAGAGGGGTAGTGACCATATGGGTTTGAGACTCATACTTCGGATATCATAGACATTCATTGTACAGCCATGACCTGCCACAGCTAATAAGTTTGGCGTAATGTAATGGCATGTTGTAGAATGGTCAGGAGTAGCCCAGTGTCGTAAGCGATCTCCTCGTACGAGGTCCCATGTTGATAAAGTAGCAGATGAAGCTGCTGCTATGGAGCCCTCAGAATATGACACATCACTCACGGGAAACC
Source organism: Metschnikowia aberdeeniae (assembly GCA_002370615.1). NCBI lineage: Eukaryota > Fungi > Ascomycota > Pichiomycetes > Serinales > Metschnikowiaceae > Metschnikowia > Metschnikowia aberdeeniae. The sequence continues at coordinate 444,918 of NKZB01000126.1, forward strand.
GAGAACACTTTCCTATGTTTGAATTGTGAAGTGGCAGAGCCGGTGATGGCCCAATGAGATACTCCAGTTCTTTGGAACTATTGCTAGATTGATGACTTGGGAAGCGTGAAACTTGCAATGAGGAGTCTGACCTCCCCACCACCACTAATGCTTCCAGGATCGGGGCTATCGAGGTGATCATGCGGATTGAGATCAGTTTCCGCGAAATGAGAGGCGAGATGTGCTGGTTAGCCAATCCCAAATGTGGCGGAAAGACATGTCATTTCTCAAACAATAATTCCATTTTCAGAATTGCTCCCCCGTTTGAAGTTTGAAGGAGTCTGAGAAATGCCTCACATGACCTTTTCGTGCATACTACTGATGTGATGCACCACCACTGCGACTCTCAATTTTAAAGGGAGGTATGCTCCTTTTATATCCCACCCATTGTGTGTTTCAGGATGGCCTTGAATATGCTTCTTGTGGTTACAGATAGAGTTGTGTGCCGGACTCTTTGGCCGATAACACGGAGTGCAGTTTTCGAGACACGAGGTGCGTCAGACGCATGTATGCGCAAGCGCCGAAATTGCATGAGCTAGGCGCTTGCCCCGAAACGCCCTTCGCCGCAAACACAAAATCCGTTCTCGAATACTATAAAAGCATCTGCTTTTCCCCTTGCATTTGTTTTTCCCCTCTTCTCAGCACCAACATTTCTTCCAATGGTAAAGTCTTCTGACTCCAGCGACTCACTCTCCAACACCCCTGCCCCGCAATCTAAATTAAAGCGGAGTAACACAGGGTTCACACCTCACCAGCTTGCGAGTTACGATGCCCAGATCCCAGATTCTGCCAAAGAAATATGGACCAAGTACTCCGGTTTGCAAAAACTCGAACAGGCAGGAGAACCTTCGGGGAATTGTCTTGATGAGAGCAAGTTCGAGGAGAGATTTGTGAATCACGTGGAGTTCTCCTTGGCTAGAAACAGGTATAATTGCGACGATTTGGCTGCATATCACGCAGCCTCGCAATCAGTGAGAGATTCTCTTTTGCTCGAATGGGAAAACACTCAGCAGAAGCAGACGATATACGATGGCAAGAGGGTATACTACTTATCGTTAGAATTTTTAATGGGCCGCGCCATGGATAACGCCTTGATTAATTTAAAATCGCGAGATGTTGTGGATGCGTCTTTGGCTAAATTGGGCTTCAATTTGGAGACAGTTTTGGATCAGGAGCCTGATGCAGGTCTAGGAAATGGCGGTCTTGGCCGCTTGGCCGCTTGCTTTGTCGACTCCTTGTCCTCGAAAAATTACAGTGGTTGGGGATATGGCTTGAACTATCAATATGGTATCTTTAAGCAGAAAATTGTCGACGATTATCAAGTGGAAACTCCCGATTACTGGTTAAAATACTCGAATCCATGGGAGATTGACAGACATGAAATCCGTATCCCCATCGACTTTTATGGCCTGGTGGAGACCTACGCCGATGAAAGTGGACAAAAGAAAAAGTGGCACGGTGGCCAGCGAGTTCTTGCAGTACCTGCAGACTTTCCCATTCCTGGCTATAACACGCAAAACACTAACAATTTGCGGCTTTGGAATGCAAAACCCACTCATGAATTTGACTTCAACAAGTTCAATTCAGGCGATTACTCTTCATCAGTGGCCGACCAGCAACGTGCCGAATCCATCACAGCTGTTCTTTACCCCAATGATAATTTCTACAATGGAAAGGAGTTGCGTTTGAAGCAGCAATACTTCTGGGTAGCTGCCTCACTCTCGGACATTGTGCGCCGCTTTAACAAGACCCATTCCAACGATTGGTCAAAATTCACCGAAAAGATCGCCATCCAACTCAATGACACTCACCCCACTTTGGCTATCGTTGAATTACAGAGAATCTTGGTGGACTTAGAGGGTTTAGATTGGGACACTGCTTGGCAAATTGTGACTAAAACTTTTGCCTACACAAACCACACAGTGATGGCTGAGGCTTTGGAGAAGTGGCCCGTTCATCTCGTTCAAAACTTGCTCCCCAGACATATGGAAATCATTTATGATATCAACTACAAATTCTTGAAGCAGGTGGCAGAAAAATTCCCCAATAATAACGACTTGTTGAGAAGCGTTTCTCTTATTGAAGAAGGAGAAAACAAGTCGGTCAGAATGGCCTATTTAGCTATTGTGGGGTCCCACAAAGTGAATGGAGTTGCAGAATTGCACTCAGAGTTGATCAAAACCACTATCTTCAAAGACTTTGTTACAGTCTTCGGTAGCGATAGATTCACCAATGTGACTAATGGAATCACTCCTAGAAGATGGTTGAGACAGGCTAATCCGGAATTGGCCTCATTGATCGCGGAGACTTTGAAGGATCCTAATTACGAATACTTGACAAACTTGGGAAGATTAAAAGAGTTGGAAAATTACGTGGACGACGATTCTTTCTTAAAGAAGTGGGATGCAATTAAAACCAAAAAGAAAGAGAACTTGGCCGCCTTGGTGAAAACAGAAACAGGCGTTGTGTTAGACCCTTCTGTGATGTTTGATATCCAAGTCAAGAGAATCCACGAGTATAAGCGGCAGCAGCTTAATATATTTGCTGTGATTCACAGATACTTGACTATCAAGGAGTTGCTCTCCAAAGGAGTTTCTATTGAAGATATCAAGAAGAAGCATTTTATCCCCAAAGCAAGCATTTTTGGTGGAAAGGCTGCACCTGGTTACTACATGGCCAAAACGATTATTCATTTAATCAACAAGGTTGCCACAGTTATCAACAATGACGAGAGCATTGATAACTTGTTGAAGGTTGTGTTTATTCCTGACTACAACGTTTCCAAGGCCGAGATCATCTGCCCGGGATCGGATTTGTCCAACCACATTTCCACTGCAGGTACGGAGGCGTCGGGCACGTCTAATATGAAGTTTGCTCTCAACGGAGGCCTCATCATTGGAACTGTGGATGGAGCTAATGTTGAAATCACCAGAGAAATTGGTGAAGAGAACATCTTTTTGTTTGGAAACTTGGCGGAGTCTGTTGATGAGATTAGAAAGAGACATTTCACTGAAGGAGTCAAAGTCCCCGAGTCTTTGAAGAAAGTCTTCCACGCTTTGGGGTCTGGCTTATTCGGAAACTACGAGGAGTACAGGCCGTTGGTGGAGGGAATTTCTCACCATGGCGACTACTACTTGGTTTCTGATGACTTCGATTTGATGTTGGAGTGCCAAAGAAAATTGGAAAATGTTTACGGTCATCACGGGGGTGATGCATCCGATAAAGACCATTTGCACAGGTGGGTCAAAAAGTCGGTGTTGTCCGTGGCCAACATGGGCTTTTTCAGCTCAGATAGATGTATCGACGAGTACGCCGAGAACATCTGGAACGTCGAGCCGCTCAACCAGTGATATCCATAAGCGCCGTGCCCGCGTGGCCAAGCTATATAATTCGTTTCACGAATGCCATTAATTGACTGTATTCTGCCACTAATTGACTGTACTCTGCCACCGACTGTTTCTCGAACTCGCTCCTGCACCGTGTCACGTGCGTGCGCACGTGGCTGGTAAATCGCACCGAAAAGTCCCGTGTGGATACCACTCCCTATTAGAACAGCGCCAGCCCTCTTTGCCGTACTCGTGACATACATAGGTTCCAGTGACAGACCTCCCTAAAACGGCTTTTGGGACGCTTGGACTATTCTTTTTCTGCACACAAATCGACAGCAATTCTTAAGCGCCGTGGAGCTTACCTGGCGACACACGGATCAAAGCGCCAGACACAATACCCGTTTTTGAGCCAAAAAAAAGCCAATTCAGCAAACCAGATCTGTGTCGGTCATGCTAGCATTCAGCAAAATTCTCAGTTTCTGGGCGGTGGTTGCAGTTGCCGCCGCCAACCCCTTAAAGAGAGCCAGGGACTCGTTACAGGAAAATAAGGGGCTTACCGCCAAGGATTACCTCGTGACCGATCTTCCCGGGCTCACTAAAAACATCCCCGAAGAAGAAATCCCGCTCATGTTCGCTGGGCAGCTTGAGCTTTATCACAACAACAACACACACTACTTCTTCTGGAAATACGAGGACCAATACAAAACCGCCACGGCGGAAAACCGGACGATTTTTTGGCTCAACGGTGGCCCCGGGTGTCTGTCTATGGATGGGGCACTCATGGAGTCCGGGCCGTTCCGCATCAACTCGGATCTTGAGGTTGTGTATAACGAAGGCTCGTGGCATAAGCAGGGAAATTTGGTTTTTGTGGACCAGCCCTCGGGGACCGGACTTAGCTACGGCGCCGACTTTGACGGCGAGTTGTTCGACGTGCTGTGGCACTTTGTGCGGTTTCTCGAGAAATACTTCGAGCTCTTTCCCGAAGACGCCGACCATGAGATTGTATTGGCAGGAGAGAGTTACGCAGGCCAGTATATCCCGTACATTGCCAAAGCCATCAAGGACCGAAATGCCCGGCTGGCTGCGGAAGATGCGTGGTTTTTGAAAGGCTTGTTGATTGGAAATGGCTACATATCCCCCAACGAACAAGGCCTTTCGTTTGTTCCGTTTGCCCTCCAAGCCGAGCTCATCACGCCCGACCATCCGCATTGGAACGATTTGATGAAGGCGCACGAACGATGCCAGGAAGCTGTGGATCGATCGTTGGCAGACGGCACAGGCGAGATTTATGAAGTGGTGGACCATGCGTGTGACCGGGTGCTTTCTAAGCTCTTGAGCTTTACACGTAACACCACGGCCGACCACGACCTGCAGTGCTTGAATATGTACGACTACACGCTCAAGGATTCGTATCCTTCGTGCGGAATGTCGTGGCCGCCGGATTTGGCCAATGTGACGCCGTTCTTGGGCAAACACGAGGTTATGCAGGATTTGAACTTGGAGTTTGAGAAGACCTGGACCGAGTGTTCTGGAGCTGTGGGCGGCCACCTCAAGGCACGCAAGTCAGAGCCAGCCATCAAGCTTCTTCCGGAGCTTTTGCAGGATCTCGAAATCGTGCTTTTTCACGGAAACAGGGACATTATCTGCAATTACATTGGCGGCGAGCGTATGATCGAGGCGCTCACGTGGGGTGGACAGCGGGGCTACTCGGAAGATCTTCCTGTGTATGACTGGGTGCACAACGGCTCCGTCAGCGGCTACGTCAAGAGCGAGCGGAATTTGACCTTCATCAATGTCTTCGATGCACTGCATATGGTGCCCTATGACAAGCCCGAGGAATCAAGGGCGCTTGTGGATATTTTGTACCGGAATTACGAGGTGAAGGCGGGCGGAAAAGCCAAGCCTCCGCAAATCCGGACGCTGCCGTTCCAGATGAAGGCGCTTACCATTGAGAAGGTGGATTTGGGAAATTCAACCTTGCAAAATTCAACCATGCAAAATTCAACCACGTTTGGAAACTCTACCACCAGCTACGAGACGCTGGAACAGGCACACACCAGCCGCATAGTGAGGATGATCCAGCTTGCGGTGATCGTCGTGATGATCTGGGGAGTATGTGCACTCTATTCGACTTATCGAAGCAAGCCCACGTCGATCATCAAGACCAAGCCTACAGGACGCAAGAAAAATGTGCTGTGGGCGGATCAGTTGAAGGAGGACGAGAACAAAAGCGAGGGTCTGTTGATTTCCAAGGCCATGAACAAGTTGAAGAAGCCCGATAATGGCACCTACAAGCCAATCAACGAGGACATCGAGATGGGCGAGAACATTGACCAAGATGACTTTGTTATTGACAGCGACGACGAACGCACGTGAAGCACGGAAATCGGCCACGAAAAACGAAGCTGACATCAGAAAAACGAAGTAGGATCATGTCAAGTCTATGGTGGTTGTACTGCATATAAGCCAGTACTTCGGATTGCTTGGGGTCGCATGCCCAGTCATCCCTAGATTGCTCAGGTGGCGCAATCCCAGTCATCCCTTAAGCTTGGAGGTACATATTAAAAACGAATCCCTTCTCCCGGTCCGCTGTTCCGCCGCTGTGTCTGCAGTCACGTGCGCGCGGGTACATCTTCACGAAAAAACTCCCTCTACAACCACAATGTTCCGGCCATCCACACTCTCCATGTCTGTGCGGCGTCTCTCGGTGGGCGTCCCTCCACAGTACACATTGGCGTCGATACGCCACTTCCCCTCGTTGGAACCCCGCACCATGGTGCCCTATCCAACAAGCTTCTTGGACCACCCCCTAAGAAGAGACCTTTTGTGGAGTGCCGTGGTATGTGAAGCCGACAATGCCCGTGTCGGTGCCGGCTACGTGCCTACCAAAGGAGACAAGTGGTTTTCCAACCGCAAGTTGCATCCACAGAAAGGAAGTGGGCGAGCCAGAGTGGGAGACGCCAACTCGCCTATTCGTTTCAATGGAATCAAGGCCCACGGAATCAAGGCGCCACACGACTGGTCTACAGACTTGCCCAGCAAGGTTTACAACCGCGCCATTCGGACGGCGTTTAGCGATCAGTACCGGAACGGGCGGTTGTTTGTGATTGGCGGGGAGCTGGAGCTCTCGTATGAGTACGGAGAGCAGATGCGCCAGTTTGTGCAGCACCACGATGTCGAGGGGTTGCATTTATTGTTCATCACCAACAACGAACGCAGCAATCTTGTTTCGGCCGCTGCTGCTTTGGGCGACAAGTGTGACGTGTTGGTGAAAGAGGCTGTGGAGGTGCGTGACTTGCTCAAGGCCAAGAGAATCTACATCGAGGAGTCGGCCATGAACTGGTTTGTGAGCAGATACACGAAATAGCAATGTACATAGGAATCGGCTACCGCTGCCTTTCGTAGCACCGTACCCAGGGTCGGCCTCCGCCCGGTCACGTGCTAGGGCTTCAGCCCCGACGCGCGTGCAGGTCTCCCTCCGGCACACGGTGCGCTCTCCGGCACAGGGCCCCAGCACGCGAAGAAAAATTTCTTCTCAAATTTTCAGTCTCACCAACTACTCCATATCAAAATGTCCTTAGTCGTCCAAGAAGATGGATCTTTCCAACACATTTTGCGGTATGTTACAAACCGCAATGCGCCATGAAACGAATGAACCACCGGAGCACCATCCGCCATCACGAAGTCGCCACCAGCGGAAAATCTAGCAGTCGCCATATCCACCAACTACCAGCCTCTAGTACCCCAAGGGGTGTATCCATACTGTTTCTGGTTCCGCTGGTCTAATGGGATGGTCCGGTTTCCGCTGGTTTTCATTGGGATGGTCCGTGTTCCGCTGGTTTTCATTGGGATCATGGTCCGTCATTGCTCCCTAGTCTCGCCCATACTAACAACAGTTTGTTGAACACCAACATCGACGGTAGAATCAAGATCATGTACGCCTTGACCAAGATCAGAGGTGTCGGAAGAAGATACTCCAACTTGGTCTGCAAGAAGGCCGATGTCGACTTGACCAAGCGTGCTGGTGAGTTGACCCAAGAAGAGTTGGAGAGAGTCGTGACCATCATGCAAAACCCAACCCAGTACAAGATCCCAGCTTGGTTCTTGAACAGACAAAAGGACCAGGTTGACGGTAAGGACTACCACGTCTTGGCCAACAACATGGAGTCTAAGTTGAGAGAGGACTTGGAGAGATTGAAGAAGATCAGATCCCACAGAGGTATTAGACACTACTGGGGTTTGAAGGTCAGAGGTCAACACACCAAGACCACCTCCCGTGGACGTTAAGTCGGGCGAGTATACTATCATTGTAATTAATTTACGTTTAACCAGTGTAGACCAGCGCAAGCTGAAGATTTAAGTGCTATTCCAAGAGTTAAGTGCTATTCCTAGATTTAAGTGCTATTCCACGAGTTAAGTGCTATTCCAAGAGTTAAGTGCTGACTTCAGCTCTTCGCGACTGCATGCAGCCCCGGGTGCAGCGGCCTTGCTTTCGCAATCGTTATCGCCACCAACATCTAGGTAAATGCCGCCCAAAGTGGTACTGCTCGATTCGGACTCGGACGAGAACGTCCCCTTGAGAAGGAGATCCGTGCATCCCAGAAAAGTCAAGGCTGAGCCTCAGATCGAGGAGTTGGTGATTGAAGACGACGGTGGCAAGGAGACAGGAGTCAAGGATGAAAGCACAGACACAGTCAAGGCTGAAACAGACGAGTTTCAGATCAAGTCCGAGGACGAAGGAGGTTTCATTGCAGACGATCCAGACCTCAAACCAAAGCGCAAGCGCCGAACACAGAAAGTCAGCTACAACGAGTCGGAGGACGAAAGCAAAGCCGCCAGCGGAAACGGAAAGGCTGCCAAAACTACTAGAACCAAGGCAGGTTCGAAGACAAAAGCAAAAACAAAAGCAAAAGCAAAAGCAAACGGCAACGCAAACGGCAACCTCAAGGTCGAGGAGCTAGATCTTGACTACGAGGAAGGAGATGGACAGTCCAAAGACAGCGCCATCACGCTCAGCGAAGAGCTGGACGACCAGAAGGTGATTGTGGAGCCGGTCAACAAAAAACGGCGGGTGACCAAAAAAAAAAAGGAGCCCAAGGTCAAAGTGCCGTACTTCACTCGCACCACCAACAAGCTTTACGAGCAGCACCCGGAACTCAAGGACGTTTTTCCGTATCTCCAGTCGGTGGACAAAATCAAGGTGGAGCGCAGCCAGCAGCCGCCGGACATGAATATCCGGCTCTTGCCGTTCCAGTTGGAGGGCTTGAACTGGCTCATGAAGCAGGAAGACGGTGAGTTTGGCGGCGGGATCTTGGCCGACGAAATGGGTATGGGTAAGACTATCCAGACCATCGGGCTTTTCATGATGGACTTGAAAAAGCGCCCAAATTTGGTGGTGGGTCCCACCGTGGCACTTATGCAGTGGAAGAACGAAATCGAGGCCCACACCAAGGAAGGAAAGTTGAAAGTGCTTCTCTTTCACGGTGCCAATCGTGCTGCCACGGCCAAGGAGCTTGAAGAATACGACGTGATCTTGACGTCTTACTCGGTGTTGGAGTCGGTGTACCGGAAAGAGCGGTACGGGTTCAAGCGAAAAGACGGCGTGGTGAAGCAGAAATCCCCGCTCCACGCCCTCCCGTTTTATCGAGTGGTGTTGGACGAAGCCCACAATATCAAGGACCGGACCAGTGGAACGGCCAAGGCGGCGAACGATCTCAACACGAAGAAGCGCTGGTGTTTGACAGGAACCCCGCTCCAGAACCGCATTGGCGAGATGTACTCGCTTATCCGGTTCATGAAGCTCGATCCCTTCTACAAATACTTCTGTACCAAGTGTGAGTGCTCGTCGGCGGAGTGGAAGTTTCTGGACTGGCGCCATTGTGACATCTGTGGCCACTCGCCCATGCTCCACACCAACTTCTTCAATCACTTCATGCTCAAAAACATTCAGAAACACGGCATCGAGGGCGATGGGCTTACGTCGTTCCAACACATCCGGCTCTTGCTCAATAACGTCATGTTGAGACGGACGAAACTCGAACGAGCAGACGATTTGGGGCTTCCTCCGCGGGTGGTGGAGATCCGGAAGGACTTTTTCAACGAGGAGGAAAAGGACTTATATGCATCACTTTATAGTGATCTGAAGCGGAAGTTCAACGAGTTTGTGGCTGAAGGTATTGTTCTCAACAACTACGCCAATATCTTCACGCTTATCACGCGGATGCGGCAGTTGGCAGACCATCCTGATTTGGTGTTGAAGCGAATTGGAAGCAACGCTGTTTCCGACGAAGTTGACGGAGTCATCATGTGTCAGCTCTGCGATGACGAAGCCGAGGAACCTATAGAGTCCAAGTGCCGGCACAAGTTCTGCCGCATGTGCATTTCCGAATACTGCCAGAGTTTTTCCGGAGAAGACAAGAACTTGACGTGTCCTGTGTGTCACATTGGCCTTTCCATTGATTTGCAGCAGCCGGCGTTGGCGGTGGACGAGGAATTGTTCAACAAGGGCTCCATCGTCAACCGCATCAAGTTGGGCACGCACGGCGGCGGGTGGAAATCCTCCACCAAAATCGAGGCCTTGGTGGAAGAGCTATATAAGCTTCGGTCCGACAAACACACCATCAAATCGATTGTGTTTTCGCAATTCACTTCGATGCTAGACTTGATTGAGTGGAGGCTCAAAACGGCGGGTTTCGAGACTGTCAAGTTGTCCGGGTCCATGTCACCACAGCAGCGAGACAGTACCATCAAGTACTTTATGGACAATACCTCGGTGGAGATTTTCTTGGTATCTCTCAAGGCAGGTGGTGTGGCATTGAATCTCTGTGAGGCTTCACAAGTGTTCCTTATGGATCCGTGGTGGAATCCTTCAGTGGAGTGGCAGTCCATGGACCGTGTGCATCGGATTGGGCAAAAGAGACCGATTCGAATCACCCGCTTTTGTATTGAGGACAGCATCGAACTGAAGATCATTGAGTTGCAAGAGAAGAAGGCGAACATGATACATGCTACGATCAACCACGATGATGCGGCGGTAAGCCGGCTTACTCCGGACGATCTCCAATTTTTATTTATGAACTGACGAGTGAAATACAAGAGCTATTGCATGAGCAGAATCTAGTGTGCAATCCTATATTTAACATAGAATCTAGAATCTAGTATAATGCAAAATCCTAGATAAAATCAGTAGAATTAGTATCATGCAAAATCCTAGATGAAATTAGCAGCATATAGTATCATGCAGTACTCTTATTTAACATTAGACAGACTCTGGTGCCTCATGTGGTATGTTCATCATCTACATGCAGTTCTTATCATCACGTGCGGTGACTCATTCCCCGGTGCCTTGGGAAAACCCGCAGCGCAAAGCTACATCACCGTATTTCTCCCGCTTTTCTCCCGCTTTTCCCGCTTTTCTTCCCCCCTATTTTCCCAAACTCAACATGGACTTCTGGGTCAAATACTTGGACAATCCCACGTTGTCGGTGTTGCCGCACGACTTCTTGAAACCATTGAACAATCGCTCGGTTGAGGCCACCAAGACCTTCTCCCTTCGCCAGCCGCCGTCGTTTGTGTCGGGATTGACTGCGTTTGCCGCCTTGGTGTACCGGCTTTCTGGAGACGACGATATCCTTATCGCCACCGATGCACACGCGTCTGGCGAGCCGTTTGTGATACGTGTGAGTGTGGACCCTAAAATGACTTTCGCCCAGTTGCAGGCGGCCGTCGAAGGGGAGTACGCTGCCAACCAGGCCAAGGTGCAGTACCACAGTTTGAATGACGTGGCTGCAGCCATCAAGAGAGAAAAGGGTTCGGACACTTATCCGCCGTTGTTCAAGGTGTCCTACCAGCACGCACGTGAGTCGCAGAAGTTGGAGACGTCTGTGGAGGGATCTGTGCGGGACTTGGCGGTCTTCGTGAGCTCCAACGGCGACTTTTCCATCTACTACAACTCCTTGCTATATAAGAGTGAAAGATTGGACATTTTCGTCGAGCAGTTCACGCAGTTCTGTGCCCAGGCCACTGCGCTGCCCGAAACTGCCATCACCCGGATCCCTTTGACCACAGAGACACAAAAAGCGAGCTTACCCGACCCCACGGTGGACTTGGACTGGTCCGGCTTCCGCGGCGCCATCCAGGACATTTTCATGGACAACGCCTTGAAGTTTCCCGACCGCACGTGTGTGGTGGAGACCAAGTCCTTCCAGAATCCCTCCTCGCAGACGCGTACCTTCTCCTACAAGCAGATCAACCAGGCGTCGAACATCGTGGGTAACTACTTGAAAGAAACAGGCATCAAAAAGGGCGATATTGTGATGATCTACGCCTACAGAGGTGTGGACTTGATGGTGGCGGTCATGGGAGTTTTGAAGGCCGGTGCCACCTTCTCGGTTATCGACCCTGCATATCCACCTGCCCGCCAGAACATCTACCTCTCTGTGGCCAAGCCACAAGGCTTGATCGGCATTGAAAAGGCTGGGGTGTTGGATAAGTTGGTGGAGGACTACATCGAGACGGAATTGAGCGTGGTGTCCAAAATTCCCCAGTTGAGAATCAACTCCGATGGTTCTTTGGTGGGAGGCGCCTTGGGCTCTGACTCAGACTGCTTGGCCAAATACGAAGCCTACAAAGACACGCCCACTGGAGTGGTGGTTGGTCCCGACAACAACCCCACGCTCTCGTTCACTTCGGGCTCGGAGGGAATTCCCAAAGGAGTCTTGGGCCGTCACTACTCGTTGGCATACTACTTTCCTTGGATGGCCAAGCGCTTTGGCTTGTCTAAGGACGACAGATTCACCATGTTGTCGGGAATCGCACACGACCCCATCCAGAGAGACATGTTCACGCCTTTGTTCCTTGGGGCACAGTTGTTGGTTCCCACCGCAGACGATATTGGGACCCCAGGCAAATTGGCGGAATGGATGGCGGAATACGGTGCCACTGTGACACATTTGACCCCCGCCATGGGCCAGTTGTTGAGTGCACAGGCTTCCACGCCGTTCCCAACTTTACACCATGCGTTTTTTGTTGGTGACATTTTGACCAAAAGAGACTGTCTCCGTTTGCAGACGTTGGCGGAAAACGTGTACATTGTCAATATGTACGGAACCACGGAAACTCAGAGAGCTGTGTCTTACTTTGAGATCGAGAGCAGGTCTGCAAACCCCAGCTACTTGAAGAATTTGAAGGACGTGATGCCTGCAGGAACCGGTATGTACAACGTGCAGTTATTGGTGGTGAATCGCCACGACACGTCGCAGACCTGTGGAGTTGGAGAAATCGGAGAAATCTACGTTAGAGCTGCCGGATTATCGGAAGGATACCGTGGCTTGCCAGATTTGAACAAGGAGAAGTTTGTCACGAACTGGTATGTGGACCCAGCAGTTTGGACCAAGCAGGACGAGGAAAACAAGACTCCCGACCAAATTTCCTGGAGAGAGGCTTCGTGGTTTGGTCCCAGAGACCGTCTTTATCGAACCGGAGATTTAGGGCGGTATTTGCCCGACGGAAACGTGGAGTGCTGTGGTCGTGCAGACGACCAAGTCAAAATCAGAGGTTTCCGGATCGAATTGGGTGAAATCGACACTCATCTCTCGCAGCATCCTTTGGTCAGAGAAAACTGCACGCTTGTGAGAAGAGACAAGTCCGAGGAACAGGTGTTGATCTCATACATTGTCCCTAAAGATTGTGCCGAATTAAAGGAGCTTAAGGACGAGGTGAAGGAGCAGAACGACCCTGTCATCAACGGTTTGGCAGCATATGGACCGTTGATCAAGGATATCAAGAAGTACCTCAAGAAGAGATTGGCATCTTATGCCATTCCCACCATCATTGTTCCGTTGGTGTCGTTGCCGCTCAACCCCAACGGAAAAGTGGACAAGCCAAAATTACCGTTCCCAGATACTGTGCAGTTGGAGGCGGTGGCCAGGTTGACGTCGGCCAGAAGCGGTAACAATTCCGAGGAGCAGAACCTCTCGCAATTGGAAACTCAGATCCGCGACTTGTGGTACGATGTGTTGCCCAACAAACCGCCATCCATTTCCAAGGACGACTCGTTCTTCGACTTGGGTGGTCACTCCATTTTGGGAACAAGCATGATCTTTGAGTTGAGAAAGAGGTTGAACGTGGATCTCCCGTTGGGTGTTATCTTCAAGAACCCCACCTTGGAGCCATTCGCCCAGGAAGTGAGTCGCTTCATCAAGGGAGATTTTGCTCAATTGGCCGATGGCACCAATGCCGAAACTGAGGCGCCAACAAACGAGAAGTCGTACTTTGATGATGCGAAGGAATTGAGTTCGTCGGCATTGAGCGAAACTTACCCCTCGTTGGAGAACTTGGACTTTTCAAAAACCATCAACGTTTTCATCACCGGTGTCACTGGTTTCCTTGGGTCTTTTATTGTGAGAGATCTTTTGACTTCTCGTCCCGGGTGCAACTTCAAGATCTACGCTCACGCCAGGGCCAGCACCAAAGAAGCGGGTCTCGAAAGACTCAGAAAAGCCGGAAAAGTGTTCGGTATTTGGGACGAGGCATGGGCGCAAAACATCGAGATTGTTTTGGGCGACTTGTCCAAACCCCAGTTTGGTATGGGCTCTTCGGAGTGGGACCACTTGGCCAATCAGGTGGATGTGATTATCCACAACGGAGCCATGGTGCATTGGGTCTACCCTTACGCCACGTTGAGAGATGCCAATGTCATCGGTACTGTCAATGTGATGAACTTGTGCTCCTCTGGAAAGCCGAAGTACTTTTCGTTTGTTTCCTCGACTTCCACGCTTGACACCGAATACTACTTCAACGCCTCGGACGAACTCACTGCCAGGGGCTTGGCGGGAATTGCCGAAAGCGACGATTTAATGGGATCTTCCACTGGTTTGGGAACGGGTTACGGCCAGTCCAAATGGGCCGCCGAATACATCATCAGAAAAGCAGGCGAACGTGGCTTGAAGGGATGCATCACCAGACCCGGATATGTCACGGGATTTTCCAAAACCGGAGCTTCCAACACTGACGATTTCTTGTTGCGGTTCTTGAAGGGCTGTGCCGAATTGGGCCAGTACCCCGACATCACCAACAGCATCAACATGGTGCCGGTGGATCACGTGGCGCGTGTGGTGGTGGCCACGGCCCTCTTCCCTCCTCAGAAGGACTACTTGTCGGTGGCCCACGTGACCGGCCATCCCAGGATCAACTACACCGAGTTTGTGGGCAACTTGAAGACATACGGCTACCCGGTGCAGGCCAGGGATTATCCTGAGTGGAGAAGTGCGCTCGAGAAGTACGTTGTTGAAGAGACCAAGAGCTCTGCCTTGTTTCCGTTGCTACACTTTGTTCTTGACAATTTGCCACAGGACACCAAGGCGCCGGAGTTGGACGATCTGAATGCCGTCCGTGCGTTGAAGGACGATGTTGCTCTCTCGGGCCATGACGCCAGCGGCGGAATGGGTGTTGTGGACGACGTTGTGGGAGTGTACATAAGCTACTTGGTCAAGATCGGCTTTTTGCCTGCCCCAACCGGCAATGGTCAGGCATTGGTGCCCGTCGAGTTGTCTGACGAGACCATGGAGCTCATCACCTCTGGCGCCGGGGGTCGTGGCTCCGCCAATTAGAACGTGAAACTTGCTGTGTTCTGTATATGATAATTGATTCTAGGCTGTATCCTCAAAACCCAAAACTCGCTAGCCGCTGTGCCTGCATAGTGTATTTCAGGCGAGATTCCGCGTTAGTTGCTTTTCCCCGCTGCAGCGATGACTCAGAACAGGTCTAGATGACGAACAGGTCTAGATGACGAACAGGTCTAGATGACTCAGAACAGGTCTAGATGACTCAGAATTTGGTTGTGTGCAGGACGATAATGTCGCGTGCGCCAAAAATCGGACTATAAATACGGGGCGAATTCCACTCTAGCAAGCCAACATTCTTCGACTTATCACTGGCCATACTCAGATTTATCAGGTTACAATTGAACTCAAGCGATAAATCTACTCCCATTTACGAGTGAACCCAAGAACAAGTACCCAAGAACAAGTACCCAAGAACAAGTACTCGACACCGTTTGAGCTGTCGTCGAATACCACACAAAGAACTCCAGGCATGCCGGTCACGATGAAGTTGGCAGAAGCTCTACGGTTGAAAATCGACTTGAAAAAACAACTTGACCAGCTCAAGGACAGAATACAAAATGCGACGTTGGTGGAGAAGGACGAGGAAGTCAACACAACAGCGTACTCGGCTCTCCAAACGTTCGATGTCACGTCTCAGCGGCTCCTAAAACTAAGCGTGGCGATAAACAAAGCCAACACGGAAAACACCGTTACTTACGCCTCGTTCTACGACAACATAAAGGACTATACGTTGATAGGCGATACAAACTCCAACAACTTTTCGGAGAAGATGGCCACATCCACCAAGCTGGTCATGGAGGCATTGGTCGAACGAGACCGCCTCAACCAAGATGTCAATAGCCTCAAAGACATTGCAAGAAAAGCCGAGGTGAAGCCTCGCTACAGTGTTGACGACGTCAAGAAAAAGTCCACCATAGACCCCAAAAAACTACAGAAGCGGTTGGACGCCATGTCCAAGTACTTGCGGTTAATGGACACCCGCCTCCAGGAGAACAATTGGTTGGTGGGGCTAGACTTTGAGTGAGCTGTTTCATGTCGGTAGCTTGGATCTCAGGCGACTCTCCACCCCCGCGTCGTGAGTGGATGACGCTAGCCGCGTCCACGGATCGGTGCTCTGTCTATACAGGATCTTATTCTTTTTGACTCTTTTTTATCATTCGGCAATACCAGCTTGAAAGTACACTAGCATCTTTTATATTCATTACCAGGAGAGTGATGAGACCAGGCGAGGGAGGGCTTGGGGACAATAAACAAACAACAAATAGCAGTAGCCAGAACAGGACGGCACGTGCAAAGTAGCCAGAACAGGACAGCACGTGCAAAGTAGCCAGAATAGGACATCACGTGCAAACAGCAGTGCCTTAAGATGGCCTGCACATACCCCCTCCTTCGGCACGCGCTCCTCACCTAAGCACCATGAACAACGCCGGCGCCTCTTCCCCATTCCTACCGCCCGGGCTTTTGCCCAGCCCGAAACTCCGAAAATCGCATTCTCCCGTCCATACTCCCCGGCTTGTTCTGTCCCGCAATCACAGCTTCGATGGTGCAGACAAAACAATCAAGAAGAGCCTCGTGGAGGAGTTCTATAAAAAGGAGGCCAAAAGCAAGCAGCGCAGCTACACAGATATCCCCAACTCGCTAGCGTCTCCGTTGTCCACGGCACAGCCATCAGGCGCACAACCCGAAGAAGATGGCGCTGAAACAGAGGGGCTACTGCTGGCGCCACACAACGAGTTTGGCCAGCGCCAACTCAGCCACGTCAGCCACTCGTGGAACGACCGCCATTTCGGCTTTTCGGAAAACACGGCCGAAACCCTCATCAACGTCGACCGTGGTGGAAGCAAGTTGACGCTTGAAGAGGTGGATGCGGCGCTCCAAGAGGCAGTGGAGGCGTCAGGTCGCAGTCAGGGGGTACATGTGGAACCGGGCACGGGCCAGCGGGAATTGCAACTTGTGCAGCAGTACCTCCAGCAAGAAACGGCCAAGGTGGATGAAATTTACCTGCAATTGCGGTGCAGCGTTGGTCAAGCCAAAGATGAATACCGCACCAGGTTGGAGGCCAGCATGGACAAGGTGCAGGTTCTCCGGCGGGAGTTGGGGGTGCTTGGCGACCGAGTTGCCGCCGCCAAGGAACGCATCTACCGATGCAGGGACGTGATGCTGGGGCCTATGGAGGAACGGTTGGCGGTGCTCGACTCTGTCTGCAGGAACTTCGAGGAGTACGACCGACTTCTCCGCCGCCAGCGCATCAAGTACTTGGTGTCGGCGGCGGTGGTGGCTGCTTTGGCCGCGGTGACGTACACCGCTGTACGGTGAGTACAGGAAGACTGCAGAAGCCTGATCAACACCGATATCATCCAATCTCCCCGGAGCAGACTGCATACTGTGGTCCTGCACCCAGACAGCCGCACTCTGCGCCACGGCAAGTGCTAGCGGTGTGCAAGCGGCGGCGCGCATGGTGGGCTTCTGTGCAGGACAAAAGTTTTATAATTGCGCCTTTGCTCGTTACGCACCGAGCACTAACATCCACTTTTTCTTCCGCCCTCTGCCCACTTTGCACCCCAGACCATCCCTTCTGGCAGATACTCCCACTTCCCCACACTTCTGCCACGGCCGCTCCTCAACCGGCGGTTTCCTGGCCTCTGCCCACACTTTTGACCCTGGCCTACTTTGCAAATCCGGGCGAATTTCTTCAGAGCAGAAACCAAGGATCCTTCCCAATAGTCCCACAGCGTGTTCATTCATCTGCTTTCATCTGCATCGTCATTATCGTTGGAAATCCCAAACCCAAGCATCATGGCACTGGTCTACTACGTGTCATCCAACAACTCGTACGAGTCACCATACCCCATCAAGTCCCGGCAGCCGCGGCACCTCACGTCTTTGGCGCCGCTCCTCAAGGTTTTCTTCAAGGGTGCTAATTACGAACAAGACGTGGATGTGGCCACGGTCGTTGTTCTAGAAAAGGACGTAGCGCTCAACAAGACGCTATGTGAGCTTGACCAGCTAAGCTTCTCGGAGAGGGTGCTTCTTCTCCGGTACTTTTTTGGCCACATGAACTTGATTGTGATATCTTTTGATGACTTGAAGAACGAGGCGTCCATGACCGAGCTCAACGCAGCCATCGACAAGATCAACCTCCTCCTTAAGCACCGAATCTCGCGCGTGGCCACGTGGACTGGTACTGGTATCAACATCAACGATTTCTACGCCGAGCACAGCTCCATCATGACGAAGACACAGGTGCAAATCTCCGACATTGTCACATCCATGTCGTTTATGCTCTACCACCAGGCAAGCATGTCACATGCCACGGAAACTGATGTGGCTCACTTGAAGGACGTGATTGTGCGCAGCATAGACTTTCTATCGTTGCTAGAAAGCTCCACGCGATCTGCGCTTCCCAAGCTTTGCCACTGTGTTGGCCACTGGGCGTTTCCAGCGCATGAATTGTCTAACGACGATTTGCTATATTGCATATATCTCATTCTAGGGTATGCCATTGAGCACATCCGCACCACGGACGTGCCGGAAGGCTTGGAGCTCCCGCTGCCCAATGAGCTTCTCGGGATGATCTTCATGACCAGAGACACCTACAAAAACGGCAATCCATTCCACAACTTCCGCCATGCCGCTGACGTCACCCAGGCATGCTTTCACTACCTTGTGAAGCTCGGGTGTTTGCCCGAGTTTGAACAATTGCAGCAGGACCCTCACACGTGTGAGTTGCTGACAATCAACGGCGAACGGGACTTCATTCCATGCAACGAGTTGGTGTCCAAACAGATTGAGAAGGAAGAGAAAGAGCCAAAGCAAACAAAACCAGCGCTCCTTAGCCCAGTTCAAAGCTTGGGCTTGTTGGTGTCGGCATTGGGCCACGACGTGGGCCATCCGGGTGTCACCAATGCATTTATGATCAAATACTCCGCGCCAACATCGCAGATTTACGGAGGTCGGTCGGTACTTGAGCTGTTCCACGCTACCATTTTTACCAACAAGATCTTGAGCGTCAACTGGCCAAGTCTCCTCCAGACCAGCATCGGCGAGAAGGGGACGCTCAAGAGCCTCATCAACACATGCATCTTGGCTACAGACATGGCGGAGCACTTCGAATACATCAACAAGCTCAAGGAGTTTTCCCTTAACAGCAACCAAGAACTGCTCGAGCAAGTGTACTTGATTTGCTCTGTTCTCATCAAGTGCGCCGACATCTCCAACGTCACGCGGCCGCTCCGCATCTCTGCACAGTGGGCGCTGGTGTTGTCACGGGAATTCGAAGAGGTGGAGACGCTAGAGAAGATCATGGGCAAAAACAGCACGTTTGACGTGGATGCATCGTACTCCAAGTTGCCGGTGGACTTGGAGGAGATTCTACAGTCAGCGCCGGAGATCCACAAAGGCCAGATCTTCTTCATCCAGGCATTTGCAGAGGGCTTGTTCAACAGCATAGTGGAGCAGTTTCCACCGTTGCAGTACACCGCAGACATTGTGCGGGAAAACAAGCGTTTCTGGTTGGCTAGAGCATCATCCCGTCATAGCAAATAGACTTATAGACTTAAAGCGTCGGTACACGGCAGTCACGTACGTGCGCGGTCGAAATCACGTGCCGCGCCGCACGCGCACGAAAAGTCGATGAGACTGCGAATATCTTCGTCCTCATTCTTTTCCACTTCTCCCAGGAAACACCAGCATCTGCGCCGGCCCGTTTGTCCCTCGAGAGACCCATTTGCAAGCGCCGTACTTCTGCCCCTGCGACCTTCCTGCATCGCGAGCCAAATTTCTCTTTCCTACGGCTATTCACTTCTGGCAACGTGAAAACACAGAGGAACCCCCAGAACCACCAGAATTGCCTGCATCATGACTGAAGAGTTTTCCGAGTACAAACCCATCATGTTGTCGCCAAGCCCTGGCGAAGGCGACCTCAGAAGCTTCCAGCAAAACGTCAACGAAAACCAGCCGGTGAACTACCAGTCCGAGCGCAACCAGAGCGTGGGCTACAATTTGCAGCAGGAGTTTGAGGCGTTGAAGGCGGATTTGGATTTGGATTTGAGCTACTCCAACACCCCTGAATCTGCGGCGCCCAGCCTGCAGGCGCGGGCTTCCGGAAGACCGTTGGCCACGCCCAACTCAGTCAACTACGGGCTTCAAATGAACGGCTTGGGCTCCGGCATCATGCAGGACTCCTTGTCCCGTGACAGAGCCATGTCTCCTTCAACGCACTCGTTGTTGGGCAGCCAGGGCTCCGGATTTGTGCCGCCGTTGAACCAGATGCCCAACCGGCCCCAAAGCGTCAACGACTTCCCTTCGTTGTTGCTGCGCCAACAGAACCCAACATTGCCCCGCACGCAGTCCAGCTTCTACCTGGATATCATCCTGTTCACGTCGTGGATGGAGAACTTGAGCCCCCAGGAAACCATTGCCATGCTCGACTATTGGTGCAACCACTTGCCGTTCGACATCTTGCTCACCATGAAGTCCAAGTTGCAAAGCCACTTGACCCAGGGCAACAACAGCTCCATGCAGTCGTCTTTGAATGGCTTGCACTCGCTGCTGTACAACAAGAACTTCATGTACTCGGACTTTGCCACTGATTTGGACTCGTTGTCTCTCGACGACTCCATGAGGGCCGGGGCGCAGCACTCGGGCTTGGTGCAGCCCAAACCAAAGACAAACAACTTCCGGCCGCATTTGTTTGAGCTGAAGGTGCAGCGTCCCAAGCTGGCCGACCCCTCGTTGAACAACCGGTTCCAGACCCAGCCACAGCCTGCGTCTGACCGCCGCTCGCCAACGTCCCACTTGTACGAGAAAACCAACTTTTTGCAGTTGGCGGCCGCGTCCAACCTGCCTCTTTCGTATGCCGGTGACAACATCGACATTTCCGCCACCAACAAGTTGGGTGCTCTTGCCACCATCAACTCTCGTGTGGCCTTGGACTCTCGCAAGAGCAACCATCTTGCCCACGGCGTGCACCAGCCAAGCGCTCCTCGTGTGCATAGTGCCGTGGTGTACGAAGAGTCGCTCAACCGGCAGGGAAACTCGTCGCTGGTTCCGGTGGTGCCCAAGTACTCTACCATGGCCAAGGATGCGCTTTCTCCCAATGGCAAGCTGACGTCTTCCACGCCTTTGAGCACCTCAGCCAACGGAAACTCGTCCATGCCGGCGGAGATATCAAGCCCGGACTTGTTGGCCAACATTCCAGCATGGTTGAAGTTACTTCGTTTGCACAAGTACACCGACTGCCTCAAGGACATCTACTGGGAGGACTTGGTGGAGTTGTCGGACGACGACTTGGAGGCACGCGGCGTTAAGGCTTTGGGTGCACGCCGCAAGCTACTCAAGGCATTCGAAGCTGTGAAGCTCTCGAAAGCGTAGACGTTTTTGACCTTGCAGTCTCGCGGATATTTGACATATCCGGATACATAGACACTAGAAGAGCTCTGCTCATACATAATGAAGATTATAGTATTATGCGCCACCGTTTGCAGTCGAGTATTACATTCTGGCCAGTCGCCAGCACTCAGACAATGACACAGCAATCAGATCAGACAGTGACGCAGCAATCAGATCAGACAATGACGCAGCAATCAGATCAGACAATGACGCAGCACGAGTTGGTCTTCTTGGCCTGCTTGTAGAACATGCGCGACGACGACGACAAGGCCTCCGACTTGTCGACCAAAGAGTCCAACTTCTCACCCCTCTGCAACACGCTCTCAATGGTCTTGTGCAAGACAATCTTGGTCTCGTCCAACTCCTGCTGCACCTTCATTATGGAGTCAGCCTGGCTGGGATCCTGGTACTTCTTCAAGTACACGTCCAACTTGTCAAACGCCAAGGAGCTGTTTGTGGCAGAAACGCCGCTCCACTCGCTGGCCGGATGGAGCGACAAGTACTCCTCCAAGATCTTATTGATCAAGGTGTATGCCGGACGAACGGGGTACTCCTTATCGGTGATCAACACACACGACAAGCCCTCGGACCGAGTGTAAGTGTGGCCCACATAGTTGCCCTCCTCAATGGACTGCCTCTGGCCAGCCGGGGTTCTCTGGGAAACGGTTTCCGAGAAGAAGGTCATGAACTGCGCCACTGACGAGCGCTCGAAGAACGAAAACTGCAGGAGGTCGCTGGCCGACGTCAACTCCACGGCTTTCTCGCCCACTTTAAACACTCCAATGTAGTATATCTTCATAATGAAGTCCAGCAGGCGGTGCGCGCGGATACAGCAAGCGGGTCACGTGGCCCGCGTACTTGGTGGCGCGCCGCTTCTCCTAACAACCATGAGTGACGACACCACCACCACCTTGAAAGTTGTGCTTCTTGGCGATGTGGGCGTGGGAAAGAGCTGTCTACGATCGCAGCTTGTGCACCGGATATTTGTGGGTGCTTACAAGGCCACAATTGGGGCAGACTACTTGACCACGGTGATGAGCGGGTACGATGACCAAGGCGAAAGTGGTGAGGGCCACGGAGACGGGTCTGGCCACGAACCACATGGTGGCCGGTGGCTGGTCAGTCTTCAGGTGTGGGATACGGCGGGGCAGGAGCGGTTCAACTCCATCTCCCAGGCATTCTACCGCGGTGCGGACGTGGCGGTTTTTGTCTACGACGTGACCAACTACGAGTCGCTTCTCAGCGTGCGTGAGTGGTTTGCTCGTTTCATGGCCCATTGCAGGGTTGCTGCTCCGGCCATCGTCATTGTGGGCAACAAACTGGACAAGGTTGGAGAGCGCACTGTGGAGTTGGCTGAGGTGAAGGACATTCTCTGCCGCCGCTCCAACACGCAGGCGGAAGCGTTGGAGGGGCACGTGGATTGGGCTCGTGATGTCATGGAGGCCTCTGCCAAAGACTTTCCTTCGGTGGAGGCGGTTTTTCGCCGTGCTGCTACGCTGGGTTTACTGCGCAGTCCCCTGGAGGTACTGGATCCTGACCCAATCGACCTCCGCCACTCTCCTCTGTCGTCGTGTGCATGCTAGAGCTCTTATGGATGAGCTGGACTCCCCTGCAGCGGCTATTTAGCTTCAGCTAACATGTGCGTCTTGCAACTTACCAGGATTACAGGCGACACGATACACATGTACAGTTAATTCACCTGCGTCCATCCCTAGTAGGAAGTAACCATTACAGCTACTGCATCACTACCATGACTGCTCTATCATACACTGCATCACTACCATTTGGCTGTGCTTCGCTGGCATTTCTGTCTATTGGTGAGCAATCGTCTATTTACATGTTCAAGCGACTTTGGATAAGTCCTCGGTGGCAGGTTCCGTTTCGGGCACAGGCTCGTCGTCCTCATACAACTCCTCCTTGTAGTGCTCGGGGTGCTGTCTGAAGCACGTTCTCATACCCTCAAACTTCTGGATACAGTCGATGCCCTTTGGCTCTGTTTCCGAGTAGATGAAGCACGAGAAGGCGGCCTTGAACTCTTCTCCACAGGGGCCATGGGCCATGCCTCCCAAGCATGGGCAGTCCCAGTTGATCTCGCCTGTCTCGGGGTTGAAGGCTGCAGACTGTTGGCCGTCCTCATCGGAGGTGTCATCCTTCTCGCCCTCCTGCTTCTCTCCCGTGGTCTCCTGCTTCTCTTCCGTGGTCTCCTTCTTCTCTCCCGTAGTCTCCTTCTTGATTTCTTTTTCTGCAAACTCCTTCTCCGCCTTCTCGGAAGCCTCCTCAGTAGCCTTCTCGGAAGCCTTTCTCTTGGCTGACTTGTGTGGATGGTCCTCCGGAATCACCTCCGATGGCTTGTTCGACGAGTCCTCCGCGCTATAAGTGGATTTTCCCTGGTGGTCTCCGATCTTGGAAGAAACCTGTTTGTCGCTGGCCACCTTGGCGTGGTCGGCGTCATTGTCCACGGAGGCAAATGGCAAAAAGACGAGCGATGAAGCTGCAAAAGCTGCACCAACGAGCACACGGCGGTTGCTTGGGGCCGCTGCACGTGACGAGTATGCTCTAGAGGCGTTTTGGCGCACGGCCTGTCTGAACACGGTTCTGAACATAGTGGTAGACGTTGTGGGAGTGCTTCAAGATGTGGAGATGAAAAAGTGCGCGGTGTGCATGGCTGACTAAGCGTGGTTGCTGGCCACATGGGTACGCCATTTTGGCTTTTGCCTGCAGGGGTCTTGCATGTTTATACTGATCACGTAGGGTAATTTTGGGAACACCTTGGGTCCATGGTAATTTTGGGAACCACCTTATGGGTCCATTAGTGGCTGGTGTACTGGTGTACTGGTGTACTGCCATTTTTGGCCCTTCCCTGGGTTCCTTCATGTGGTCCTGCAGATACCACTCTCTTCTCCATGCTTGCAGAGCCATAGTATGGGAGATTTGCCAGCTGCTTGTTCTGAAGTTTTTCACTGTTTCAGGTGGTGAGGTAACAAGTTGCAACTTTTAGTTTGATTTGAGACTGGGAGCGAGAAAGTAGAAAAGCAAACGACGTGCAAAAATCGAAACCGTGAGAGAAACTTCTCAGAAACACCCCATCCCCTCTCAGGCCACCAAAGCCCTTTCCTGCTGTCCCAATTACTGCATAGTCGCTGTGAAGACCAGGAAGCAGGCAAATGCCTGTGTGCAGGCACACACTACTGTCACGTGACACGCAGCAGGCCAGAACGCACTAGACCTAATCTGACGGTTGGAATCCCAGTTATCTATATGCGTCTACGAATCTGAAGGTTGAATGCCCATTTATCTATATGCACCTACGTATTTCTCACGTCCTTGGACAAATCGGGCATTTCCACGTGTTTTTCCTGCACCGGGGCCCCCATGGCGCTGGCCCAGAATAGCGAGCAAAGCACCACTATAATTGAGCCCGCCCCGATAGTGCGGATGACCTTCATTGTTTTCCGGGACTCCTGGGAATTCTCGTCGCCGATTTTGTCCATGAGTTGGTTGATCTGCTTCTTTTTGGCGTGGAATTGCTTTTTGGCGTGGAACTGCTGCTGCCGGCCGTTTGCGGTGGAGAAAGCAAAAGACGTCATGCGCACATGTCCACTGACACGCGATGTTAGTCTTAAGAGTTGGCTTGGGCCCCCGATCATCTCCGATAGTGTGGGCGGCGAAACTGCAATATGTGGAAGTGGGATCTGGCGCGAATGTGGAGCGAGATGCGAGAGTCCGTGCACTTACCTGCAGTACCATCGTCATCAAAGGCGTTCCAAGAACTCCTCGACATCCACAGGGGTGTAAACTCCGCCGCTTTCAACAAAGAGGACATCTTTGGACATGTAGCATTGCATGCGGCGACCAGCGGCGGTGGTAAGGTCGTAGAGTGCGTTCATGTGCAGGTCTGTCTGCCCGTTCTCCATCAACGTCATGTTCTTCCTCTGGCACATTTCTTGAACAACGTCCCGGAAAGTAACAAGAAGATCCTGCACTG
Organism: Metschnikowia aberdeeniae; assembly: GCA_002370615.1. Taxonomy (NCBI): domain Eukaryota; kingdom Fungi; phylum Ascomycota; class Pichiomycetes; order Serinales; family Metschnikowiaceae; genus Metschnikowia; species Metschnikowia aberdeeniae. The sequence goes on from NKZB01000126.1 coordinate 470,285, forward strand.
GAAGAGAGTACACGTCGCCGGAGGTTTCCCCGTGGAGAAGGTAGTCGCGGAGATCTGGACCAAAATGAGCATTGTTCTTGTAGTTGGGGAGTTCGAGCTGGAAACTTCGGCCGTTCAGGTGTTCGTTCATCATCCACAAGAATTTGTTGCAATACCATAGAAATATGGCCCGACCTTCGCCGGTTTCCTGTGCCACTCGGTCGAATGTCGCTTGAAGAGGCCAGAACCAGCAATGTATGTTGCCATTTTCGGCAAGAAGCGTCTCCAACTCGAGGGCTAGCGGATTGAGAAGACCAACTTCCACAATGGCGGTGAAATGTGCGTTTGTGACGATCTTCTTGCCCTGGCTATGCACACGGCAGAGAAGCATAAGCTTTTCATCAAAGGGCTGCTCGCCTGTGGAGTATTGCATGAGGCTCTCGAGGTTCGAGTCAATCAAACTCTTGGCCATCTCGGAAGATTCCGGCATCAATTCGAGCCCGATATGATCAAGATGTTCCAATAGAACATACAATCCGCGCAGGTCACCCTCGTAAGTCTGCTGCCACGCCTTGCCAAGGCCTTCGAGGTATTTTGTACCTATAGTATCAATAATGAAGGTCTGGATGTCTTGCGAATCTCCAAATTCTCGTAAAGCCTGAACAAGTTGGTGGTCAAAACCATCGAGCGGGTCCCAGGTGGCGAGAGTTTTTTGAATGGCAGGAAGAATCAATTCTTCTTGGCACAATTCTCCGACGAGCTGCTCATCCACAAGAATAGAGGATGTAAGCCACCAATCAATTTCCTTCTTGAGCCCGGCGAAAGACTCTTTCTCCGTATGAGCTGTTACATTCTGGTCGAAAGCGTCAACAGACTCTTTATTCTGGTCCAAAGCGTTGCCAAACTCTTTATTCTGCTCGAAGCCAGCGAGCATCTCCATGAACATCGAGTCCCAGTAGTTGAGCTGGAGAGAAGGACTTTCCCGAAGAACAATCTTGAAAAGGCCTGCCATTTGAGTCAACAATTCGTGGTCCGTCGGGTGCTCTTTGCACAGCTTCATCAAGCGTTTCACTTTTTCCTGCGCTATCAGCACGAAAATCAAGTCGAGATCGTCGACTTTGGAAAATGACTCTTGCGTGAGCGACCCAAGGACGTCCAACAAATCACTATGATTCAAAGCTGTGCGTTTGTCCAAAATACCCTGGATATGGACAAGCGCCAGAAGCTCTTGGCTTTCTGCTTCAAGAGACTGCAGCAAATGCAGTTTTTCCTGCAAAAGGGCTTGTTTCTCCGCGGCCAAGCTGCTTGCCTCCGCCAAAACTTTCTGTAACACCATATGTGCTTTCTCCACCTCGGCCTGCCGTCCGCTCATGTTGTCACACAATTGCTTGTAATGCACTGGGACCTGCACCTCCATTTGTTCTAGCGAGTCAATTAGCGTGTAAAGGTCGAATGTAGGTTTAGAGAAACGGATTTCCTTCTCGTCTCCAGACGAATCCAGATTAATATCCATCACATCCAGCTCCAAATCATCCAGAATCCTCTTCTCATTCCTCTTCTCATTCTTCTTATTCTCAAGGTTGCGGCCCGTCTTCTCCGGGATTCCACCAACACCTAACCCCAGAGGGCGTAGTTTTGTTTCAATGGGCTTGACGATTCCGTCCTGTTTCAGCCCGAGCCCCTGGCCCTGCTTGTAACCCATGCCCATGAGCAATTTGGCGCCGATTCCGTATTGGCTTATCAATTTGTCGCCAGCCTCGTTGTTTGGAGTCATGTGAGTCCCCATACCCATTGTGCCAGCCATGGTTCCTGACATGGTGCCGGACGCAGTTCCTAACATGCTACCCGCCATAATTCCCGATACCGTACCCGCTTCGCCATCACTTGCCTCTAGGTCGGAGTACTCGTTATATGCAGCGCCCATCATCGTGTCGATGCCACGGTCCATCGTACGCATTCGCGTGGGCTTATGGGCCGCGCACGACCGCATACCCCGGATGCAAAATAAGTCCAACTTGATTGCAAAGCCTAGAACAGACCATCTCTCTTTGCCAGCAGCTTGATCAAGTCCAAGATTTTTGCCTCGTGGGCCTCGGCCGCCGGGCCGCTCAAATTGTCCAAACCCTCACTCACCACCTGCACAACACCGGGGTACTCCGAGTCACCAGGAAGCAGCAAGGAGCTGGGAATAAATTCGCCATAACGGCGGAGCCAAGCGAGTCTTCTTTGACGCTCTTCGTCCTCAAAAGCCAAAAGTTTTTCGTTAAAGAGCTCGTCGATGAGCTTAAGAAACTTCCTGGGGTACACATACTGTTCATAGTGCAACTCGCTCAAGTACTGGACCTGATACACACTACAGAACTGGCGGTAGTGGTGCGAGAGCAGGTTGACAACACTGGCAAACGATTTTAGCGGCACATCAGCCGACGGCGCTAAAAACGTGCGGTGGTAGATGGAGTCACAGTGAGCCACCAAGAGCGTGAGCTTGGCGAGGCGAATCTGGAGAAATTCCGCTAGGCCGGTGGCCAATTCACCACAAGCCTTTGTCATACGCTCGTAGTTCACAGGCTCCACAATTCGGGCAAGATTCCGCTCGTTGTTCAGCAAAATGTCGTGGATCGAGTACACCTCTCGTAGCACCGAGGGAAGCTCAAGTGTATCTGTTTCAAGCACTGCCAAATTCTCCGCCTGCAGGCTGTTGTGCTGTTTCCAGCTGATGGCTCTGCAGCATTGGTCGTAGTGGTTGGTGAGCATCTGGAGGAGGCTGACTAATTCGTGGCCCAACGCCTCGTTCTGGTCCAAGATGCGCCGCACCGCCGAATTGGCCCGTGGCTCGTTCTTTCGGGGCTTAGTGTCTTCCAAACCCACAAGAAACCTCTCCAATTGCTGTAGCTCGTAGAGGGGGAGCTCCAGAAGCGACGAAAACAGACCGTACTGCCTGGAAAGAGTCTGCCAAGCAGAGCTTGCCTCGGCAAGCAGGGAACTCACGAGGGAAAACACTGCTTGGCAGTTGCTCTTGTAAACGGCAATGTTTTCCCGGAGCAGGTCGAGTTCGCCGGTGGAAATGAAGTCGTCAAGATGGAGAACCCGGTGTTCCTGCAGGCGCACAAGAAACCCCGGCACTTCCACGGCCCGGAGCTGCGCCTGTACGGCGTCGAGGTCCCGGAGAGCCGGGGCAAGGCTTCTCTCGACGTCGCTTTTGTACGCGTCGCTCAATGCCGAGAAATGGGCCTGCAAACGCCCTAAGATCGCCCCACACTCCTTGTTTCGAGAGTGCACATGCGCCACTTCCGCCGTCACGTGCTGTATTCGGGCCACCGTGTCCACTTGTAAAAAGTGCTGTGTTTTGTCCAAGCATATCTGAGCCTGGGACGAGACTTGTTGTGCTTTTCGGAGCGTGGTGTACGCATCCTCCTTCCACTGCACTACTGACATTGGAGTCTGGGTTTGGCTGACTGTTGGGAAGGCTCGCTGCTTGTGATTTTCTGGAATTGATTTCTGGAACTTTGTAGAAGTTGATTTTCTGAGTTTTATCTGGTGGCTTGTATTTTCTGGAGTTGCAAGTGGCATGTGGTGCGATAAGACCTGCACAGTGGCCCGACCCAGCCACCAGCAGTCGGTGCTTCTCGCCGCCAGGCCGATCGTGCCCGACTGGACGAACTGGCCGATGGGATGGGCCGACTGGACGACCGCCGCCGCCGCCAGCAGGCCAGCAGACTCACACCACGTGGCCATGATCACATGACCTATAACCACGTGACCCGAATAATCACGTGACTGAACACGTGACATGACCAGCAGCCAGCACGCCACCAGCGGCAGCACGGCCACCGGCGGCAGCGCCGGGTGCATTTGGAGCAGCCGGAGAGAAGCCGATCGCAGCCATGGCGGCCGACTGCCCAGTATCTGTTCCATGTGCATTCTGGTGCACACTTAACGGAGCGCGAAAAACTCACCAAAACTCCCACTACTCAACTCCCCAATGGACCCGCTAGTACAGTTACGAACGGCCGTCATGGGTAAAAAACCCGTACAGTTGCAGATCCACAGCGGGCAGGAGATGCAGAACACTTCATCCATCAAAGACGCCACGCACGTGAGCATCGATGGCACTCCCATGGACTTGAACCAGCTCACGGCGTTCTACAACGAAGATACACAGCAGCCGCTCCGGCCCGTCGTTTTCTGCTGGATGAATGAAAGCTCATCCATTGTCGACTACAAAAACGCCTGCTTGGAGAACAATATTGCCGACTTCAAGTTCCTTGTCAAGGCAGAATTGGGCACGTGGTTGAACGGCAACTCCGAGCAGTGCAAATTCATCAAAAGCGACGGCGAACCAAGCGGCGACGGCGCCACGCTCAAGCGCACGTTGAGCGATCCACAGATGGCTCGGATTGGCGAGTTTGAGCTCGAGTCGCTTGACCACAACGCTGCGTTGCGGGGCTCCAAGAACTTGCTCCTCAAAAACTTGATCTCCGACGCCAAGAAATACACCAATGCGTTGAAGAAGTCCAAGAGCAACGGCAGACCGTCGTCTGCTACAGGAAACCAACAGAACAAGAAACAGCCCATCATCATCGTGTCTCCTGCGTCCACGGCGTTGATTTCGTTGAGCAACATCAAGGAGTTCTTGGAGGAGGGCCGTTTCGTGGAGCCCAGCGCCCAACGCTCGGAAAACAACGTGGTTACGATAAACCGCCAATCGCCCGACTTAATCCCGGCCGCACAGCTGATTATGGTGGTGGACAATGTGGATCTCTTCACCAAGCCCGAGTACTGGGACCGTGTTGTGGCCATCTTCACCACCGGCCAGGCGTGGCAGTTTCTGAAGTTCAAATACTCCAAGCCGGAGATGTTGTTCCAGCACTACCACGGATTTTTTGTGACATATACCGGAGGCATAGTCCCCAAGCAGATCAGCGACTGGAACGTGACGGCGATTAATGTGGACCGCGGCGAAAAGCGCTTCCGTGATAAGATGATTGTCAAGGATTTGTGGTTTCAGTTGGACAAGATTTTGATATCTAAGGGTTACGGAGCCAGCTGAGGAGGGGAATCGAGTTTTTAGCAATGTAGAAAATGTACAATATAATAGAGTTGTCTATTAGTCCCGGGCGCCTACAGTGTATATTGTCTTTATACAGTACGGTGTGTATTGTCTTTATTACAGTATGGTGTTTGTCGTGCGTAGTATTAATTATGGTCGCTACCTTTAAGTAGTATTTCTTATATACATCATTTGTATTCCCTCTCAAGCTGGATGAAGCGCTCGTAGAGATCCCTTGTAGACATGTTCGCCACAGTACGCTCATCCCGGGTCCGAACGGAGATGGTGCCGTTTTTCATGTCCCGATCTCCCACCATCACAATAAAACTATAGCCCTTTTTGATGGCGTCTTTGGTTCGGTTTCCCACGGTTTCGCTTCGATCGTCCACATCCACGTAGAAGTTGTAGCCAGTTATTGGAGCCATGGTTTCGGCGCCAACGATATCGCCAGTCAACTGCGCCTGGATCTGCTGGGCAAAGCTGTTGTGTCTTTCAGCCACCGGAATCACCACCGCCTGTCTTGGATTCAACCAAAACGGCCACTTTCCCTGGTAATGGTCGAGGAGAATGGCGAAAAAGCGCTCCAACGAGCCAAACACCGCCCGGTGAACCATAATCGGCTGCTTATTGCGGTTCCCGTGTTCGTCCACGTATTGGAGCTTGAACCGCGATGGTAATTGGAAATCAAGTTGCACTGTGCCGACCTGATGGGATTTTCCATAGTTATCGGTGAGGAGAACATCGATTTTGGGGCCGTAGAACGCACCATCTCCCGGGCGAAGCTGCCAATTGGGGCTGACGTCGTCCAAAACGCGTTTTAACTGTGTCTCAGCAGACTGCCATGTTTCGTCGTCGCCAATGTATTTCTCCTCAGGGCGTGTGCTGAGGAAAAACTGGATACCGTCCTCGGCAATTCCAAACACCTTGTAGGAGTTTTTGATGAGAAGAAGCGTGTTTTTGATCTCTTGGTTGATTTGCAGAAGTTCACAGAAAATGTGGCCGTCGTCCTGGTGGAACCGCCGCACTCTGGTCAACCCGGAAAGCGCCCCGCTGGCTTCGTTTCGATGGAGCGCCGAAAAGTCCGAGTACCTGATTGGTAGCTCATTGTAGGACCGTTCGAATTTGGAGTAGATGATGCAATGGCCCGGGCAATTCATGGGCTTCAATCCATAAACGTGAGAATCAGACGTGGCGTCAGCTTGTCCTGTTCCTTCACTGTGACACACAGCTCCACCAACATCTTCGTGAACAAGCTCGTGTTCAGCCGGGATTTCGGGAGCTTCTTCGCCTTGATCGCGGTTTTCGTTGCCCACAACTTTGAACATGTCGTCTTTATAATTCTCCCAATGCCCCGAGGTCTCGTACAACTGTTTTTTGTAGATCAACGGCGTAATCACCTCCTGAAACCCGTATTTGGTTTGCTGGTTCTTCATGAACTGCACCAACTTGTTGAACACACGTGTCCCATGGGGCAAGAAGAAGATGGATCCGGGAGTCACGGGGTCTGTGGTATAGAGTAGCTGTTTGTTGGCCACGGCGAGGTTGGAGTGTGTTGCCGATGCCTTTTCTGCTGCTTGACTCACACATTGTCGTATGAATGTCCTGCGTAGTGCCAACATGCCAAACGGGAATATTCTGTGGGGGTTCGTGGTGAAATGGTGAAATGAGTATTCGGGTGAAATGAGTGAGCGCATGGCTTCGCGCGCCTCCCTGCAGGACAGGTTCTGGGCACGGTGTCGGCTCCTCAAACAGACAGCACGTCAGATTCTCTGATCGAGATTCTAAGCTGAAAATCGGTATTCTCGGACCCAATTTTCCGGCCCAAAGTCGAGTGCCGCCACGATTGCATGGAAATCCGGTCTGGAATCCCGCATCTCTTCAAAAGTTCCTTGGTCGCCCCGGTGCTTCTCTCTGAGCTCCTCTCTGAGCTCCCTTCACGCGGAAATAGCCTCTTTTTTGACCTCAGGCTCGCCATCCAGCTCCATGCCCTGTTTCCACGTGTCGATGCTGATTTTGTACCCCGAAAACGTCTTGAACTCGATGGGCTTGCGGACCCATTTGCGGCACGGGCGGCCCGATTTGTCAAGTGCTTGTGATATGCTGTTGACTGCGAGTCCCGCTGTGGACAACTCCTTGGGACCGGTGTTGACGGCGCCTCTATTGGGCTCGTCGGCGGGAGCTGGAGACGAGCCCGGCGAGAGGGCGCCGGGCTTCTTTTCTTTGCTGAGTTTTTTGACACGTGACTTGGTCTTGGATGCAGGCGCAACCTTCACCGTCTGGAGAAACTCCTGCGGCACCCTGAGCGTCACCGGGTATGTTTTCTTAGCGGCCATGTGCCCTGGGGAGCGCTCACCGGAGCCTTGGTTGAGTTCGCGGTCGGACTGCAGATAAGCAGACTCTGCCAATACTCTGCCCTCTTCTGGGCCGTTGCTTCTAGTGTACTCTGCCTCTTCTGGGACGTTGCTCCGTTGCTTCTAGTGTGCTCATTACTCCATGCTCATCTGCGCCGCGGGCGCCTCGAGGCCGGCCGCCTGCAGCCGGGTCGCCGGCCGGGATCGTCACGTGACCGCGCACGTGCACCGTGACACGATGTCGTCATGCGCAGCTGTCTCCACACCCCATGTCTTTTCCACGGAGAGTTTCCCGTTTGGATGATCTCAGCAGTTCCGGGCTCTGCCAGGACGTGAGAGCCCACCAGCGCACGTACGAGGGCGCCTATACCCGCACGGCCGTGTCGTGCCTTTCGTTTTCTGTGGTGATCATCAAGTTGTTTTCGCTGGAGTTTCTTCCGATCGGCACGGTGTACACGGCGTATGGCTGCGTGCTATATTTCATTGGTTGCGTAAAGGCTCATCACATAGATGCCTATTACAGCCACCAAAACAAGCTCGAGGGCTTCCGTTCTGCCGGCGACTCGGTGATTCTTTTGTCGACAGTCAGCTTGGCCACGTATATCGCGTTGTTGGTACTCGTTTTGAGATTGTAACTCATTGGGAATGATCTTGGTGAATGATCTTGGTTGTTGGGTCTCTGCAGTCCCGAGTCATGATATGCAGTTGTCTCCCCGGGTTGGGCGATGTAATCGGATTCCAGGTTATAATCGGATCTCAGGTTGATTGTATAGTTGGCCGGTTTGATAGGTCAGAGCTTCCAGCCTCTTTGCCTATGTCAAGGCGCCAAGGCCAAAAACTATCACTTGCACCAAAAGTTGCACGGACCAGAAAGCCACCTTCCTCATGCGCACCAAGCGGTTCTCGTCATCGGCAACATAATTGACAAAGCTATCATAGACCTGCTCCAGAATGTCGTCCATCAACAACAGGTCGTAAAGAGTCCAGGAACCGGAAAAATCCAGGATGTTCTTGACCACACGTGACTTGATTTCGATAAAGGCGTTTCTCAGGTTGATATACGCCACAATGGGCCGGATCAATGCATAGTTGACGTAGCTGAGCTCCGGCGCCTTGAAAGGAACCGACGCCCGCACGTTATTGAGGCGAATGGTCAAATCCAACACAAAGTACTTGGAAAGTTCGTCCGAAACCGAGCCCAGCGAGCTGGACGCGAGCCGGGAAACGTGGTCATTGGCCACGCGGACCTCGGGATTGCGGTACCGGTTCGCTTCTTTGTGGATGGATTCGGCAATGATGGAAACGAGCTCGGGGAAGTTCAAATCCTTGGAGTCCTCGGAAACCATCACGTCTCCGGTCAAATCCACCTTTCCCGAGGTGATCCAGCCAAATGGCCCCTCAAGCCCTTTGTTCAAATGGTCAATGTTCAAGGCATCGACACGCAAGCGTGTGACTCGTTTCCAGGGCAAAGTAGCGGGCAAAGACTCGTCGTCGCCAGCCACGTCGTCGTGCTCGAAATCGTTCAACTTTTGCCGTTTGTGGATGGTGAACAACGAATTGTCATAAGACCCAGAAACGTTGTTGGCGTTGAGAAAGTCGTAGAAGAGCCAGTGTTTCCGTAATCGGTCCAACTCGCAGTTGTAGATGGCCACCTTGAACGGACGGAACCCGTTGGGCTGGCGCAACGTGAACAACACATCCTTCATGACAAAGTTGTTGAACTCGAAATCTCCAAACTGATAGACATTTTTGTAGTTTCGAGGATCGTCGTCTGGAATCCACCGCACATGCGTGCGGTCCACCACGCCGCGGAGCCCGTTGATTTCAATGGTATCGATGATTCCGGTGCCGTTGACCCATTTCCGAAACGAAAACGAAACATTCACCTCTTCAATCGAAAGGTCGAACTGCGTATAGTTGCCATCGTCCTCGGCAGCCTGTGCTTCATCTTTGCTCCGGGCATACGCATCTGCCTGCAGGCCCTTCAAGAAGGTGCTGGAGGACTTGGGCCGTTTGCTCACAAAACACTTTTTAAAGGAGATTTTGTTGTCCTTCAAGCTGGGAACAATGGCGTGCTCAAACGTCACGGTGAGATTGGAGTTTTTGGTCATCAATTCGCCGAGCTTGCGGGCCACGAACTCCTGCGAGAAGATGGGGTTGATTGTGAAGATCACCAATGAGAGAAACGTGGTGGTTCCGAGAATGAGGAGAAACACGTTTCCCATCATGAGCCACGTGAAGAACGCCGAATAGTCGTCGGTGTTCAATGGCCGGTTGGACCGCTTGAGCATCCATTTCAATCGGATCGCTAGACGAGACACGGCGTTGTTGGCACGCGAGAGAAGAACCTCTTTGGTGATGGGCCGGGAAACCTCCGACCTTAGTTCTCCCACTGCCCGGCGATTTGGGTCTGAATCTTGCGGCCCTTCCGCATTGACGCCATTGCTCTCTTGTTTCAGGACATCCGAAGCCGTTTTTGGCGCCGTTTGTTCCGGGTCCTGGCCACGAATTTCCGTGAATCTGTCGGAGTTTTTGGGACTTTGCTGTTTTTGGCTGCTGTGGCTCAATTGCCGCTGCACGGTGTGACATGGTTGCCGCTGGATTGTTCCCCCACCAAGGCGCCGCTGAAACCCCCAAAACGGCAGCCCCCGCCAAACTGAAATGACAGGGGGGACCCGCTGGATGCAGTGCACCACAGGCGCTGTGCTCACGTGCCGCCATATTCTGCCGGAGATCATGGTGTGCCAGAGGGCGTATCTCGGACTTAGTGCGCTGAGGTGCACGGGTGCACCAGTACACCCAAAACGCAACCACGTGATCGGTCATGTTACCAATACGTCATGTGACTCACACACACACGTGATCTACCACCTACCCGCCCCTCTTGGCCGGCTCGCCCCTATTTTTTGCCGCCATGTTCGGACACCAGTTCAAAAAGAAGCACTTTCCCCTCTCCGACAACGCCTTCACGCCAGTCAACCACGGCTCCTTCGGCCTCCCCCCTCAATGCGTCGTGGACAGATACATCCAGGCGTTTGAAGACGACTTGAAGAGCCCCGACTTCTTCTACTCGGTGACCTTACGCCAGCAATACGAACAGGCGCTTCAGTTGGTTGCAAAGACGCTCAATTGCAACTACAAGCATTTGGCGCTCGTGCTCAACGCCACCACCGGTGTCAACATTGTCCTCCGCTCCTTGAAGTTTGCCGCTGGCGACAAGATCTTGATGGCGTCCACCACTTACAAAGCGTGTATGAACACGGTGTTTTTTTTGCAGGAGTACATGGGAATTGAGCCCGTGATTTTGGACCTTGTGTTCCCATTGCTGGCGGACGAGATTGTGGCCAAGTACCGGGACGCGTTGGCCTCGCAACAGATCAAGCTCGTGCTCTTGGACGCGGTGGTGTCGGTCCCCGGAGTAAGGGTGCCGTTTGAGGAGATCACCGCTTTGTGCAGGGAACACGGGGCGCTTTCCCTTGTGGACGGTGCTCACCTGATTGGGCTTATTCCCGTTGACTTGTCGTTCCGCCCGGATTTCTACGTGTCCAACTTGCACAAGTGGTTTTCGGTGCCGCGAGGCTGTGCGGTGTTGTACGTGGATCCGAAACACCACGCCGAAATCCAAACCATGCCCATCAGCCATTCCTACGTGAGCCCGGGGAAAAGCCTCTCGCCGGCGCAGAAGGACAACCTTTTGATCGACAAGTTTTTCTTCACTGGCTCCGACAACAGAGCTGCAGTGGCATGCATTCCCGAAGCAGTGCGTTTTCGAAATGAAGTCTGTGGCGGAGAAGACCGCATCCGGGAGTACTGTTTCTCAATGGCTCGCCAGGCCGCCGACTTATGTCTCCGGAAATGGCCGGGAACGGAGCTCATTGAAAATAAAGAGGGCTCGTTGGCCACTGCCTTGGTCTCCCTTTACGTGCCTTACACACACACCGATCTCCGGGTGGAGGAGAACGCTGCTGCTTTGGTGAAGTACATCACCGAGCGCATGTTGTTCCGCTACAAGACATTTGTGCACGTTGGCATGCACGCCCAGCGATTGACGATTCGCTTCTCGGGCCAGATCTACAACGAGTTGTCCGACTATGACTACGCCATCGACGCCGTCAAGGCAAGCGTGTTGGCTTACCTGCAGGACACCAAGTTCTAGCCGGGCCATTTCGCCGCCGGATCAACGTGGGCAGTCTGTGTGCAGGACGCGCATGAGGCCACAGATTGTGTGCAGTAGGTTCAATCAGCAGTTCCTGAAGCGTTGCTGCTGTCACCGCAGGCAGTAGTTGATAAATACGTGTTAATAAGCAGTGGCTGATAAATACGTGTAAATAAGCAGTGGTTGATAAACCCGTGTTAATATTTTTATTGTGAATGTTCTAGCAACGCTCTCGAGTTCATGCAAGGTACCAGACTGTTACAGCTTGACCTGCAGCCAGTGGTGCCAATCCTGGCAAAATTAGTAGCCACACTGGTTGACGTATTTTCTGTCGGTCAAAGGCTGAGGAAAAACGCCTCCATCAATGAGTTTCTTCATGTCCCAGTCAATAGCGTCCTCGGTCTTCCAGTTCCAGAAAATCCAGCCGTTGGTGAGCTCGAACGCATCGAGCTGTGCCTCGATGTATTTTCTCACGTTAGTCTTATGGTCATCGCTCCATTTGTCAATAGAGACGTAGTTGGCGCATGAGTTGGACAACGTGGAGCTGTCGTAGTCACCTGACCAACGAGCTCCTCTACCAACACCATTGAGCCAAAGGGCACAGTCGGTCAAGGCGGCGGAAAACTCTCCGGTCACGGTCCATTTGTTCTCGCCTTTGTGACTGGTTCCCCACTCACAGGCCACCTTCAAGTGATCATCGATATCACGCTCCAACTCGCCCTGGCTGAAAACTTGGTAGTGGTGGTGATCAATCACAACGTTGTAGAAGCCCTTGGAGGTTTCAAACGAGTCATCCCAGTAGTTAGGCTGCTGGAAAGCATCGTGGATGACGACGTTGTTTGTGGAAACCGAACGCATGTTGCCGTAGGCCCAGTTGTAAAAGTTCTTGAGTTGGTTCATGTCGGAAACTGAACCCAAAGGCTCGTTCAAAATCTCAATTCCTGAAACCACGTCCTCGTAGTCTTTTCCGCCATATTTGTCGAAAATGGTCTGTAAAACCGTCAAAGTCACGCTGATGTTTTCGTCGCTTTGGTACCCGACTTCGTCCCGCAACCCCGAGTTATCAAAGCCATTTTGGGACCCAGGTGCTCCATGCAAGTCAATCCACACGTTCAATTTGTGCGTTCTGGCCCACGAAAGGGCCTTGTCGAGGTACTCAACCTGGCCCTGCACATAGGGGTCGTTCTCCAAGAGCTGGAACGCCCAGTATCCGATTGGAATCCGAACCGTGTTGAGGCCGGCGTCGGCAATGTCTTTGAAGTCGCTTTCGGTGTACCACGAATCCCAGTGGTTCTTCATCACCTCCAACGCCTTTTCCTTTCCGTACTGCTTCGTAAAATGATATTCGTCCACCGGAACATTATCGCCAAACGCCTGGAAAAGTGAGGGCGTCATGTATGCTTCCAAGACAAACCAGCCGCCGAGGTTGACTCCTTTGACCATGGTGTCCTGGTAGTCATAGAAACGTTTTTGGGGTAGGCTTGCGGCAGCAGCGAAAGAAGCAAGTGTCGTGAGTAAAGCAAACGAAAGTCTCATGTTGCAATTGTCAGTATGTGGAAGTGTCAGCCAACGTGCAAATAGGAAAAGTGCAAAAAAGTGCAAGAAAGTAAAAAAGTGCAAGAAAGTGCAATGAAAAGTGCAAGAGGTGCAGTCAAATAAGGCAAAGATTTGAGGATTTTCTCTGGATGCCGGGGCATATAAATAGACCAGGCATGGAAGCACAAATCGGTTTTGCAAGTGTGGACGGCGTATGCACGCTGCATGAACAATGAAAAAGAAAGACGCGCATGTCACGTCCATTGTCCTCAACACTTTGATGTAAACAAGCAATTGCCAGCAGATGCTGAATATGGAAGCTCAGAGAGCAGATTTGCAATTGGGGCTGGACGGTTTTTGCGGTGGAAGTTTCAGTCCCCGCCGAAATCAGCTCAAGAATATCCCCCATGCACCCACGTTTGAGGATTGATCCGTGCGCATATCCTTCTTTCCGCGTGTAATTTTGCCCCACATGCACGCCCCGGCCCGACTTATGACGCGCCCACCTTCCTAACCATTGTAAGGGACAAGGCTATGAACCTGTAAATAAACAGAGACATAAAAATAGCGGCAGCAAAGTATCAAATGCAGATTAGCCGGCTTGCTGGGTGTTTTGAATCACGGGTTGGGGCTTTTTAATGCAGGACATAAGCATCTGTGTTGAGCGTTTGACGTAAGGTGGTCTGCCGCAAAAACGTCCCTGAATAGCCCCTTCCATGACGCACGAATCTCACCTCGTTACCAGCTCCCAAGTACTGCACATAACCACATACCCACTGATTACTTGACAATGACACTGTGCTGGTCGAAATGACCTCAACCGAAGCGGGGTCACGGTGTCGGTATTTTTCAGGGGACGAGAGTTTGGGACCGTTGAACAAAGAAATATCGAAAGCAAACCCGCTGGCAGTTAAGATGTGGATATTTTGATCTCGATATTTTTAGATATTTCTCGGCATTTTTTGGCGTTTTTCGGCATTTTTCGGATTTCTGTTGCGTTTCTTTGATTGGTCGATAGAGTTTGGTCCTTTGATGCTGGTCACCACCAATATGACTTTGAGTCAGCTTAATCGTTTCAATTTTTAACACAGTTTCATTGTCTTGGTCAGAGGGTGCGGCGCACTTTGCATGGGCATTGAGTTGCGTAATGGAGTGCATTGAAAGAACAATTTGTGAGCACCTACCACCCGCTCATTCGAATTCTTGGTGCTAGAATTCTTCACAGCTCTGAGTTGGTCTTGCCAGATTGATTTTCGCCAATTTCTGTTTCGGAACACGGAAAAACTCTCGAGACTCCATGATAGTTTGAGTGATTTCCCAATGGTATTCTCTGTTTTTTCCTAATTTTTAGGGGCCCACGTCAAAGGCACTGGATGAAGCTTATTGTCTTTCAGTAACTCAATACGACTTCACCCTGCTTTTGGAACTCAACTTCATCCCCCTGGAACTATACCGATCCATGACTTTTTGCTGCTCATCTTGGGGCGACACGCAGAATTTTGATGATCTGCACTAGTTTCAAAAACAGCAATGTTGATTCTGTTGTACTTGATTTCAAGTTTGATTAGCAGTTGAAACTTTTGTTTGAGGAAATGTTTTGCAGTTTCACCAATTGAACCGCCAGAAAAATTCCGTGAAACGAAAAGCTGAGTTGCAATTGGGTATCAACATTGAGCGTATTCCGAGGCCCGCTTCTCGGACTGCATCTTTTGGGAGTTAGCTATTTCGAGTTATCTTTCTGAAACTCGCCGAGTGGATGATTTCAGGACGTCGTGGGCATGGCTAATTCATGTGTACCGGACACACTTCCCGGAGCCCAATGGCCGAAAGTACTCCCGCCATACACATTAATAATTCATATTGCATCAATCTCCCGCGTTCTGCCTTGGAGTTTGCACGCAATGCAGAAAGCCACGATTTAGTCTCTTATCTCGCGTGACGAATGCGGAAAGGGAAACCTGTCTTATCTTTGGTCACCTGCAGAAGCGCGCATCGAACCCGATTCTGCGCTTAGACATGCCTTGAAAGTGTGAAAAATGGCGTGGGCTCGCCTTTTATCATTCACTTGTAATGTGTCAATTCCGATGTGATTATCTCTCGAAGCACAACCTGCACACCCGCGGCCGACATGTATCACTCTGTTGGGGCGTTTTATAAAAACAACAATCAGCTCTCAGTTCAGCTCATCTCAGTTATTTTTTTGACATCACCAGAAAAAATCACGCCGTGAACCACCTCTATCGTTGACCACAACAAGTCTTGGGCGATGGGAGACGGCATATTCTCCATCAACTCTCGGTCGGATGATGATTTCATCCCGGGAACCATTAACATATATTCATTCTCGGCCGAAGAGGGAAACACAAAATTGAAGGTCACGGATAGAAACGTCATTTTGGTTCCACAGCCCTCGGATTCCGTCAATGACCCTCTCAACTGGTCGCGGGCTAAGAAGACTTGGAATTTTGCCTTGTTGGCTTTCATTACCGGGTTTACGGCCGCAACCAGTAATGATGCCGGCGCAACCCAAGATTCGCTCAACGGGAAGTATGGCATCAGTTACGACGCCATGAATTCGGGTGCAGGCGTGCTCTTCATCGCCATAGGATGGGCCACTTTCATCCTCACTCCAACAGCCAGTTTATATGGAAGGAAGGTGGCATATTTGATCTGTATTGCCCTCGGGCTATTTGGTGCCATTTGGTTTGCCTTGGTCACGAACACCGGCGGCAGTATTTGGTCTCAGTTATTTGTGGGTGCCTCTGAGGCATGTGCCGAGGCTCATGTACAACTATCTTTGACGGACATGTACTTCCAGCATCAGCTCGGGTCCGTTTTGACCGTCTATATCTTGGCCACCTCTGTGGGAACATACCTCGGACCTCTAATCGCTGGTTTCATTGTCCAATACTGTGGATTCAGATGGGTGGGCTGGATAGCTGTTTTCATTTCCGCCGGTCTCTTGGTCGTGATTGTGTTTGGTATGCACGAAACCATGTTCGACAGACGCAGGTTCCAGGGAGTAGTTCATCAAATCACCCAGGATAAGAGCGACGGCCTCACCGAGAAAAAGACTCGTGTTGAGGCCGGCGAAAGCTCTGCCAGTCTGAACATGTCTGTTCACGACGACAACCTCGAGTTGGGAAAAACAGACAAGAATGGCGCCAACGACCCCAAGAATGGGTACTGGAAGCAAGTGGCCATCATCACCAAAGCTCCCAATTTGATTGGTCTCGGTATCAAGCAATACTTAAGACGCCTCCTATTGTTGTTCCGTGTTTTCTGCTACCCACCTCTAATATTTTCGGGCATCATATGGGGTATGCAAGACGCACTCCTCACGTTCTACCTCACCATTGAAGATGACGAGTACTATGACCCGCCATACAACTACGGCAACACGGGAGTGGCGCTCATGAACATTCCCTGCTTGATAGGAGCAGTGATCGGATGCTTCTATGCCGGAACGCTTAGTGACTGGTTCACTATCTGGATGGCAAAGAGAAACGGTGGTATTCAGGAGGCCGAATTCCGTCTATATTTCCTTGCAATTCCGGCCATCTTAAACCCGATTGGTCTAGTTCTTTTTGCCTTTGGCTCTGACCGCCAATGGCCCTGGTTTCCCACGTACTTTGGCTTAGCACTTATTGGTGTGGGTTTTGGAGCTTCGGGTGATATTTCCATGGGTTACCTCATGGATGCATATCCAGAAATGGTCATTGAAATGATGGCGGGGGTGTCGGTGATCAACAACATGTTTGGAATGATCTTCACCTTTGCGTGTTCTCCATGGCTCGATAGCATGGGCAACACCAACACTTTCATCATCTTGGCGGTTCTTACCTTTTGCATCATGGCCTGTGGAATTCCATTCATTTATTATGGCAAGCAGATCAGAGTCTGGACCAAGCCATGGTATCTTGATTACTGCAGGCAGCGAGACGAACAGGAAAAGTAGTGCATCATCGAAAATAATTTATTACCAGACGAGTATCCAGGCAGTAGTTGAAAAGCATGCGAGTATTTCTTATGCGCTTATTAGTGGCATAGTGAGACTTATATAGTAAACACACAACGGGTCATGCGTTGTTTCAGATCTCAGGGGCTCGGCTGCAAACACCCAGGTATATAAGTAGTCGCGCACCCCCAAGACGCCAGTATGACACCACCAAGAACAATGTGGTTTTAGATTGATCCCCGATGGTCGACGCAAAACAAACCAGAGTTCGTCAAGACATACGTGGCAAGATTCAGCACCGGTTCGAGAAAAGCAGCAAGGCATGAAATTTGGCGAGGGCGCAGCCCTAGGCGCGCGCACGTGAGCAGCAGCAGCGCGAGCGGTGGAAAAAAAATGCCAAAAAACGTGCGCCTTTCTCCTACTACTTCAAAAACTAAGACATAGTCTGCCTATTGCTTAAATTGATTATATCTAGTTAAAAATGTCTACCGAATCTGCTTTGTCTTACGCTGCCTTGATCTTGGCTGACTCTGACGTCGAGATCACCTCCGACAAGTTGGCTACTTTGGTTGCTAAGGCCAACATTGAGGTCCAACCAATCTGGGCTGACATCTTCGCCAAGGCTTTGGAGGGTAAGGACTTGAAGGAGTTCTTCTTCAACTTCTCCGCTGCTCCAGCTGCTGCTGCCCCAGGTGCTGCTTCCGGTGCTGCTGCCACCGAGGAGGCTGCTGAGGAGAAGGAGGAAGAGGCCAAGGAGGAGTCTGACGACGACATGGGCTTCGGTTTGTTCGACTAAACGCCGTTACATATTAATCCACACTTCCATCAATACCACGTAGAACTTAGCCAGCTGCAATGACTTGGCCATGTCTAAATTGACGCATCGTTTACAGTTTCAGGAATGCATTATTGTTTAACGGCAGTTTCAGGAATGCATTATTGTATAACGGCAGTTTCAAAAGAGATTCATGGGCGCATACAAAGCAATGTCTACTATACCTAACATTATTACCTTTTCAGTAGTATTACCAAAGTATGAAATATACAAGTCAGCGATGCGCTTACTTCTTCTTCTCAGCCTCAGCCTCAGCTGCCTCTCTGGCCTCCTTCTCTCTGATACCCTTGTACTTCTTCTCGATTCTGGCGGCCTTCAAGGTCTCGTAGGCGGACTCGCCAACAACGACAGCTCTTGGGGCGGTCTCAACAGCAGGCTGCTCAATTGGGAAAGAAGCAGCAACAGAGACCTGGGTACCCTCAGGCTTGGTCTTACCATCGAAGATCACCAACTTGGAGAGGTACTCCTTCAATCTGGCGACGTTGGCGTCCAAGTTCTCCTGGGACTTGTTTTGTCTTCTGTGGTCAACAGCAATGCCAATGGTTCTGGCGTACTTCTTGCTCAAACCAGCAGCCTTGATCTCGGCCAAGGTGAAACCTCTACCGGCTCTGACTTTTCTGTTGTACTTGATGGTTGGGCATCTGACAATTGGTCTCAAGGAGTCGGTTGGTTTTGGGGCAACCTTGACGGCCTTCTGGGCTCTGGCTTGTCTTCTGGAAGCCTTCTTGCCAGCCTGGTCAAGATGCACCTTGACGCGCTTTTGCCAGTTCTTTCTGAAGTGGTTCTTCAACAAGGCGTTGTTCTTGGAGATAGCCATTGTGGTGGTTAAGGATGTAAAAGAAAAGGAGAAAAGCTGTAAGTTTTTTCGGTTTTTTTTTCTCGCGCACGCCGCAGAGTGAGAGTATGGAGCGACGGTGCGGTATAGTGCAGCGCGGGAAGCGCGGGAAAAGACAGTCACAGACCACGTGCGCGGGTGCGAAGACAGCGGTGCACAGCGTAAATCCCAGCCCGCTCCGCCGCCCCCGTGCACCGCGGCCACCGCTCCCCGGGCGCACGTTCGCTCGCGCACCCGTACCTCTCATACAGGCCGCGCTCCTCCTACGAAAAACTTTTCCACATCACGCTGACACACCATATACCTATTTCTTTCAGCAAGATGTCCACTCCATCTGTCCAGGTATGTTTCACCACACAGTGTTAGCACCAGAGCGTGACTCCACAAACAACCGCCATCCGTCATGAAGCCAGCGGTCCCAGATGCCGACCCACTAGCGGTGGTTCGGTTGTGACGGCGTGATAGCGTTGGTCCAGCAAACAGCGATACTAACTCCAGACTTTTGGTAAGAAAAAGACCGCCACCGCCGTTGCCCACGTTAAGGCCGGTAAGGGATTGATCAAGGTTAACGGATGCCCAATCACCTTGGTGCAGCCAGAGATCTTGCGTTTCAAGGTCTACGAGCCATTGACCTTGGCTGGCTTGGACAAGTTCCAAACCATCGACATCAGAGTTAAAGTCACCGGAGGTGGTCACGTTTCCCAGGTTTACGCCATCAGACAGGCCATTGCCAAGGGTTTGGTTGCCTACCACCAGAAGTACGTCGACGAGGCCTCCAAGAACGAGCTCAAGAAGATCTTCTCCTCTTACGACAAGACCTTGTTGGTTGCTGACTCCAGAAGAATGGAGCCAAAGAAGTTCGGTGGACGTGGTGCCAGAGCCAGATTCCAGAAGTCTTACCGTTAAGTTGGTTTGGCTTTTCTCATCATTCTCCCTACTTTTATCTAATGTATAAATAAAAGCGTATCGAAACGATGTAGGCTGACAGCGTAGTAGAACGGAGTGTACCTTTGCCAACTACAACGGTAACTCGACCGTTTCGACTTTCTTGTAGTACCAGCCTCGCATACAAAACTGGCACGCCAAAATGATTCAAATTCCTTCCTCTGTAGTGATTCCTTCCTCTGTAGTGATTCCTTCCTCTGTAGTGATTCCTTCCTCTGTAGTGATTCCTTCCTGGTGGTGTATATAGCGTCCTACACTATCACCACGCGACTGATTATTTGCAGTACGCACAACCCCTGTTATGAGCTGGGTCTCCTCCACCGCCACCCGCAGCGTGCCGCTACCAGAAAAAGACACCATTGGCATACTCCCGATTGCCGGCACCCAGCTCTTGGTCCACGTGACCGCAGTGTCCATAGCCGCATACCATACATGCACTCTCCTACCCCTTGCACACCACACCCGCCCAAAAGAGAGTTTGGATGCCCACGGGCCGTTCCAGAATGCCACTGTGCAATACGTGGCGGGCTCCGGCTCGGACCCCCAGGTTTTCCGCCCGAAATCAGCCACTGTGTTCGTCAGAACCACCAAAAACTACACGCTCATATACAATGTGGCCATCAACGCCCAGAAACTGGCCTTCGAGGTGGTGGGCGCCGATGGCGTAACACTCCAGAATTCGCTCCCGATTGCACAGGCTCAGCAGTCATCGCTTGGAGCCATGTTCCGGATGGCCACCAAAACGCTTCTCCATGGCGCCACATCTAGTTGCAATTTGGCCAATTTGGAGCATTTCCTGTACCAGGGCACCGACGACGAGTGCCGCAATGAGTCAGTGCCGCAGATCCGTCTTCTCCTTGTCAAGGTGATCAAGGTGTCGTCACCAATGCGATGTTTGTGGGGAAAACGCAATCTGCATAATCTTATCTTGCACAATGAGCCGAACCAGTTGCAATTGCTCAATTACAAAACACTTCGGACCAAGGCTGTGGATTTGGACGACTATGCCGCTTGCAGGGACGCCCGGGTGCTTGAGTACTGTGTGCAGGACAACTCTTTCTTGAGCATGAACGGTTCCGGCGCCGTGAGTCTCGTGCACGTGGCCAGTGTGGAGGAGCCAGGCGATGGCGAGCACGAGGTGACGCTAAGTGTGGAGGCTTTGGGTCACGTGGACGCTCCGCTTCGGCGGGTTGTGTTTTCGCCCGATTCAAGCATGGTTTTGTTTGTGGTTGCAAACGAGCCAACTGAGCTCCAAATACACCATCTCTCTGCACAGGAGCCTCGGCTACGCTTGGTCCACACCATCACGATGGCTGGATGCAGGAACCTAGAGTGTGTGTGGGCGCCTTGTGGCACGTTTTTCGTGTGTCTTGACACGGACCTGAGATTCTGGAGAATGTACCTGAAGTTTGGTGCAATCTTGTTTGACTCCGAGGTTGTGAGCAGCGAAATCGACGGAAACCAGCATTTTTGTCGGGCATCCCACTTTGCAATCTGTCAAAACGCCATGGCGTTGTACTTGGTTTCACATGACTCCATTTACAAGGTGGACTTGGTTCGGGCCCTTGGGTCGCTGCACAAGTTCGACAGCTTTCCTTTGCTTTACGGCAAAGACTACGTCAGCATTCCGTATCTGGAGCAGAAAAGCCACATGAAAACGCCGATGATGCCGGTGTTCCAGAAAGTCTTGTCGCAGATGCAGTACGCGCTGTCAAAGAGCGGTTTCGGGAAGTTGTCGATGCAATTGAACGCATATGAACAGCTTCTGATGTCGTACGGCTCGGTTGTGTGTCTCTCCACACCCACGTGCCTCGGATCCGTGCCAAATCACGTGCTCTGGTATCAGTTCTACAACCACTCAACGAGCGGCATGAACATTGTGCATCATTTTTGGCTTGACGACTTTATGGTGCTCATCAACAGGTTCAGTGAGACCGAGGACGAGATGATGATTTTGGATACATGTGGATCCAAGTTTGGAAACATCGGCCGCGAGTTCAGGTTTGATAGTGACGTTATATTGTGGCGGCACACGTTCAAGAATCACATTCTCTGCAGCAACGTGTCGGAAAATCACGAAGGAGGCCAGACTTTGGTGTTTTTGGCGAGCGATTTCCGGTTGCACGTTATGGAAACCGAGGCCCGGAGCTTGGAGGACCCGGAAAGACGGCGTGTTCTCCGAGCATCCAAAACCATCCATTTGTCCAGCATCAAAAACAAACTTGCGCTCACGAATATCATGCAAATGATCAACATCCACGAAAAGCATTTCTTTTTTTTGCTTTCCACCGGGGAGGTTTATCTCTTGAAAAACCAGTCACTATGGGATTCCGGCACTCAACCGAGGAACATGTATGAGTTGGTGCTCATCCGCCAGAAAATCGAGAGAATGGAACTCACGAAAATCCTCGGGGGGACAGAAGATGAAAATTCCAAGAAAGAGGCGGATAATACGAACGACGAACAGGGAAAAACACACGCAAAGAGTTCCCCCCAAAAAGTCGTACTTCTGCTCTGTTCTGGAAATCGAATGCAAATTTACCAT
The DNA here is from genome assembly GCA_002370615.1 of Metschnikowia aberdeeniae. Taxonomy (NCBI): domain Eukaryota; kingdom Fungi; phylum Ascomycota; class Pichiomycetes; order Serinales; family Metschnikowiaceae; genus Metschnikowia; species Metschnikowia aberdeeniae. The sequence goes on from NKZB01000126.1 coordinate 492,475, forward strand.
CTTCACGACTTACTCGAGATCTCAGATACAGAAGAGATGGCGGCCGTGCGCCCCGTGACGATAGAGGTGGCAGGATTCTTTCCTCTTTGGCTCAGCCAAAAAAGCACCCAGGGAGAGAAAACATTAGAGGTGTTGGGGATCGAGTACCTGGCTTCAGTTCGGAGCAAGCATCTTTTGGTGAGGCCACGTGCAGGACGCTTATTGGTGCTCGACGAGTTTATCCAGCGAGATTTGACCAGCGGAAAAGAGCTTCTGCTAATTGAAGGCGATTATGGGGTGTTTGACAGCTACGCGTACGCGTTAGAGCTCTTACTATTCAAGAGCATTGAAAACGAACAATTGGGGCCGGTGATATCACTTACGCGGATGAGCCCGAAAAAGAACCACATTCTCGTGAATTTCCTCCGCAAAATCGACGCCAGTCTTTGGAGTGTGTTTTTTGACGCGTTGCAGCTGACACCATTGGAGTTTATGAATGAGCTTTTTTCCTGTGGCGATGTGGAGCTATGCTACGCTTACTTGACGGTGTACCTCAATTACAAGCGGGAAAACGATGAAGATTTGCTTGGGGAAAATGAGACCAGTGTGGTGGTTCAAATTCTCCGCATGCTCAAGCAAAACCGCCAATGGGACCGATTTTTAGAGCTCTGCAGGTTCATCAAGTTTCTTCAGCCGGAGGGCCTGATTTTTGAGGAGATTCAATTAGTTGCAAATGACCGGAACTTGTGAGGTGATACCAGAACTCGGATCTAGAGCTCAAATATCTGCAGCCGAGAAACTGCAGAGCTGGTGGAACGTTGCCAATCAAAGAATCCCAAAAGGTGGCTTTACAACATGAAAATCCCAAAAGGTGGCTTTACAACTTGAAGAAGAAAAAGATTCTCAGACGCGGGAAGCATTTTTAGGCATCGTCTTTCGGTGGTTAGAAAATGGCCGCCAAAACACTACTCATTGCCGTACATTCACAAGATGCCTGACCCAAAATTTGGCATTTGCAGTCATTGCATGTCTGCAACAGGTGAAGAGGTCGCGGACCTGCATACAGCTTGCGGGATGTTCGCACACTTCTTCCACCAACCAAAACTCTTGCATTAAAACACCAACTACAATGACGCTTGCAACCGAATTCGCCGAAACCACGCGTCGCTCGCTCACCAGAGCAGACATGCGCTTGCGTGTGCTTCATTTGTACCGCCGGTACATCCGCAACGCCAAGGAGTTTTCCGACTTGTACGAGTTGGACATGCCCATTTCCAACGTCAAGACCAAAATCAGACAGGAGTTTGAGAGACAGCGTTTTGTCAACGACTTGGACGTTACCAACATTTTGTACGCCAAGGGCCAGATGGAGTTCCAGGAGTTGATCAATTTCTGGAAGCAACAGTGCCACGTGTTGAGGTACTTTGAGGACCAGGAGAGCTACGGCCAAGTCGACAAGAACGACTTTGTGCGGAATTTCTTGAGAGGAAACTGAGCGGAAAGGGACGATTTCCTCTAGAACAGGTCACTTGGAAGGGGATTGCATAGCCGGACACGGCAATACCCGATGTCCGAGACCAGAAATGGCTGGGCATCGGGAGTATACTTGAGCTATGCAGGATAATGTATAGTAATGCGGATAGCTTGTATATGTACGTGGCCACCAGCGCCGGCGCCGACTAGGGGACTCTTTCATGGATCACGTGACACTGGGCCTGCGACGCACCCGTACCTCCGATCACACCCCTCCGCTCTTTCCGGTGCGAGCGGGCGGATACGGCAGAGCAGTATGTTCGGATGGCACTTTCCGGTTCAACAGGCGGGCTCTGGGGCGAGTCGTGCGCAAACCGCAAGTGCTTATATGCACTCCGGTGCCTCCATCTACCACGGTAGCTACCGTCACCTAGACATCTACCCTCACTGGGTCTATTTCAGTTCTCCGCTTTCATCTCGCTATGGCTACTATGCTAACACTGAAATTAATTAAGATGAAATAAAGATGGCCCGTCCGACCGCTGGTATCCTGCACAGAGCCACTACTCCATGTTGTCAGCCAACGGAGCCTCCTCGCCATCGTAGTCCAACTCCTCGTCCTCCTCCACGCTTGCTTCTTGGTATTGCTGGTATTCGCTGACCAAGTCGTTCATATTGGACTCGGCCTCTGTGAATTCAATCTCATCCATTCCCTCTGACGTGTACCAATGCAAAAAGGCCTTTCTCCTGAACATCGCACTGAATTGATCACCCACTCTCTTGAACAACTCCTGGATGGACGTCGAGTTTCCGATGAATGTGGCCGACATGTCCAAATCCTTGGGAGGCACCGAGCACACGGCGGTTTGCACGTTGTTGGGGATCCACTCCACAAAGTAGTCAGCATTACGCGTCTGGACCTTGTGCATCTCATCGTCGACTTCCTTCACGGACACTTTACCTCTGAAGAAGGCAGCCACGGTCAAGTAACGGCCGTTTCTGGGGTCGGATGCGGCCATCATGTTTTTGGCATCGAACATCTGCTGCGTCAACTCAGGAACGCTCAACGAACGGAAAGACTTGGAGCCAATTGCTGTCAAAGGCGCATATCCCACCATGAAGAAATGCAATCTGGGGAACGGCACCAAGTTTACCGCCAACTTTCTCAAGTCGGAATTCAATTGGCCGGGGTACCGCAATGACGTGGTCACTCCGGACATCACCGACGACACCAAGTTGTTCAAGTGGTCATAGTTTGGCTGTGGCAACTTCAAAGTCTTCTGGCAGATATTGTACAACGCCTCATTATCGATACAGAACGTCTCATCCGAGTTTTCCACCAATTGGTGGATGGATAACGTAGCGTTGTAGGGCTCGATGACCGTGTCGGAAACCTTTGGCGATGGCACCACCGAAAAAGTGGCCATCATTCTGTCGGGAAACTCTTCTCTGATTCTGGATATCAACAACGTTCCCATTCCGGATCCGGTACCTCCTCCCAACGAGTGGGTGATTTGGAATCCTTGCAACGAGTCACATCCTTCCGCCTCTCTTCTGATGACATCCATCACCGAGTCAACCAACTCGGCTCCTTCGGTGTAGTGACCCTTGGCCCACACGTTACCGGCAGACGATTGACCGAAGATGTAGTTGTCAGGGCGGAACAAGTTTCCGATTTTGGACGACTTGACGGAGTCGATGGTGCCAGGTTCCAAGTCCACGAGCACTGCACGAGGAACATACTTTCCGGAAGAAGCCTCGTTGAAATACACGTCCAACTTGGCCTTTTGGATGCCGTCGTCGCCGTGGTACACTCCGCTGTTGTCCAAGCCATGTTCGCCGCAGATGGTTTCCCAGAAAGCGGCTCCGATCTGGTTACCACACTGACCGGTGGACAAATGAATCTGTTGTTAGTATTTATGACGACTGATTGACTGCCAATGACCCCTAGGACTGTGTAAAGAAAGAAAATGGAGAGCGGTAGGAATTACACGGGAATTGTGTATAGGGGAGTTCCGGTAGTTGAGCTTTGGAAAGTGACTTTTGAGTTCGCTTGCATAAAAGTGATGAGTTTCTTGGGACCTTTCGAGCCAGTTTCAATCTTTTGGTTGGCGATGGATCGAATGGTGAAGTATGCCAGTTCATCTCACAAGAATGGGGGAATTAGGGCACGGGCATCTAATGCAAAACTCGGGATTTGATGGAAAAGCTCAGCGATTTGAATGAAAATAGCTCAGGGATTGTGGGGTCCTCATTTATGTTTGTAAAGGGACTGGATTGGTTTGTAAGAGATTCAGAAAGTGCTTGTTTTGGGCAGATCGGAGTGGCGGACTTGACGAGGATGAAGGTTCCCAGAAAATAGCAGTCAGTTTGAGTAGGGGATTCATGGCAGAATCATATACAGGAATCGGTCTGGGACAACATACAATTTCTCTCATGCTTGTAAGAGTGAAACGGGTATAAAGGAGTAATGGAGACCTCACAACAAAATGTTTGTTTTGAGCGTCAGATACGGTGCGCGCACACACGTATTTCTGTTTTGGGATGAAAGTAAACTCGGTTCGCGAGCCGCCATTAGGCAGCACTGCGCAGAGCGACACATTGTGCGGGAACGATGTGAAACAAACCTGAAACAAACCTGAAACAAACCTGAAACAAGCCTCAAACGAAGCTGAAGTGGCCTGGCCCGGCTCTGAGCCTGCCAAAATCTCTCCGACTCATTAGTGCACCGAACCTTGAGGCTCCACCTAGCCAACACGCCACCACGTCCTGCACACAGTCACAGCCCCAACACCTCTGCCTCTTTCCCTAGCTTAGAGCACGCGGGGATGGAAATGGTGTGTTTGGAACTCTTCCTCTATTTCTCTATTTTTTAAGCTATTTAAATTTTTTAAGCTATTTAAATTTTTTAAGCTATTAAAATTTTTGGTCTCGCCAATAGCCATTTTCACCCAGCTGTGCGCAACGCTTGCAAAACATAAACAGGGTACTAAAAATCCAAGGGCACCAAAAGAGCACTAGGACTCGCCTCTGGCAACCGCCACGTCCTATACCGGGCACACGTGACCGTGGGTGCCTGTTCCTGTACTATGTGCAGTACGGACACCTGCACCCAGCCCGCGCCATATGAAAACTTGTCCGTATCAAACTACCATACAGCACCACAAGACCATTGCTAGCCTAACTAGCCCACCTGACAGTCAGTACCCCGAAACCCGTACACACCGAGTGCATACAGGATGTCAATACAAAACAGGACGTTCGAGTTCCAGCAGTGTGTTTCCTCGTTTGACAAAATCAACCACAAAAACAATGCAGTGAACCCCCATGCTGGCAACCCACCCAAGAAATCCAAGTTCTCGCAGCAGGCCAGCGTTATCGCCAGGGATATTTCACATACCACGGAGCTATTATCCAAACTAGCGCTTCTTGCCAAAAAAAAGCCCCTTTTCGACGACCGGCCCGTGGAAATCGGCGAGTTAACCTATGTGATCAAGCAGGATATCTTCAAAATCGAGCAGAATCTTCAGAATTTGCAGCGGTTTGTCAAGGGGGACTCCAGCATATCAATCAACCTGCAGATTGGACAGAACTCCAAGAACGTGTTGAATCTCTTGAACTCGAAAATGAAAAACGTCAGTGGCGAGTTCAAAAACGTGCTAGAGTTGCGGCAGAAGAACGAGCTTGTCAACAAGTCCCGCAAGGAGAATTTCTTGTCGTCAACCACCAACCGCTCCAATAATTATGGCGACTCCGTGGCCCACGAGGCCAACAGCTCGTTGATGAATCTCAACGAAAACCCATACCTTCTCCCGGACACCGCACCAAATGCCGAAGACCACGAATTGCTTTCTATTCCGGACCAAACCAAGCAGCTTTTGTTGATGGAGGAGCAAACCAGCGAGTACCTCACGCAGAGAAGCAGTGCAGTGGAAACCATTGAGGCCACAATCAACGAGGTGGGCAATTTGTTCCAGCAATTGGCAACCATGGTGACGGAACAGGGCGAAAGCATCCAGCGCATTGACCAGAACGTGGAGGATATTGATATGAACATCATGGGTGCGCAGCGCGAGTTGTTGAAGTACTACACGAATATCTCGAACAACCGGTGGTTGTATCTCAAAATCTTTGGGGTTTTGCTAGCTTTCTTTTTCCTTTGGGTTGTTGTCAGTTGATGGCTGATGGACTGAAAGAAGGCAGGCTGTTGGAGAAGGTCTTCTGTCACGAGCAAAGTGTCGGAGGTGCAGGTTTCCGAGTACACTGATTTGGTCCTGAGCGTTTCCTGCATACCACGGCGAAGGGGAGCTTCCAACGAAAGACGCTGGGAGTCACAACAAGAAGTGGTTAGCGGGAACGTGTTCTATCGAGGTTTCTGTTTCTCGACTGCAAGCATAGACGCTGCCTTGCCATTTCCGAAGCCCGAGCGAGCGGCTTTATCGGATGGTACATACCAATAAGAGCACAGGCCACTGAAGGCGTTGTAGCGATGGGGAGGTCACGTGACCTGGCCCCAGCGGGCCCACAGTGGTGGTCGTGCGCGGCACACGCGAGCACCCTTATCAACACACGCCACAACCCCCAGCACCAACCATGTGGAGCTATGTTTTCGGCGGCAACAAGCAGCAAAAAAAGGAGTTGCCCAAAAAAGCAATTGTCGAGTTACGAGAACATATCCTGATGCTCAACAAGAAAAGATCACATCTAGAACTGCAGATCGAGGACCAGGAGGCGCTAGCCCGCAAGCACATCGCCTCCAACAAAGCGTTGGCCAAAAATGCCTTGAAACGCAAGAAAGGCTATGAGGCCAACTTGATGAAGATCGAAAACCAAATCGACTCGTTGGAAACCCAATTGACTGCCATTGAGAGTGCCAACCTCAATTTGGAGACCATGAAGGCCATGAAACAGGGCGCTTCGGCCATGAAACAGATCCACGGCGAATATGACGTTGATAAGGTCGAGACCACCATGGATGATATCCGGGAACAGGTGGAGTTGGCGGACGAGATTTCCGAGGCCATTTCTCGTCCTGTGGGTGCGGAGTATGTGGACGAAGATGAATTGGACGAGGAGTTGGCGGCATTGCAGGAGGAGGAGTCCGAGAGCAAGCAGGCCGTGAAACAGCCGCTGCAGCCGCTGAGGCTGCTGGCGATGCCGGACTTTCCTACTGTCAGCAAGAGCCAGCCACAGGTTGAGGAGGATGAGGACGAGGAGGCACTTCGGGCCTTGCAGGCGGAGATGGGATTGTGATGAGGGTCTCGGAAATTCTGATGGCTCTGCCCCTGCCTGTTCTGATGGCTCTTCCTGTTCTGCTTGGTGTGTTGCTACTGCGTGCGCGCACCATTCCATCTATGGCTACTGACCTTGTGACTTCTACTGAATGCATGTGGCGAACGAGTCTGCGTTCTTCAGATGGATACTGTGACTCAGATGCTGCACTGGCCACGAGCCGGAATTGCTGGGTTTTCAGTCGAATTTTGGACTGGAATACGGCTGGTATGTGTGGAATCTCGAACATTCGCTGAGATCTACACTCTTCATTCTCAGACGTTGAGTTCGATTGATGTCTCATTCTGATCCCTGTCCTAATGCCCAACGAAGACGAGTTGCTTAATTTACGATATATAAGTGCTCCGCAATCTCGTAGAACCGCCTTGCTAAACTCAATCTGCTTGCAGATAAGAAACGCGGGTTTGTATTATGGTCCACGGCACGGATCCCGGATTTCTGTTGCTCACAGTCGATTGACAACTCCGTTGCAATCGACGCCACATAGACGCCACACGGATAACCCATACATCCTTTTGCAATAGACGCCAAACCCATACATCCCGTTGCAATCGACGCCAAACCCATACAATATGCACTCATTCAACACTGAAATACGGAGAGCCCTTCATTTCATTGGCCCTTCGATGCGTCATAATAAGTGGTGTTGGAGGCCCCTGGAAACCCGCCGCTGGAACCGCCTTTCTTGCTGGGCGCCAATGGCGCTCCCTTACGCCCGAAAAACGACCGTGGCTTCGGGAAATCGCCTTGTGCAATCCGCTGGTTGTCTTTCTCGAGAAACTCCTTATACCCTGGCCGTGCAGACGTGCCCTGGGTATCGTAGGCGATGTTGGCGGTCTGAGGGGGTACAACATACGTTCCTGGCGGGATTCCGTTGCTTGAAGCTTCGACCTTGTAATTGTTGTTTGCATAGTTGCCTCCGCTGACTTCATCATTTGAAGATGGACGCTTCTTCTCCTCCGGGTATTCGTTCGGGCCAAGATTGCCGTATTGACTATGAGAGTTTGGGTCTGAGGGCACGAATTCCGGGGGCGGGTCGGAATCCGCGTTTCCCTGTTCAGAATTGTGCTTGTCCTGCAGCTGCTCGTAAGAGGGCGGTTCCGACGGAGCGGATTCTTTGTGGCTGAAGAGCATTATGATGTCACGGATCAGGAGCAAGTGAGGTGCGCAAGGCGGAGGGCTGTACCACGTGACGGTTTCCACGTGAACGCGCACCCCATTTGGTGCGACGAATTTTTTCATCTCAGCACACCATGAGTATTCCGTCCCGCCTTCTCCCGGTCTGCAGAACGTTTGTTCGTGGTAAAAAGGACCTGGTTATCAACCCTGCCACGCAGAGAGTGGTGAACCAGCTCTCGGCGCTTTCTGCATCGAGAAAACAGCCCAAACTCTTGAAGCTTTCGCCTGAAGACTTGATCAAGCATAAAACCATCACAAACGCATGGAAAGTGTTCCTGAGGAAAGCCGAGAACAAAAGAAAGGAGCAGTTGAGATTGCAGTATGATAGCATTCATAACGCTATGAGCGAGTTGAAGGCGCTCAGCCCAGAGCTATACGAGGCCGCCAACGTCAAGGAGGCGAAGCGTTTTCCTTTGGAATTGCGTTTGCCCACGGACTTTCCTGCCAATAAGCCTTGGGTATTCAACTTTAAGAAGGCATAAGAAAGACCTCATAGCTGGTACCTCGAGAAATTCATCCTTGGGGATTCTCGACTTCCCCAGAAAATTCAAACATGATTCGAAATCAAATGCAGTGCTTTTGAACTGGATCTGTTCCATGAGTTGAGAAACGAAATCAGTTGAAACAAGCCACGAGGCTCACCAGTTTGTAAATAGCAAAACAAGTCATAGAGATGCATTGTAGGCATCAGGCAGATAAATTTGTCGATGGAAAATCCTGGATATTCAAGAGGCTGTTTGAACAGCCGATTTCCCTGGACAAATCTAGTTCTTGTTCCACTTTTTGTTGTCTGCTCGCTGTTCAGTCCGGATTGAGGTTTAACTTTCAGGTTCTTACAAGATTTCAAATTCTCTGTTTCGATTCACTTTTCAGCCTGGTCACTTCAAACTTTCTTCTTTCTTCCCGGAGTTCCTACCGGAGTCTCTTTGGTTGTAGCAGCCACCGGTTCAATCGAATCCTCAAAATCATCGAGATCTGGTACTCCCGAGGCTAGACCCTGCTTCTTCATGAGAGTTTTAACATGCGTACCGGACGACATGCTGAAAATATGATCCTCGTCGTTGTATATGAGTTTGCGTTTGTTGGAGCCACCGGAGGAATTTTTGGCGAAATTGTCGAAGCCTTTGACGATGTTTCCATACGTGCTTTCGTTGAAGTAGTCTAGCTCTTTCTCGTAGATCTGTTCCTCGAGATTCAGTAGCTGTGTGTCAATATCCTTCTTTTTGAGAATCTGCTGTGTGAGGTCATTTTTGAGCTTGGTGTACTGGTCTATTGACGGATTCTTCTTGCTCATGGTGGTAGCTGTTGATGTTGAAGCTGCACGCGAAGAATAGAAAAACACCCGTACACCAGGTCCTCGGAGGGAGTAGATGACTAAGTGACGTAGCGGGAGCTTTCGGAGTCCATAGCTTGGAACCGGTCCTGAATGAAGGACGTGAGAATTCTGGGGTGACAGAAAGTGAAAACCCGGAGTGGCAGAAATGTTGATTGCAAACTCAGAAAGTAAGTAAAGCTAAACTGACCCTAGAGAAGAAAGTAGAAGAGCCGAGTAATAAGGAAATACATGTCATTTTATAGCAAGAAAGAGGGGTAACAAAAGGGGGAAGGGAGAAGTTTCAGGTTCAAGTTCCGGGGGTCGATAGTAAGGGATACGGAGGGCAGAGGGCATGCACGGAGGCGCCGCATCCACAACTGCATTGACTAGTGCATTAGTTTTGCGTTGATGGTCGGAATGGCGTTAATGGTCGGAATGCAAAACTTACATCCCGGGGAGTCGCAGGAGAGATTCCGGTGCAGCCTTGGATTGCCCCGGAACTCGAACCGGACGAAAGGTTGATCCGGGTGTGCGGTTGCGGATTTGTACAGGAGCCCCCGGAATTCCTCAGAGTTCGATCGAAGCCAGTGCGCCCAATCTCCATCGGGCCGGCCACGTACGCGCATAAAAGTCCGACTCCCGAGACGCTTATGCAGCAACACCTTGAAACAGGCTTGCGGTGCCCTCGAAACAGGCCGGAACTGGCGGCTTCCGTCCCACAGCATATATGCAAGTATGCGGTAGCGTGACTGCAAGTTACCCTCGAACCGATGCACGTAAGACTCATCAGCACCCCCGTAACATTTTTTCTGTGTGGTCGCATACCAGCGGGCATGTGTGGTCCACGCTCTCCCATATAAATTCACCAGTTTCCGCACCACCCTTAACTATCACTTTTTTCACATCAACTACAATTGAAAATGGCCGTCACTAAGCTTCACTCCCGTTACGTTTACGACTCTAGAGGAAACCCAACCGTCGAGGTTGAGCTCACCACCGACAAGGGCATGTTCAGATCCATTGTTCCTTCTGGTGCCTCCACCGGTATCCACGAGGCTTTGGAATTGAGAGATGGCGACAAGTCCAAGTGGTTGGGCAAGGGTGTCACCAAGGCCGTTGCCAACGTGAATGAGATCATTGCTCCAGCTTTGATCAAGTCTAACATTGACGTCACCAACCAGGCCAAGGTTGACGAGTTCTTGAACTCCTTGGACGGTACTCCAAACAAGTCCAAGTTGGGAGCTAACTCTATCTTGGGTGTCTCTTTGGCTGCTGCCAAGGCTGGTGCCGCCGAGAAGAACGTCCCATTGTACAAGCACTTGGCTGACATTTCCGGCGCCAAGGAGTCTCCTTTCGTTCTCCCTGTTCCATTCCAGAACGTCTTGAACGGTGGTTCTCACGCTGGTGGTGCTTTGGCCTTCCAGGAGTTCATGATTGTGCCAACCGGAGCCCCAACTTTCTCCGAGGCTTTGAGACAAGGTTCTGAGGTCTACCACAACTTGAAGTCCTTGACCAAGAAGAAGTACGGTCAATCCGCCGGTAACGTCGGTGACGAGGGTGGTGTTGCCCCAGACATCGGTTCTCCAAGAGAGGCTTTGGACTTGATTGTTGCCGCCATCGAGAAGGCTGGCTACACCGGAAAGATCGGTATCGCTTTGGACGTTGCCTCTTCCGAGTTCTACAAGGACGGCAAGTACGACTTGGACTTCAAGAACCCAGACTCCGACAAGTCCAAGTGGTTGAGCGGTGAGCAATTGGCCTCGTTGTACGAGGAGTTGATCAACGAATACCCAATTGTCTCCATCGAGGACCCATTCGCCGAGGATGACTGGGAGTCTTGGACCCACTTCTTCTCCAAGGTCTCTGACAAGATCCAAATTGTTGGTGACGACTTGACTGTGACCAACCCATTGAGAATCAAGACCGCCATCGAGAAGAAGTGTGCCAACGCCTTGTTGTTGAAGGTCAACCAAATTGGCTCCTTGACCGAGTCCATCCAAGCCGCCAATGACTCTTACTCTGCTGGCTGGGGTGTTATGGTTTCCCACAGATCTGGTGAGACTGAGGACACTTTCATTGCTGACTTGACCGTTGGTTTGAGATCTGGCCAGATCAAGACCGGAGCTCCTGCCAGATCCGAGAGATTGGCTAAGCTCAACCAGATCTTGAGAATCGAGGAGGAGTTGGGTGACAAGGCCATCTTCGCCGGTGAGCAATTCAGAAACGCTTCCACTTTGTAAGTGAAGTACAATAATACGCTACGTTCAGTAATTACACATCAGTATATTTGCACAGTAAATTTCTTTGAAGTTCAAGTAATCGAGAGATCAGCATCTATTTATGAATCCCATCTCAAATCAGCACTTGTCCAATGCCTCTTCAATTCTTTGACACACAATGGCAACCTCATCGGCGGTATTGTAAAGAGGTACGGGTGCCAAGCGGATCACATTGGGCCGCCTCTCATCACAGATAATGGCGTGTGCATGTAAGTACAGATTGACAGCCTCCATGATGTTTTGCAGGGCATCATTGGATTGAAACAAAACCGAAATCTGACACCCCCTCTCTGCAGGATTCTCGGGCGTTAGGATCTTGAAACCCAAACCCTCGGCGTTCTCGTGGAGGTAAAACCTGGAGCTTTTCAATCGGCTCTCCAACAATGCCGTAAGCTGCAAACTCTTTTCTCGGAGTCTCTGCACGCCTCCGGCAAGATTGAAGATCTGTAGCGAGCTTTGCAAGGCCACACAATCGAGCACACTGGGATTCGACTGGCGGTATGAAAGTGCCGAGTTGATGGGATCGAATTCTTCCAACATTTTGAAACGTTCCGCCGAGTTATTTCCCCACCAGCCCGCCAACCGTGGCGTGTAAGATTTTTTTGAGTTTTCCTGGGTGTATCTCTCATGCACATATATCCCGCCAATGGCACCAGGACCAGCGTTGAGATACTTGTAAGAGCACCAAGCTGCAAAATCCACATTCCAGTCGTGCAAATGCAAGGGCACATTACCCACTGCATGGGCCAAGTCCCAACCGACGACAATTCCACGGGACTGGGCGAATTTGGTGATTTTTTCAACTTCGAAGAACTGGCCCGTGTAAAATTGAATCCCAGGTAAACACAACACGGCTATTTCATCGCGGTGGGCCTCAACTGCATCAAGAATGGTCTGTGTGGGTAGGTAGGTCTCGCCGTCTGGAACCTCCACCTGAATCAAGTGGGACTCGTCGTATCCATACAACTGCACCATATTGAGAAACGCATAGTAGTCCGAGGGGAAAGCGTGTTTTTCAAACAAGATCTTGGTTCTTTTGCCTTTTGGCTTGTAGAAGGAAATAAGCAAGGCGTTCAAGTTGGCGGTGAGCGAGCCCATAGCCGCCACCTCGGAATTCTTGGCGCCCACCACCGGCGCCAAAAGTTCGATGAGCGGGAGATCAATGTCCATCCACATTGTCTTCGAATCATCGGGGTGGTTGAAGTGGGATTCCACACCACGCTGCGCCCAGGCGTCCAACTCGGCCAGGACCGCCAGCCGGGTGGATTTTGGCAAGAGCCCTAGGGAGTTTCCACAGAAGTATACAGATTTGGCATCCGGCCCGAAATCTGGAGAAGAGATGCCAAGCGACCCGAAGGTGGGGATCTCGAATAGATCTCTGTGGCTGGACTGATCAGGCATGGGAGACAACAGCACGGACGCCGGGCGATATGCTCGCTGCACGTGATAGGAACGTGACACACACGTGACCCAACCAGGCATCGAGTCACGTGACATACCCGCCCTAGGGTCATTCAGGGGCTACGCACCACTTTGCCACGCCCTAAAATCACGCCATGTTTATAGCCGCATGGACTTCCAGTGCGCCCGCAACTCGGGTCATGGCTGACCAAAAAGTGGGCGCTGACTTTCTTAAATATGTGAATGGAGAGGGGCGAGGGTAACCTGAAACAAGTTACAAGAACGCGACATACGACCCCAGTTTCGAGGGCCGGCCAAGTGCATATTTCGAAAGCGGGGGAAAGTCGAGGGCCGGCCAAGCATATCTCAAAACGTGGGTGAGTCGAGGGTCGGTCGGCTGCATACTCCGGAGTGGCGAGTTTCGAGGGCGGTCGGCTGCACATCCCGGAAAGAGAGAGTTTCGAGGTCATGTGATTCTCTCCGTAGATGGCGCTTAATGACGCACAACCTCTCTCGGTCTATTGCATAAACCTGTGCATGAGCCTGTGCATGAAAAGGCCCTCGAATACCTTCATAGCCATTGCATAAATGGTATCATTTAAAACTCCCTGTATTATCACGAACTACTCTACATTTTCTCAGTGCTATACCGCGTTCGCATGTGGATTCGCCACTATTTAGGTGGCGAGTGCGTGGCTAGTATACAGTGCGGTTTTGATGAGACATGCATCTGCAGAACAGGGTAATATTCTCGACAGCATATAAAATGAAAACTTCTTTATGCGGAAACGCATCACCTTACCAACGTATTATCCAAGGTGATGATTCTGTTTTTCACAATAGCAACAAACAGGCTAGTAGCAGAGCAACCAAAATGGGTAGTCGATAGTGATGAAAGTCAAAGTTATCGGAAAATCACTAATGAAAAATCACTAATGAAAAATCATTAATGAAAAATCCGCTGACAAGAGGAAATAAACTGCGAAAATAAAAGTCCAAAATCCCGAATCTCCGGGGAGAAGCTACTACGAAGAAATGACAAAAAATCGAGGAAAACGCTTTAAACCGTCGTAGAAATACTGAATTTCCAAACATTGGCTTGGCCTTCACAAGTAACTACCGCATTGAGCCACCGGTAATCTTGCCGCATTCCTCAAATCCGAGGTGCCTTCAAAAAATGACGCAGCACCCTGTGCCACCCTGAGACACACCTGAGACACACCTGAGACACACCTGAGACATAACTGAAACACACCTGAAACATGCATGATACTCGCATCAGACATGGATGAAACATGTCCACCACGGCGCAACGATGCCAATCCCGAAACCTTCGTAGATTCGTTGTCCCTATTGTGTTGCCTTTCGCGTCCCAAGGATCTCGCTTGGAAATTTTGATCCGTCTTGAAATTGATGCGGATATGCATCGCGCTGTGAGATAAGATCTTGTATTTGCCTCGTTTCGGTAGAAATCTCAAGTACGGAGTTCCGTGGCTAGTATCAGGTACCCCGGCTTAAACTACCTGGAGGGGTGGCGAGAAATAATGACGCGTGCATGCCAAGCACCTGCATACAAATGCAGAATGCGCTTGTGCAATTTTTAGAAGCGTTTCATACTTCTGGGGACAGCGGCAGAAGCTCTGGAAAAACGGCTTTTTTGACCCGCAAGTTGGAAGTCATTTTACGAATACGCTTATAACAATACCACAAAAATCTAGAAAAAAGAAGCGGAACCGGGCTTTTTTCCACCTGAATCTCGCAGGGTGTGCTGTGTTGGCGCGGTCAGGGTACTTGCATACGAAGTCCTGTCGCGCAGGAAAATCATGCAGCGGGTGAGATTTTATGCAGACAGCCACTTTTCTCTCCCATCATCACTGACCACAACTTGTTCAGGGTCCGAAATTGTTCTACTTTGAGTGTACCTTTGGAAGTTGAATTTTGATTACGAGCAATTTAACTGAATAATGTAAATACAAAAAGCGGCTCCTCCAGGAGATAATTTCAATTTGAGACATGCGTTATCTTACTCGCCCCTCCCGCAGCGGCACAGTATTCACTGCAGTCCCGTGAGACAAATAGAGTACATATAATCCCGCAGTGCGTTTTCGGTATCGACACACATTCTCGGCCACTCTTGCTCATAAATATCCCCTCTGGTTCTTTACGTCGTCGTGCATCTGCACTCCTCGCCATTCAAGGCAATTTGTGGCGAATTAAACCCGGGTCGCAGGAACACTCGAAACCCGCTGGAAAAAATTCCGCCCCAGTATAGCCCCGACTTTTATGAATTCTTCCGGTATCTGCGTCACTTCGGGCCCCTTGACACCGCCATCCGGATTTCCTTTCGATGCCGTATTTTGCTGGCCGAATCTAGAATCTAGAATCTCGAATTCGCACTTTTCCGTGGCGCACGCATGCATGGTTACGCGGTCTTGCATACAAGACCCAGCGCTCTGCAATGCCCAGGCCAAGTTCGGCGCATGACCTCATTCGTGGCGAATGCAGTTTCCCTGCACAAAACCACGGCGCAAACGTAATTTGTTCAGGGTTCTTGGAAAACAGTTTCTACGTAATCGACCTCTGCATGCGCAGGTGTCTCGGGCGTTTCGGGCGTCTTGGGCGTCTCGGCCGTTTCTGCCATTTCGGCACTGAAAGCCCAGTGTCAGAGGCCGAGTTGGGTTCGCGCCTGCATACTAACTCTGTTTTTTCGGGACGGGTGTTCCCGTTTGGAGTGTTGGTGATTCCGAGGTCTTCAAGCCCCGTTGTATTCCGAGGGTTGTTATTTGGTGGGATGTGGTTCTTTTTCCTTTAACTTGCTTCTTTGGCCCGTTTTTGAGACGTAGGGCGCGCCACGTGACATTCTCCTAATGGGCGCAGTATTCATCGCTCTCATTCTCATGATAATCGAACGCGCATCCCCTGCACTCAGGGAAAAAGAAACAGCTTCTAATGTTTCAGATCTGAGACACCCATGAAACCTTTGTGAAATGGCCACCTCGGAGGACCTGCGAGCGGCATAGAATAGTGTTAGTGGGCCCGGACTCGAGCTAATGACTAGGATGTGCCCGGGAAGGAAACAAGACCACCAAACGTAAGACACTAGTGAAACATGGTGAAACATGGGTGAAACACGGGTGAAACACGGGTGCAACATGGATGAGACATCCACGCCCCCAAAACCACTTACTAATTACAGCCCAGTGTGACCCAAAACCGTTCTGAACGAAGGCCTACTCCAAATCACGCCACACTCATCTGCATGGAATTCTCAGTGTGGCTTGGCAGAATACTCGCCTCAAGTCAGCACGTAAAAAAACCTTTTTCCCGCACTCTCTTCGTAACTTTGTATGCTCAATGTGGTCATCAAGTGCAATTCGCATATAAAGAGATTCTCGAGGCTAATTACAAGCGAACGAGCTTTTTTTCTCAGACACCTCATCACACCCCCGACTTAGGTCACGAAAAGGGGGGCTGAGCGATTATTTTATCTTAGCTTTCACACATAGCAGCTAAGTCCGTAGCACAACGCTTATTTCCGGTAGATGTAACATATCCGTAATTATAGATACGTAATTATGGATGCGGCGGTGCAGGCATATGCAAAGGAAAGGATGTGGCGGTGCATGCATGGCTTAGATGCAGAGTCCCGGGAGTGCGCACCTTTTCGGTTGCATCTGCAAGACACATGGTGTCATGAGCACTAGCCTCAGTTTTACTTGAGGCACAGAAGGGTTCTGAATTGGGGGTAAATAGGGATTGGCGGCTTTTTGGTTTTTCATCCGACGTTTCGGAAGTAAAATGCCTGAAGCGACATATCGGGCTACGTGAACGGCACCCGGCTTCAGCGGGTGTCGCTATTTCTGGGCGGCTAAGCGGTCTTCTGAATCTGGAACACTTTCTTCGCCTCACTTGCGCGCCACGCGGCTTTGTTGCATGGAATTCTGCACGTTGTCGCAGTGCGACTGGCACCCCCCGAGTCGGAAGTGGGCGGCCGGGCCAGTTTTCGCCAAAAGATTCCTTTTTGGGCTTTTTTGGCGGGACTTTGGCTTGTTCATGAGAAAGCCCCATAAGAAGGCGATGTTGTGAATCGTAACTGGCTGGAGATACGTGGTTATGGAGATGTCGTAAAATGACATGCAACGTGGCAAATTAGGTAGTTCCCTCGACCGAGAATACGCAATGCGCTGCGCTGCAATGCGGAGGTTTCGGGACGCCACGAGCGAAAGTCGGGTAGCGGCCGCACATGTGCAGGTGGTGCATAGCTCAGGTAACGCAGCAGGGTCATTCTATTCTCAACTGTGGAAACTTCGCATATAAATACCACGCACCCGCTCCTCATTCCTATTGACACTTACTTTCGTTGACTCTCACAATGGTATACAAGACTGAAGCCAGCAAGTGGAGAGCCTATCAATTCTCCGACCCCTTCGCCGCCGGGTCGTTTGTGGTATGCAATAAAATCAACACCAAATTTTGCCGCCCCGACTGTGACGCCCACCCCGTGACCGAGTTGAGGCCTGAAATCAAGTTTGTCAGTTCGGCCGTCGACGCCTCCAAGTTAGGCTACTCCCCCTGTGAACTGTGCAACCCCACCGAAGTTCCTTCCATCAATGTCAACCTCTTGTTGAAAACTGTCAAGGATATCAACGCTTCCATTGGGTTTGTGCAACCCCTCCTCGACGATGATGACGACAAGGTCCACGAAACCATCAAAGAAAACATCATTGGCCAGGGCTCCGACCAGCGTCGCATGTCTTTGCCTTCCAACACATACAAACCAGCCAAGAGTGTGGCGTACCTGGTGTCCAAAAATGACAGCGAGCACTACCGCCTTATAGATTTGGCATGCCGCCACCTCGCACTCGCCGCTGCGAACTCCATTTTCTCCGCACCCCTGCAACCAAATTCTCCCTCTTCAGGGGCTAGCAGTCCCAAAGAGGAGAGTGGTGGCAAAAAGAAGGGGCGCAAGAGACGTGGAGGCGTGCTTGGATTCAAAGAGCTCGCCACAAAGTCCAAGTTGTCCGCTTGGCATTTCCACCGTGTGTTCAAAAGCATCATTGGCCTCACCCCCAAAACTTATGGTGACATGTGCTGGGAATACTTGGAGAAGGAGCGGGACTCCATGATGTCGCCAACTGTCGGACCTTCCTCTGCTGGCTCGGAGGACTTGGTCCACGTGTCCTTGGCTCAGCAGATGAGTCCCCCTGTGGCTGTTTCCAAGAAGAGAAGTGTTGAGATTGACGAGATTGATGCTGCCTCGCCCAAGAGAGCCACTTTCAGCGAGTTTCTGTTCAAAGACGACGAGAAGGACTTTGCCTTTACTTCGCGTGCTACCTCCGAGCCAAACTTGGCCAACATCTACAGCGATCCCGGCTCTCGCTTGGCCCACTTTCCCAGCTTCGGCACGACCGAGACCCCTGAACCAAAGGAGGCCTACCAGGAGTCTGACAATCAAGATTTCAGAAGCTATAACCAATACCCTACGGCCATGCCACAAGTGAACATGGCTCCTAACGACTTTCAACTTCCGTCTTTTGGACTCGAGGAGGATTTTTCTCTGGTCAACATCACCCCTACCTCTGCCAACCAGGGCTCTTCGCCACTGGACATTGAACAATTGGGATTGGGCTACGATGACGCTGCGTTGTCTATGTTCTTCACTCCTCAGCAATATGTGGGGCCTCTTGACCACTACATGGCTCCAGAGTTACAGGAAGTGTCTTTGTTTGACGACAAGAAGCCTCTTGATTTGGAGGCTGATCCCATGTTTGCTGGAATCAACGACATGCTCGTTGCCAGCGGCTATTAGACTAGTTAGTGCGGGCACTACGATGATTGAGAATAATTGATTATAGAGACGAGTAATGACAGTTATGGATGAATGCAAAGTAGACAGGTGTGGAATTATGGAGTAGCGGCAGCTTGTCGTAATGTTAAATTATTAAAAGTGTTTTACAGGTGAAGCCCGTAATCTTTAAGTATTAAAAGTGTTTCACAAGTGTTTCACAAGTGTTTCACAAGTGTTTCACAAGTGTTTCACAAGTGTTTCACAAGTGTTTCACAAGTGTTTCACAAAGGTTTCACAAAGGTTTGGAGTAGTATTGAATCAACCAACAAAAAATCATCTCTCAAGTTTTCCCTCTGGCTGACCTCCCAAGGGCGAAAGACGGATGCGCCTGCACATAAAGTAGGGCGCCAACCGTCGCCGCAATCGGCTCATGCCGGTGATCGCGAAACGTCTGCTCCTGCATATAACTAACGTATGCAATTCACATGCTTAAATTACGTCAAACGTTATCGTCATACCGCATATGCAAGGTTTAGCCCAAGAAGAGGGCGGAGCTAATTCTGCATCAAAATAACGTCCTGCATTTTCGCAATTTACATTCATTGATTCCCATTAAGGAGTAATTGTCAACCAAGACAGAATGTGCCAGTCAACAACACGATTCAGCACACACATATAGCCAGAATGAATAAGGGAAGGTTTCAGAATCAACCTTGAATAATAACTATGCAGTTCAGTTCCCACTTGTATGCATGGATCCAGTATTGTTTGAGGATATTGCAGAATCATGCAGTCGGATATATTCTCTCGCATTCAACCGACCACGTGCGTATGAATGATGACGCAGGGATTCTCATTCGCCAAGACATTTCTCCGGCTTCACTGAAGTAAAAAGCAAGAGTCAACCGTGGGACTTTTCATTGCCTTGTCCTGCAGAGTAGACACCAGAAAGTCAGCCCTCACAATAAACTGAAGCTCTTTGTTCAGCTAATAATGCCATTCCGGCTCATCAGCCTCCTTGAAATCTCCCTTGTTTTCCCGCAATAACTGTCTAACTGGGCTGATCTTTCGCCAGCTCGTCGTATTCAGCCACCCGTTGTTTGTTCTCCCGAGCCGTTTGCACAAGCTGCTGGAAGGCAACCAGAGCAGCTGATGTCTTCAGCTTTTTGTCGGCCAGCTCAACGTCCCTCAAAGCGTTGCTAATATCTTTCCATTTGGAAAGGGAACCGCCGTCCACGAATTTTGCTGGTTCTTTTATCACACCGCCCTCTTCACTAAACAAGTCAATTTCATTTGGATCGTCGTCGTCGTCGTCGTCGTCGCCCTGGATCTCCTTCAACTTCTGAATCTTGTTCTGTAACTTGATCAACTCGATGACCTGGCGGAACTTCTGCTTTCCGTCGAAATGCTGCTTGAAGTTTGGCAACAAATCTGCTTCGCGATGCTTGGCCGCCACAGAAACTAACCATGGATCATTTAAGAGCTGATTTGCGGTAGCCCGATTGTCAGGGTCGTATTGCAATGCCTTGATGATGAAGCGCCGGGCATCTTTGGAAACGTCCCGCCAGTAGTCGGCGTGGAAAATCACAGCGTTGTTGTGCTTCACCTCGCGGATGAAATCAGTCACATTTTCCGACCGGAACGGCGAATAGCCACAGAGAATGGTGTAGGTCACCACACCCAAGGACCAAATATCACATGGCTTTCCGTGACCCGTACCTAGAATCACCTCTGGCGCCGCATACCCGAAAGAACCAGCACTAGACATCAATTTCTCATTGGGATCCTGGAGTTTCTTGGCAATACCAAAGTCCGCAAGCACAATGTTCAGATCCTGTCTTTCGTCAAGGTACAAGACGTTTTCCGGCTTGATGTCCCGGTGTACAATGTCTTTTTTGTGGAGGTAGCTGATGGCCTCCAAAATCTGCACAATCACCTGAGACGCGTCGTGTTCGGTGAATCGCCCCTGTTGCACGATTCGGTCGAAAAGTTCTCCTCCAGTAGCCAACTGAGTGACGATGTAGAACTTCTCCTTAGATTCGAACCAGTCCACAAACCCCACAATGTGTGGGTGCCTCAACTGTTGTAAAAACTCCAACTCGTGCTGCACAACATCGTCTTTGCCTTTCAAGGCCTTTTTCAAGATAATCTTGACAGCCACATCTTCGGATTTCTCGATATTTCGAGCATACCGCACGATTCCGAAGGATCCGGCGCCAAGAGTTCGTCCAAACGTGTAGTTTTTCTTGCGGTTGTAAGATTCGGGCTGGCCGCTGATTTTGTTGAAGATTTTCTTCACTTCCATGCTTGTTTCCCGTTTAGGTAAATACCACTTTCAATGCTTGTTTTAAGATGCTTTCAAGTCTGTCTGTTTGGGAATTGGAGGATTGGGCCAAGTGGCTGGCAGTATATGTTGCTCGCGAACTTGAGTCCGCTTCCGCGTCCTGCAGACAACCCACATTCCTTCACTGAAACAGGGAAGTGCCAAAAGGAGACTTTCTTGGATCAGTGGGAATATTTATAGGTGGTGACACTAGTTTAGAGTGCGCAAGTTTACAAATGCAAGTTTACAAATGCAAGTTTACAAATGCAAGTTTACAAATACACAGCTATAATTACACAATTACAGTTGCCTTTCCATCAACTCACCAACCACCAATTCACAATTCATAATTCACCAATCCCCATTCACAATTCACCATTCACAAACCAACCACAATTCACCATTCACAAACCAACCACAATTCACCATTCACAAACCAACCACAATTCACCAATCACAATCCACAAATCACAATTCACAAATCACCAATTGAGAATGAATCAGCATTTCGACGTTTGAAATGAAAACCAGAGATTCAAGCCATAACCCAAGTGAAAGGAGATGATGGAGTCTTTTACCGGGTGGGTTCTCCAGAATAACTCATCCTAATCCAACGTGTGAAGAGACTTTCGAATGCACTTGGTTTCAATTGTGAATTTGACAACCTGCTTTATTGCTTAAAGAATGAAAACATTATTCCGACCAAACGTGTTTAAAGCGTTACCCTTCCGGAAAAGGAAGGATTAGTTGCATCGCCCCTGAGGGTCTGTTTTCAGGGTATCTACTGGTGTTTCTGTTGACCAGTATTTTGGCTGGAGTTTCTGTTGACCAGTTTCTTGGCGGAGTGGGATTGACACCGACGTCCTGCATATTGCCCGGGCTCCCCATTTCGCATCCATTTCGCACCCACGCTAGGAATCGCACTCCCGCAATCTCGTTTGCCGTTACCCGATTTGGCAACTCGTTCCCGACCCCACTCCTACTTAACCCCAGTGCTGCGGCCACATTTTCCACCAGAAAGAAAACAAGAAGACCCGCCTAAAATCCCCATTGATGCTCAGATTTGCTAGATCAACGGCCAGACACGCCACCTTCTCCAGATCCTCCTCGGTGGCAGCCTCTTACTTTCCCCTGGAGCCGGCCTCCCCCCTGCTTGTTACCGAGGCCGTTCCCGGCCCGAAGTCCGTGCAACTCAACAATTCCTTGGGTGAAGTGTTTGACAATAGAGCCTCCTATTTTGTCACCGACTACTCCAACTCCGTGGGCAATTACATATCCGATTGCGATGGAAACCAGCTTTTGGACGTCTACTGTCAAATTTCCTCCATTCCTTTGGGCTACAACAACCCCCAGCTCTTGAAAGCAGCCCAATCGCCAGAAATGGCAAGTGCTATTATCAACCGTCCTGCTTTGGCTTGTTTTCCACAGGCAGACTACTCTCTGATCTTGAAGGAGGGAATATTGGCTGCTGCTCCTCCGGGGTTGAACAAAGTGTGGACGGCACTTTCGGGTTCTTGCGCCAATGAAACTGCTTTTAAGGCTGCCTTCATGTATCAAGCTGCAAACCAACGTGGCTCGCTTGACTTTTCTGATGAGGAGCTATCTTCGACGATGCTCAACATGCCTCCTGGGTCACCCGAACGCGTCATCTTGTCATTTGAAAAATCATTCCACGGTCGTCTTTTTGGCTCGTTATCGGCCACCAGATCCAAGGCCATTCACAAGCTCGACATTCCGGCATTCAAATGGCCCGTGGCCCCTTTCCCCGAGTTGAAATACCCTTTGAGCGAGAACGCCAAGAATAACGCCGATGAAGAAAACCGCTGTTTGGCCCGTTTTGAGGAAATCATCTCCCAACATCCCCCACACACAATTGCTGCCATCATTGTGGAGCCCGTGCAGTCTGAGGGCGGCGATAACCACGCGTCTGCTCATTTCTTCCAGTCCTTGCGTGAAATAACCCAGAAACATGAAATACTCATGATTGTGGATGAGGTTCAGACTGGTGTTGGAGCTACCGGCAAATTCTGGGCCCACGAACACTGGAACTTGCCCTCGCCACCAGATATTGTGACATTCAGCAAAAAATTCCAAGCTGCGGGCTTTTACTTCAGCAACGAGAGCTTGCAGCCCAAACAGGCCTTTAGACAATTCAACACCTGGTGTGGAGATCCATCCAAAGCCATTTTGGCCAGATCCATTTTCCAGGAAATCGAAAAAAACGGTCTCGTGGCCAAGACGGCAGAAGTGGGCGACTACTTGTACGTAGCCTTGAAGGCCCTCTTTGCTCTGCACCCACAGGTGACCAACTTGCGTGGTGAAGGCTTTGGTACCTATATTGCATGGGACCTTGCCTCTCCTGCAGACAGAAACAACTTCTTGTTGAAGATGCGTTCTGTTGGCGTGAACATTGGAGGATGCGGCGAGCAGTCGATCCGCTTGCGGCCGGCGCTCGTGTTCGAAAAGAAGCACGCCGATGTTTTGTTGAACGCTGTCGAGTTTGCGTTGAAATAAAAGATCTACGTCTGCATGCACGGGTTTTGCAGAATGCACGGGTCTTAGAAGCAAGCCTGGATGCACCACTTTCTTGCTTTCTGCGAGCTCAGACAGATCCACAGCCCTCCACCGTTTTGTCCACACTTTTGCTCTTGCTTGGAATCCTGCACCGTGCACCCACTTAGAAAGTCTTAACGAGATGGCAATTTCTGCCTGTAACCTTAACCCTAGTATTAGCTTGTATCAGCCACAGTCAAACGGAACTCCGCCAGTGGAATACCTGGCTGAGCCTATGTGCAGTCCGACCAACCGGACGTGGGATGCACGGGGGTGGCTTTCCTGCATGGAGGTGCACGGGTGTTCCTGGCATTCGCAGCCCCAGGCACAAACCACTTCTATCACCAGCGTTGCCATTGTTTCGGTGCCGGTTTGAAAGCGCTGCATCCCTGTGTTGTCGTTGTTTCGTCTTTGTTTCATCGCGGTTTCATCTCC
Organism: Metschnikowia aberdeeniae; assembly: GCA_002370615.1. Classification (NCBI taxonomy): domain Eukaryota; kingdom Fungi; phylum Ascomycota; class Pichiomycetes; order Serinales; family Metschnikowiaceae; genus Metschnikowia; species Metschnikowia aberdeeniae. The sequence continues at coordinate 516,492 of NKZB01000126.1, forward strand.
GTTTCATCTGTTTCACCCTTCTCTGGCGTGCCCTTTCTGTTTCATATCCTTATCCAACCCTCCCCTAGTGCCATGAGTTAATCCTAATGTTGGGAAAGCTATTCAAACTGAAGTCCCTCCAAAATGTGGCTCCTTTGCCAGATCACATGACTGCCCAGGATTCCCACAAGCCCAACAATTGCTTCGAAGACTCATATACTCGGGAAATTTTGTACGGCAACCTGGACTTTTCGTTGGAGCCAGTGACGTTCAACCCCTCCCGTTTCCGGCTCATCGTGTCCCAAGATGGCGGCAATTTGCGCTCCAAACAAGTTCTTTTTGACTCGGCTATGGACACGTCTCCCTCCCGAGACGCCGCCAGCGGGCGGACCACGCCGGTACCGGAATCCAGCTCGGGTCTTTCCGGAACACCGAGGATTCCGCCACCACAACCCATGAATACGCCGGCCAAATTGCTCCACAACTCCAACGAATTGAACGATTTCATGTTTGGCCGCGGATTGCCGTCAAACGAGCGCACCACGGCCACCAAAATCCACCTTCTTCCGCATTTCAACTCGTTTCGAGGCGTTCTTATATCCAATTTGTTTCTGATTTCCGATACGGCGGCGTGCCACGCTGAGAACGATACTGTGGATGTGTACTGGAACCCGCAACCGGTTCTTCCGACGCGAGAGGCATTGTTAGATACTACATGCAAACTGCCGGGGTCTTTCGATCTCCACACGAAGTCGGGCTTCAACTCGCGGTTTTCCATTGGGGTGATAATTCCTCTAGAAGACCCCAGTCAGTCGGTGGAGGAAGTTGTGGCGCCGTATTGGACTGCCATAGCTCACCATCTTATCGTGTTGCAGAAGCTCGTGACCAGAAAGCTCATATCAGCCTTGAAGGCCGCTACCGTGCACAACTACTGCCCATATATCAACAACCGGCGCATCCTGCTTCCCAAAGGATTTTTGCAGATGGAGAGCGAGCTCTCGATGCTGCTACAGAAGCTCATAAAATTGGTCTCCAACAACGTGAACTCTCCCCGCATTTGCAACATCAACTCAGTGTTGGCGTATGCCTTGAACACACAGGATTTGAAGTACAGGTCCAAGCTCGTGAATTGGGCTCTCGAGGTGATCAACTGGCTTGAGTTCAAAGATGGCCGCAACACTTCTAATCTGCACTTCAATGGCGCTGCTAGTTTCTCCAGCATCCACCCGCAAGCTTCCGGTTCCCTGGTACATTCTACCCACAATTTTTCCGATAACAATTCGACGTTTTTGGCCAGTCTTTTGGCGGTGGTTCTTCCGTTGCGCGATCAGCTCAATGAGGAACCGTACTCTGGCGATTCCGAGACTCAAAAACCAAAACATGTTGCCAGAATAGTCATAATGACCAGCAATTCGGCGGTGGCCAAGAAACTCATATACATTTTGAGTGGAGTGGTGCCCAATGTGCAGTTCAGCTCCGAGAATGTGGCTACCGCTGCTCCCAGCAAGTTGTCCATGACCTCTATGAATGGGGCTTCCGATTCGAAGAGCTCAGATTCACACCAATCTCTGAATATGAGCCAAGATCCAAATCATCAAAGCGCTAATTATCTCGAGGCAGCCGAGAGCACCTCCTATTTGAACCGCATTGGTAGCAACTCCAATTTTGGCGATGACGAGCCCAAATTGGCAACCCCGATTCCAATCCAAACTCGCCTGCAGAGAGAAGAACCCGACTCCGCAAGCTTGTCAGTGTCGTCCAAACTGGGCTGGGAAGTGCCCACGAAATCCATGGCCAGCGTTTCTTTCAATGAACCAAAAAGCTACACCGACGATATCAATGTCACGGCCGCGAGACAAATTCCAACCAGTCGGCCCAATAACTCGACGTCCATCGCATACCTTTCGTCATCGCTCAACTCGTCATTATCATCCAGTGCATCAAACTACTCTCTTTCCAAATTGGGATCCAGTTTCATGGACAGATGGAGAGGCTCACTCGTGGGTGCAAACAAGCCATCAATTCCGGGCTACAACTTCGATTCTATGGATGGAGCACTAGCGCATGATGTTCTATCAGAAAAGCCGCTTTTTGTGTCTGCCAAGTCACCGTCTCCAGCTTTTGAGTACGACGAGCCAATCTGGGAAGACGCAACCACACCTCTGCGTTCGGCGTCGCCAGGAAGAAGACACCAGAAATTTTCGGTGGCTGACGATAAGCTCTTGATCAAAAGCAGCAATGGTGAAAGCCTTCCTTCCGTGAACATTGACAGGTGTAAGTCGTCGATCTACTTGCCTAACCGAGGAGAAGAGCAGCTGAAGAAGAAGAACGCAGCGCTCGTGCGGCTGAAGGTTGCCGAAATCATGTCCAGAAAGAGTTGCTGGGTCCAACAAAAACATACGCTTCGAGTGAGCAGCTCCAGCGATACCCTCACACAAAAACCCCAGCGAAATGTGGTTTTGAAGCCAAACGTGGCGTTTGTGGATGCGTTCCGACCGGAGTATATCCTCCAGTCGTGCCCCGCCAATCCTCGACTCGAAAACCAGGTGATGAACGCCATGAAAAACGATCTATTGTTTCACCACAATAACTGCGGCAAAAATCAGGTCACCTCCACCACGGTGTTCATCAGTCTCCGGGCACGTGAAATCAAGCTCATCGAAATGAGCGTTGGGGCTGAGTCCACTCCGCTTACCCCAAAAGGCAATTTCACGCCGCCAACAAACGTGCACGTGAACAAGGTGTCCGGCTCTCCAATCACGTCATATTTCAGCGGCGTCGATGGCAACAAAGAGCGCAAGCCAATGCTGTCGCCTGCATACAGGACCACCATCAAAAAGGTATTTACCCCATTCAAAAACTCGGGCAACAAGAAGTCGATTGGTGAATTGGACGCAAAACTAGAGAAACTAACGGAGATTGTTTCGTTGATAAACAACAATAGCGATTCGTTTGAAAGCCGGGAGAATCTCGACCGCATGTTCTACAACTCCCTAGACGATATTCTTGGGGCATAAGTTGAAAAATTGCAAGAAAGCGATTTTTCTCTTTGATTAAAAAACGGGAAAAATAAAATCGGAATAGCAAATGTTCAAAAAATCGGAATAGCCAAAAGTTCAAAAAATTGGAATAGCCAAAAGTTCAAAAATTATGTGAGATACAATACCAGAGATTCTGAGCGCTACGCTGATCAACGCGCGGCACGAAAAAACACCCAAAATCTGAACGAAAAACACTACTTCGGCAAACACAACGCCCCAAGCCCAGCCAAAGTCGCCACATTTCCTAATCCACCGAGAAAGTCTTACATACAGGTGACAGGTTTTTTTGTCCTTTTCCCCCCGTTTTCTCAGCATTCAAACCCAGCATGGACAACAAACCCGAGCTTTTCATCGACGCCCCAGACAAAACGGCAGAGGCATGCAGCAAATTCGCCATCCTCGAAGAATGCACTTACACAAACAAAAGCCTAGGCAGCTCGGGACAAAAAGAGACCATGACTTGTGACTGTCCCGAAGACTGGGACGAAGTCAGCGGCTCCAATAAGGCATGCGGTGAAGACAGCAATTGTATCAACCGAGTCACGTCCGTGGAGTGTACAAACGACGGGTGTTTGTGTGGGCAAGACTGCCAGAATCAGAGGTTTCAAAAACGCCAGTACAGCGACGTCAAGGTGATCCAAACCGAGAAGAAGGGATACGGCTTGGTGGCGCAGCAGAACATTCTGGAGCATCAGTTCATCTACGAGTACATTGGCGAGATCATCGACGAAGCCACGTTTCGTCGGCGCATGGTGGACTACGATACCAGAAAACTCCGTCACTTCTACTTCATGATGCTCACCAAAGATGCCTTCATCGATGCCACGGAAAAAGGATGCTTGGCGCGCTTCTGCAACCACTCGTGCTCTCCAAACGCATACGTGGACAAATGGGTGGTTGGCGACCGGCTCAGAATGGGAATCTTTGCCAAAAGAGAGATTCTCCAAGGCGAGGAAATCACCTTCGACTACAACGTCGACCGCTACGGCGCGCAGCTGCAGCCCTGCTACTGTGGCGCATCCAACTGCCTTGGGTGGATGGGCGGTAAAACGCAAACTGATGCAGCACTTCTACTTCCTGATGGCCTCTCGGAGGCTTTGGGGGTGACGCGGCTGCAGGAGCGGGCGTGGTTGAAGCAGAACAAAAAGAAGGCGAAAAACCAGGACCCCGACTCTGCCATCAACCTGGAGTTTTTGCAGTCGATTGAGGTGGGCCAGTTGACGGATGCGGATGTGACACGTGCCATGAGCGCTTTGATGAAGGCCGAAGAGCCTGTGATTGTGGAAAAATTGGTGGAGCGCGTGTATCTCACGGAAGATCCTCGAATCAACTCGCTCATTGTCAAGTTCCACGGCTACAAGACGTTGTCGCGGGTGATGAAGGAGAATAACGGGAACGAGGACCTCGTGGTGAGGATTCTCCTGACTTTGAGAAGATGGCCTTCCATGACGCGAAACAAAATCGAGCTGTCCCAGATTGAAAGTGTGGTGCTGGACATTGTGGAAACGCTGCAGAACGAGCAGATTCACCACTTGGCCAAAGAGCTTTTGGACGAGTGGAGCAAGTTGCAAATGGCATACCGGATTCCCAAAAATGCCAACGCCGAAGACGGCTCGGCACAATCGCCCCTCTACGGAAGAAATACCCGCTCTGAACTGCCGCAGCGAGTCGATGACGACGAGCCGTTGCCGGACGGATGGCAGAAGGCGTTTGATGCCAACTCCAATATGCACTACTACTACCACAAGGCGATGGGCATCTCCAAGTGGGAAAAGCCCGTGGCTGTGGTGCCCAAAGGGCCCAAGAAGGAAAAGACGCCACGGAAAGACGAGGGTCGACCAAAAGAGCTCAAGCACAAAGAGCCAAGAAATGGAAAGGAAAAGCAAGATTCGTTTGCCAAACACGAAGACTTTCTCCGAAAGCAGAAAGAGGAGCAGTACAACGAGGTCTTGGAAAAGGAGAAGGCCCTCCAGCAGCTCATCGCCCAGGCGCAGGTGGATTTTGTTGAAAAGAAGCGGCTAGAAGAGCAGGCCAAAACAGACCGCATAGCCAAGCAAAAGGAGCGGCGCCGCAAGGAAATGAAGAAAAAGTCTGACTCGAAGAAAGCTGCTGAGCCCGAAAAGCCCGTGGCACCCGAAGCCCTCTGGACCAAGGCTCTTGCGCGTCACGTGCCCAACCTCATCAAGAAGCACGAGGCGGAAATCGGCCACGAAAACCTCAAGGGCTGTGCCCGAGAATTGGTCAAGGTTCTTGCGGCGAAAGAAGCCAGAAAAAATACCGTTCCTCCCAAGGAGTTGGACGCCGCCAAGGTCAAGAAACTCAAGGTGTTTTGCGGCGAGTGGATGGAGAAGTTTATGGCAAAGTACAAGGCCAAAAAGCATCGGCCCAACAGCACATAGCCTTGGTGTACTTGGAAAGGACATTGATGGCTGAAGAGCCGTGTACTTGGAAAGGACACTGGTGGCAGAACAGCCGTGCGTACTGCATATAACCCAAATTGACCTGTACTGCATACAGTCAAAGATATGACCAGTGGAGTGCAGAATCAAGCAGATACAACACGTTTGCAGAATGAAGCAGAAACAACACGAATTGCATAATCAAAAACAATTAGACAGTGGGTGTCAAACCATCTGTGTTGTAGCGACAAATCTACAATGGGCTCTGCTTTTCTCGTTGTAGGTCTATAATAAATATTAGTCACGCTCTAGCAACTTGGGGAAGTTATCGATTCTCTCGTTGCCCATGATGATTTGATAGGTGCTTTCAAACAATGGGAACTCGTCAGTACGTTGCACGTTGCTCAACAACTCGTGCACCTCCTTGGCGGTCACAATGCCTTGCGAAGATTGTCCATTCAACAACTTCTTCTCGGAATCCTCGGCACTATCGCCAGTCTTGGCCATGTGACGTGCAACCTTCACATTCCGTCCACCGGCACAGGTGGTGATGAGATCAGCCACACCAGCGGATTCCTGTGTGAAAGTAGAAGCCACTGACTCGGGGAAAAATGCCTGCGAGAACTTGATGGTCTCAATCAAACCCACTCTCATTATGGCTGATTTGGCATTGTCTCCCCAACCAAGTCCCTCCACAAATCCGACGGCCAATGCCACAATGTTCTTCAAGGCGCCTGCAACAGAGACTCCCGCCACATCCTCGATCACCCGAACGTGAAAGTAGGGTCTGTGGAACGCCAGCTTCAAAAGCTCATGGTCCACGTCTTTTCCTGGGCCCTGGAAGTCCGCAGGAAGCTTGTATGCCACGGTCGTCTCGGACCACTTGCAGCGGGCAATCTCTGGGGCCAAATTGGCGCCCGAAAGAGCTCCACATGTAAGTCCAAGCTCCTCGGTGATCACCGAGCTCAAGAGTTTGCATCCTTCTGGGTTCACCTCCAACCCTTTGAGGCACGAGATGGCACGTGTGTGTGGCTTAAGATGACCCTTCAATTGCTTGCAGATTTTAGGCAAGAACTGGTGAGGCAAGTTAAACACAAGCAAGTCCGCAGTTTTGGCCACTTCCACAATGTTCGAGTTGGCCACCAAGTTTGTAGGAAGCTTAACTTCGGGCAAGTATCTCACATTCTCATGGTCCTCGTTGATAATCTCGGTCAAGTTACGCCCGTTGACCTTCTCCTCGAAAACCCACATGTCAACCTGGCGCTGGAAGAGCTCGGGTTGCTCGGCAGCGCTCTCGGCAAGAATCTTGGCAATGGTGGTGCCCCAGTTTCCGGAACCGATAACTGCAATCTTGAATTGGCGAGAGGAGCTGGCGCCGGTGGACGAAGCGAGGATCTGCAGCACCTGCTGCAACCTTTGGATGGGTGTAGACATTTTGTTCTTGTGCTGGAAATATCGGTTAATGCCGTTGGGAAAACTTGGGGATTGTGATGGTCTTGGACCTTTATATGTTTCCAGCGAGTTCGCACAAGATGTCATTTCGTTCCGGAGCCGAGGCAACGTCACTGAAAGTCGCTGCACATTCACGCGCCAAAGGTCCATTCGGCCGAGGCTCGCATTATCACACGTCATCCATCGCGAGCCAATCTGGTCTTGGGGCAAACGGAAGCAACACAGGAACCCTGAGAACCAGAAACCCCGAGAACCAGAGTTTCGGGATATTGACACGATATTTCGAACGCCACCAATATTAGCATTAGCAACGTCGGAAAAAAGCCATGATCAGAAAGTCAACTTGGGAGAACGGGTGTGATTCTTCATATTTGATTGATCTGCAAAACCAAGTCATGAACGGGAAAGTGATGTGCCGCTGTAAACCCACTGAGTCAAAGAAGAACTCCACTAAACAAATTTTCAACTTTCCATCAAGACTTCGTTTTGTATTTCAGGCATGCGCATGCGCATGTGCGTGAAGCTTTTTCTTGCAACCATTCAAGAGCGTGCGGGAGGCGGGCTTTATATACTCACCCCGTGTTTTGGCCGTGTTTCAGAATCAAACACAAAACCACCACTAGCATATATAAAGTAGTAAAATGTAGCAATTTCTCAAAATTGCATTTCAATTATTTTCATTTTTTTTCACCCTGGGGAATGTTTAGACAGGCAATTTGACTGATACCCTGGGAACTACTTTAAGGCCAGGTGATTTGCTTTACACTTTGATGTTTACAGAAAATTTGCAAAATCCAACAATTTCCAGTTGCAAATATACAATCAACACTGTTGAACACTGTTGATTGACCATTTGATGTTTGGACATCATGACAGAAGATTATTGGCACATCCGACACAACTAATAATCCCTACACTCTGGCATCAACACCCCAATGGCAACACCGAAGCTCAAACTTTGATTATTCCAGAAAATACAACGCATCCTAACTAGCGGTTCGGACTGGTGTCGCTGGGTCTTCGCCTCTCCCGCTCATATTCAAGGTTGTCAGCATAAAGATCTTTGTCGGCGTTTCTCTTACAAGTCAACGTGCCGGTGTGGCGTTTTAAAGCATCTCTCCGTGCAAACCCTTTACCACAAGCACTGCAAATATTGGCAGGAATGGCCAAGTGTTGCCTTGAATGGCGCTTCAAGTCACTGGACCTGCGAAACAGCATACTGCAGTTATTGCATGGAAAGTTTCGTTTTATAGTGTTGGATAGGTTTTGTGATTTTGAAGCTGGCTTATCTACAGAGCTTTCTAGAAGAAAGTCCCAGTCTTCGCTTTGTTTTTCCCTGGAATGTTGAGCCTGCAGAACATGCACATTCTGCTGCAGCGCCTTGCCGTGGGTGAACACATCGGTGCTAAAGTTGGGAAACTCCTTATAAAAATTCTGAATCATGAGCTGGCCGTTTTCGTTGGACCGGATTTCCTCCGAGCGCCGAATGGGATTACCGTGCGGTGACAGCACATACTTAAGTCTGGTTAGAAGGTCCTGGATCGTGGGATCCACAATCAAGTTGGACTCTGTGGACGTGGCCACCAAAGCTTCATGCGCTAAGCGTAGAAAATGTGCATCCTCGTCTGACTCGTGAGATTCCGGGGCCTGTACCGCTTGTGTGGTATGGTTTGACTTTTCCGCTCTGGACGGCAAATTTCCGGCCCGAGTATAACTATAGTTGGGCTCGATCACCACCGGCGACATGCGCTGCATGTGATTGAATCCTTTAGGGGTGAGAGCTCTGTTTGGAGGCGAGTCGTTTCCAAATTTGGAAAAGCTCATTGGTCTGATTTTGTGCAGCTTATCGATAACTTAGGTAAGGATAGCCTCGTGAGTGTCTTGACAGAGGTCGAAGTGTCTTGACAAGGTCGAAAGTGTTGTATGATTGTTTATCAGATTTCAAGACAAAACTCCGGGGAAAGGGTTTATTTGGGTAAGGAAAGCTCGAGGGTTCTCCGAGTTGATACCTAACATACACACCCAAAAAGTGTGGCGCTAATGAGAAACGTGCAAGGCAGGTAGCGCAATTCAAGGGCAAAAGGCGCTTTTGGAAGTCGTCTTTTTTGAGCAGCCTATGAGATGAAATTGGTGCTGAAAACTAAAATACGGCACTTGAAACCACCCCGATTAGGAACGTTGCAGTGGCAAACTGTGGGGTAGATGCAAATGAATATGGTTTGTGCCAGATGGATCAAGGAAGCTGCTACTACCAATAGGTGTGCACTGTAAAATCAGCTGGATTCGTAATGTCGGGCAGTGTCCACACGGGGCATTTCATCCAATTGGTGAAGTTGTTGCTGCAGTGGTTTGATATCACGTGATATTTGGCAATCAGCGAGGCGGTGAGAGGAATCACGTGGCCGCCACACGTGCACCACCGATGATTTGAGTCCCGCACGCCCGCGTACATCACAGGTGCACCTTTCTCGGTCACTACACCAACACCACAAGATGCACAGCGAGCTCCCAGCGCGGCCCAAGTCGCAGCGCATTGTCAACCGCAGCAAAGCAGAAAAGCCTGCACAATACTTCCAACAGTTTAAAAGCAAGGCCCAGAATATCTCCAACATCAACGAGCTTTTGCCGGGGCTCAACGACATCTCGGACGCCTTCGAGGCCATGCCCATTGACCTAGTCAAATACCTCACGCTCCTCAAGGAAATTGATGCCAAGTGCATCAAGACGATTCCCCTCATCAACCACAACATCAGCAACTACATCGACAGGCTCCACGACAGCGGCGAAAACGCACCGTCCAAGCTCACCAAGATTGAGCGGCTACAGAAGATCCGCAAGCAAATCCACGACGTGGTACCATGTTTGGAAGAGAAGATGCACGTGGCATCGGTGGCATGGGACGTCATTGCCAAGCACATGTATCGCATCAATAACGACTACAAGGTGATCATTGGGAACAATGAGATTCCCGAAAGCGTGCGGCTCGGGTCGTATAATCATCGGGCCATTGTGGTGGATCCCCAGAGCGCCGAGGCAGCTAAAACAGCAAACCTGCAGCGTTCTGAGAGCCGAAGAGAAGCCATTGCGGCCAAAAGAGCGGGAAAGGACGACGAAGAGGATGACGGCAAGAAAAGAAGAGGTAACGCCAGAGATATCACTCCAGTTCCTGACAACAAGAAAAAGCGCAAGGAAAACGAAAAGACGGCCAATCCCGTATTTTCTGATAAAGACAAGCGCAAGACCACCGGAAAACCCAAACAAGAGCGTGGTGACGAGCGCAGTGACGAGCCCGGTCACAACGCATCCAGCGGCCCAGAGCCCACATACTGCTACTGTAACCAAGTGTCATTTGGAGAAATGGTGGGATGTGACGGCGATACCTGTCTGCGGGAATGGTTCCACTTGCCGTGCATTGGGTTCAAGAACCCACCCAAGGGTAAGTGGTATTGTGACGAGTGCGTGGTGAAGATGAAGAAGGCCAAGAAATAAGGATACATGATGCATCGTCAGGCTCCGAAGAATTCATTTGAGATATTCCGAGAACTTCCAAACGAACGGCAGAACCGGGGAGGTCGAAGATATGTCCACCAACAACTCATCTGTGACGGAAGACTATGTCCACCAACAACTCATCTGTGACTGAAGATTATGTCCACCAACAACTCATCTGTGACTGAAGATTATTTCGAGCGCCCTACACAGCCAGACCGGCTTCAGGGAGCTGCATGTACGGCTTTGACAACAAGCAGCGAAACTTTGGATTCGAAACGAAGCTCGGCGTGGCTATCAGCAAACTTTCCATGGCGCGGCGCAGCCACCCCGTGTTTTGGTGCTATAAAGGTGAAGTCTTCGCCAATAGCGGCAGAAGAAACAGAGCATGTGCTTTTTCCCCAGAAACGGCTGAAACATGACAAATCAACTTCCAGGAAACATGGCGGAAGTCTCGTGTTTGTTCATGCGCGCAACAACTCAGCAAGCGTCTTTCGAAGCGGAACATCGCATCACAGCAGTGAAGCGAGCGCAGCGCCGAGGGTTACGCGGGAAAACCGAAATAGGCGATGTGCAGCCCAGAAGCAGAAAGAAATTGGGAAACGCGAAGAAAAGCTGGATTACGAAGAAGTGCAGAAAGTAATTACCCTTGGTCGAATTCAGTGCCAACAATCCCAGTGGAAAAGCAGGCGGTAGACGGAAGATGCCGGGGGTACGGGTGTGACGATCCCTTAGACGAGGCAAGAAGCGAGCATCCGCTGGCTCAGCCGCCTCGTCATTCGAGCACGTGACACGCTTGCTTGGACGCCAGAACAAGCACGCACCGCACGAAAAAGTCAAGCAAACAGAAGCCGACTATTTTCTCGTCGACTATTTTTTCCCACACCCTCTTTCAATCACCCAGCATCCTCGCGAACACCACAAGTTCAACGCAAAATGGTCAAGGAATACAAGTTAGTCGTGGTCGGCGGCGGAGGTGTCGGTAAATCTGCCCTCACCATCCAGTTAATCCAGTCCCATTTTATCGACGAATACGACCCCACAATCGAGGACTCTTACAGAAAACCCTGTGTCGTGGACGGCCAGGAGGTGATGTTGGACATCTTGGACACTGCTGGCCAGGAAGAGTACTCTGCCATGAGAGAGCAGTACATGCGTACCGGCGAGGGCTTCTTGCTTGTGTACGCCATCAACCTGCGCAATTCGTTGGACGAATTGCAGCTGTTTTACGAGCAAATCCAAAGAGTCAAAGACCTGGATAACGTGCCTGTTTTGGTGGTCGGAAACAAGAGTGACTTGGAGGGCGAGAGACAGGTTTCTTACGAGGAGGGCGAGGAGTTTGCCAAGTCCATCAATGCCCCATTCTTGGAGACGTCGGCCAAGCAGAGAATCAACGTGGAGGAGGCTTTCTACGGCTTGGTGCGCAACATCAACGACAAGAAGCAAGTGCCTGTGGCCGCCACTGCATCTGCCCCAACTGCCACCCAAGAGCCTCTGGAGGTGTCTTCTGAGAAGAACTCCAAGGATGTGGCTGCTGCTCAGCCTGCTGCTGCTAGCAAGCCGCAAGCCAATCAGCAAGGCCCTTCTGCGTCTACTCCCCAGAGAAGAACCCAGGCAACGCCATCTGCTCCGGAAAAGAGCAAGTCTGGCTGCTGCGTTATTGTATAACTTAATATAGTAGTAAGAAAGCCGGCTCGGCCGGGTAGGTCCTATGGAGGACATGCACAAAGGGTGCTTGTTTGGTCTGTCTGATGTGTTGTCTTTTGGACATTCTCTGTTGTCTTGTGTCTTTTGGGCATTCTCTGTTGTCTTGTCTTTTTTGGCTTTTGAAAGGCAGAAATAAGCCTCGATTTGCAAGGTCTCGGCAATTGTTACCTTGGTGCAATCGCCGGTAGAACCTGCATTCTACGCTCATGAGATGGACGTTATTAATTGTTTTGATACTGGAGAGGCTGGCTCCATTTTCTGTCCAAATCTCCCAGAAACTGACCATCAAATCACTTGTGATTGGCCAATTATGGCACGTGGAATAATAGATAGGAAGAGTCCTTTCTGGTGATATTGTGGCTCTTTCCCACTTGTTGTACGACCGATATACCCCCAATGGGAACCCCAACGAAAACACCTTGTGGGGCGATAAGATCAATGTTCACTACGGGGGCAAAACTGTGCAGGTGACTGTTGTGGACAGATGTGAGGCATGTGAGATAAACGACTTGGATCTTTCTCCATCTGCATTCACGGAAATTGCTGGCCAATCTTTGGGCCGGTGGTCGTATTCAATTGCAGTCGTCAGCTTTAACTGATGGCGGTGGCCCCGGTACTGCATACTACTCAGTTCCGGGGGCACTTCGGCCCGATTTTGGCCAAGACATGCTAGATATCTGCCGCTGTGGTGGAATAAGGGGCACCGGCTCTTTATGTATCGTTCCAGTAGCTGGCTGGCAGTTGGTGATTTTTCATCCGGTTAAAATTATTGTTGCAGATTGCAATTCCCTGCACCAGTACATCAAAGACACAATACACATAATACAATAACACCAGAAAATTCCCAAACCATCTTTAACTTTCCTTTGCCTTCAATGAACAGTAGTTAGACCTGACCATCGCCACAGACACTTAGTAGCATGCCAATCTACGAACCCAGTACCTATATCCAGTATCTTCCATTATACCAGCTCTGATTTATAAGTAGTCTGATTTATAAGTAGTCTGTTTATTCAAGAGTCTGATTTATTGAGCAGTCTGGCTATTAAGCAAGCGTTCGGCACCTGCACAAAACTGTATATCAGTCATTGTGTCTTTCGACCATAAGTGATCGAGCGCCCAACCCCACAGTCAATGTCAGACTAGCTTCGACAGGCCGGTTTGTCATCAAGAATCAGCAGCCACATAAGAATCAGCAGCCACATGAGAATTAGTAGTTGATTCATCCAGGCTCTTCTCAGCAGCTGATTCATCCAGCTTCAGCTCAGCCAAAACGAGCCATTTCCATGTCAAGACACCGGCAGTCCAGGGTTCCATTCACACTTTCAGCAAGCATCCATAGACGGTCACCAGCAAAAAGCAATAAACACAGCGGATGCGCCAAAATCCAGTCACGAGGATTTTCGGCCAATTCCCATGCGTCTAGTTGATGAAGTGAAACACAATAAAGTGCAATATCAAACTTGCAAACACGTAGTCGCCAAAAGCACGCTCAGGCGAAATGGTGGAAAACGGCCTCTCGGACACTTCTTTTTTGGCAGGCTCAACGGAAGCGTATTGCATGCGCAAACTGACCGTCAACACAAATTGGCCCACACATGCAATGAATCCACCCAAAAAGGCATTGAAGGGAAAGTTGCCGATGATCAACACGTAGACAAACTGAAGAACACCCAAGGCCACGAGAAATACCAAAAACACGTCAATGAGCTTCAACCGCCCGCTCAACGTGTTCACGTAGTTGTTGTAGGTGGTGTTGACAGCGGCAACCACGTCTTTTCCATTTTGCGACCACAGCGTCTTTTTGCGGGCTGCTTCCTGTGGCTTTTGCGCCATGGCGGCCTTTCTGGCGGTATCTTTCTTGCCCATGGGAGTGTGAGTGCGCTGTCGCTTTCGAGATGTTGGGTCTGGGTGCAGTGCGCTACGAGGAGGAGCCGTGTGCACTACAGCGACAAAGGCTCCACAACGGAGCAATTTAAGCCCGGTGTCCTAGCGGGCCGCGGTTCGGTTCCCGGCTCGGTTGCCGCCGCCACTTGCCGCCGCTTCCTGCATTCAGAGCCGCCGAAATCAGTACTTGGCGGCTGTAGTGCCCGCGTCACGTGATTCTCACAGTCCACACATGCACACATCCCACCAGCGCCGACCCCAAGCCCACATGGACCAGAAAGCCGAGCCCACCGGGCCCAAAGCAGCACTTGTGCCGAACCCTCCAATGCTGCGTATAATCCCGCCGCTCAACTTCTGCCCCGTGGAAAAACAACTCTACCGCCTGGGCCAGCCGTCGCTCATCAACCAGTCTTTTCTCGAACAGCTCCACCTCAAAACCATTCTCTGGTTGGCCAGCGAAGAACCCGTGGAGGACTTTTTGGACTACTGCCTGAACAAGGGCATCAACATCGAGTTTGTGGGCTTGATCAATGACTACAACTACACGAATATCAACCCCTGGGACTCCTTGGACGAGAAGACCATTGCCACTGCGCTCGAGCACATTTGCAATAAGGACAACTATCCCTTGCTTGTTTGCTGTGGTATGGGTCGCCATAGGACGGGGGCGGTGATTGGCTGCTTGCGTCGTTTACAGGGCTGGAACTTGGCCAGTGTTTCCGACGAATACCGGCGCTTTTCGGGCGCCCGTGGCGGGAGAATCTTGGTGGAGTTGCTCATAGAGAGCTTTGACATTCTGAGTGTGCAGGGCGACCCCGACCGGCTTCCGGACTTTTTGAAGTAGGGCCCTTGATCGTGCTTTGGCGTGATCTGTGCAGACTCCCGGACCCGGTGCCCTATTGAGCTGAATCCTGATATGTCTCTGGTGTTGACTGCGGTTCCAGACTCCGATTCCTGCTTCGATACCTCGGCTCTTTCCTCTGGGCTGCAAGCTCGACGGCACATACTGGTTCGCTGTCGCTTCAGTCGGGCCTGCAGACAGCCCCCTGCTTGGAAAGCTATGGAACAGTGTGAAAGAATCGCCTTTTGGAAGTGTGTGGAAACCTTCGACGTTCCCGTCCCGTCACGCTTCCCTGGCACACCCGTGCACCTCGCAGTGTTGTCTCCGCGCAACATCTCTTACCCCCTACACTCCCTTTTATCCCACACTCCCTCTTTGACATTTCACATTCGGCACGATGGGCAGGTGTATTACTATCATAACTCTTGGCGGGGTGACATCCTTGGGCTTGTTGACGGGATCTTTGGCTCTCGAAAGCTTCCTGAGCATCCCTGAATTCATTAGATCTTTGAACAACCAAGACTCCGTGCACTCGCAGGAGGGCCAAACCGTTTTGAAAAGCATAAAGACTCACTTGTCGATTTCCAATGTTGTCAACGTGGTCTTGGCGGCCTTATCGACCAGTGCCTTCAGAACTGCCTTCAAGTACTCTGGTCGCTCTGCAAAGCATCCATACTTGATCTACTCGGCGCTTGGCGCCCCATTGGCCCTCTTGGCCTTGTTTTACAAGGGCGGAAAGCCGTTGGTGCCGCTTACCGAAGACTTGAAGAACTACTGTGGTGGATTGAAAACGTCTAAGAAAGGCAACAAGACAGACGCTGGCGAGCCAACCGCCGCTCTGGCCGAGGCGTTGGAGCTGTCGTACGTGAACATTTCCGAGAGCTCGTCCAGCGACTCGTCTGCTGAGACACCTGAGGACTCCTTGTCCAACTCTGCATACTCTATTGAGGAGGAGGTGGAGAATGCGTTGAAGAAGAAGGAACGGCTTCACGAGCTAGACAACATTAGATCGGCGTTTGGTGTTGCTTCCTATATTGCCGGTGCGGCTTTTGCCATTTCTACTGTGGGCTTCTTGGGCGACCGCTACTTCATCTGAGTTTGCACGTGTTTTCAGAGCCCAGTGCTCAAGTGTTTCAGAGCTCAGCTCGAGTGTTTCAGAGCTCAGTGCTCAAGTGTTTCAGAGCTCAGCTCGAGTGTTTCAGAGCTCAGTGCTCAAGTGTTTCAGAGCTCAGATCGAGTGTTTCAGAGCTCAGTGCACGCTTGCTGATTCCTCAATGCTTGTGCAATGGTTGTATTACGATACTACTTGTAATAACCATGGCCTAAGATGGTGCTTTTCATTGCAACCGACGGCAAGAGCACGGTTTGCGATGAGTTCGAGTGATATTCTGTACGGTATTCGTAAATAGTTGCATGATATTTTGTACGGTATTTGAAATAGTTGCATGATATTTTGTACGGTATTTGAAATAGTTGCATGGTATCCTGCACCATATTTTCACAGTTCTATACCAGCTTCTGTACAGATCTTATTCTGTCTTATGTAAACGCCTCGCCAGCTGCTTACTCATGCGCGGGCTGGCCGCCACGGCTGCACCTGCATACAGCGCAACAAGGCTTATATATACCCAGCCTCCCGCCCTTCAACGGCCAATGTCTTCCTTCTACGAACTTACCCCCAAAGACGCCAAAGGCGCCGAATACCCATTCGACCAATTGAAGGGCAAAGTCGTTGTCATTGTCAACGTCGCCTCCAAGTGTGGCTTCACTCCTCAGTATAAAGAACTCGAGGAGTTGAACAAGAAGTATGCGGACCAGGACGTTCAGATCCTCGGTTTCCCATGCAACCAATTCGCCAACCAGGAGTCGGGAACCAATGAGGAAATCGCGTCTTTCTGCTCGTTGAACTACGGCGTGACGTTTCCTGTTTTGGCCAAGATTGAGGTCAATGGCGACAACGCTGACCCGGTGTACAAGTACTTGAAGTCGCAGAAATCGGGCCTCTTGGGTCTTTCACGGGTCAAGTGGAACTTTGAGAAGTTCCTTGTTAACAAAAAGGGCGAGGTTGTGGAGAGATACTCGTCGTTGACCAAGCCTTTGACCTTGACTGCTCAGATCGATGCTTTGCTTAAGGAGTAAGCGACCTGCATCTTGTCTAGGATCCTCTCCGGGTAACTAATAATAGCTAACCTTAATAATACTAATAGTAGCTAATCTTAATAATACAATACTTGCTTCTAGCGTGCACATTAGATCATCGTATGCTACGAATGAGAACCGTGTACACTAATCGATTATCTTGGAAAGCTTACTGCATAAAAATTCAGGTTATTCGGATTACCAAATGCAGAACCCGGCTCGAATCTTTGGCCGATATTCGAGATGTCAATCAATTTGAAGTAGTTTTATCTGCTCATATGTTCCTGCGCGCAAGGTGCGGCTGCAAGGAATGCCAGCACATGGGAACAACCTGAAACAACTTGAAACAACTTGAAACAACTTGAAACAGCCCGAAACAGCCCGAAACAAGCCTGAAACAGCCAACAGCCCTGGCATACCCAAGTGCAGGTGAATCTCGACCTGGCACGTGACTGCAGGTCGCGATCACACATGCAGGAACATAAATATTTTGGTCTCCGATCGGGTGCGCCGGTTGGGGAATCACGTGACCGTTCCACCGTTTTCCATGACTCTTCGCACCAATTCTGGGGAACTCCTTAAGCCACCGTTTTCCCATCCACAGTTCAAGTTGTATAAACACGCCAGTTTCAGATCCGTTTCAGATCCGTTTCAGATCCGTTCTAGATCAGTCTAGATCCGTTCCAGATCCGTTCAAACCACGCTTCCTAAGCTTTCGCTTCCAACGCCGCCACTATCCTACCCCTATCTTATCTTCCTGAGCCACACCAACTGACCGAAATCCATCCATATACTTCAGATGCCCAGCAATTTCGAAGCATACGAAGCAGGCCAGCTCCTACTCAATGGCAAGTACAAGTTTGTCAAGCAGATCCAGAAAGGCTCGTTTGGGCGAGTGTCGCTAGCGTTAGACACCACGAACGGCCGCCACGTGGCATTAAAGGCTATGCACAACAGCAGGGAGGTCGGCTTGATGGCCCGGCACGAAATTGAAGTGTTGCTTAAACTTGGCCATGCCAACAAACATATCTGCCAGCTTTTGGATAATTTTGAGACCGAGGAGTTTGTGGTTTTGGCCTTGGAGTACTGCGCCAACGGCGACTTGTACGATGTCATACACTCGGGCTATTCACCCAGTGCTGCGAATGTCTACAACTTGGCCAAGGAAATCCACCTGGGTTTGCTGTACTGCCATTCGTTGGATATCTACCATCGTGACATAAAGCCTGAGAATATCTTGTTCACCGACCAGGGTTACGTCAAGATCTGTGACTGGGGATTGGCAACATACGGTCGAACTAGCTCTGTTTTCAACGTTGGTTCAGAGAAATACATGGCACCCGAGTGTTTCTTGCACACACCAATCAGCCTGAACCCCTCGGTTGTGATCCAGTCTTACGACTGCAAAGCAGCCGACTTGTGGTCAGTGGGAATCACGCTTTTGACTGCCGTTTTTGGTACCGCCCCTTTCAAGCCTATTGAAAGCGTGCGTGAAGCGGGCAGCTCGCTTGATGGGTTCAGATTGCGGGGAAAGACAATCAAGAAGTCATTAGAATCGGACAGCAACTTCAAGAATTTTGTCTTCTACAACAACAAAAATGTCCTTTATGACATTTATCCGGACATGAACGAGACATGCTTCAATATATTCATGCACCTATTGAAGGCGGGTGGGGCCGAGGACGATTTGGCCAGCTACAACCAAAAGTGCCAACTGCGGGACTTCGACGCTTTTATTAAGGAATTGGGTGACAATTGGATGTACGGCTTGACTGTCTGGGAGGAGGAAGAGCTTTACAACGAGCTGGAGTCTGAGGAGATTGAGGGTGCCGAGGATGCCGTTTTCGACATGGATGACTTCAAGGATACTGAGAAAACGACAAGTGAGTTATTTGACGACCCGGGAAATAAGGAGTCTCCGAATCTGTCTTTGGTGAAAGAGACCTTTGATTTGTCGAAGCGCAGTGAAGCGTCCCACAGCATCCCTATTGAACAAAAGCATGTGCAAGCCTCCAGCATTCCCATGCCTTCTTTGACGGAGTCGTCGGCCGCGGAATTGTCGCAGCCCAAATCGTGGTGTGATCTTCCAGACGATTTAGACGATGCCGAGTTTTCCAAAATGTTTAACAGTTTGAGTTTCCGCAGTGCCCCATCGAAGCCAAATCTGTTGAAAGGTCGCCATATTTGCATAGTTGAGCAGGAGTTACTGGCTAGCCCCACGCCCATAGAATGGAACAACTACTGAATCGAGGTGCATTCAACCAATCCGAACCAGAGATATATTACGCAGGAATGACAAAAACAACACAGAGTTCGTAGTATAGCGCCGAGCTACTTAACAGTGGGGTCAGAATGACTGCCGATTTTACATCAATTACAACAGTTACATTAATTGCACAATTTTACACAAGTGCCAATTTCCACACAATTTTTCAGTTTCTCCACAATTTGCCAAATTCGTCACAATTCAGCAATGGTTTCCCTGTGCTATCGCTCGATGCAAATATTGCTACTTGTTCATTACATAAAAGATCCTGTACACAAGTCCCGTACCCCACCCTTAATAATTGCCACCCTGCAATTCGGTCAACACAATTCGGTGCTCGCATTCGCAGTCAGCCTAATTCGTGACCTGAATCGCCGAAGATAAGAGCGCCGCACCAAAAGCAGTCACGTGGCAAGAATTGGCGGGTGGCACCGGGTGTAGACCGGAGCCACGTGACCGCAGCGGTGCAGGCCCAGCAATGGCTTTGTGCAGGAAAAGAAGAAAGCCACCGCCAGCGTTCCCCGCAGCTCCGGTCCGCCGCCTGTTCCGGGATGACTCAGTACCGGCGAGCTCGGGCCTACACCGGGATAGACGCGAGCGCGCAGTATGCAGGGCGCGCCCAATTTTTTCACCGGCGCCAATATATAAAGGTGGCAGATCCGCTTTTTTCTCACTCCTCATATACACCATGTCTTTTAGAAACGCTACCCTCCGTTTAGCCCGCCAAGCTACTTCCAACGCTGCCAAGCAGGTTGCCGCCAAGAGAACCCTCTCTGCTTTGGCCACCAGACAAGCCCCAAGAATGGCCAAGTCCGCCGCCCCAATGGCCGTCCGTGGTGTCAAGAACATCAACTTCGCCGGCACCGAAGAGACTGTGCACGAGCGTGCCGACTGGCCCAAGGAGAAGTTGGCCGAGTACTTCAAGGACGACACTCTTGCCTTGATTGGTTACGGATCTCAAGGTTACGGCCAGGGTCTTAACATGAGAGACAACGGCTTGAACGTGATCATTGGTGTCAGAAAGGATGGTGCTTCGTGGAAGGCCGCCATTGAGGACGGTTGGGTTCCAGGCCAGAACTTGTTCCCAGTCAACGAGGCCATTGAGAAGGGTACCTACGTCATGAACTTGTTGTCTGACGCCGCTCAATCAGAGACCTGGTCCGAGATCAAGCCTTTGATCACCAAGGGTAAGACCTTGTACTTCTCGCACGGTTTCTCGCCAGTCTTCAAGGACTTGACCAAGGTCGAGACCCCAGCTGACGTGGACGTCATCTTGGCTGCTCCAAAGGGTTCTGGAAGAACCGTCAGATCTTTGTTCTTGGAGGGCAGAGGTATCAACTCTTCTTACGCCGTCTGGAACGACGTCACCGGCAAGGCCGAGGAGAAGGCCATTGCCATTGCCATTGCCATTGGTTCTGGTTACGTTTACCAAACCACCTTCGAGAGAGAGGTCAACTCCGACTTGTACGGTGAGAGAGGATGCTTGATGGGTGGTATCCACGGTATGTTCTTGGCCCAATACGAGGTCTTGAGAGAGAACGGCCACACCCCATCCGAGGCTTTCAACGAGACCGTTGAGGAGGCCACTCAATCCTTGTACCCATTGGTTGGTAAGTACGGTATGGACTACATGTACGACGCCTGCTCCACCACTGCCAGAAGAGGTGCTTTGGACTGGTACCCAAGATTCAAGGACGCCTTGAAGCCAGTTTTCACCGACTTGTACGAGTCTGTCAAGAACGGATCCGAGACCAAGAGATCTTTGGAGTTCAACTCTGCCCCAGACTACAGAGAGAAGTTCGAGGAGGAGTTGAAGGTGATCAGAGACATGGAGATCTGGAAGGTCGGCAAGGAGGTCAGAAAGTTGCGTCCTGAGAACCAGTAAGCAGACTGTGCAGCACATTGGCCAAGAACGGCTCGCTGCGTTTCATTTCTATTTCCGCACGGCGGTAATTTATGTAAATATATAGCATAGGGACATGTTTGTTGAATAAACTATCCTCGAGAAACTCACCGGTAGTGGAGCGAAGACGGCGACGATGCAGCCCTGGGCGCGCGCACGTGATTAGGGCTTGCCCTCGGAATACGTGGCGTCGGGCCGGTGCACCCCCGGAACTCGCGCACGCACGCGCGCACTGAAAAACCCAGCGAAAAACTTCTCACTATTCTCTTCCACATACAATGGCTGTCGGTAAGAACAAGAGATTGTCCAAGGGAAAGAAGGGCTTGAAGAAGAGAGTCGTTGACCCTTTCACCAGAAAAGAATGGTACGACATCAAGGCCCCAACTACCTTCGAGAGAAGAGATGTTGGTAAGACCTTGATCAACAAGTCCACCGGTTTGAAGAACGCCGCCGACGGTTTGAAGGGCCGTGTCGTCGAGGTCTGCCTCGCCGACCTCCAGGGCTCCGAGGACCACTCCCACAGAAAAGTCAAGTTGAGAGTTGACGAGGTCGAGGGCAAGAACTTATTGACCAACTTCCACGGCATGGACTTCACCTCCGACAAATTGAGATCCTTGGTCAGAAAGTGGCAATCTTTGGTTGAGGCCAACGTCACCGTCAAGACCGCTGACGACTACGTCTTGAGAGTGTTCGCCATTGCCTTCACCAAGAGACAGGCCAACCAGGTCAAGAAGACCTCTTACGCCAAGTCCTCCAAGTTGAGAGAGGTCAGAAAGAAGATGATCGAGATCATGCAGAGAGAGGTTTCCAACGTGACCTTGGCTCAGTTGACCTCCAAGTTGATCCCAGAGGTGATTGGCCGTGAGATTGAGAAGTCCACCCAGTCCATCTTGCCTTTGCAAAACATTCACATCAGAAAGGTTAAGTTGTTGAAGCAGCCTAAGTTTGACTTGGGTGCTTTGTTGGCTTTGCACGGTGAGGCTGTTGTTGACGACAAGGGAAAGAAGGTTTCTTCTGGATTCAAGGATGTCGTTTTGGAGTCGGTTTAGATTATGAGTAATGAGGTGGCCACGAGACCGGTGGCAAAAACAAAGAGTTAGCATGACACATTGTAGCAGCGCCAGAGAAGCAATGGTGGATCGCCAAAGGACGTCCTGCAGCCAAGCACGAGTGTCAACTCCAGCTTCGGTGCAGTTTTCGACAAACAGATACACTGGTCAATTTAGTCAGGCTCCGTGAAACTTAGCGCCTCCATGGCGTACTGGAGACGGTGTATGCAGGACGGGGTTGCGCGTGACATGGCCCAGCTCCACAGTGCACAATCTACATCCAACTTTCTCCACCTTCATCAGCACCCTCCGAAGCAATTGGTGCACAAAACAGCCCAATTCGAAATGAGCGACGACGACGACGACTGGTCGTATTCGTTTCCCCCCTCCAGGGACTCCTTTTCAGATCCGCCCAAAGAGACGGTTCCGCTTGACGCCGTTAGTGGGTTGCTAGCGACACAGCTCCAAAGCGACCCGAATTCCCGAACCCATGCAGCGTCCACGTCTATGGATTCCAAAATCACCATCCCCGACGACTCCGTTCTCAACTCGCTTTCCACGGATCCGCCGCCAGACTCATCCACAACAAACACAGCGTCACTCTTCATGAACAGCAACCACGGCTCGCAGCTGGCAGGGTTACAGGCGGCGTTCAAGCCGAAGTCGGCACCCGCCAATCCACAGACCACCATGAAAGATGCCAACTCCATTATTTCGAAGGAATCCACCAACGCCTTAGCTAACGCCGAGATTCTGGATCTTTCACCACCATTGACCCCAGCACTGGATTTCCGCAACTCCATTCGCATCTGGCAGCAGAAACAGCAGCAGCAGTCCAGCCTTGAAGATCTCCGTGGCGGCGATGACGTGTACCCTGGGTCACCTCTCTACCAGGAACAATTCGACGCCACATCACCAACATCGCAAGATGTTGAAAACGGCGACGGCCCCAAAGTAATTGCCTATCGGAAGGGGTCCAACCGGCGCAAGCAAAGCGCGTCATACCATGCTTTGGACACTGATGATAAGTTTGACCCTCGGCTTTACGTGGAGGAGAAATACAAGGACACCAATTACCACTACACCACGATGCAGCGGAACGTGGACTTTCATCAGATTTTCAAGAGCTTGGATCTCACTGACCGCTTAATTGATGACTTTGCCTGTGCTCTAAGCAAAGAGATTCTTCTCCAGGGTCGCATCTACATCACCGAGCACTGTGTGGGCTTCAACTCCAACCTCTTGGGCTGGGTCACCACGGTGGTTATTCCGTTCGAAGACATTACTAGAATTGACAAGAAGTCCACGGCCGGTCTTTTCCCCAACGGAATTCAAATCGAGACCGCAGACTCCAAACACAACTTTGCAAGCTTCATTTCTCGCGACTCCACCTACGATCTTATTCGAACTGTTTGGCTGGCTTCCACGGGAAAAGATGTGGCGGAGCTCAATAAAAACCATACAAACCCTGACGTCAAATTTGTCGGCGCTAACCAGCAGATTTCCGAATACATCTTGTCGATTGATGAGGATGCCTCCGAGACGCGGGCACAAGCGGCCGAAGGGGAACGCAATAGCACTGACGAAAAGAAAGGCACTCCTTCAGCTCAGATCAGAAAGCTCAAGCCCAATAGTGCATATGGCAATCCCGGGCCAGATACCCGCGGGCCCACGACAATCACAGGCGAATACGAGGACTCGCAAGACGAAACCGAAGTGATAAACGAGACCATAGAGTGTCCGTTGGGTCTCGTGTTTGAAATCCTATTCGGTAGAGACAATCCGGCATTTCACCGACAAGTTCTTGAGGACCAGGGTGCAACCGAGGTCTCAGACTACGGTGATTTCCATAACTCCGAAAAGTCTGAATTCTTGGAGCGCAGCTACTCTTACAGAAGACCATTGGGGTACTCTTTGGGACCCAAGTCTACCAAGTGCAATGTGGTGGAGCACATTGAAAAGTGTGACTTTGACTCCTGTGTGGTGGTGCTCTCCACCACCGTCACTCCTGACGTGCCTTCCGGTGGTTCGTTTAGCGTCCGGACCCGCTACTACTTAACATGGGGCAATGACGGCTCCACCAATTTACGCATTGCGTTTTATGTGAAATGGACAGGCCGTTCGTGGATTCGAAATGTGGTTGAAAAGCTGACGTTGGCGGCTCAAACGACAGTCAACCGCAACATTGTCGATAGTTTGAAGCAAGAAGTGGAAAAAAACACACAATTGTCGGAAGCCCTGGCTGAAGAACTCGAAAAAGTTACTGTGGTAGAGGAACCACAACAAGTGATACCAGAGTCTCCTCAAATCTTGCCTGCAGTGAACGAAGCAGCGCAAATTTCCGAGAAATCGAGCCAGTGGAGTGTACTTGCCTTTGGGTTGGTGTTGACACTTCTCTGTTTCGTGCTCTATTTGCAAATTCGGTTGTATGGTACGGTTTTCGAGACAAAGAAGATTTTGACCAAGCAGTTGGAGTTGATCTCCAACCTTCTGGAACTCTTGGTTGAAAATGAAAATGCACCGTGGTGGAACAAAGTATTTGCAGAGGGAAAGGACTCTCGGAAAAGGGAGAGGGCGATTTTTCTAGCCAAACAGGCGCTACTCTTACTTGAAGGCTCGCAAGAGAAGCTGCTCCGAGCCACGCTCGAAGAGGTTCTATAGTATGAGGTATAATGGGAACTATATACAGATTTATCGTAAGTTCTAACCCAGCGAAGTTGGCAACGGGATTGCATGCTGAAATGCCTTTGTTAGATCTAACACACGCGAAGTTTGCCATTCACATTCAGCACATTCAGCTCTTCATGGCGCTCGATGATATTCATATCTTCAAGAGTGTGCACAGCGATCTTGTCGTTTTCCTGGTTGAGCTCAAAGATAAACACCCCCAGAATTTTCCGTTCAAGCTGCGTGTCGTGTTTGGTCAAGCCAATAACCCCCTTACCCCAGTCAGAAATGGAATTGGAAACGGACCAATCGGGCTTGTGCAAGAACTCGCCGGCATCAATCCGGGCCCATCGATGGGAGCCCAATTTGGCGTCGGAGGTGGAGGTGGAGGTGTTGAGCATCAGCAGGTCCTGCACAAGGTGATGGCATCCTTCAGAGCAAGTCGACCAGCGAACATAGATCTTTGTAGCCTGGTCCAGACAACAGCTCAGGTCTTTGGATGTGCGCATCAGCTCGATGTGCAATTGCGCTTTTGGGTTAAGCACCAACGATGTGAGAAACAACTGGGCGGCCTTACAAGTGGCGTAGTAGGACACGTGACCACGGATACTGGGCAAATACGAGTTTATCAGCTCGAAATGCGACGGGCAGATTCGTAGAAGCACGTCCTCCAGAACAAGCGCTTTGGGAAGCGAATGCTGGACAAGTAGTGGCACATGTTCTCTAAGGAGGTCGACCATGGCACCAAGATTGGTGGCTCGTTGCTGTTGGCGCTGTTCTTGCTCTTTATTCTGGTGGTCTAAAAAGAACACTGTCCAGTGGCGTCGCCGGGGATCTTTTGGCGGTAAGCGCATAACGGGGCTCTGTTTCTGATGAATGGACAGGTGATTCAAAATGAGAGACCTGTCATGCTTCTCGGCTTTCAAGAGAGCTGAAAGGGGTTCTGGCGGCAATGAGCGAGTGAGGGGTCTTGGCGGCAATGGGCGAGTAAGGGGACATTTGGGTAGATGAGTTGTAAGCGGTGTGTGGGTTTCCTTCTCTAGGCGCCTCAACAGACGCCAGCGATGAAACATTATTGAAGGCTCGGAGCAGTCGATTACCGCAGTCCGGCGACGGCAGGTTTCTTTGAGTAGCTGGAGGAAAAAGAAGGTGTTTGAATGGCTGAGGAAAAAGAAGGTGTTAGTGAAGTGTGGAGAATCGCGGGCGCGATATGCACTACACCAACTCAAGCTATTAGTGCACAATTGAGCCAATTGAGCCCAGATTTTGGTACAAGTGAAGCCTACAGAACGGTGTTCGTTGGTCGTTGAGTATACGCAGTACACTACTCTTGCTTGGTGTCCAAAGGAGTCAATCTCAAGTATGGCTTGATGATTCTGAACTTGGGAAACAAGGTCTTGGCCTCCTCGTTGGTGACAGATGGGTGGACAATGACATCATCTCCAGGAACCCAGTTGATAGGAGTGGTGATTCTGTGCTTGTCTCCGGTCTGCAAAGAGTCCAAAACTCTCAAGACCTCGGCGGTGTTTCTACCGGTGGAAGCAGGGTACGACAAGATCAATCTGATCTTCTTCTTAGGGTCAATGATGAACACCGATCTGATGGTGAATTGAACACCCTTGTCGTCGACATTGGTGGCATCCTGGTAGTCAATCATGTCGTAGGCGTGGGCAATCTTTCTGTCGGCATCGGCAATGATAGGGAACGACAACTTGGAGCCGGTGATCTCGTCAATGTCCTTGATCCATGCCTTGTGGCTCTCGGTGCCGTTGGCGGAAAGACCAATCAACTTGGTGTTTCTCTTCTCGAACTCAGGCTGCAATTTGGCGAAAGCTCCCAACTCCGTGGTGCACACGGGCGTGAAGTCGTCTGGGTGGGAGAACAAAATGGCCCAATTGTCGCCGATGAATTCGTGGAAAGAGATCTTGCCGTTGGAGGTTTCGGCGGTGAAGTCGGGGGCAGTGGAGCCCAATCTCAAGGTACCTTTGGGAACGTCGGCCATTTTTTGTTTGGCACTCCAGGTGTGGCGGGCGCTGTCTTATATACTCCGCACTGGAACACTGCGATGGCAACTTCGCACGTGCCGTCGGACAATCGCGACCGAGATCGCCTGAAACCTTCTGTACAGGCTGCAACATCAGATCGGAGCCGCCAATGCCGCTTCGGGTAATGAGGCTTACTGGACTGCATGCTACCGCCGGAATTGGCAGTGCCGAGCTGGAAAGCGCACGTTTGAAATGCCCAATTGGTAACCTAAGAAGCGTAGCACGCCATTGCACTGTGTGCAGGACCACCTGACCCTGGCCCTGGCACCAGCACATTAGCTGTGTTTGCAGATGAGGAGGGCGGTGGAGGCGGTGGCGATCTCGTACCCAGGGCGACCACCACTCCGTGTTTATCTCGTAGCGGTCATTATTCTTACATAATCAGACACTTGTCTTCCTTGGGCACGCCAGGGTTCTGGATGCGTTCAATCTCGTCCACCAAGGTCACAAACGACCTGTTGATGTTCACGTTGTCTCGCACAGACGTCTCCAAAAAGCCACAGTTGAACTTGCGGGCCAACGCCTCGCCCTCGTGGCTCTCCACTTGCCGCTGGAAATTCAAATCACACTTATTGCCAACCAAAACGACCGGGATGGAGTCCATGCCCATGGAGTTCAAGATCTTGTCTCTGATGACCTCAATCAACTCGAACGACTGCCGTGACGTCACGGAGTACACTAACAAGTAGCCATGGATGCCGATCAAGTGCTTCTCGGTCATGATGGAAAACTCATCTTGGCCGGCGGTGTCCAAGATCTCTATTGCGTACTCCTGGCCTTTGTATGTGATGGTCTTGGAGAACTGGTTCTCGATGGTTGGGTAGTATGATTCAACAAAGTGGTCTTCCACAAAGCGCACCGTCATTGACAGCTTGCCCACGGCTCTGGACCCGACCATGGCTAACTTGCGTGCCTTGACCATGTGGATGGTTGTATGCCTTGTTTGGTGGTTGTATCTCTAATAGCCGCCAGGGTGACTTTGGCGGGTTTTTGGCGGAATTTGGCGGAATTTGGCAGGACTTTGCAGGCGAGTGCTTTTCTAAGACTTTGATTCTCTGGCTGAGTAAGCGAGTGCCGTCTATGTGTGGTGGGGAAGTCCGATGATAAGTAGTAGGTGCGATACAAGAGCATTTTTATCGTCTTCGCTTAGTAGATTGTACTGCACATAGGCCTAGCCCGAGGCTAAGCCAACCTCATAAAATGAAGAGTGGCTGGTGTTAAAACTATACAGCTACTATTTACTCAGCCCACTTCAAAACCTCCAAGCTGGTCACCACAATGAATATGGTGGTCGGCAACGTCAACACCACATAGCCCCAGAAGAGCACCCCCGCCATTTCTTTCTGATAGACGTTATTCAATTGTGTGATTTGCGAGAGCTGGATGGCAGGAGGCGAAATGGTGAGTAAAAAGCCCACAATCAAGAAAATGGGGTCGTCCAAAATTGAAACGTTGATGAACTTCACGCATGCTGCGATGAGTGGCAACAACACAAATGACGGAAGAATCATGCGCGAGAGCAAGGACGCGAAGAGAATCTTTTTATAGTTGCGGGATGCTGGCGGTATATCCGATGAGGGGTACAAGTTTGAGCCCATGACGATGAGAATCAAGGGAATGGAAACAGACCCCAACTGTTTGATGGCTTGTGTGAGGGTGTTGTTGACAAAAGTGCCCTCTTTAAAGAACAAGTTTTGCAAAGGGGGAACGCTGGCCACGAAAATGGAGAGTGCCATGGCGTACAACGGTGGGTTCATGAACTGCAAGAAGTCTTGCACGTATTTAGAGTTGACAAACGCACCCCACTTCTTGCCAAACCAAAATGAACTGGCGCCGGACGATGCGCTGGTAGTTTTGACTGCTGTATTGTGGCTTTCATCGGAAGTTGCAGTCTGGTGCTGCTCATGCGATGGCGAAGGCTCTATGGCGAGCGCGCCGTCATCGAGAAGACGACTTCTCTCAGTCACCTCGGCATCAGCCACTTCGCCAGCGTATGTGGAGAGTTCAAGCTGAGAGCGTTTTCTCAAGAGTACATTGAATCCCCAAGACCAGCGGAGAATCTGGCCCAATTGCTGGAAGATCAAGAGGTACAAAATGCCCCGCGATGCCACTTTGTCTGGGTTATCGTCGGGAATTTGATCCCATAACAAGTCCGGCAACGTGGCAGCCAAAGTCAAGGTCAACGACACTGGAAGCGAGTTGGAATTGCCGAACACGCCCATGGCCGTGACAAAGTCCAGCTCTGGCGCATTGAGCCCAAGCCAGCGGGACGTAATCCGCGAACAGCAATAGGAGGTTGCGGTGGAAATCACAAAAAGCACAGGGATGATCAAGATGTCATCCAACTTGCCAACAGAAAGCGATGATGCAAGCTTTGAAAAAACCAAGCAAGGCGTAAAGAGATCCACATTCAATGCTGAAATAACCTTCTGGCCGGACGACGTGAGTAAGCCTGACCTTGCGGCGATGAAACCGCCAATGCAAATGATCACCACCTGAATAACTGCCTCGAAAGTGAGGAGATTGATGGCCCCAAACGACAAGTCTGGGTTTAGAGGCTCAGAGCCTCGCACGGAACGTGCCATGTGAGATAGTAGTTGGAGCATGAGGAAAAAGAAGTGGCGAAGTCAGCTAATACTCCCAAAGGCAACTTGCGCGACCGGCACGTGGCATGCGCGATAAGCGTCTGCGTGAGATAACGTCACCGCGGAGCAAGGGGCGCTGCATAGAGACGGTGGTACTGTATACAGCCCGAAAAACTGGCGCCGCTTTTGATGTCGTCTGTCCTGCGGCCCTCTCGCAACTGCCGGGTGGCGGCTCCCGTGACGGGACGCCCGCTCGCAGTGTGTCCTGCACAAAGAATACGTTAGATTGGTGTATATGCAGGATGGTCTTCGCCACGCGGCGATGATGAGGGAGGGATCGACTGCGTCCCGTGGATGGGTGTCACGTGACCACCTCCGGTACCCCACAGAGCGGGCCTAGCATATGGCGTCCAACGGCTTGTTTCGATTGAAGACTTTCGAGAAGGAGATTTCCCAACACAGCAAAGAAATCTGAAGCATACAAGGAACACGAAGGGCTGGTGGCGGAGTGTACGGGTGCGCGCGTGAAGTAAATAAACATTTTGTTCCTTACTCCATCGCAAACGACCATGCCTCGACCGAACACAAGCAAAATCAATTATCCCTTTCTAGACCACCTGTCTCCAGGAAAGCCGCTAGCCTCATCTTCTCCCCCGGGCCTGGTGCCCTGGTACAAGCTTTCTGCGCAGGAATCTAGCATAGATGAGCTGGATGCCGCCGACCAGCGGCTAGATCTCCTAAGTGCTGCTTCTACGCCACTCCACGTGTCACACATCAAGCCCGTGCTTTTCACATCACCTTTGAAGAAATTGGATGATTTGCATTTATCCCAGGCGAAGCACGTGCGGAGCACTGGCCACAATCATGATGACAGTGACGACTCCGACAGCCCCAATTTTGATGCTGGTAATCAAACCATAGCCGGATCTCCTTATTCATCTTCAGGTGGGTCTGACTCGACAAATGATACAGATATGCTAGCGGAGTCGGCGAAACCCAAGTTCATCCGAAAGCGGAAGCACACAGAGTCCCCCATTGCCATGGACCTCACGTCGTCGTTTCATCCGGAAGACAAGACCATTCCCCACAACACCACCAACGACATGTCGGTATTTTGTGGAAACGAGACAACGGACTCCATACTCAAGGCAAGTTTCTCTGCTTCGGACTCCACGCCGTGTCCCGTTCCCCGCAAGAAGATGAAGCTAGTTCAAACTTCGTTTGAACACACGCCATCACAGCCGTCCAAGTTGTCTCTGCTGGTGCTTGATTTCAACGGATCCCGAAAAATCTCTGCTTCTAGCGCTCCGCTCTTGAGCAAGCTTAACGATGCTACAGAGAAGGAAAATGGCTCTCCAAAGAGCTCCTTCATGTCGCCCCAATTCTCGCATAAGGCTGTTAACTCCACACCAATCAGTCTGTCGACACCTGCTAATTCTAGGTCTGCATCGCCAGAAACTTACAAGGAAGTATCAGATGAGGAAGTCAACGGCTACAAGTTCATCAAGCCGAGCTCCAAGTTTCAATACCAAACTCCACAATCTCGGTCCACCAACGACGCGCCTTACTACCATAGTGTTAAGAGCTACACCAAGGCATTTAATTCTAACAAATTTGAAGATCTTCCGAGAAAATACGAGATTGTGGGCGACTTTCCTGTCTCTGCAGCCGGACTCATGGACGAAGAAGACACCAGTGTGCACTTTGCTGACAAGCGCATCAACGACCCATACCTTGGGCCCAGCAACAAAACTCCGGATACAAGCGAGCTTTTGGAGAACTACTTGAGGTCCACAAACAAGTTGCCTCTTCAGGCCCATTTTGAGAGGGAACTTAGTAACAGCGACATGAATACTTTGCTTAGCGACGGCGTGTCGGTGATGCGCTTTTACGATACAATTGTCAATGCTGAAGACAAATTAGCCTTTCTCAAGAAGGAGCGGCTTCGTTGGCACCCAGACAAGTGGGTGCTGCGAATTGAAGATTCCATTTTCGACAAGTCCAACATCGACAGTGTCAGTCAGGCTATCAACACTCTCATAAGTGACCTTTCTGACAGGTCACGTGGGACCTGGTCCTAGGTCGGTATAGGGTCCCTACCAGCGTAGATAATGACTACAATAACTTTAATGATGACAATGATTACAATAACTATAATGATAAATGATTACAACGACTATTATGATCAATGATTACAACAACTATAATGATCAATGATTACAACAAATATAATGATACGAAAATCACTTTTGTTACACATGGCACGTGGTGATGTAATGACTATAAAGCTTCAGCCTTGTCTTTCGGCGTGGATGCGCCGCTGGCAGGGTCTTCCGTCGCGTCCTTAGGGGCCAAATCGATCTCCTCATCTTCGTCGTTGACCTCCTCCTCGATATCTTCCTCTTCATCCAAGTCTTCCTTCTCGTCTTCCATGGCCTCTTCGTCATCCTCCTCTTCCTCTTCTTCTTCTTCTTCCTCTTCTTCCTCGTCAACTTGTTGTTCCGGCGGGTACTGTTCCGCGGAGGCGTC
This sequence comes from Metschnikowia aberdeeniae, assembly GCA_002370615.1. Lineage (NCBI taxonomy): Eukaryota > Fungi > Ascomycota > Pichiomycetes > Serinales > Metschnikowiaceae > Metschnikowia > Metschnikowia aberdeeniae. Next base: position 548,470 of record NKZB01000126.1, read on the forward strand.
TTCATTGTCCCAGACGATATTGAAGCGGGTGACTCTAGGCTTCTCGGCCAAAATGTTGCGGGCAACGTGCCCCACCTGCACCTTTGCCGGAGGATTTTCTCTTAACTCCTCGGAGTCGTACTCATTGTTCACATAGTAGCCAACTCTGACAAATTCCCTACCAGCGTAAGAACAGCTCAATAATATCACCGTGACACTAACAAGCTCGCTGGCGGGAATCAACTCGGGAGACGGGGGGTCTGCCTGAAAAAGAAACTTATTGATTCCAACCGGCACTGGGCCCACCAAGATGGAGTCCAACTCCTGGTCGTGATCTAGCGACCGCGAGCTACCCACATATGTGAGTTTCCACTCCAAGTCCTCTTTCAAAGGCTCCAAGCACTCGAAGGTGATTTCGAACTCGTAGGGGTCGGAGAATTTGGCGGGATTATTCAACACCTCGATTCCTAGTAACGAAACGATCGACATGGTGAGGAATGTGTGGAGTAGCGAAGTGAGAAGACGCGTTATTGTCTGTGGGCGGCGATGCGCGCGGTTGCACCCAGAGCGTATGGAGGATCAGCCTGACACTGGGAAAATCATACTTTAATTGGATTTTTGGTTGTTTTGGCCGTTTCACTCTGGATTGGCTGCGTGTGAATTTGGTCTTTTTAGCTGTTTTCTATTGATTTCTTTTTAACTGTTTTAGGATTTTTCTGATTTGATTCTGATTTGATTATATATGGTACATACATGGTTCCGTCCGCGATTTCTATATTAATCTGGCCCTGCAGTGCAGAAACATAAATACGAATACAACACCCAAAGGTATTTATTCACCCTGCTCAATATTTGTCAGCTCAATATTTCACCTCCTTCTCCCACCATGAACTTACTCACGTGATCAGACAACCCCGGCTCCGGGTCTCGAGTCTACGGGGTGCTTATCCTGAGTGCGCGTCATGTGATTGATACTCACCACATTCTTCCTACCATGGATCCGCCCGCCCAGCCAAGCACCGAAACTATCCAGCCCGAGCACCCGGAAACGATAGACTATAACCGGGTGTATGCAGAGCTTCAAGAGAAATACCACGTGGCGTACTCCAAATCACAAAAGCTCTTCTCCACTGAGCAGGCACAACGCAAAACGCTCTACCACTACCAGAGGCGTATCAACGCCGTTCTAGACTTGCTTGCAGACTCCGAGGAATGCAGCGCAGACTTGGACACAGATTTGGTTCCGGTGCTTGACTCGGACCGCATCTTGGCCATTATCCAAAAGGATCCTGCTCTAGAGAAAGAGCTCTGGCTGGCTTATAAAACAGCCGCTGGCCACGACGACATGTCCATTCAATTGAAGGAATCCAGCGTCATAGACCTCATGGTCGCCGAAATGATCCCTGAGCTTCCCAACGACGAGCTAGATAACGTGGAGATGAATCCCCAGGACACGGATATGTGGACAAGGAGGAATTTTTCTAATCTTGTGATCTCCAAGTTCCGGCCGGCCGTGGTCAAAGCTCGTGGCGTCAGGGAATACTACGAGGAACCTACAAATAAGCGGCGCCGTCGTGCCAAGGACCCCGCTTAAGTGGTATCTGATGCATGTCTCACTCATAACTACTTCATGTGCGGTGATCTGCACTAGTTTGGCTATACCCCAAATTTCCTGGTCGACGAATTGTGCCTGGTTTTCCTCACCAAACTTTCCATGATGGCGGAGGTGTCAAACAACTCGAAGAGAAAGACTCGTCCTTTGTACTTGAACTTTCCACGGTCAATGAGCCGAATGGTTTTTAAAAACAAGTTCTGATTGGCGAACACGCTCGGGTTCTCTCCTTTGATCCGAAGCAACTCCTTCCGTGCTTTTTTCTCGATGCGCCCAAGCACTGAGCTGAAATAATTGATCAAACTCAAGACCTTCTCGTCAATCTCCTCGTAGTTTTCGATCACCACTTCGTCTTCCAAATCGAGGTGGTTGTTGACGTGGATTGCTTCATCCAAACTAAACAACGAGTAGTAAGTCGGATCGTTGTAAGGGTTAAGAATCTCCACCATTGTGAAGCTACCTTCCTGCATGAACTTGGGGTAAGCTAACGATTGCTTCGTTTGACCTGAAGTACACGAGACCCAGTCAAGTTCATCGAGGAGCTCAAGGCCCTCCACTGTGTTGGCCATCTTGCCGAACTGATAGAACGCCAACCCACGGATTTGCCAGCTGCTCGAGCATTCAAAGACCCGTTTCAAGATTTCAACTATATGCACTCCAGTGGCATTGGAGGTGTACATGGGTTCCAAGATTTGCACGCCGTATTTCGCCGAGAGGATCTCGCCTAAAACCCAGATATACTGCTTGAGCCTTCTCAAGAGATAATCTTTCTGGGCACTCACGGGCCAGTCTGCAGAAGCGTGGTCAGTTGAAAGTGCATCTTCCTGACTGGCATATAGTGGCTCTCGGATCTTTTCGTCACCAAAATAAAACGGACTATTATTCAGGTAGTTTGGAATACTTTCATCCGGCGTATAAAGTGGTTCCAAGTCAACGCTTTGAAAAACGGAGAATTCGCTGTATTTGGGGCCGCCATCGGACGCGCCATCATCATCAATTATTTTGAGCCTGCAACATAATTGCTTGATTTTTTCCGTGATTTCGTCGAGTATGTGTCTTTTGTTGTTGAAGAAGTTGAAGCCTTCTTCAGTAGCAAGAAGGTACTTGAAAAAGTGCTGCAAACCGGTATCAGTTTCTTTCCGAGATGGCGCCAGAAGATAAGGATAGAAATGCAGCTTGAGCGAGTGTTCAATGGCGTCAATGTATGCGAAAGACTGAAGCTGTTCGATGCTTGCCATGAACTTTTGGTCAATGTATCCGTTTTGTTCAAGAAAGCGGAATCCGAGTGGACTGGTACAAAACTCAAGAAGCAAAGCCGTCCCGATTTTTGAGCTGGAGAGGACAGCCGCACTGGGGCGCAATTCTATAAGCATATCGATTTTTTCAAGGTTGCCCTTGACAATAAAGTGCTCATGCAAATATCCAATGGCCTTGTCCACAACCTCTTTGGAAGAGTCGTAGAGTAACGTGACCAACGAGCGGACGAGTAGGCCCTGGCATTCGTCAAAGTGCCCGATTTTAGGCAACACATTTTCAAGTACAAACATCTTGATCTCAGAATTCGAGTTGCTCAACGATTGGTCTAGCAATAATCGCGTGGGACTTTTCAAAGTATAGTTGAGATTGCTGAGAATATTGCAAATCAAATAGTTGTTGGTTTCGCTTGTCAGGCTCCCCTGGATGATGTTCATGATGAGCTGGAAAAACTGCCAACGTTCCAAGATTTCGAGCCCACGAGCACTGGCCGAGAAGATTCCTATGAACCTGACATACCCAATCGAAAGTGTAGTTTCCAACCGCTTACGTGAAAGGATCGGGTCCTTACTCGATATACCACTGAATGGATCCACCTGAGCAAATGCCTCTGCTATTTGTGCCATTAGCTTGTTTGAGGCGATCAACTGAGCACCCTCGTCATGGCATAGAAGTGATTCCAAAAGTTGTGCACCGACAGTGATGACAGTCTTGGGCTTCTTAATTTGAGGGTTCTTGGGGCTGAAAGTGAGGGACAATGTACTAAATCGGTACTTGAAAGGACGCAAGAACAGGAAGAAGATCTTCAAGAAGCGAGGGTATTTCTCCTGGAGCTCTGCGAAGCGCTGAGGGTTTCTTAAAGGCCCAGAGAATAAGTGGGAGAGCGAGGTCATTCCCCAATCGTTGAAGTCCTTCAGAGCTAGAACTTTGGTGTGCACAATGAGATTTTTGAACACATTGTCGCTCATAGTCATGCGGTGCTCCAACGCCAAATCCCTGACCACGCTCTTGATTTCCAAATTCGTTCCCACACCTGATTCTTTTTGCCTGATTTTCGTGGCAGCTTCGATCTTGCTGAGTGAAGTTAGCGAGAGTTTTGAACTATACGCAACTAGAATGTGGTCGTTGTAGAATTCTGCAGGCAACAAAGTAGCACATAGCTCAAATATGTTGGTGAGCAAAAATGTGGCCTTGGATGTGTTTTCTTCGCATCTGTTTTGGTCGACGATTTCAAAGAGACTGGGGAGAAGCTCGCAATTAAGGAGAACCTTTAGAAGAAGCCCACGATAATGAGACACAATCGAGTACTCAAAGCTCTGCGGATTTAAGAGGTGAAAATCGAACCTGGGCCCGGAAAGACTGGTGGGACGTTCGTCGCTATTGATGTAAGCCTGAATACCGGAGAACAAGTCCCCGATGGACAGATCCTCGAGCCAGGGGAGGCTTTTGATGTAGAGCAAATCAAGGATAAGATCCAAAATGATGCTGCGTAGCTTTGTGTTTCTCTTCTTCAAATTGGACAATAGCACTTTGATCGGATTAAATTGGTTGTGGGTGTAGCAAATGAGCCCAGTCCAGGTTTTCAAAAAGAAGGAAAGCAAAAAAGACATCTTCAAAGCCTTATTATAGTATTTTTTGGTGTTTGGAATCTTTCCATCGTCGTTATCTTCAAACAATGTGAAGACAGAAGTGAGCGAGTCCAAATCGAAACCGTTCCGGAGAAATAGTCGGGCCTGAGGAATATCAAGAAGCGTGAGCATGGTGACTATTCCCGAAAGAGAAATCTCCACGCTGCCATTGATTATGGAGTGGATTAAGAGCCGCAACCCTCCTCCATGGAACGCGATATCCGGCTTAAGCACAGCGATTTCCGAGATTGTCTCAATGCACATGCGAACAAAGCCATAATTATTGTCATTTTGAAGCTCTGTTTCTGCCTGTGGTGCCTCGTCAAACTCGTGATCCACGCACGCCACCAACGCTTTAACAATGCCAATTGAGAGATAGTCGGACCCACTTGGAATGTTCAAAAACTCACGGATCAACTTCAATGCCTCTTCCTTTTCAAGTAGCGGTGCTTGTGTTGACAAGGTCACAATGAGGAAGATGAGGATCTTCAGCTGGATGAGGTGCTGGAGTGCCTCTTGGCTGGCACACAGATACCTCAATATGCGGTATGCAGCAGCACGGAGTTGTGGTTTCGAATCGTACAACATGAATTGGATTCTGGAAACCACATTCTGCGTAAGAATCTCGCCTTGCAACGCAGGGTTGTCGATCAAAAGCGCCACAAGTTGGTTTGCTTTGGGAAGGGTCACGTGTAGATCATCCTTATCCTTGACGGAAATGCTATGAAGAATGTCAGTGAATGTCCACGTGGCTGTCTCCAAATTATGCGAAACAGAGTCATCAATTGGGCGGAGGCGCTGGGGTTTGTAGCTTTCGACGGAGCTGATATTGAAGCTGTCAATAGTGTAAGAACGGGCACGGGAACCAAAGGAGTCGGGGTCCGACACAGGAGTGACGATTCCCAATCCGGATGTGGATTCGCCAGACTTGAGCGCCGGGAATAGTGGGGCATTGGCGTGGCTGCCATTGACCATAGTAGCACGAAGCGTGTGTGAACGGGCATGTCATGTGACATGGAGGTGCGCGTGGCAGTATGCAGTGCTGCTCCCATACAGAGGCGAGGCGGTTTCAAACTGGCACCTTCTAGATTACTGCAGAGAGATGCAGATAGCCTGAACGCTTAGTCCCGTTCATCCATGCAGTATCTCTGACTAGGTTGGCGTGTCTACGCCATGGGACTGCAAACAGAGCCCGGACAAGAAATGTCCGTCAGGCCGAATACGGAACGGGTTGAATTAGCCACTATCCTGGGAAAAGCACTGAACGCGGCCAACCAGCAGAGTAACAAGTGGAACGGTCAATCGAAGGACACGCATGAAATTACAAGACAGAATCAGAAAAAATAGTAGCGGAATTGTTCCTGGACCATGAAACGGCTGTGAAACGTGGCTCACGTGATGTGCCCGGAAAAGTTCTGTCGCACGGCTTTCGACCAATCGAGGCCGATTGCGGTCATTCTTTTTCAATCGCGGCGTGCTGATCTTCTACTCGCGCATAAGCGCCTCATTGCTCCAGATACCCAGGTCTAGAAATGGGGAGAGTAAAACTGGGCACGGCGGCGCCGCCAGAGGAGCAGCTGTGTAAATCTTGTCCCGCCCTCGGGGCATGCATGAAAAAGCTCCCAGCCAATCAGCGCTCGGGTGTCTAGGCGCTCCATAGTGCGTATCTGAAGCGTTGTTACGCACTGTTCTGCATAAACGCCAGTGGGGTCAATCAGTGCGAAATCTCACTAGGTGCCAAAAAAAGATTGGACAAATAAAAAGAGCCCGTCCCTCGAGAATTTCTATTCCGCCCTCTCCTTACTCCCTCGTTTCATCACACCTTTTTTTCGATTTTCTGTGTTTACTTTATTCTGCTGTTCTTGGTATATCCCTAGTCTGGCTTGCTTTTTACCCTTTACTACTGATTTTGATGCCTGCTATTTGCTAATTCCCTACTATGATGCTCAGTGAACCCCAACCCATTTCCAAAAACAATACCGCCGTGCCTGTTCCCCCTCAAAAGGGCAAGAGAAGAATGTCCTTGTTCTCCTTTGGAAACAATCTGGCTTCAAATGGCAAAACCTTGGGTTTGGCGCCCATTTCCACCTCGCCTGGCGACGATCCGGCCAAGTCCAAGCCTACTAAGCCCGTGGCCGCCCTGTCTCCTTCGCAGATCAACTCGCCCCTGATTTCCAACGCAGACTCCAATGCTCTCTGCGAGAGACCCGAGTCACTCATCTTCGAGCGGTCCGTTCAGGACATGGCAGGCCAGGCCAAGCAAGAGGACTTTATTCCTCCTGCTTTAGATGCCACGGCCTCCATCTTGTCAGACAAGCACACTGACTTGGACAATGTCGAGATGATCTACTCTAATCGCAGAAACTCCTCAGTCATTGGCTTGAACATGGCCTTGGGCAGACCCTGCGCTCCGCTGCGCAAGAACAGTGCTTACACGCTGCCCACATTGGCGTCTGCCAACTCTAGCGCTGCGCTCAACTCACTTAACTACAACCAGCCTATTGCCTCTACAGCACAGGTGTCATCACCCGTTTCGCCTCCCAAGTTGGTCAGCTCCAGGTCCTCTGTGTCATTCTACTCGTATGCCGACATGATCAACAACGACGAGTTTTCTCGCCGCCCATCCCTCATGCATGCCTACAGTCACGGTGGGAACTCTACAATTGGGCGCAAGATGAGTGTGACGTCAGGTCATTCGCTGGCTTCCAATGGCTTCAACTCCGGCTATCGAAGTGCCAGCGAAAGCTACAAGAATCAGCTTGAGCAGATCCCTCAGAGGTCCTCGCCCAGAGTAGAAAAGCAAGGCGACGGGCAAAAATTTCTTATCAGTCCAGAGTCGTCGGATTCCGAGGACCAAGTGTCCAAGTTCACTGACGCCACGTCTGATGCTCAGATGCTAAAAAGGAGATCTTTCTCTTCCACACATTCCATTCCTGAAAACGAGAGCTTCGTGTCTACTTCGGTCGGTGACTGCATCAGAGAAACCAGCACCGAGATCTGCGGCAAGTAGCCCGCTCTAGACCAAAGCTTATCGCCGGTCAAAACTTCTTTTCTTTTGTATATTATATTTAGAACCTTCAGTATCCTGGTAAATCCGCCAAAGTCCAGTCTCGTATGTGACACTACTCCGCCAAGTAGTTCTTCCGGTTGGCGGTCCGGATGAACCGTCTCACCTTCCACTCAATGTCGGCATCCTTGTTATCAATCAAGCCCAACCTCAACTCAAAGAGCCTCATTTCAAAACGGGGGCCGACTTCACTGAGTTCGACGCCGTCCTTGGTTTTGATGTACACGTGATGTCTCACGCTGATGAAGTCTTCGTTGTTGACAAACGTGATGACTCTGGAGCTATCTTTCTTTGCACCTGGCGGGAACAAGTGCTTCAAAATCTTGGCCACTCTCTGGCCTAGTTGCGTGGTGAAATTCTCGAAGATCAAGTGGGGGTACACCTCGGATATGTTTCCCATGTTGGGAAGGTCGTGTCTTAACTTGACGTTGTGGAGGGTGAAAATGGCCGAAGGGCCGTGGGGAAAGTGTGACACCGTCAACGATGTGGGCACTCCTCTGTGCTCGTGCAACACAATCAAGTCGTTGATGGCGGCCTTTTGGCACGACTTGACGAGCTCAGGGATGATGTAGTTACCACGATTTAGCTTCATGGAGTTGGGGAACATAAGCTTGATTTCCTTGCTGAACTGTAGCAACTTGACCGAAGGGTTTCTGGAAGTGGTGACGATGATACGGGGGTCGTTGACACCACTCATTGCCGAGTACTCGTCGTCAATCTCGACCTGTTCACTTTCGTCAAAGCGGAAGTTCTTGTGGAGATCCAAGTCTTCGGATAGGTCTTTGGAAACGGGCTTTCCGGAGGCCAACGCTGCCTTGAGCCGCTGGCGCTTTTCGAGCTGCGCAGCTTCCTGTAATTCTATGGACTTTTTATAGAGGTACTCTTTGCGTTCTCTGGCCTGTCTTCTGATCATGGTGGTATGCGAAAAATCTACGTGGTGTTCTGGTGATGTGCGATGAGGAACTGCACACAGTCCATTCTGGAGTGAGCCGGGCATTTATATCAGACGGCCCACCAATCAAGCCTGATGTCAACGTTTAACTTGTGAAAACGGTTACGTCATCATGCGATTAAGTAACGTCGTTGACGTCTCGCATTTCGTAGTCATCTTCTGGCAACCGCGTAGGAGCCGGGAAGAGTGAGTTTTTGCGGTATTGGCGAGCCTTTTTTGACAATTTGCGGCGGAAGTCATGGAACCGGTCTCCGCTGGATGCATCTGTATAAGACATCCGGGATCCCCGTGTGGGAAATGCGTCCAAGGTTATGGATCTGTTGATGGCATGGTGTTGTTGAGCCTCGTCTCTGCGGTGCATGTTCTCATTTGGAAGCATGATGGCTCTATCCAAAGAATAAGGTAACCCTCTGTGCCTGCCACGGATCATCATGGCGATGATCACCAACTTTGAGATCGTATTGAACTTGTAGGAGAGTGATTGGTCGACGTTTGGGTATCCCAACGACAAGCCCACTGTGCCGTATGCGCTGATGATTTCAAAGAGAACAGAAAAAACGGTATAACGGCTATCTCCACCATCAATGTTGCCGCCTTCGGCGACGCAGATCACAAAAAGCCCCAAGAAAATGAACCAGAGATCGAACGACAACTGGTTCCGCAAATGCGTACCGACAAAACTCTTGGGGGTTTTGTCTGCGTCGGTGTCATCCTCTTCAGGTTTCATGTACACGCCCAAAGACTGCTCCTCGTAAACGTTGGTCCTCCTAATGGAAATGGCAAGCGGAAGAACCGAAATGTACATCATGATCATGTAACTCACCTGCACAGCAGCGTGGAGCTTCGACAAATCAATGACACTAAAGCCAGCGGTCCTAGTGCTGAACGCCTGGAATAAGCCATCCAATATGCGGTACGGGCGTGGAATTTCCTTCAAGTACTCTCTGTTGAGGTCAAGAATGATGAAGAGTGCCAAATCGGTGCCGTTAAGGACCACCAAGATGAAAAACAACCACCATGTGGGAATCGAGGGAAAGAGCAACGTGAAGCAACGCCGAGGATGATCCAAAAGGAATCCGAGCGACTCTTTGTATAAAGATAGTGGCTTGGCGGTGATGAACATGATCCAGATAATGAACCGAAGAAAAATTGGAAATCCGGTATTTCCAATGACAATGAAAAAACACGAGATGATCAAGATGTAGACGTTTCGGCTGTACGTCATCATCGAGTTGGGAGTAAGTGTCAAGCCCAAGTCATTGAACACGGATTGGGCAGTAAAAAAGCCCCACCAGGTAGGCGAAATGCCAAACGCTCTCATGATCTTTGCATAGTGTTTCGCAACATTAATGAAACCCACATAGAGGCAGAATGCAACGATATGGAAACCAACGTAGTACATGACAATAATCTTAATCAAAAGCTTGACTGCTCTGTACTCGACGCCGCCTAGCTCTTCTTTTTGCTCGTCATTGAGATGCACGAAAGTGGAATTTTTGCCGATGGTGGGTGTCCAGGAGAGGTAATTAGTGCTCATGACTTTGCTGAGCGGTTGTTCTCCGTTGTCTGAAAGTGCTCCCTCCTCATCGTCAGCATCCAGTTCTTCATCATTCAGCGCAATACTTCTGTCAGTGAGAGATCTGGACCCCAATTTGGAGATCATTGGAGTGCGCCATCTTCGCAATCCTTTTCTGCTGTTGCTGCGGGCTTGCCTTTTCTGTCTGTCGATTGTAGGTTCCTGTGCAAACTTCAAATTTCCGTAAGAAGTCAAATGAGCAGCATCTTTCTCCAAATCGGACGCAGGGGCGGTAGCTTTATCGTGGTCCAAATCTTCCGCAGCTTCTTCATCAGCAGATAGGACGGCTTGGTCACCAGAGTCTATTGCGGCATCGTCCAGCATCGAATACCCCGATGAAATCACGCTGTCGTCACTCTCATTTTCGTAGTTGGTATCATTCATATCGCTGCAGTCGTTCAACTCGCTATCGATGGACTCGTTATCATTAGAAAAAGTCCGCAGCTTCTTCTTGGGGGTTGCGGTACTGTTGGAGATGATTTTTTTGAGCACCCTGCGCTTGCTTCCAAAGCGGTCCGATTTGTTCATCAGCCACTTGCTATTCTTCTTTTTAGGCGTGCTGAAATGTAGAAGGCCATTTTTGGTAGTGAAAATGGGAGTGTCCGAGCTTTTTTCAATTTCCTTTGGCGATTTAATCACCAACACATCCTCGTCCACCACGCTGGCTCTCCGCTTGTTTTGGAGCATGGCTATCGACTTGTACATGTCCGAGGGGTCGATCTCCACGGTTCTTTTGGAAGCTTTTGGAAGATCACCGAATTTGATGCCGTCTCCCTGGTTCGGGAGCTCGTCCGGCGCTATTCCCGAGCCTTGTTCATCACTGGGCTCATGGTACATTGTCTGGCTCAGACCATTTCCCTGACTGTCCTGTTTTGCATTTGAAGATGACGACGAAGACTCTGTTCTGAAATTGATGCCCAGAGCGACGTCGTTTGGAGAGGGCAGAAGTCCAATCCCCTGATTATTGACGGTGTTGGCCATGGTGCGGTCCATGGATTTGGTGCGAGCCGCTAGCGTGGCATTTCGCCGCATTCGGTAGTTCAACTTGGACGACTCTTTGATGTTGTCGAAGTAGCGCTCGAACCAGTATAGCCGGATGAAAAGCAACGAGCCGTGGATAAAGATGGGCGTGGTGAGGGTGGCGATGATATACACCATGATCTGCTGGGACAATCGGAGCTCGTTGAGGTTAATGGTGTTCAAGCCCGCCTGGGTGGACGCCCCGCTCATCAAGAAGAGGATGTCAATGAACCTGAAGTTGGAGATGGGGTACACGATCACGGCCCCCAAGAATGACATGAAGATGATGTATGTGTAATGAGCCGCCCGGAAATTGGGGATCACCTTCACCACGTACGGATGCACGGTCAGGGTGAAGTTATGGATGCAGGTACGGATGATGGTTCCATAGGTGTTTTTCCGGGAATTTGCGTTGTGCCTTCTTCGAAGACGCTCGAAAACGGCCACCATGTGATGCTGAGTGAGTGGTTTCCACGTTTAATGTCTATTTTCGCGAGGCGCGGCGCACAGCAGTGCACCAGATAAGGAAGGTGAAGCAGGTGGCAGTTTCGATATGATGCATTTGATAGCATGATATTTCTTGTTTTGCTTTTTGGTTTTGGTTTTGTTTTTGGTTTTGTTTTTGGTTTGTGTTTCGTGATTTGCCTTGTGATTGGCAGCATCTGATAGGTGATGAATTTCCGAAATTACATAAATTACTGCGATACACCATATATTACTGCGATACACTACACCGTACCAAAGTGCGAACTGAGCATCTACACCCAATACCTTCGACTACTCGTGGGTTTACTGTCATTCTACAGCTCCTGTGTATAAAACCCCTACACGGCTCTCCCGGCTCTACACGGCTCTATGCCGTTCCACCGCTATATGCAGCACTACAGCTGGTTCTCGTATACTGTTCTCACGACTAACAAACATTGAAGCCCCCCCACTCATCTACACGTGCACAGCATCGCATTACCAAGGACTGCCTGCAGGAATGGAATACAACTACAACTCCACTGCAGCATACGGCGGGCCTGCATAGTTCACCCAGCCCTCGCAACCATGCAGGCGCCCTCTCGACAGCGATATGACTCTAACAGCAGTGCCCTGCATACAAGCATGCGATGAGCAACGGCATGCAGAAACACCCCAGTACTACGGGCGCTTTTGCGGGTAAATCCCTCCCGGCGCCTCATACTACGCAGGCACACCTCCTTGAAACACGCCCGCCCCCAAAAACCTGCTTTTCCCAGCTTTCCACGTGCCGTGGCCCGTTGTTCCGCAAACGCACAAAGCATTACGTCGGTGGTCCGAGCAGGCGCGCGCGGCAAGGGCGTTTAAAATTTTTCGCCTGCGCTTATATAAATACTCCGGTGCGCGTGCTCTTCGGTCCCTCTCCTTCTTCTCCTTCTCTCTTCTCCTCCTTCTCTCAACAATAGCCTTCCCCCTTCGTTGCTGTTCTCAGATTGCATAAGTCACTTTGTGTCTAAGTATGTATAAAGAACGAGGCGTCTGTTGTTGAGAGTTGGACTGGTAGTCCTGTAGCTCTCTTCCTCTGTCTATGTGTTCACCAACATCTACTGTGGATGACTCACCAACAACAGTGAATGACCAACATCACAGTGAATGACTCACCAACATCAGTGAATGACTTGCTTAGTTTCGGTGTGCCTCCAAACTCAATTGCAATATGCGTCGTGGTTGACTTCTTGACCTGCACTTTTCTCATCGCAGTCATTCGCAATCTACCGCCCTTACTAACCACAGATCTCACTACTCCTAGCTTATCCCCCATTTGCTACCACCCCCGATTCTGAGATCCATCGAAATGGCTAAGTTTTCCGCCCCCATCTCCCCTCCCATGGAGTCTACCGGAGACCGTTTGATGACCTTGGAGACTCAAAATGGTCAGGTCTTGCAGGGTTACTCCTTCGGTGCGCCAGTGCCAGCCGCCGGAGAGGTGGTTTTCCAGACCGGAATGGTGGGCTACCCAGAGTCCATCACTGACCCTTCCTACGAGGGCCAGATCTTGGTCATGACCTATCCCTTGGTCGGCAACTACGGTGTACCCGACCAAAAGCTCATGTGTGACATTGTTGAGCAGTTGCCCAAGTACTTCGAGTCCAACCGCATCCATATTGCTGGTTTGGTGGTGGCTCACTACACGGAAGAGTACTCCCACTACTTGGCCAAGTCTTCCTTGGGCCAGTGGTTGCAGAGAGAGGGTATTCCCGCCATCTACGGTGTGGACACCAGAGCCTTGACCAAGGATTTGCGGAACCAGGGTTCCACCTTGGGTAGACTCTCCATCCAAAAGACCTCCACCTCGCATGCTGAGGTTTTGGGTCAACAAAACTGGGAGCAGTACTTCGATATCCCCGAGTGGGATGACCCCAACGTCAAGAACTTGGTGGCCAAGGTCTCCACCAAGGAGCCTGTGTTGTACACGCCTAAGAGCAACGTCAAGACCGACAAGAACGGAAAGCCCATCCGCATTGTTGCCATTGACGTTGGTATGAAGTATAACCAGATCCGTTGCTTTGTCGCCAGAGGCGTGGAGTTGAAGGTGGTGCCCTGGGACTACGACTTCACCACCGAAGAATACGACGGTTTGTTCGTTTCCAACGGTCCCGGTGACCCTCAAGTGATGACCGAAACTGTTGAAAGATTGGCCAAGGTTTTGAAGGACGGCAAGACCCCCGTGTTTGGTATCTGTTTGGGTCACCAGTTGTTGGCCAGAGCCACCGGTGCCTCCACCATCAAGATGAAGTTCGGTAACCGTGGTCACAACATTCCATGTACTTCCACCATTTCTGGAAGATGCTACATCACTTCGCAGAACCACGGTTATGCCGTGGACACTGCCTCGTTAGCTGACGGCTGGAAGGAGTTGTTTGTCAACTCCAACGACCAGTCCAACGAGGGTATCTACCACGAAAGCAAGCCATTCTTCTCCGTGCAATTCCACCCAGAGTCCACTCCTGGCCCCAGAGACACCGAGTTTTTGTTCGACGTGTTCATCCAGGCCGTGGTCGACTTCAAGCAGACTGGTGTTTACAAGCCTGTGGAGTTTCCTGGTGGAAAGATCGAGGACAACAGAGCCGCACACCCCAGAGAGAACGTCAAGAAGGTTCTTGTTTTGGGATCTGGTGGTTTGTCCATTGGTCAAGCTGGTGAGTTCGACTACTCTGGTTCGCAGGCCATCAAGGCTTTGAAGGAGGAGGGCATCTACACCATCTTGATCAACCCCAACATTGCCACCATCCAGACCTCCAAGGGTTTGGCCGATAAGGTGTACTTTTTGCCAGTCAACCCTGAGTTTGTCAGAAAAGTCATTGAGTTTGAGCGCCCTGACGGTGTGTACTGTACTTTCGGTGGCCAGACCGCTTTGTCTGTCGGTATCGCCTTGAAGGACGAGTTTGAGGGCTTGGGTGTCAAGGTCTTGGGTACCTCCATTGACACTGTTATCACCACCGAAGACAGAGAATTGTTTGCCAACGCCATGTCTGAGATTGGAGAGAAGTGTGCCAGATCCGAGGCCTGTGAGACGGTCGAGGAGTGTGTGCAAGCTGCCAATGAAATTGGCTACCCATTGATTGTCAGAGCCGCCTTTGCATTGGGTGGTTTGGGATCTGGTTTCGCCGACAACGAGCAGGAGTTGGTGGCCCTTTGTACCAAGGCTTTTGCTACATCCTCGCAGGTTCTTGTGGAAAGATCCATGAAGGGCTGGAAGGAAGTCGAGTACGAGGTGGTCCGTGATGCCTTCGACAACTGTATCACCGTGTGTAACATGGAAAACTTTGATCCATTGGGTATTCACACCGGTGATTCTATTGTGGTGGCTCCTTCTCAAACCTTGTCTGACGAGGACTACAACATGTTGAGAACCACTGCCGTGAACGTCATCAGACACTTGGGAGTTGTTGGTGAGTGCAACATTCAGTACGCTTTGAACCCCTTCTCAAAAGAGTACTGCATCATTGAGGTCAACGCCAGATTATCTCGTTCGTCTGCTTTGGCCTCCAAGGCCACTGGTTATCCATTGGCTTACACCGCTGCCAAGTTGGGATTGAACATCCCATTAAACGAGATTAGAAACTCCGTGACCAAGTCCACCTGCGCCTGTTTCGAGCCATCTTTGGACTACGTGGTGGTCAAGATTCCAAGATGGGACTTGAAGAAGTTTACCAGAGTGTCGTCGTTGTTGTCTTCTTCCATGAAGTCGGTGGGAGAAGTTATGTCGATTGGAAGAACCTTCGAGGAGGCCATTCAAAAGGCCATCAGATCGACCGACTACCAGAACTTGGGTTTCAACAAGACCAACGCCTTGATGTCCATTGACATCGACACCGAGTTGCAAACTCCTTCTGACCAGCGTCTTTTCGCCATCGCCAACGCTTTGACCGATGGATACTCCGTTGAGAAGGTGTGGAAGCTCACCAACATCGACAAGTGGTTCTTGAACAAGTTGGACGGATTGATCAAATTCGGCGCCAAGATCGCTAGCTTCGGCGTCAAGGAGAACCTTCCTGTTTCTGTGTTGAGACAGGCCAAGCAGTTGGGTTTCGAGGACAGACAGATTGCCAAGTTCTTGGACTCCAACGAGGTGGCTATCAGAAGATTGAGAAAGGAAGCCGGCGTCATTCCATTCGTCAAGCAGATCGATACCGTGGCTGCCGAGTTCCCTGCGTTCACCAACTACTTGTATGTCACCTACAATGCTGACTCCTCGGATGTCTCTTTCGACGACCATGGTGTGATTGTGTTGGGATCCGGTGTGTACAGAATCGGTTCGTCTGTGGAGTTCGACTGGTGTGCTGTCAGAGCCATCAGAACCTTGAGAGAAAACAACTTCAAGACCATCATGATCAACTACAATCCCGAGACCGTTTCCACCGACTACGATGAGGCCGACAGATTGTACTTCGAGACCATCAACTTGGAGAGAGTCATGGATATCTACGACTTGGAGAACTCGTCCGGTGTCGTTATTTCCATGGGAGGTCAGACTTCCAACAACATTGCCTTGACGTTGCACCGTCAAAACGTTAAGATCTACGGTACGTCGCCGGAGATGATCGACTCCGCAGAGAACAGATACAAGTTTTCCAGAATGTTGGACAAGATCGGCGTGGACCAGCCTGCCTGGAAGGAGTTGACTTCCATCAAGGAAGCCGAGGATTTCGCTGAGAAGGTCACTTACCCAGTGTTGGTGCGTCCATCCTACGTGTTATCCGGAGCCGCCATGAACACCGTGTACTCCAAGGCTGATTTGGCCTCTTACTTGTCGCAGGCTGTGGATGTTTCTCCAGACTACCCCGTTGTGCTCACCAAGTACATTGAGAACGCCAAAGAGATTGAGATGGATGCTGTCGCCAAAGACGGAAGAATGATCATGCACGTTGTGTCGGAGCACGTTGAAAATGCCGGTGTGCACTCTGGTGACGCCACTCTTATTGTTCCTCCTCAAGACTTGGATCCCGAGACCGTCCGCCGTATCGTGGAGGCTACCGCCAAGATCGGAAAAGCTTTGGACATCACCGGTCCTTACAACATTCAATTCATCGCAAAGGACAATGACATCAAGGTCATCGAGTGTAACGTGCGTGCCTCGCGTTCGTTCCCATTCATCTCCAAGGTGGTTGGAACCGACATGATCGAGATGGCCACCAAGGCCATCATGGACATCCCACAGACTCCTTACCCAGGTGAGAAGTTGCCCGAGGACTATTGCGCCATCAAGGTGCCTCAGTTCTCGTTCTCCAGATTGGCCGGAGCTGACCCAATCTTGGGTGTGGAGATGGCCTCCACTGGAGAGGTGGCTACGTTTGGAAGAAACAAGTATGAAGCCTACTTGAAGTCTTTGATTTCCACCGGGTTCAAGTTGCCCAAGAAAAACATCTTGTTCTCCATTGGTTCTTTCAAGGAGAAGCAGGAGTTGCTTCCATCGATCAAGAAGTTGCATGACATGGGCTACAAGTTGTTTGCCACCGCTGGTACCGCCGACTTTATCAAGGAGCACCAGATTCCAGTGCACTACTTGGAGGTATTGGGCAAGGAAGAGGACCAGAAGTCTGAGTACTCTTTGACCGAGCACTTGGCCAACAACTTGATCGACTTGTACATCAACTTGCCTTCGTCCAACCGTTTCCGTCGTCCTGCCAACTACATGTCTAAGGGATACGAGTCTCGTCGTATGGCTGTTGACTTCTCTGTTCCTTTAGTGACCAACGTCAAATGTGCCAAGTTGTTGATTGAGGCTTTGGCCAGAGCACCCAACATGGATGTGTCCAACAACGACGCCCAGACGTCGCACACCAGCGCCACCTTGCCTGGTTTGATCAACATCTCGTCGTTTGTGCCTTCCACCTCCGACTTTGAGAAGACCACCAAGGCTGCTCTTGCTGCTGGTTTCACCTTCAATGCCTTCTTGCCCCAGAACATCAACGGAACTAGCGTTGTTGATGCTGATTCTCTTAAGGAGGTCATTGACTCTGCTTCTAATTCTGCTTACACCGACTACTCGGTTTACATCGCCGGCAGCGAGTCTAACTCGGAGGAAGCTGCTGCTGCATCTTCGAGCGCCGGTGCTTTGTTCTTGCCATTTGCTGACTTGGCCAACTCCAACGTGGCCGCTATTTCTTCTCAGTTTTCCTCATGGCCTGCATCCAAGCCCATCATTACCGACGCCAAGGCCACCGACTTGGCCTCTGTGTTGTTGTTGGCCTCTTTGCACGGACGCTCCATTCACATCACTGGCGTTTCCACTGCTGAGGACTTGAGTTTGATTGAAATGGCCAAGGCCAAGGACTTGAAGGTCACCTGCGACGTCTCTGTGTTTGCACTTTTCGTTTCCCAGGCCGACTACCCACAATTCAGCTTCTTGCCTACCGAGAGGGACCAAGCTGCTTTGTGGACCGGATTGGCCAGCATCGACTGTTTCTCAGTTGGTGTTTTGCCTTTCTTGCTCGCCAAGGGTCTTGGATACGACATTGTTCCTGGTTTGGGTTTCAAGGAAGCCTTGCCCTTGTTATTGTCTGCTGTCAAGGCTGAGAAGCTTTCTATGGACGACATCACCGAACGTTTCTACGCTAACCCTGCCAGAATCTTCAACATTCCAAAGCAGGATGCTTCTATTGATGTTACCATCGACCGCGTGTTCTCTGGCGATGACTTCTCGGCTATTTTCAAGAACGTCACCTTGAGAGGCTACATCGAGAGAGTCACCCACCACGACGACACCGTCTGCTTAGACGGATCTGTGTTGCCCAAGAGCGCATCTGGTGCCAACAGTGCACAGGCCAAGGACGTTTTCGGCGCCGTGGGAGCCGTTCCTCCTTCGCCAAGCTTGAGCAACAGAAAGATCAGATCCTCTTTCAGCGACGGTCGCAGACCTTCTTTGCTCAAGGAGCAACAGGAGGCTGGTGAGTTGGAGAAGTTGGGCTCGCAATTGGTGTCTCAGCCTCCTACCAGCAACTTCTCCGAGACCGGTTCGTTGGTCAACTATATCAGAAACAACAACTCGTTCTTGAGAAACTCAGTCTTGTCAGTCAAGAGCTTCACGCGTGCCGACATGCACGCCTTGTTCACGGTGGCCCAAGAAATGAGATTGGGTGTCGAGAGACAGGGAGTTTTGGACTTGTTGAAGGGCAGATTGTTGGCCACCATGTTCTACGAGCCTTCTACCAGAACCTCATCCTCCTTTGATGCTGCTATGCAGAGATTGGGAGGTCGTGTTATTGCTGTTGCCGCAGACTCATCTTCCGTCAAGAAGGGTGAAACTTTGCAAGACACTATCCGTTCGTTGGCCTGCTACTCGGATGCCATCGTGTTGAGACACCCATCGGAGGAGTCTGCCGACATTGCCGCCAAGTACTCGCCTGTTCCAATCATCAATGGTGGTAACGGAAGCAAGGAGCACCCAACGCAAGCATTGTTGGACTTGTTCACCATCAGAGAGGAGTTGGGAACTGTGAACGGCATCACCGTCACCTTCATGGGTGACTTGAAATACGGCAGACCCGTGCACTCGTTGTTGTACTTGTTGCGCCACTACCAGGTGCGTGTGCAATTGGTGTCGCCAAAGGACTTGGCTTTGCCTTCTTCTATCAAGGAGATGTTGACCCAGCACAACATGTTGGTGTCAGAGACCGAGGAATTGACGCCTGAGATGATCGCCAAGTCTGATGTCTTGTACTGCACCAGAGTGCAGGAGGAGAGGTTTTCTGACAAGGAGCAGTACTTGAGATTGAAGGACTCTTACATTGTCGACAACAAGATCTTGTCGCATGCCAAGCAACACATGTGTGTCATGCACCCATTGCCAAGAACCAGCGAGATCAGCGAGGAAGTGGACTTTGATCAGAGAGCTGCCTACTTCAGACAAATGAGATACGGCTTGTACATAAGAATGGCTTTGTTGGCTATGGTCATTGGTGTTGACTTCTAGAAGCTTTGCCGCCGGATTGTTTGGGGGAATGATCTGGCCCGCTAAGTTCCAAATAGAAATTGATATGATTTAGAATGAAGAAGTAGAGATTAGCTAGCATTACTATATACTTACAATCAGCAATTGGATTTGGTATTAGGGAACGGTTAAGACTTGAAATCACGCAAAATGTATACAGAGACTCGGTTTAGACTTGAAATCACGCAAAATGTATGAAGACTGAGCTTGGGTTTCGCTGTAATCTGCTCCATCCACGCTCGTTCACCAACATTCCCCGAAGTATCAACATGATGGGTACTTCTCTAGCAGTCATCATGACTCGAAACTCCTCGGTTATTCTACTCTGCCTTGAAAAACATATTGGCCTCCTCGGCTCGAGTGTGCTTCTCCAGAACGTCATGCTGATCTTCTCCGGCTTCGATAAGTGCATCGGCAATATCGAGTTCGTCCCGGGCAGTAGCGTGTTCAAACGCCGAAACATCGCTATGCACGGCACCTTGTCTTTTCAGCGACTCGTCATTTCGCTTTTCTTGGCTTCGGCCGTCCTGGGTATCAGACTCGTTGGACTGCATTAGCGCTCGGGCAATTTCGATTTCTTCACCGGAATTATCGTTATCCTGAAACGCCACCGTGGGGTCCACGGCCTCGTTGGTGTCGCGTACCGCCCGGCCCTTATTATTGTATTTGGCAGTGAATGCATGGAACTCGTTCTGGTAGAACGGACTTTCAGAATGTCCTCCCGATGCAGCGACAGCCGCATAAGTGGGAGCTGAAGAGTCATGAGCGCTAGCATGCACAGAGGAGCCTTCTCGATTGGATCTAGAGTCCAGATTTGACCTATGCCGTTTTTGAGCTGCTTCCACAGCAGCAATGAGGCCTTCGTCCAAACCTGAGAGATCGTGGGTGAGAATCCGGTCGGAGTCCCTGTTGGGCAAATGGTCTAGGATGTCTTCGTCAGCGTCGTTTGGGCGGGTTCTCCGGCGTGCCTTGTTTTGGATGTTTCCTGTCATATCCATCATCTTTTTGTCGATTGCGTTACGTTTCATGGCAATCTCCTCCTTCGCTGTCTCTCGACACGTGTCGCAGTTCTTTATGGCCGCTGATACCGTGTCTTTGATGCGAGTCCAGTGGTATTTTTCTGAAATGGCTGAGGTGGTTTTGTTGATGCCACCGTGGTTCTCCAAGTGAACTTCTGTACAGAGTTGAAGCTGCCTCACTGGATCACTGACCACCTCTTTATCTCGAAGCATGAGTTTTCCGAGCTCAAGCCGGTAGTGCGATGCAGATGATCGAAGCCGGGACTTTTCGTTCCGGTCTGCCATGGCTGGGTATTTTCCAGTTTCGAGGTAGAACTTGATCTTGTCGAAGCGATAGGCTCCCTGAGTGGAGTCAGAGAGTGTGACCAACTCGCGCCCGTATATGATGGCATCCACGGCGGTATCATGCCCTTTTAGAATTCCCGCTGACTTGATTCGACCAATCCGCTTGAAGTTAAGCGACTCCCAGATGCGCCGTGCAGCCACGTTGGTCTCAAACACCAAATTAAACACACAGTAGGTGTAGCCCAAGCGAGGAGCCCATTGTAGAAAGCAGTCAGTGAGCGTGCGGCCAATGCCCTTGCCTCTAATTCCAGCATTGACAAGAAATCCAGCCGTGCAAATGTGAGATGCTCTGCCGGGGTGGTTGGGCTTGACGAAGAAGGTGCCCAAACACTCCTTTTCCCAGTGTTTGGGGCCCTCTAAAGTGGGCGAGTCGCCCAAGACCATGACGCCAGCAAAAGAGCCAAACCAGTAGTTTTGAAAAGACTCGATGTGAAGCGTGTCGAAAAACGCAAAGGTGTCACCCCGCTCGATCTCAATGTTGAACTCGTCACAGAGAAACGCTAGCAAGCCTGGCGGCAAGTCGTCGGTGTTTTGGAGGGGGTAGATGGTCGCCGTGGTCTCGCCATCCTTGAGAAGCACGGTGTATTTTTCTATGGCAGAGACAGGATTGTAGTCTAGCTGGGACCGGTAGTGTGCAGGTTGCAAGACATCGTCGAATTCGGGCATGGTTATAGGCGGCTTGTGCTCTAGAGCATTTGCAGCTGGTGCTAGTTGTATAGGGTTGATGTTTTCGCTGCAGGCGAGATAGAGGTGCGGGTGTGCATACAGCACCCATTATTCCGTAAGTCTCTTGAATTCCACAAGTGTCTATGAATTGCCTACTTTGGCGAGCCCAGCGTTCTTCATACCTTCTTCGCTCTTTCACCGCTAGCCTTATTCATTATCTTTTTCGCTCTTGCACCAGATTACTGTGCAGTGGAGCCCAAGAAATCGTAGCCATATAGATATGCGCCCGTGAGCGAAGTTTCTCCCTTCAAAGCAGCCACGTTTTTGACGTAGCCAATCTTTTCGAAGCCGAGAGAGTCCCAGATCCTGCAGCTAGCGGTGTTGGTCTCGAACACCAAATTAAACACCAGCAGAGCATAGCCAAGTTTCGGTGCTATGGACAAGTACTGGCGGCCCAACTCTTTCCCCAAGCCCAAGCCTCGACGAACATGGTTCACCACAAAGCCAGCATTGCACACGTGCGAGCAGCGGCCAATATAGTTAGGCTTGATGTAAAAGTGGCCCAAATATTTGGCGGCCCAAAACTCCGCGTCCTCGCTGGCCCAACTTTCCTCGTAAGTGCCCTCCACCAAAACAGCCGCAAATCCGTCGAACAAGTAGCTGGTGAAGTCGGCAAAACTCATGCGCTGGTAGTGAGGATATGTGCGGCCCTCGTCGATGACATAATTCATTTCGTGCCATGCTGCGTTTAGAAGGGGCTCTGGAAATAAGCCTGCGTCATGGCCGGTCAAAAGCGTCACGGGAGTGGCTGTATTTTGGAGCTTGAAGTGAACAGTTTCGTTGAACTGTGGCGTGTTCTTTCGGTCTGCGAATGGCAACTCTTTGTAGTAGCTGAAATCGGCCATAGGAGGAGTAGTTGTCAGTGAACCATAGCGCGGCGGGGTATAAAAAGGGAACGGGAGGCATAGAAGACCGCCGAAATTCCACATGCGCTGGTTATAAATTGGTTATGAATTGGATCCGTTCAAATTCCTCTAAACCCGTACATCCCTAAAAACAGAAGTCCAAATTCCGTGCTGCAAAGTATTTTGCTGGCTGTCAGAGCTGGACTCTGAAGTGCGTCCTGCACACACGGCTGGCGTCTATCCCATTCCTCACCCCAAGCGCTAACTACAACTGCGAACTCCAAGCCACAGCACCATAATACAACCATGAACGAACGTATGTTAGCTTTACCAGCCAGCCAAACCATACTAACTGCAGAATTCAACAAAAAAGACAAGCGGCGCCAGCAAATTGGCACCCGGCTCAACAAGTTGGAAAGCACGTTAGCCGAGGACCGCAACGACTTCTACAAAGCACTTCTCCACAATCTCCAAAACACGCTAGCCCGTATCCAACAGGGCACCAACGAAGACTACCTTGCCCAGAAAGCCGAGTTGGAGGACGACAGAGACTACGAGTTGACGCGATTACGCCTCTGGGAGGAGTACCAGGTGAAACGTGTGGAGGACGAATACAAGGACGACATTTACACCGCAAAGGAGAACTACGACATGATCATCAAGCTCTTGAAGGAAAAATTCTACGACAAGCTCCAAAAGCAGGTCAAGCAGTTGAAGGAGGATAAGCTTCTTCTCAACCTCGTCAATGCCAGTCTGTGGAGCGCAGGCACTCCGCAATACTCCAACGTGTCAGCGCTCACTGCTGCCGCCGCAGCATCTTCCATCAGTCTCACGGACCGCCGGTCTCTCCGAAAGCGGGAGATGAATTCCCGCTTTGCCTCGGGCGAGGCTGACGATCTCTCCGACAGTGGCTTGGCCAGCGCGGCCCCTATGAGCCACACACGGGGCACGCCTACGTCTGGATATGGCTCATCATCCAAAAGAAGACGTCACTACACGACTCGGTACTCGTCCAATGACGAGCTCTCGTCGGGAATGGCTAGCGCTAGCCACGGCAACGGCAACTCGGCTCAGCACGCACACAATGGTGCCAGCAGCGGAAACGATAGCAATCTTAGCGAGAAGGACTACGACACGCTAAACAATCTCATCATGAACAGCGAGGAGGGTGGCGTCACCAAGATATTTGCCGACAAGAAGAGTCAATCTCTGGCCAATACTCGAGCAGCGCACAAGCAGTTTGTGGGGGTTCAAGGTTTGAAGCCGGAAGAGTTAAGCGATGACTTGATGTTGCTCCGGAGCGCCATTAATATGAAGAAGGAGTGATGCAATGCAAGTCTTGTTCCGTGCGAATGCCATAGTGGTGAACGTGAATCGGGTTGTGGTGAACGTGAATCGTTGATGGAAATTGAAATCTGGTCTGGGACACAGCCGCGCTTGCCTAACAAAGTGGGGAAAGGAGTACCGTTGTGTGGCTACTGATATTCCTAATTTTGAACCCATTCTCTCTATGTTGGCCTCATTGTGTATGCAAGCCGATGCAATCAGGCAATGGCAAGGGATCAAGACCAGGTCTTCCCAGCTCTTTCAACGTTTCAACCACAAAAAGACCAGAACTTAGGTTCGAATCTCCGCCCTCCTAAACCACGACAAAAAAAACTACCACCATTTATATGCCAATGTGGTGTGTCAATGTGGTGGCTCAGCACGCGTGCAATTTTCAGCTTGTGTGCCGGAACAACTCTCAAACGGTGAGCGCGCGCGATAAGACTAACGAGGTTTTTTCCTACCTTGAGTACATTTGTGGTATCCACACATCCTACGCCAATAAACACGTGGGTCTTGTGTTCGTGGACGCTGTTCTAGCTACTTTCTATCTGAGCAGACGTGCCTCTTGTGCAGGTCATCTCTTCCCTTGGACCGCCCTTGCTCCCCCAATCATTGGCTACACTAGCAAAACATCGCCCATGTCGCGAGAAAGTGATATCTGTCTAGAAGATTTAGGGTCCTCCCACAAATTCTCGAGCTCCCTGAGCAGCTCGGAGCTCAACAGCCCTGAAGATTCGAACTTCTCCGGGTTTTTCCAAAGAGCCAGAAACTCTGAACTATTACAGGAGATGTCCTCATGGAATTTGCGGAAAACACTACGGAAATTGTCTCTTTTAGCACTTATGATTCTGTCGGCGGTCGTGTTTGTTTTGTGGACTATCAAAAGCATAAAACATAGAAAAGAGATGGCTAACTTCACAGACCACGTCGACTTTAAAAACCCCAAAGACAGAAAGTTGGCGCGCAAAGACCTCAGCTCCAAGCGGGACTTTCCCTTCGAGGTGGGGTGTCGAGTGCCCGATGTGAATGCTCCGCGGGCGAATGCGTCGTTCGTGATGCTTTCCCGAAACTCGGAGCTAGATGATGTGGTGAGCTCCATGCAGTCGATGGAGAGACATTTCAACCAGTGGTTCAACTACCCATGGGTCTTTCTCAACGATGTTGAGTTTGACGATAAATTTAAGGAGACAGTCACGAAACACACGAAGGCAGAGGTGGAATTTGGCGTTGTGCCCAAAGAACACTGGGACTTTCCTGCAGACGTGGACCGTGTGGAGTTGGCCGAGTACATCGAGAGCCAAGGAGATCGCCAAATCATGTACGGTAACATGGAGTCATACCACAAAATGTGTCGATTCTATTCGGGGCATTTCTACGACCATCCATTGGTCAGGAAGCGGGAATGGTACTGGAGAGTGGAGCCCAACGTGCAGTTTTTCTGCGACATGACGTACGATCCTTTCGTCGAAATGGAAAAACACAACAAGCTGTATGGGTTTACTGTCGCCATCGAGGAACTCTACTACACGGCGCCGTCGTTGTTTTTGGAAACCAAGGCGTTTATTAAAAAGAACAAGATTCAGGTGCAGTCTGCATGGGACTTTGTGTCCAAGAAGTTTGAGCGTGTGACGGGAAAAAACGCCAACATGTACACGTCGTGGACGAGCTTCACAGACTTGATGCACCAAGTGGAACAGAATGTGAACTTGAGGAAACTCATGGACATCAAGAACAAATCCAACAAAGACCTCGAGCAAATAAAAGAGTTCAAGAAAGTGCGAGATATTTTTGAGATGGCTAGCGAGAAGCCCCCTCTCTATGAAGATAGGGTGGATGACGAGCAGTACAATTTGTGTCATTTTTGGTCCAACTTCGAGATCGCTCGCACGGACCTCTTCTTATCGCAAACCTACCAGGACTATTTCAAACATTTAGAAGCATCGGGCGGCTTTTATAAGGAAAGATGGGGTGATGCTCCGGTGCATTCGTTGGCAGTTGCAATGATGCTTCCAAGAGAGCAGTTGCATTACTTCAGGGACGTCGGATACAAGCACTCTACTCTCGGGCACTGTCCAAATAATGCTCCCCATAAACAACTTCCCTATCCGGCTGACGGGATTAAGGCGCCAGCCAGCCCGTGGTACAAGTCTGTTTTCGAGAACACAAGCCCCGATGAACCAGTCAAAAACGGCGTTGGATGCCGGTGTGTGTGTCCCAGGAAATTCCGGGAGTTGGAGGATATCAATTCCGTGTGTATTCGGCGCTATGCGCAGGTTTTATCGGATGACTTCAAACCATACCAGCCCATCGATATCGACAAACTAGAGGAGGATGTGACCAAAGTAATTGACAGCAAGTTGGCCAAGGGCGGAAAGCTCGGTGATTGACCAGAGCACGGTGGAATTCACTAATGCATTCGGTAATGCATTCGGTAATGCATTCGGTAATCAGACATAATATACCAAAAAGTGAATGCATTTTGAACAATTTAGAGTATTCGGTTAAAAGCCGCTGGAGCCAAGGTTAGTTACATTTGTCACTAAGAATAGTATGAATGCCTGTTGTCTTGAACTGGCAGCAATGGCCTCAGCATCAGAGCTTAAGTGTAAACCGAGCACCCAGTAGGTGATGTTTATGCTACACCAAGTCGAATCGATAATAAATTCTAATATACACTGGAGAAATAAGCTAGTAATACACACGCAAAGCGAGCAGGTTTAACCACCGAAACCGTACAAGGTTCTACCTTGTCTCTTCAAAGCGTAGACAACATCAAGAGAAGTAACAGTCTTTCTCTTGGCGTGCTCAGTGTAGGTGACAGCGTCTCTGATGACGTTCTCCAAGAACGACTTCAAGACACCTCTGACCTCCTCGTAGATCAAAGCAGAGATACGCTTGACACCTCCTCTTCTGGCCAATCTTCTGATGGCAGGCTTTGTGATACCTTGAATGTTGTCTCTCAAAATCTTTCTGTGACGCTTAGCACCACCCTTTCCAAGACCTTTTCCTCCTTTTCCTCTACCGGACATATTAAATTATTTGATGGGGTATAAAAACCGGGCGCTGGCCATTTCTTATATACTTGGCAATGCGAGTGCCTGGTTGCACCCAATGCACGGAGCGCGCGTCTGCAGGAGCCGCGCCGGGGTTTTGGTGTCTGTTGACGTGCTGAGAAGCACAATACGAACATCGGAAGCGCGAGAGCGCGCCAAAAGTGCGCGAATGGCGGTGCCACAAACTACCGGCGCGCCGCGAATATCGCAGCACGCCATTGAGGAGGTTTTCGCTCGCGAAAGCGCGCACTGTATGCAGGCGCGCGCTTTCCGGCGTGCCAGAAGCTCGTTTCAGCGTGCTTGTTCAAACACACCGCGCCTGTTCTCGAAATTATCAGACCGGCTCGCGCGCGCAAAGTCACAACATCTAAGGGCGCCTCTCATATATAAGAGGCGCGCCCGCCCCTCTGTAAGTTCAGAATTATACACAATGGCTAGAACCAAACAAACAGCAAGAAAGTCTACCGGTGGTAAGGCCCCAAGAAAGCAGTTGGCTTCCAAGGCCGCCAGAAAGTCCGCCCCATCTACTCGTGGTGTCAAGAAGCCTCACAGATATAAGCCAGGTACCGTCGCCTTGAGAGAAATCAGAAGATTCCAAAAGTCCACTGAGCTTTTGCTCAGAAAGTTGCCATTCCAGAGATTGGTCAGAGAGATTGCCCAGGACTTCAAGACCGACTTGAGATTCCAGTCGTCTGCCATTGGAGCTTTGCAGGAGTCCGTTGAGGCTTACTTGGTCTCCTTGTTCGAGGACACCAACTTGTGTGCCATCCACGCCAAGAGAGTCACCATCCAGAAGAAGGACATCCAATTGGCCAGAAGATTGAGAGGTGAGAGATCTTAGAAGATTTCGGGAATTATGTAAATTAGTGTACAATACACCAGTGGTTGAACTGCCGTAGACTGCCGCGCGTTGCAAGCAGTGCTATTGAAGGGCCGAGCAATCCTAAGTCAGATGTACGGGTGCGCGGCCCAATTTTCCGATTGCTCAGTGCTTCTCCACATACTTAATGGACGATTTCAAGAAGCAAGCGTGCACATACGTCAACAACGCGGCACAATCGCCGCTTCCTCCGCTTGCCATGGCAGCATCGCTATTCTATGTGGGCCTCTCGTCGCCCAGTACAATTCCGGCCAAGGACGGCTCTTCTGGCGGATCCCACGCGTTTTCCAAGTCCTCCGCTCTAATTAAACCCACCAAGAAAACCTGCTTGATTTTCGGCGCTGCCAATTCCTTGGGGAGTTGGATTATTTATGATGGAGATGTTGTCAATGGGTCTGGTTTCACCTTTGCCTGGTCGGCGTTGTACACCATAGTCAATGGACGGCCTTCTTTGCGCAGCTTTCTCCACGGCCGCGTGAGTCCGGTGGCCTTGTCTGCTTTGGCTTTGGGCAACATGGGTATTTATGGCAAGCAGTTTTTCTGGCCCTCCAAGTAGTTAGGTTCCCATATCCAGAGAATTCACCAAGTTGCGCCTGCACCTGGTTCTTTCCAGCTTTCTCGTCTCAACAGACTTAGTCCCACGATAGAGGCAAAAACTGGTTTTTGTATGCAAAATCAATGATGCGGTCCGGGTCGTACAACTCGATGAACTGTTGGTCCATGGGACGCTCTTTGGGCGCCGCAAATTTCCGGTACTCATCAAATATGATAGTGAGCGACCAACCTTGTAGACGTCGTAACACCCCAACAAGACAGCCGGTGCGGTGCTTGCCCCGGTTGCAATGGATGAGGATTGGGTGGTTGGCTGGATTGAGGAGAATCTTCATCGCCTCGGTGATGAGCTCGCTGCTGATAATGACAAATGGTTCCTTGTTTCCGGACATGCCGAGCTGGAAGAGCTCGATTCCTTCTTGCTCGAAAAAATCCAAATGTGACAGTGGGTATTCCTCTGGAATGAGACAGAGCACCGACTTTAGTTTGAGTTTCTTGACGAACGGAAAATTAGCCGGTTGCGGAAACGACGACCTGTAGATGCGGTTGACCACGGGGGCAAAGTTTTCTGGCGGCGCCAAAGGCTCGTCCACGTCTGTCGTCTTTTGGGCCCATTTGGCAGTGTCTTCTCTGGTGAATTTGTCGTCGATATCTTCGTCGTACACGATTTCGTCTTCTTCCGTGGTGGTGCCTGGAATTTCATCGAACTTAAGACACTCTAAACGAGACCGGATATTCTGCGGATCGGGAGGATGACTTTGCGGGTTGGTTGCGTTGGACTTGTGTTTCGGCGCCGTTTCACTTTTCTGGGGCTGGCTTCCTCTCGGCAGCACGGAATGGGTCTTGAGATCCTCGTCCATCTGAAACGGACTGTCTATGTCGGCCATGTTGGGATGCAGGAATGTGGAATGATATGAGTAGCTAAAGTGGAATGCCGGTGAAAATGGTGCCTGAAAAGTGGTAGGGGTAGCGGTGCTCTGATGTTGTTGTGTGCACGACACGCACGCGACTTCTCAGTATCAATCCCACGATTCCGGTACATTTACTTACGAACCACAGTGATCCAAGATTATGAAGATATACGGGCATCAGCTCTATCTTAAGCGATAAGATTAAATGATTCAAAGATAGATGATTCAAAGATACGAATAAATGATTCAAAGATACGAATAACTAATTGAAAGGCGATCTGGCGACAGCACAGAGTGTTTGGTGGATCTCGGATTATTGCTTAAATTGCTCAAGAACCCGCTCAATTGATTCAATGTCGTCCACAGAAGCAAGTGTTTCTCTCTCGAAGTTGGAATTTGGACTGTCAAATTTCTGCACCCGGCCAGATCCAGGTTCATTGAGACTGATTGTCTGACTGGACTGGTCCAGATAAGACAACACCGTGTTTTGGCAAGAATTGGGAGCCGACGAGTTATTGGTTGATGTAGCCCATAAAGAGCTGAAGGGCAAGCTGAATACCACCAAAATCAAACTCACGTTGAAGAACAATGGAGAATTATTGGCCTTGCCGAAGTTATAGATCACCATGAGCGATGGTGCCAAGCAGGTCTGTATCGACATGATGAGAAGAATGTGAAGAGCATCAAACTGTTTCAAGCCCAAAACCCGTCTGGCTCGAATGGCCATTGCAAGCTTGCTGACCAATATCACACTGTTCAAAACCAACGACACGGCGAACAAAAGAAACGGCACGTTATTCTCCCACGAGGCCTGGGTCTCGTATATGCCTCTAAAAGTGTTCTCGGCAGTCTGCAAACTATGGGTGGTGGTGATGATGTACACCACTACTACTGCTATTCCGAGCAGTGCCGAGAGACCCGTGAAGAGAATGCTGAAAATTCGATTAGTGGCACGGCGAAAGATCACATACGTCTGAAAAACAAACACGATTTCTATGGCTGCAATGAGAGTAACGTACACTGCTGTTGCAGCCCTGGAAATATGGTACGCGGACCAATAGCCATAAAAGAGACCCGTGAAGTTATATGCAACCGAGCTGAGGGGGCCTAGCAAATAGGCAAGGTAAAGCGACGAACGGAGCGTCAAAAGCACCAAGCAGCATTGGTGGAAAAAGAACATGGGTGTTTTTTTGTTGATGATGATGAACCACGACATGAAGATGAGAATCAAACTGCACCCAATGGCGAGGCCCTGTGCCATACTGATTCGGATAGCATTGCTAAGAAAATGGTCGACCTGCGAAAACGAAATCTGAGCTGTGTTATTTCCCACGGCATATTCCAAAAGAATGTGCTGGGGGTTAATGTCTGAGATCATGATGTGGGGCCTAAGTGTGGGAGTGTCTGCGCTTAAGTACTGCGCAAATTAGGCGCATGAAGACGATGAGATGCAATTCATGCGGGCGGCTCTTGGGTGGCCGGCTCTGTGCAGATAAAGTAGCTTTTGTTGGAGGAAGTTGCCTATTCGAGCTGCCGCAATGGGTCGGAGTCTAGCGAGCCGCATGAATGTGGTACCTACACTCGGAAAATCGTGCATAAAGCGCCTTACAGATGGCCCGCTTCAAGAAGGCTTGTTACATGTGTGTTTCAAGTTCTAAGGTACTGTTATTTTCCATCAGCGTGTGTCCACGGCTACTTCGCGTGATGGTAAAGAGACACACAATTACATAGTCTCCTGAAAAGTACGCTATATGCAGTGGACAAGCGGAAATTGTGGCTGTGGGTAGAAGGCTGAAGTGGTAGAGAGCTGAAGTGGCTAGAAAACTGAAGTGGTAGAAACCTGAAGTGGTAGAACGCTAACTGTGGGGCAGGTGGAAACAGAAGATCTGTGCACCCCACACGCTCTGCAGCGCTAACGCTCAAATCTGATTTTTCACTTACACTTATACAGCGTGTGCCAAAAACACATATCTCCCGTTTTTCCAAGTCTTGGATCGTCTGGACCAAGCCCCGACAGCCACGCAGTCACGTGCGAGGCGCGCTCGCCTCACGATAACACCTCGAAAGAAAAAAACCCCATTTCCACCAGGACCCAAACTCAAACACTGGAGTATACAGCCTTCAGAAGCCGCAGCAAATTAGTGCAACAACCAGCTGCCTATAAGATCTCTTCCAAGTCAGCAGAACTGCCTCGCATCTTCATCTGCCGCCGCCGTTGGACCCGCCATTCACACCCCCTCTCGGCAAACTTCGGTGATCCCCAGGAACACCCTAAACCACACGCTCGTTTTGCACAGGCAGAGTCCGGCTGCATTCACTTACCCATCTCCGTGCAGCGATGTCGGAACAAAAAGACATCTCCATGTTGGACGTCTCCAACGCCCTCGACAACATAAGCAGCGCGGACCAGGAGACGGCAGCGCCACAACGGAAGAAATCCACGTTGATCTTGACAGATGACGCGGAGAAAATGCATATCGAACCCAATGATTCATCCGATCATAATCTGGGCCAAGGGCAATCGACGTCGGCCCAGCAACCCCCACAACAGACCCAGTCGACCCAGCAACAAGAACAGCCCAAGCCAGATGCACCGGATCCCGCAGCTCACATCCCCGTGGAGATAAAATGGGTACAGGGTGGAGACAAGGTTTATGTGACAGGATCTTTCACGGGATGGAGAAAGATGATCGGGTTGCAGAAGCAGCCCGACGACACCCATGTGGTGACGTTGGGGTTGCCGTTGGGAACACACCGATTCCGGTTTGTCATCGACAATGAATTGCGGTTCTCCGACCACTTGCCAACGGCCACAGACCAGATGGGTAATTTCGTCAACTACATCGAGGTGACACCCGAAAACGTCCAGCAGCATTTGAAACAACAGCAGTCGAAGTTGGAGGCTGAGCAGCAGCATGAGCGGGAACGGCAGCAAAAGAAGAAGGATCGTGCACGTGGGCGGCTAGCCAACAGGCCCAGGTCCGACTCCATCTTCAAGTTCATCAACGACGACGACGACATGGGCGATGGGTACCTGAGATACTACGATGACGACGACGAGGACGACGATGAAGATCAAGCCAAGTCCAAGAAATTGAACTACATCAGTGACATTCCACCTATTTTCGTGGAGCCCAAGGTCATGGAGCAATACTACCTTGCCATTGATGAGCAGGCCAAGTCCAAGAGCACACAGCAACAGGGTTGGCTCCATCCCCCACAGTTGCCTCCGCACCTAGATAACGTCATCTTGAACAACTTCAACTCCATGGACAAAGATAACAACTCCGGAGCATTGCCTATTCCAAATCACGTGGTGTTGAACCACTTGGCCACCACCAGTATTAAGCATAATACCTTGGCCGTGGCTTCTGTTGTGAGGTACAAGAGAAAGTACGTCACACAGGTGCTCTATGCTCCGTTGCAGCAGTAGCGTGCCAAGTTTGTGGCATCTGCCGGTCTGCAGCTAGGGGTGCTACTGTCATTCTGAAGTCATTGAACAGATATATAATTATCAGTATCTACTTACTCTCGTGCTTCTTGCATGTAATCGATAGTATCTACTTACTCGTGTGTCCCGCATGTAATTATCAGTAACTTACTCTCATGCTTCTTCGTGTAATCACACTCTCTTTTCTTCCACACTGCCGAGGTGCGCATGCATAAAGACTAGACGTGTCAGCGAAACTGCAAATCAAACTGCAAATCCGAAAAATCAGCGCAGCTAAACACCCCACGAGCAGCCCCGCCGGCTCTTTAAAAAGCCCCAGCTGCGCCGACTCCAGCGGACCAGACCACTGCCAACCAGCGGTACTGCACACACGGCTCCGCCATACATGGTCGCGAAAATGTCAATAGGAGAGATTTATACATAGGCCCTCCACATCGCATTCCTGCAAACTCTTCGGCGCCCCAATCCACTCTCTTTTGTCCACACCACCAAGATCCTAGATTCATGAATACGCTATGACTTTTATGCAATTCATAGACGATAACTTTATTCCTCGGGCTCCCCCCAGCCACAAGGACGTTCAAGATGCAGCGGACGACGGGGCAAAGCTGGTCACCTCTGTGACCACCATCGACTCCGCTTCAACAAGGAGCAGCGGCAATCAGCTCCGGCGGAGCTTGAAGGGCCGTCACGTGCAGTTACTTGGAATCGGCGCCACCATCGGTTCAGCATTATTTGTTGCCATCGGTAAAGGTCTTCAATACGGCCCGCTCAATCTCTTGTTGGGGTTTATTGTGTGGTCCATTCCTATTTTGTTCATCACCGTGTCTACCGCGGAGATGGTGACATATTTGCCCATTACCTCGCCTTTTGTGCGTATGGCGGGCCGTTGCTGTGATAGCGCTTTGGAGGTGGCCACGGCTTGGAATTTCTGGTTCTTGTGCTGTGCTCAGATTCCCTTTGAGGTGGTGACTGTCAATTCCATCATCCACTACTGGCGCCTGGACTATTCTGCAGGAATCCCGTTGGCGGTGCAGGTGGTTCTCTATTATCTCATCAACATCTTCGGTGTGGGCGTCTACGGCGAGATTGAGTTCTGGTTGAGTTTGGGGAAGGTCATCTTGGCCTCGGGTTTGATTGTCTTCACCTTTGTTACCATGGTGGGTGGTAATCCTCAGCACGATGCCTTTGGCTTCCGCTACTGGCGTGATCCGGGGCCCATGTACGTGGCTTACCATACGGGGTCGCTAGGCCGCTTCCAGGGATTCTTGTCGTGTCTCATCCGGGCCACTTTTACGTTTGCCGGACCCGAGTACATTTCCTTGGTTGCCAGCGAAACCATCAATCCTCGCAAGACCTTGCCGTCTGCTTTTAAGCAGGTGTTTTTCAGATTGACGTTGTTTTTCGTGGGCGGCGCTCTTTGTGTGGGAATTCTTGTTCCATACAACGACCCGCTTCTTCTTAAGACTTTGGGTGTTACCAAGCCAGGCGCTGGCGGCTCCCCCTACGTTATTGCCATGCAGAACTTGGGCATCAAGGTATTGCCTGATATCGTCAACATCTTGTTGGTGACAGCCGCCTTCTCGGCCGGAAATTCCTACACCTACTGCTCTTCACGGACGTTGTACGGCTTTGCCTTGGACGGATTTGCACCCAAGTTCCTCACTGCCACCACCAAAACAGGCATTCCCATCTTCTGCGTCCTCATTTCCTTGTCGTGGGCGCTCATCTCCTTCTTGCAGTTGAACGAAGGCTCTGCGGAGGTGTTGGATTGGATCATCAACTTGATCACTTCGTGCCAATTGATCAACTTTACCATTTTGTGCTTTACCTATGTGTTTTTCTATCGTGCTCTCAAGGCTCAGGGCATCGACAGAGACACTTTGCCGTTTAAAGGCTGGTGCCAACCATGGCTTGCCATCATTGGAGGCAGCTTGACCTTCATCATGTTATTCGTGGGCACCTACGAGATATTTTTGCCCAAAAAGGGCCCTTGGGACTACAAGTCGTTCTTGTTCTCTTATCTCATGATCTTCATAGACATCGGAGTGTTTGTGTGTTACAAGGTGTTTTGGCGAACCAAGTGGAAAAAGGCAACTGAAGTGGATTTGGTCACGGGGTTGAAGGAAGTTGAGCAACACGAAGAGATGTACTATGCGCAACTAGCTGAGCACAACCAGTTGGACGAGGCCGGAAATGAGAAGCAGTCGGTCTGGCAACGGATTTCCACTGTGTGTTTTGGCAGCAGCATGTGAAGATTCAATTCTATGAATAAACAATATGATAAATAATAACTTGCATGATAAAAAAATTGCATGATAAATATGAATCCTGATAATATACATTTAAATATTTAGTCATTCTGTTATTTCTTCTTGGTGAAGACTGGTTCTTCGCAGGTTAGACTGTTTCTACAACCAAACCGCTGGTAGTTTTTAAGACCAAATTCCTACATTTCATTAATCAACAAGAGGGAATTCCAAAATGCAAAATTTTGTTACCCAAATTTCCATCCGGAGACTTTCAAACCTCTGCTCGTGTCGCAGCCTACACTCATGTGCAGCTCTCCATAACGCATGTTACAATATGAATCGGCAAAGCCCGATAAAGTCAATTCGTAATGAATGCTCTGTACAGGCCTAAATACGCTATATACAGAAAAATCCTCCCCCTGTCCCTAAATTTGGCAGTAGTCATTCCGTTACAGTCCGCTTTCATGCAGCTGCAGCAGCTAATGCGGCGCAATGGCGCACCTTCTTCCGGAGCCAGCATGCGCGAAAAAGCGCCGGAAAAACGCCACTTCAATTGCCGCCTACCGAAAATAGAAGCAGTCGGTCTGTGTTTCATAGCGGTTGCAGGGCGTTTCAGTGGGTTTCAGCGGTTTCGTGAGAGCAGACGTCCTGCACAAACGCAGGAGGCCTGTCGCGCTCCATTCCGCGGTGCGTGCGGAAAATTCCAACCCTCAGGCACTACGCTTTCCCGCTACATTATTTAAGCCGCCCACCAGCAGCCGCGGCAACTTTCCACTTCTTTTCGGTGAATCCCCATCAAAAACCCGTTCATCTCTGTTTCCTGATCCCTCCCCTTTTCTTCCGCTTCCGGCTTATCACTAATGAGCTGGCTGGGATGGGCGCAGGCCGCCACCAATCCCACAAAGCGACTACTAAGCAACCAGATAGACTTCTTCTCGCGTTCCGCCATCAATTCCCAGTTGTATTTGGCTATCATATCTTCGGGGTGTCTGATTGTGGCGTGTCTAGCGGCAATATACATGTTCTTTGCCATAGACCCCAAACGCTTGGTGTTTCGCCACCAGCTCATTGCATTTCTCATGCTCTACGACTTGTTGAAGGCGGTGATTCTCCTCATATTTCCTGCCCGTGTGGTTGGCCTGCCCTCGGCCTATGATAATTACAATTTCTGTCAGGTTGTGGGATTTTTCACCGCCACGTCTATTGAAGGGGCTGACCTCGCCATTTTGGCCTTTGCCATCCACACGTTTCTTCTCATCTTCAAACCAGACCTCCAAGTCAAGTTTCCGGGCTCTAGCCGGGTCGAAGGAGGTCTTTACCGCTATAGATACTACGTTTATGGCCTAGCGCTTGTGATTCCGTTGGCGCTTGCGAGCTTCCCTTACATCGGCACCGGCTACAGCTCTTTTGTTTGCTGGTGCTATTTGCCTCAGGAACCGATTTGGATGCGGCTTGTGCTTAGCTGGGTGCCTCGCTACTGCATCGTGATTGTTATCATGGGCGTCTACGGTCTGATCTATTTTCACGTGCTCAAGGAATTTCGTTCTCTTGGTGGTGTTTTTGTCACCATGCACCGCCAAAAGAAATCGGGTCTTCGCCCCACCGCACTGTCTCAAAAGCTTTCGCTATACAACTCAATTGTGTTCTTTTTTCGGGATGTACGTGACTTTTTCTTTTTCACCGTCCCCGGCTCCGAAAACCAGTCGTCGAGCTCTCTGAGTCTGTCATCGAGTGACCCCAATCATGACCTTAGTAAAATGGGGTCGCCAGCTCGTACGCCCATCGACGAGGAAAACGTTTTGGACAACGCACATTTCCAGGCCGCCAACCTCGAGAGCTTTCGCTACAGACAAAAGACCATTGAAAAGCAAATGAAGTCTATCTTCGTGTATCCAGTGGCATACATCTCTATATGGCTTTTTCCCTTCATCTTGCACTGCACCCAGTTCAACTACGAAGAAACTCATGGGCCTATTGTGTGGCTTAACTTTATCTCTGCATTTGCACAGCCATTTATTGGCTTTGTTGATGCGGTGGTGTTTTTCTACCGTGAACAGCCTTGGAAGTACACCATTATGAGAACCTACGAGCGAGAGAATATTTCTAAGATCGAACAGAACTTGCTCATGAATTTGACTTACGGCGACAACGAATCCATAAATACGTCTGCGCGAGTCACGCGAAGCTCCATTGGTGGTCTTCATGTGGATCTCAGCTCGTATTCAAAATGGAGACGCATTCTTTCGAAGCTCAATTTCCCTTTCATGCATCTTCCAGATGATAAGAACATCGCCAAATTCCAAGATGGTATAATTCACCGCAAACTTAAAGACCTACGGAACTCCGACCAAACTGTGACAAATTCAGCCGAAAGTCCCTCGTCTGATCCCGAAATTAATGATTTGCAGGCAAAACATGATTTCTCCAATTTGTTGGATGGAAGTTTGAACGGGAATGACTTCCGGCACGCTCTCGACAATTACTCGCTTTCGTTACAAAATGAAAGAAAAACTTCGGTGGTTTCGTCTGCCGATGGCAAAAGACGCAGCAGTTTGGCTTCTATCTCGAACAAGTCAACTAAATCCCGACGCCCATCGGTTTACGACTGCCATGACCTAATACCTGAGGACGGTGCATACATGCCCTCCAATAAGAATTTGCAGCCGGGCATGTTTGCCAGAAGACAGAGTATCCCGAACTCGCAATGCACAAGCAATAGGGTGGAGGAAGAAGGCGAGTTGGATTTTCTCGAGATCTTGAATAGAGGCCCCGCATAATTTTGTG
Organism: Metschnikowia aberdeeniae; assembly: GCA_002370615.1. Lineage (NCBI taxonomy): Eukaryota > Fungi > Ascomycota > Pichiomycetes > Serinales > Metschnikowiaceae > Metschnikowia > Metschnikowia aberdeeniae. The sequence continues at coordinate 586,163 of NKZB01000126.1, forward strand.
GCATATATCGTGCACTCTGAATCCCTAATACTTTTTTGCCCCGATCGTGCAAGACCATTGAATTCCAGTTTATCAATGAGAGCTGCCTCAGACCGGATATTCAAAAAAGCTAAATAAATCTAACTCTAGTTATAATAGCAGTCCACAGTAATGAGATATTCAGCTCCAAATTAACGTGATTCTTGTCTGAAAATGATAGATGTGGGACATTCATCAACCAATCACAATTCTCATCAATGAGTAATGAGTCATTTTCTTCTCTATAATATTCTATGTTCCTAGATAACTACCTTTAGGGGCTGCACGCAATCAATTTCCCAACTTCTCCGAAATTTTGGAGTTACATTGATTCATCGAATTGGCTTATCGGGCCATCAGTCCTGCACACAATGTAATGAGATCTGATGCCGGAGCTAGCAATATTTCCCAACTGTCGCGTTACTCTACAAATTAGCGACCTCCTCAGAAGTCTTGTACCGAAACACATTGCATTCGAAGTATACGAAAATACGAAAATAAGAAGCATACGAATACGAAGCATACGAATACGAAGCAAGCACTTGGTATTCTGGATGCAAGCATATTGGTGCGCCCGCCTCCACAGCCATCACACACAACAGCGGCAACTCCATCGCCAATTATCTGAACCCCTCTCCCACACAAACTCCTGCAATGTCTGGCAAAATATCTGAAAAAGTGCCTGAAGAAGTTGAGGCCGTTGAGGCCAAAAAATTCATCCAGAGTGATGCTGGAGATGGAACATCTGCAACTCAGCAGTACGTGCACGGGGTGCAACTTGCATCAGTTTTAGTGAGCGTGGTGATCTCGCTTTTTGTGGTTGCATTGGATCAGACCATTGTGTCGACTCTTTTGACGGTGATCAGCGATGAGTTCAAGTCTTTTTCGAAGGTCGGCTGGCTCACGTCTGCTTTCATGCTTCCGATGGCGTGCTTGGCGCCATCCTACGGAAAAATCTCCATTGCATTTGGACGCAAATACACCATGGTCGTTGGCCTCATTATCTTTGAAATCGGATCCCTTGTATGTGCCTTATCCAATAGCATTGACATGTTAATCGGTGGGCGAGTCATTCAGGGTATCGGAGGTGGCGCTGTGCAGGCGATGGTCATGGTGATTCTTTCGGAGTCTGTTCCCATCGACAAACGTGCCTTGGCCATGTCTCTTATCGGAATCACCTTTTCTGTGGCGTCGGTGTGTGGGCCATTTGTGGGGGGTGCATTCACCACACACGTGACCTGGCGCTGGTGTTTCTACATCAACCTTCCGGTGGGTGCTATTGCTTTGGGCTTATTGCTTTTATTCTTCCATCCTCCCCGCCCACATGGTAATGTGCGGGCCAAACTTGCCAAAATCGACTACCTAGGTACGTTTTTGATCACTGCAGGCTTGGTGTTGGTGCTTTTGGCCATGACATTTGGAGGAAACGAGTACGCGTGGCATTCTGCGGCAATCATCTGTCTTTTCACTTTGGGCGGTCTTTTGATATTGCTCTTTGTCTACTACAATTTCTTTATTTCGAAAGAACCGCTTATCATCAAGCAGATTGTGGTGGTCCCGCAGATTGTGGCATCCACGTTGAGCGCTACTTTCAATTTTTTCTTCTTCATGGGCATCATCAACTATCTCGCCATATACTTTCAGGTCATCTATAACCACTCGGCGTGGCAATCTGGAATAGATATGCTCCCATTGGTCATCAGTGTGTCATTGGCGTCTGCTTTCAACGGAATCTTTATTCGCTTTACCTACTTCATCAAAGTTACCATGATGATTTCTGGAGTCATGGCTCCCGTTGGTGTTGGACTCCTCCTAATTTTAGGCAGAAACACCGCCACGTCCGCCAGAATTGGTCTTCTTATTCCCGTGGGTGTCTCCATTGGTTTGCAGTTCCAAAGCTCTCTATTATCTGCACAACTCAAAGCTCCTGGCGATGTGCCGGGATCAATGATCTTGGTGACGGTTTTTATGAACTTCATCAAGACGATAGGTGGAGTGGTTGGCGTGACCACATCGCTGCTCATGCTTTCGAGCAGGGGCTCTCATTACTTGAATGAAGCAATTCAAAACTTGCCCAGTTCCTCTGAGCTTGGCTCTATTCCTGCAAAGTCTTTATTGCAGTCACCAGAGGCGATATGGAAACTCCCCACTCTGGATAGGGAAATTGCGCTTGATGCATTCATGAAAGCATTGCATGATGTGTTTTACTTGAATTTGGCCTTTGCTGCTTTGATGCTCATAGCTGCACTGCTCACAACCAACCTGCGAATACCCAAGGGAAACCAAATCGGACATAATAAGAAGCAAGAGGCTGAACAGAATGACCAGAAGGCAAACTCCATCAAATCCGCAGATTGCAATACTCCGTCTACAGATGCTGAAGTTAGCGATAGATCCTGAAATCATCTACTTTACGCATACATTGTGTTACCGGTGATATCTTCCAGTGGCAACGCATAATTTAGTGACGTCAGGCGACGTGCTGGAAACTGGGTCACTAAAATAGAGAAGGGATCTACACCTATCGTGTTTTTAACGCTTACAGCCTCATTCTTTCTACAAAGCATGCATACTCTTTCAATGCACGCATAGACTTCTTAATGATACAGTTTATAGATACATATAATATACATAGTTCTCAGCGGACTAGAGTCGGTTGCCAATATCGTAGAGGTATTCTCGAATGTGCTCGTTGAGTTTGGCCACTGCAGCCTCTGCATTCTTGAACTCGGTGTCAAATTCCTGCCTTAGGGAGTTAATTTGGGCTTCAATTTCCACATTTTCTGCTCGCGTCTGGTCAAGCTTCTCTTGCTTTTGCTCGCGGTCCTTAGAAAGTCGCTCGTATTCAACCTCAAGGCTATTGAGCTTTTCCTTGGCATTCTGCTCTTTATCTTGGGACTGCTGACGTAATTTGGTGATTTTCTCCGCAGACTTCTGTAGCTGTCGCCGCACCCTCAGAATGTGAATGCTGAGCTCCTCAGACATCTGCTTTTTATCGCCATATTCATCTCCCTGCTTCACAATGTTCTCCCGTGCGTTATCTAGTTTGCGCAAATCGTTTGTGATCTCCTGAGCAATCTTGATGAGAATTCGTAATTCATCTTCAACCTGTTGTATAGCGTCCACAGTATTAGACTTGTTGCGGTACGCAGTCTCACTCTGCTGGAGATATTCGTGGTGGCTTTCGAGATTCAACTTCAATTCTTCAATGACTCGCTTTATGAGCGTGGGGTCCGCCGACGAATAGTTCTTGAGTTTCTCGACTTCCTTGGACGACTCTCCGATGAGAAAATGGTTGTCTTCTAGCTTCTCGAGAAGCCTCGTTTTGGAGTCCTTGTACTTGCTGTGCTCTAACTTCAATGCCTCTTGCGCTTTCTGGAGCTTCTTGAGTTCTTGCTCAAGTTTGGCGTTATAATTGGTGAGCTGGTGTAGCGTGGACTTGCTCTTCCCCAGTGTGGAGCTACCGTTTGGCGCCTCATTCTCTTCGTCAACTTTCTCCTTGAGCGCAGTAATGTTTTTGCTGATGCTGGCATTCTGCTCTTCGATGTGCCTTATTTCCTGTACGCTTTCCTCAGACACTCGTGCCAATTGCTCACATTCCTTCAAGTGTTCTTCTCTGAATCGGGCAAAATTGATAACTCCGCTTAGAATCCTCCGTGTTCTCAGAGCCTCGGGACGCACAAGGTCCATGAGGGTAAAATCATGCACTCCACAGTTCTCTAACATCACACTGACTGCCCGAAATAATACCAACGTGTTAATAGAGTCAGTGGTATCGTAGCTTTCCGAATCACTATTTTCTTCATTGTAGTCGCCACGCAATATATTGATGGAGCCACTTTTGCTCAAAAGAGTCTTTGTTGTAGAGATGCAGTATTCGGCTGAAAACCCCATGAAGGTATCTAGGATCTGCTCGAAAAGTGCACGCATGTAGGGGCCTGTGGGACGGGAAACAAGCTCTTCATCCGCCACGAAATCACATTCCTGTAGGCAAAGAGAAAGCTCCTTAAAATCGAGTAGCGGAAACTCGTCTTTATTTGTTTGCACACGACTTCCCGCAAATGACGGCCCGCCGTTTGCCCTGGAGAAACTTACTCGTGACATTCTTCAAATGATGCCAGATTTTGGTTGTTGAAATTGGTTAGCACTGGCGTGCTGGAGATCGGGTTGCAAGGAGTCTACTGTCTGTTATGATTACTTGTTTTCAACCGAGCGCGACTATACGCAGTACCACACATCCCCTTGTAGGTGTGCTGAGATTGCCCATTTGGCTTCGAGGAGCTAATGAAAGTTTTCCGCATGAGTCTTGAAAGCTTCAATCTTTGTTGTTGATCTTGAGAGACCAAGGAGCATGATGACGCCGCCTCATACACGCTCTGCTGCCCAGATTGCCCCCCGACAAACCAACTTTATCGACTCTGTGAGTAGCATGTAAGGAACGGCTTTCTCTGCATCGTTCTCAACTGCAGTATCTAAGTGTTCTAGTTCGTCATCTCTGAATTGGCTTATCATCTCCTTAAGTTTGGTCAACTCTGGCGACGTTTTGATGGCCTCAGTAAGTTCTTCTTTGGGAATTGGTTTGCCAGTCTCTTTATCAAATATCTCGGTACCAAATTGATTCATGAGAATTCGGAGCTGGTGATTATAATGTCCCCCGATCACGGTTTCGACGGCAACTGTGCAAGCCATGGCTGCCTCTTTGCTTATGAGAGCGGTACCTGCTCCCATTGCAACAGCGCCCGCTTTCCAGAATGGCGTGAGAATCGAAGGCCTAACTCTCCTTTCAACCTGAAGGCGGTTGAAGTTATCGTGGTGGTGAATTTCTTGCTCCCACATATGTTTCAAAAGCTCCTTGAGTTCCGGTGATTGGCGAGAGAGCACCGCGTACTGACCCATATAAATGTAGTTTGCCCCTAGCTCACCTGCTTGATCCACTCTGATGACTCGGTCGAGGAATGCTTTTTGGGCCTTTGACATAGCGCCATACTCCACCTGGGTCGCATCTATGCCTTTCTTTCCGGTCTTCGACGCCTTCGTGTATGCTCTTGCCGAAGAAGACAAGAAGCGAGTATTGTGCTTCAAAACGGACATAATATTGTGGATTATGATTAGCGTGGACTCCACCTCTAGTTATCAGGTATCGTGGCGTGAGTTTAGGCGGAAAATCATCGGCTGATATTGCGCGGCCACCGAGTTCGCACACGCTCCAGAATCAGTTGCGGAGAATATGTCTAGCATCGCTAAACCAATGTTGGACGGCAATTCTTGAGTATCGCGAGAGTTGGAAACAGGCTTATTCTCGTTGGCAGCGACTCTTAACCTGCGAAATGCTTTGTTGCCAATGTCCCGGTGAATGAGCCAGGACACGGGGAAAACGCCTTTCCAACGAGAGGCCTCAACCCATGCATTACTGCTCTTAGAAAAGTCGACGGAACCCATCATTCTGGCAACTCCACAGAATTGTGAAGATCCATTAACCGAGAAGAATAGGAAGACCAGGCCATTGGATTCTCGATATGCCTTATCCAATCGTTTGTTGCCCAAGTCGGTGGAGGCCCAGATCTTCTTCTTTCTCGAAGTCTCCACATCTAAAGCGCTGTAAGACTTAATCACAAAGTATTTCGATTTCTCAGGAACTTCTTTGTCAGGGGATTGAATGGGTGTTGATAATGAAGAGGCCGAAAATTCGTCCTCGCTGCTGAGAAAAGCTCTGGATAAGGCGCTTGTAGATGAGAGCAGTAGCTGCAGTCTGTCCCAAGATCCTGTAGAGTAGTCGGTGTCAACAGAATCTTTCCTTTCGTCCGCTGGGTCCCCATTTTCCTCCTGCTCTGAAACAAGCGTACTGTATTGGGAACAGAACGTTGAGGACCAAATATTTTCACAACCTTGAAACTCGATATCTCTTATTGGGCATTGAGATTCTAGTACACGAAGATAATCCAATATGCGTTCACTGCAAAATATGCTGCTTCGAGGACCGGGCGGGGCCCTCAAGCCAATGAGATTTGATTCCATCAATGGGAACTTTCTCCCCAAGGCAGACATGTCCATGATTGTGATTAGAAGAGAGGCGAGTGCTTGATGAATTTCATCTGATCCACCACAAATCACAAGGACGAAGAATTATGTAGAGACAAGAAAATGGGAGAGACTCGGCCTTTTATATGTCCCCCGCTCGCCTCCCCCTTGACACAGATTTGCAACCATCCGCGCGCAGGACTTGTGCACACAGTAACAGATGGCGATGCGCATTCACAATTTACAGCCCATGACTCCCACAACGCCAAGACCTCACAATGGAACTAAATGCTTCAAGGAAAAGGTGGACATCTCTAAGGTTAACAAAATCTTCTTGAAGCGCTGGCTCATTGACTCCTTGCATGAACACGTGCCTGATGACGATATCGCTGTGGAGTTTTTGTTTGAGCTTCTAATAGGCGCCGATCAGGGCAGCCCAGATATAGCCACGATTCGGCAGTATACGGATGAAATTCTCGGAGCAAAAGATAGCAGAGACTTTTGTGTGTCAATGTGGAACCTACTACTTGGAGCTCAACAAACGAAAAACGGTATCCCTAAAGAGATTCTAGAGGCGAAAATGAAAGCAATGGACAAAGCAGACGCACAGAGAAGTACTGGGGAAGAGTGTTTTGAAAGAACGAGTCCGTGTCTGATTTCAGACAAGCCTGAAACGCGGGGTATCTCAAGCTTAACTTCGAAAGCTGACGATAACCGGTCCACACTCGTTTCCGAAAGTGACAAAAAAGCCCTTGCAGAGACAAAGCACATTCTTGAAGCCTTCAAACCAAAGGGCCTGAAAATCAAGGGCCGCGTCGAAAAACCCAAACGTACAGTCCACGACAACAAATGTTACAACAACGATTCCCACACAACAGGCTCCAAGAAGACTCACCATAGCAGAAGTCAAAGCAAAACACACAACAAAACCAACTATAACCGAGGCTAACCCAGCTCTGTATGGCAGATGGTTGCGAAAATCTACTCAGCTGTGCATTAACGTCCCCCGTTTATAAGCAATACTCACCTGGTACAACAAGTTGCTACCGGCAAGACATGACCAAAATATTCAGGGAAAAAGCCATGCCACATATTCCTCCATCGGGATTTGGACGAAGTGCTTAAGTCGTCTCAAACTCTCAGTGGCATTTCCAGCACTCAATGTGCCACATACAGTCGCACTCGCGCAATTTAGCAGGTTCGGCGTGCGCACTCTAAAAATCAACACCCTTCATTGAAAACCTCCACCCTTATCTCCACACAACAAACCCTTTCGACAATGTCGGAATACCAGCAAGACAGCAATGTGCAGAATCTGGGGACTCCTCAGGAAGGGCAGGAAGCCAAAGGCGCCCGCATCGGAAAATACCAGGTGTTAAGGACGCTAGGCGAAGGCTCGTTTGGAAAAGTCAAATTAGCACAACACTTGACAACGGGTCAACGTGTGGCTTTGAAGATCATCAACAAGAAAACATTGGCCAAGTCAGACATGCAGGGCCGTATTGAGCGGGAAATCTCTTATTTGCGCTTATTGAGACACCCCCACATCATTAAGCTCTACGACGTGATCAAGTCCAAGGACGAGATCATTATGGTGATCGAGTATGCAGGCAAGGAGTTGTTTGATTACATTGTGCAGAGGGGCAGAATGCCCGAGGATGAGGGTAGACGCTTCTTTCAGCAAATTATCGCCGCAGTGGAGTACTGCCACAGACACAAGATTGTTCACAGAGACTTGAAGCCCGAGAACCTTTTGTTAGACGACCACTTGAACGTTAAGATTGCTGATTTCGGTTTGTCTAACATTATGACCGACGGAAACTTCTTGAAGACCAGTTGTGGCTCGCCCAACTACGCTGCGCCGGAGGTGATCAGTGGTAAGTTGTACGCAGGTCCTGAGGTTGATGTATGGTCATCTGGAGTGATTTTATATGTGATGTTGTGCGGCAGATTGCCTTTTGACGACGACTTCATCCCTGCCTTGTTCAAGAAAATCAGCAATGGTGTTTACACGCTCCCAAATTACTTGTCTTCTGGCGCCAAAAACTTGTTGACACGTATGCTTGTGGTTAACCCCTTAAACAGAATCACCATTCACGAGATTATGGAAGACGAATGGTTCAAGCAGGGCATTGAGGACTACTTGTGTCCTCCAGATTTGTCGAAAACTGTGCACAGCAAGATCGAAATTGACGAGGATGTTATCAGCGCTTTGACCATGACAATGGGTTATGACAGAGACGAAATCTTGAACGTCATTCACGCAAGCAACAAGCAACCTTCGCCGGTGCTGCAATCCAACGAGATTATTGGCGCTTACTTGTTGATGAAGGAGAACCACTCGCTTGTCAAGGACCTTAAGAAGAACAAGACTGAGAAAATGGAGACCTTTTTGTCGCAAAGTCCTCCACCCTCATGGAGCAATAATTCCGACAACAAGTTCTCTTCGTCGCACAAGGCCCCAGGCGTCCAGCAGTCGTTGACGTACCAGACGTTGGCCACGGTGCCGGACTTGTCTACTTTGCCCAACTCCACAATTGCCATCTTGCCCTCGTCGCTTCCTTCGATACATCGTGCCTTTATGATGCAGAATGCAGAGACTGAACAGGCCAACATCAACCCGGTATCCTCCAAGAAACTGAAGACAAAGTGGCACTTCGGTATAAGATCCAGATCTTACCCGTTGGATGTGATGGGCGAAATCTACCGTGCTTTAAAGAACCTAGGAGCCGAATGGTCTAAACCGACTGAGGAGGAGTTGTGGACCATCCGAGTGAGATGGAGGTACGGCCCCTCCATGGTAGACGAAGGCGCCAAGGCCGATGAGTGTGTTCCGCCAGACTTGATGAAGATGAGAATCCAATTGTTCCAGTTGGAACCTAACAACTATCTCGTCGACTTTAAATTCGACGGCTGGGAGAATTCTTCAGGCGTGCGCACGGCCAAACAAGACGTGGACGAGATGGGCTCGTTTTCTGCGTATCCATTTTTGCACTTGGCCACGAGGTTGATCATGGAATTGGCAGTCAACTCGACGCAGTCCTAAAGCAAAGTCGGAATATTGTGGTTACGGTTAATCAATGAAAATAATGAACAGAGCCTCCAATGTAGTGTAGTGTATGCAGCACTCGCTGCTTCCCGAGACCGCGCCTACCCCCTGGCAGATCAGGGCACGGTATCAGGTAAAACGATACAGCAACAGGGATAATACAACATTACCATGGCCATCTGAAGTGCTGCGATAGCTCTGAAACTGCCCCAGCGCCGTATTCTCTGCCTACCATTGTCCAACCTGGCGATCAGTACTTTGTATCCTGCACACAGCGCGGCTGGCGCACGTAATTCCAGCGCAGCACCCATAATTTAGCTCGATGCGGCTAATTTGTAAATAGAAATGCAGCACAGGCGGTGAGACAAAAAAAAGTATCCTTCATCAGTGTCTACAGGAAGACACGCTTCTCGCTTCTCGGCCGCTCGCTCCACTGCGCTTTTTTCCCCAAGGCTACACCTTTTCTTCCCACCATTGCAACTTTACGAATTCAGAACACATTTCAAAATCCGAGCAATTGATATCCGCCATTCTCTATTCTCGCATCATTCCTTCCCTCCCGCACAACTCCCACAGATTTGCTGCCCACACATTATAGCGGTCACCACAAACACAATCATCACATCCAGGTCTCAGAATGAAGACACTCCAGCTCACCGATTTGCAAAAGTTCTCGGCGGAAGACGCCATCAAACTACACGAGGTGGGCAAGATCATATATAAGGCGAAGAAAGCGTCGCTAGTCACAGGAGCCGGTATCTCGTGCAATGCCGGGATTCCAGATTTCCGGTCGGATGACGGTTTGTACAACATCGTTAAAGCCAAATACCCCGGCAGCTTCATCAAGGGACAAGACCTTTTCGACATCTCGCTTTTCCGGTCCAACGAAACACTCAGCATTTTTTGCACGTTTATGGAAGGTCTCTATAATTTCTCTTTGCAGGCCAAAGCCACAGAGACACATCGCTTCATTAAGACGCTCAAGGATAAGAACAAGCTTTTGCGCTGCTACACACAGAATATTGACAGTCTAGAGAAGTCATTGAATTTGAATTGCGGCATCGATACCTCCAAGTTTTTCGAAGCCAACTCCTCTTCCACAAAGTCGTTCCGCCAGAATTGGAACGATTTGGACGTGGTCCAGCTACATGGAAATCTCCATAAGCTCTCGTGCACGCAGTGCCTCCATCATTACGACTGGACTCTAGAGAAGCAGGAGATGCTAAAAGAAGGCGAGAATCCTGAGTGTGCAAACTGCCACTCCAAGTATCAAGAACGGTTGTACTCCGGCAAGCGGGTCACGGGGAATATCGGCATTCTCCGGCCCGATATTGTCTTGTACGGCGAGAACCACCCCCAATCTGAGATTCTCTCGCGAGGACTTAATATTGACATGGCCATGAAGTGTGACTTGGTACTCATAATGGGAACTTCCTTGAAAGTTGACGGCGTGAAGAAGCTCATTCGTTCTCTATGCAAAAACGTCCGTGAGAGAGGCGGCAAGGTGATTTTTATCAACAAAACCCCCATCTCTAAGCAGTTTGCTAGTCTTGTTGACTACGAGATTCTTTCAGACTGTGACAACTTCATCCGTTTATTGCGGAATGAGATTCCTGATTTGTTCCTCACGCAAGAGCAGCTCGACTCAAAGAAGTTACAAAAGAAGACTATCAAGAACGAGAACATCCAGAGTGTGAAGCACGAGAAAATCAAACTGGAAAGCGATATTGGCCAGACTTTTACTCCGCCAACAACACCCAGCAAGAAAAGAGTGGTTACGCTTCCAAAGAAGAAACCGTCGCTTAAGCAAAACCCCAACAAAAGAGTCAAGAGGGAACAAGATCTCCCCTCTCCGTGCAACAGCTACTCGGAAGCCATCAAGATCGAGAGCGACGATGAAGTTGCTACCGATGTCGACGAACTTGATCTTGGCAGCGAACTCCGTATCAAGCAGGAAGTCACGTCATGCTGATCGCAATATAGAGTCAATGACATTATTCAGCCATATACTGTAGCGAATGGGAAACAAATCAATGGAAATGGGCCGGTTTCCAAGCTAGATCTGAAAAACGATCCACAAACCCAAAAATATCGGCCTTATTTCCAAAGCAGGTGAAACATGTTGGGTGGCCACGTGACTACATCCAGTGTTGCAGGCGTTGCGACAGCAATGACCTTTGTGCGGAACGATAATATCAGAACTTGCATCCTACTACAACCAATTGCCCCGTCCAAAGGTCAGAATCGTGTTTATCCTTCAAGCTCCAACATCGGTCGCCATCTCATACCCCTATCGTCAACCCACCCAAACCAGCCATCCACTACATTAATCCAGAGCCATTAGCAACATCCTATACTACGCCATCAACAATACTAGCGAGCATGGATTCCGTCTCCAAAATGCTAGAGAATATCATTGCAGTAGAGAGTTCATATCCCAAGGAAGATGCAGAGAATAGCATCTCTGAATTGCCAGAGGACGAAAAACTCCCTAATACAGAGAAGTTGCGTGCACATCAGGCAGAGAACTTTGCACAAACAACACTGATTTCGGACTTCTGGTACTTGGAGGACGACCAGAAGAAAGTGTCCAACCAATTGACAGACCGAATCATGGAGAAAGTTCTCGGCGTGATCATGAACACCGAGGTGGAGGGCTCACAGGCTCTAGACCTGCGAATGATTGTCCACAAGGACAGGCCCCCGTTGTCAATGAGTCTCATGTCCATCAACAGCACTCAAATGGCGCAGAAGGCATCGCCGGTGTTCGAGATTTTCGATTTCGCCGTGTACTTTGCCGGCTGGTACAACCCATATTTCACCATGGGCGTCACGCTCATTGCCACCTTGCTTGTGCTCAATCCACACATGTTTAGCGTTCTTCCGTCTTTCCTCCTAATCAAGCGCTTTATGATCCCCAGCTACGCCAAGTTGTACCCTCTGGATCCCACCCTTTTGGGCTATCCTGACTTTGGCCATAATCCTTTCTTGCATACCGGTCCTCCTCTACGCAAGTATGAGCCGCCCAAGCCAGTGTCTCAGTTCTCGCGTGATTTCATCTTAAATTTCACTGATCTTCAGAACTGCTTGGTTCCATATATCCGTCTCTACGACGTGCTTCTTTCGTGGGGCCAGCACTATTTTTTATTTGAAGATATGCAGTTGAGTTCCATAGTGTTCATGATTCTACTGTTGAATATCGTATTCAACATGATCACAATGCCCTACATCATCCCATTTGTATGGCGCCATTTGCCTTTCAAAAGCTTGACCCTCGTGTCAATCTGGGCGGTTGTGCTTGCGTTGCATCCCCGAGTCAAAACAAAATTATTGGACTTTTTTGGCACCGAGGAAGCCAGGTTAGCTCGTCTCGACGCCACGGACCGCATGGAGAACATTCTTTTGAAATTCATAGCTGACGACCAAGGACCTGAAGTCCTCAAAGAGGTGGAGATTTTCGAATTACACTTTTTGAATTCAGACAAGCAGTGGGAAGCCGTGGGCTTCACGTCCAATTTCTACTCATACAACCATCCTCAACGGCACCTCAATGAGCTTATCCAGAACCATGAAACCAATAAAGAGACCCAGAAAAGCGACGAGCCAGTTGAACCGAACATCATGGAGCTTGACGAGCCGGAGTCGATAGAACTTCCAGAGAAGGACGAGGTGCAGGCTCTGGAGTTCAACATTCCAAAGGAAGCCAGTCTCGCCGACGTAAAACCTCCGCAATTCTGGAAGTATGCCGAGAAAGAATGGCAAATCGACTTGAACCCCAGCGATTGGGTCGACTCAAATTACATCATGGACTTGGTCATCGTTGACACCGACGAAAAGTGGGTGTACGACTTTGTCGAAAGCGAGCTCCCCACGGACGGGCAGGTGTTCCGGCGCCGCCGTTGGATCAGGCAATGTGTTAGGGACGACAAAGAATCCAAAGAAGGCATCACTGCAGACAGGTTGAGCAAGACTTTCTCCACACTCTTGCTGTGACACCTGCTAGTAAGATTACGACAGCATGAATTCGTGTAGACTCAACGACTTGGCAGCACTCGATTGCTTCTGGTGCTTTTTCGCCTGTAAGAGCTTTGAGAGTTCCGAGCTCCTCTTCTCCTTAACTTTTCCATTAAACAATGGCGTGGGAGCGGATACTGTGGGCTTCATACGCTCGTTTAGTAGGGCGTCGTATTTGTGAGTGAATTGGCAGGCAAGACACGTTACATGTAGATACCTGGTTCTTTTGGAGTCTTTTTTGCGCTTTTTGTAGGCAATTTTGGTACAGCACGTTAGCCCCGGTATGAGATAAACCCCACAATGGTCACAGTGTTTGTCAGAGCCCGGATATGTGAGGCCATTTTCAAAAGCCACGTAGTCCAGAGCAATAGAGTGTTTTGCCAGAATCGGATTTAGCGGCTGGTAATGTGCTAGATTGTAGGTGTGTATGGCAGCGGAGACGTCCATTGATGATGATGAGACGCGCGCGATGAGTAATGATGTAACACCGTAAGATTACAGGAGACGAATATGCAGGGATATTTCTTTGAATTATTACATTTGGTTTCCTTATTCTGACATTTGACTGACCCGGCGAATTTTAACCCCGAATAATTAGAAGATCTGCAGCTTAAGTCGGTGTCATTTTGCATCTGGTGTGCGTACCCTCAAAAAACTACCAACGGCACAGAAAACTACCAACGGCAGCCACTCAAAATAAAAAATACCCAAAATCAAAACAATTGTTGGCAAAATAGCT